>BROE01000013.1:6919402-7526902 GCA_036571765.1 Plecoglossus altivelis
ACCACCCTCCCACCCACCCTCCTGTGAAGCGTCATTACTGCCTGATGCTCTTTTTAATGGGTTCAGGAAGCATTGCTGTGCATCATGTCCCCTTTCATTTATCAGTCCCCCCCCTCCCCCCCCCCTTACTGCCGGGGGCCTAATTAGCAGGGCCTAATCTTTTTTTCCTCCGGCTTGACAGCATAATCTATATTCCATTATCCAGGCCATAGGTTTGAGCTCTGGTTATGGTTGGGAGGGTGAGCGTCAGTCTGTTTTCGCACACAGGTCTCGATCACACCATCCTTGGGGGTGGCACGCTTTCCAAAACCCTTTCCAGGGAAGAAGGTGAACAGGTTTAGGTCTACGCCACATCTGAGCTGCCTGAGAAATAAAAGTCCTCAGGTGCGTGAGAGTGCCGCTGTTTGAGAGGAGCACCGGACCGCTGACTGTGTTTTGCAGCGATCCACTGTTTTTTTTGGCGTCTAGCCTTCCCAGCCGCCTCTGTTTGCTCACAAGGTACACCGTGTTCACATGCACAGTCCCAGACTTGTGCTTAAAGCTGGAATTGCAACGCTTTTGCTCGGCGCGGTGGATGCTGGAGCAAGATGCTAGTTGGCTACGGACCTTTGATGAACTGCTGCTTAAAAGCTCCCTCCAGCTGGGCAGCTGCCGGTGTGGTGTCTGCCTGTGTGCTCTACATCTCCCTAATGGTGCCTTAGTGGTGACTCTCTCAGACTCGCGGTGGCAGAAATGAGAGTGGCACACTAATACAGTGATGTGATGAGGTAATAATGGAGTACTCAGAGACCGCCACCTGTGCCTCTGTCTCTGTGTGCCTCTGTCTCTCACTCGCCCTCTCTCTCTCACGCTCCCTCCTCCTCACTCATGCAGTTTCTTGCTCGTTCGCCCCCCCCCCCCCCCCCTCGCACAGATCTGCTCGGCACAATTTGCATTTTAACTGTTGGGTTGCCAAGGAGTCACGGCTCAGCGGACCATGTGACCGCTCAAGCGTGCACGCGTGTTTGCGTGTGTCGACTGTCCTGTTTGTCTCTCTGGCTTTATTGCACGCACGCACGCACATACACATCTCCTACCCATGTCAACAATACCGCGGGAGAGGTGCACAGGCATCCAAAAAGCCTTTCTGTGTACGGTTCTATGTGGGTGGTACTGCAGCTCCTCTCTATACCTGCCCCTGTTGTCTGGCTCTGGCTCGCTGTCTTTCTCTTGCTGAATAGGCTGGGTCCCATTATGGAGAGGCTGAAACCCATTTTGAAAGGATGAAAGGATGACAGTTGCTTCGTGGCCTTTCACGGCCAGGTCGCGTTGTCCTAGTTTTCCTACTTGTACATCCAGCCTCTCAAAACATGCCGATCGGACTGCGAATCACTCATTTGATGATTCCTTGCAACAGGGAACTTTTTTTTGTGTGTGTGGCATTGATAGGTGCTAGTGTGCTGTGCTTTGGATACAGAGCTGTGGATACAGAGCTGTGGATACAGAGCTGTGGATACAGAGCTGTGGATACAGAGCTGTGGATACAGAGCTGTGTGAGGCCTGCTGTATTAGCATGTCTCTTCCCGGTATGTGTCATGTTCATACTACAGGGAGCCAGTCGGTGCATGCTGTGTTGTTTAGTTCCCTGCCCTTGCTCTCTCTCAACCCTCTTCCCCCCTCCCTTCCTCTCCCCTAAACACGCGCGCACACACACACACACACACACACACACACACACACACACAGTCCAAACTCCAAGGCCTAGTCTGTCAGCTGTTGACAAAACAGACTGAAAGTTGCAGATGGGGGTGATTGTAGAATTGTTCTAGCTGAAGCCGTGCTTTGCATTTGAGCTAGTTTGTTGCTAAGGTGTCAACACAAATTTCTCTCATTTTCGGCTGATGGTTGCCAGTGTATTGATTTAAATGTCATTTCTCTTCTTGATTCTGAGTGATGCCTAGACCCTGGTGGTTGCTGTGTAATCCATTGATTTATGAAATTGCATGTCTATGGCTTCACCCTCCCCCTCCTTTAATGTTGAGCTTCTAGTGATGATATCAGTGGTTTGTGACAAACCTTGTTCTCCTGCCAGACAGTGCCCTTGGTTAGCTACTTGATGTCCTAAAGGGTTTTGTTAAAGCGAGCAGCTTCATCTTGACCCTTGTCCTCCTCAGCAGGCAGCTAGCTGAAGGCTGTAGCTTCGACGTGGTTTGTCTCTCTGGAAACCGGAGACGACTGTACGCTGCTCTTCGATTGTATAGCGAGCTGGGTTGAAATTGCCCTACTGTTTCCGACAAGCTGAGCTGTTTTTTTATAGTCAGTTTGCCACGAAGGCCATGTCTGCTTGTGCAGTGAGGAGTGTGTGTGTGTTTTGTGTGTTCTAAATGGTTTTAGTGAGGGGCGTGTGTGTGTGTGTGTGTGTGTTTGTGTGTGTCGGGCGGCCTGGGCTGACCTTACTGTGCCCTGTGCCAGGCTCCAGGCCAGGCTGCGTGTGTGCCAGCACACTAGCACCATGTGCCAGCCGGTGCACATGGCCCCCCCCTGCGTCACGCTTAGGAGCCCCCCCCAGTAGGCTGGGGGCCTCTCCTTCCTGCCCTCCCCGGTCGCTAGGAGGAAGGGATATCTCAGCTAGTCCCGTCTGGTCTCGCGGGAGCCATCAGCAGGAAGAGCGCCTCCACTCTCACTCTCTCGGCCGACGGGCCTGCCTCTCTGGTCTCTCTCTCGATGTTGGCCGCTCGGGCGCATCAAGCCGAAATGTAGCACATCTCGAGCCTCCGGCGGCCCGCCGACAGATGCCGTGCTACTCTCCTCTCGAGATGATGGAGAAGGAATCTGGACAACCGAACATCCTTAACAGGATACAATGCTAGAGGGGCGGAAGGAGGATCTAACAACATTCCGCGTTCAGAAAAAAACGAAATTTCAACCAAGTCACTCCCGTCTCATCTACTCTAGTCCCATCCCTGTCTTCTCTTCTCCACTCCCTTCCTCCTCGAAGCTCTCTCTCTCATCTCTCAGTCATCTCCAAAAAAAAACTGGAGAAAATAACGAGAATCGCAATACTCCCTCCCTCTCTCTCTCTCCCTCCCCCCTCCCTCACTGTTACACACCACAGTGTGTTTGAACTTCTGTGACGCTACATCTCAGAGCCAGCTCCATCCTGTGCGTGTCTGTGTGCGCGTGGGGGGGGGGTGTTGTCAATTTGGGACAGTGCTTGGGAATTTCGGCCACACGATGTTGGATCACATATTTCCTGTTTGCTTCATTTTTATTGTGAATTGTATCTAAGGGCTCATTTGTTTTGAATGGGTGATTATAACGTACTCTTATGTGCTGGACATGTTTCTAGCAGGGATGTGGCAACACATGTTGTTAAATGTAGGGATTCTTTTTGCTTGTGTGGAAATCCAGTACTTTTGGGGTTAAGTTGTGAAAGTTAATGTAATAACTGCTAGCACCATCTGCTGGCCTACTTCCTTACAAAGAGCCAAAGAGAGAGTGAGTGAGTGAGTGAGAGAGCGAGAGAGAGAGAGAGAAAAACGCGTCCGGATTTTAACGACATCTCTAATATTCATGCTGATGCATTTTGCTGCTTTGTGCTTTCATTTTCCACCGCTCTGCCGGAGACTCAAGCTCGCCACACACGCCCCAGCCAGGGAGAGGGGAGGGGAGCGAGGGAAGAGGAGGAGGAAAAAAAACAAGGGGAAAAAGGAAAACAACCAAGCGAGCAAGCCAACACAAAACCATTTTGTGTACCACAGAGTAGCCTACCTTAGCCTGCGATGTGAGAGGAAGAGCCGCAACAAGAAAAAAAGCGGAGAGAGAGAGAGACGAACGGAGCGGGCGAGAGAGAACGGAAAAGGAGCAAGGGAGAGAGCGCGCGGCGGAGGGGAATCAATGAAAAGGGAGGAGAGAGGAGGCAGGAAGAGAGACTCTGACACACACGCGCGCGCGCACACACGGCACGGCTGAGGCGGACGGAGCCGAAGCAGGCGGTAACAGCAGAAGAATGAGAGCTTCCTGGACTGCCACGCACCTCCTCCACCGCCCACAGCGCTGCTCCCTCCGCTCCCACTGAAGAGCCCCGGCTCCCATGCTCCTCCTGAGCCCTGCCCGCCGGGGGAGGAGGTGAAGGAGGCTCCAGCACACCGCTGCCGCTCCGCTGCCTGCCTGAGGAGGGCTGAGGGGGGGAGGGGGGACACGCAGCTCAAGGAAGAGAAGACTGATCGTCGAGCGAGAGAGAGGGAAAGAGTGTGTGCGAGCGAGCGAGAGAGAGGGAGGGAGGGAGTGAACGAGCGAGCAAGGGAGAGAGAAAAAACCCGGCGAAAGGGCAAGGCTTTTGTTAGCTGGTTTGAGAGGGGGAGGGAAAGGAAGAGAGAGAAAAAAACATGTCTACAGTGAAGAGGCCAAGAGGAAGGGTAAGTGAGTCGCGCTGAGAGCCGGGAGGGAGGGAGGGAGGGAGGGGAGGGAGGAGGGGCCGGCAGGAACTGAACAACCTCCTCTGCTACTGGCTCATGCTGCAGCCTCCGCTGCCGCCATCTTGAACTCGTTGTTGCTTTTTTTCCCCCCTCCTCTCCATACTCATTTGCTTAACGGTGCTAGGCCTTAAGGTGGCATGCCATGTTCCCTAGATGTCTCTGCCTCTCATCTTATTCCTCTGTACTTCCATTCCTCTGGCTATGTGGTCTGATGCAGAGGGAGGTGTGTGTGTTGTGAAAGTATGTGTGTGTGTGTGTGTGTGTCACATGAGCTGGGAACATCATCATTCACTAGAGAGTTGGTTGAGTGAAGGAGTGAGCGGGCTAGTCCAAATGGTTTCTATCCCCCTCTCTCTCTCCACCTTCGAGGGCTGTGATAGAGCCTAGCATTTTCATGGGAGCGTGCGGTGGGAGAGAGATTGAAATCACTGCAGTGCTGGCAGCCTGTAATTTCAGTTATTTATAGATGTATTACACAGCTGCAGTGCACTTGGTTTTGGTGCATTTTTCCACTCTCTCGCTCTTTCTCTCTCTCCGCTACCGACATTCACTTTTCATACAAGCTCTGGTTCCTACTCTCACTCTTTTCTGTTCCCCCATCGCTTCCTCCCCCCCCATGTTTCTTCTCTATCTTCCGCTCTTTTGCTTGAATTTCCCCCACCAACCCACCCCCCCCTCCTCCTCCTCCTCTCTTTCACTTTGAACTTGAACGAGAACATTCCAGTGTGAAGCAATAATGTTCTCTCTAATAGCCTGAACATAGTACACGTGAAAAGCCATAATGCCGCTCTTGTTTATCTTCCAAACGAATTGCTATTTATCCCCCCCCCTCCCCCCTTGCTTTTGTTTGTGCGGTTAGGTTCGAGATCATTCTCTTTATATAGCAGTGTACGGAGCAACTGGCGATGGTCCGGCCATAGAGCCATCCTAACACGTTTAGATTAGGTCATCCGTTTCTAGGCTGGGGGGCGCTAGCCTCATCAGAAGGGCAGCTTGCACTGTATAGAAAGACACGCAGCCATGCATTATTCACGTATTATCACGTATCAGGCCGGCCTTCATTATTCATGCTTGTTTGGCTACACGTGCTCGCTCTGGCCCGTGGGCCACTAGGCGCCCGTAGAAAGTCTGTTTCTAGAAAGGCAACTAGGAGACGGAGAGGAGAAAGAGTGCGACCAGCGGAGACCAACCCAGGGCTTCAGCGCGTCTTCAGAGACGCGGTAACGCGGTAACGCAGCTTGCTAGGAGATGTTGGATGGAGCGGACAGGACACTTCGTGCCGTGTCACTGTCGCTGTTTCTTCTGGCCCTTTCTAAGGAGCCACAGTTTTGTAGAGAGCTCTTTTGAATATGAATCGGTGTAAAGTCTGCTTCTCCTTTGATAATAAACCTTGCGCTCCCTTTATCTATATACCACAGTACAATTTCAATCCTGCCCATTTCCTCCTAAGGGAAACCAGACGAACAGTTACCAGTTTCTAGCTTAGCTTCATGACGACAAAAGGCCCTATTGCTTCAAGCACATTGCTTTGTCATTTTATTGCCCTCCCCACGTCACCAACCGCAGCTATTGCCATAAAAGTGGATTGTAAGATGGGAGTTGTTGCGCTTCTTTCACACACCATGTGCCAGAGGTCCTTTGTCTTTTGAAAAGTCAGTTAAAGAGTGTGATAGCGATGTGGACAGGAAGATTCTTTCATGGGGGTATCTAAAGAGCTTCACATCAGTGCTGGTGAGGTGAGGGCTGCTGGGCTAACAGTTCAGGTAGATGGACATCTGGTGTGACAGGAGCAGAGGTTCCTAATACTTGTGTGAATTCCATTCCTTTGTGCTTTTCTTTTAGTGAGGTCCAGAAGGTTATTCTAAGCCTATGTTAATCTGACAGAGGCTAGACTCAAGTTTCAGGAATTTTCAATGGCTATTGGCTTCTGTATGTGAGAACATGACTGGCCAGTAACCTGAAAAGGCATTTTTACAAGTGATGTTGACTTTGCTGTGAAACAATTTTCAATCTGTCCCTCCCCAGGACTTTCCACCTGCCTATTCCTCAGATGTATTTACATCATGTAGCCATGCTACATGACCTCCTTGGTGTCTGCGAGTCTTCATCCCTTATTCTTAGTCTCGCTCTAATTCCATTTCTATTTTTCCTTCAGCCTCGCAAAAACGCTAATGGTCCAAGCCAGGCCCGGGTCCTCAGCCCTCCGATGAAGAGCAGTTCCTCGTCCTCGTCCTCGTCCACATCCTCGTACAGCTCCTCGTCAGAGAAGCGGTCCCAGAGGAAGCTGAGCCAGCAGCAGCAGGCCCAGCAGCAGCAGCAGCAGCTGATGGAGGGCTCTGTGGAGGACAAACAGGAGAAGGCCAACCGGATCATCCACGAGGCCATCGCCAAGGCCCGCCAGCGGGGGGAGAAGAACATCCCGCGGGTCATGAGCCCCGAGAGCTTCCCCAGCTCCTCGCAGCACCGGGGGCACCGTGAGAGGGAGAGAGGCGGCAAGTCCCGGCCCAAGGAGAAGGTGTCCAAGAAGGCTCGCATCGTGGCCTCATCCAAACCCAAGCAGAAGGCCAAGATTGGGTGAGTAGCAACCTGACTACCTGGCAATTGGCGAATGCATCGTTTTGGTGTAAAAGGAGAGCGAGTTGTTTTGTTGCATGTACTTCAAAGTGTTCATCTTAACTAAGAGCTGCCAGCCCAGCTGTATCCTTGGTCGTGTACATTGCTGTCATGCTTTCAAAGCTTCAGGTTAAGAAACCTATTTCCAACATTACAGCAGCTTTGTTGGCTAGCTGCTCCCAGCTCTCCAACATCCCTGCCTGGGAACGAGAGAGTGCCAAGATGGCAGCTCAAAGTTCAGCTTAATTTACAGCACGTTGTACTCGACAATAAACCAGCTACAGCCGTGCGTACGCAGACAGGGAGGAGCAACGACGGCTGCCTTTCGCATCCAGTTCTCCGCTGATATGGATTTGCCTCTGACTGTTTGTGGATTGAGGCATGTAGCGTCTATGTAAAGATAATCCTACGCCCACCAACCCCCCCTCCCCCTCCCTCCTTTTCTTCCTATGAGGCCTTGTAGTCGGTGTGGTAAGCCACACCCAGTGTAGGCTAATGAAAAATGTGCCGTTCCAAACCCGAGGCTGTATCACGGCATGTACTCGGTCAGACAGGAATGCCAGGTCATTGGTGTTGGTTTGGTTGCTGCTTTGGGAAGATGAGCTGAAGAAGAGAAGCCCAGATTCTCCCTAACAGAGCAGAGGAGATCGAGAACATACACAATGCAATGGCAGGGCGATATAGTCTGCCCGCTTCATGATTAATGATTTTATGAGCTTGGCTGCTGGAAAATGGCTGTTACCGATAATGGATTCAGCTAGCTGTGCGTGTGTGTGGTGCGAGGGTGTTAATGTTGCAGTGGTATGTGTGTGTGTGTGTGCATGTGTGAGAGAGAGAGATAGAGAATGTGTAAGGAGAGGTGGAGGAGACCAGGCATCTGTCATGCTAGACTCGAGCAGCTAGAGCGTCTGTCTGGGGGTTAGTGCTGGTCTGCGTCAGTCTACATGGTTGATACTTTCCTACGCACAGAAGAGATGAGAAATTACCCAGACTACACCACAGCTAGCTTACACAACAACAGGAACTAGCATCAGGTTACATTTACTGTTGGCCAAAGCCTGGGGTAGTGGGCTTGTGGCAACCTGTACTCACCATCATTAGAGTACCAAGTAGATCCTGCCAGTTTAGCATATAAACTAGCCAGGCATAATAGCATAGCATAGCAAAGAGCCTAGCTATACATTAGCATATTTTAACATCGAGTTTGCCTGGCTTTTATAGCTCAGAGGCTAAAGCGCTTTTACTACAGATCGATTATGCTCTTACATCGCTTTGGATAAAAGCTTTTGCTAAATGAAAGCATCATTATTACATTACTGTATTTTTCATAGTGGCACAATTTAGAATAGAGGCTAACTGTGCATGTGCATTGTAGTACAGATTAGCAAAAGAGGCAAAGTAAACAGTGTATGTTTGAGTAGCTAGCTGTACATTATACATTATTATCACAGTTGCTTTGTTAAATACCGGGTCCTAAACCAGATTCAACGTCACCATAGTGGTTTTCAGATGCACGGTTGAAAACTATTAAAGCCTGTTCTGTTCAACCAGTCCTTTGATTGCAATGGAAAGATCACGCATTAGATTGAGTATATAACCTATTTTTAAACAATGCCCAACAAGGAAACTAGGCTACGTACAGTGGAGGCTGTCCACTGGCGTTTCAATGGCCTTTTTATGAAGACCGGCACGTCACACATTCCAAACATTTTGAGAAGTCGTTCGGTGTAATGAACTTTTAGGCTAGCTGTGTACGATGGAATCTGAGGAGCGAAAAACCTTTTTATTTTGATCTCGCTTTTAACATGCATACACTCCCTCCCTTCCCAGTTACATTCCCACTATAGGCCAGTGGTCAAGTTTTCGAAAGTGTCAGGTTCATTGTATTTTGTACGAAGTCAGTTGAAGAGTTTCGCTATTGTATAAAGTGCATACAGTCCCACTTCAAGTCTCTCTTCCAGGGGGACATGGTGGTCTGGTACTGTATCTCAGCGTCCTCCCTCCAATTTAGAGATAAGCCCCTGAGCCAGACGGCCTCACGCCGTGTGTGTTTGTGTGGGCGGTCCTTTAAAGCCAGTGGTGAATTTGGTCTGCCCTCTGCAGCAGTTAATGACACACTAGGGCCTGGGTTCAGGCCACACTCTACATCAAGGCCTACAGAAGGAGAAGGGACTGAGGAATACATGGTGTTTTGGCTTGCTGCTCCTCACGCCAGACCTTCGACTGTTAGAGAGGGCCTGTGTTTACTGGGAGACGTGTGGATGTATCTGTGCTGTTCTTTCGCTCTGTCAGGACCACGGTGCTGTGTGACTGTATTTGTGGACGGTTACTACGACGATGTGTTAGTGTAGGCGCTACAGTACGATGCAGTGAATGTGGGGAAGAGTGTGTGGGCGGTGGGGGGAAATCAAGCGGGTGGTGAATTTGTGGTGTGGTGAATACAGCATGAGATGAGTATATGATGAAAATACTCCAGAGAGGTTTCGGTGCGTGTGTGTGTGTGCGTGTGCGTGCGTGTGCGTCATCACCCAGGTTCTCCTCATGAAATATGAATGCTCAGCTCCGCTGTGGAGGCGCTAACCCTCCTCCCTCCATTACTCCTCCCTCCATGATGGCATACCAGCTGTATGTGCGTGGCTGAAGGTGTATTGTTGTCTGTGCTGGCGTGCCTGTCTAAGAGCAGTGGGTTTGTGTGAACGTGTGTGTGCGAGAGAGAAAGCGAGAGAGCAAGAGAGAAAGAGAGAGAGAGACACCACCCCTTCGAGGGAGAGTTAAGACAAGAGGATCGGCTCTTTAGGGACATCCGCCTAGACAGTCCGTCTTCATCAGGTTGAGTTAAGTGTGGCCTCTGAGGGGTGAGGCTGAGGGCACAGCCCTGGGCTGCCTCATCACAGCTCTCTGACGATCGCTACCTCCTCTGTTCCAGCCACCTGCAGAGGGGGGGAAAACACGCAGACATTAAAAACACCATGCTGATCAGACAAAATACTCGCAAATATTCCTCTTGCTCCCTTCTTCATCGTCCCCCATCCCCCCTCTCTCAGCATTTGCCATATATTTCTACGGTGATTTGCGCTCTACCCAACATACTTACAGCTGCAAGAAAAGAGCTGGGGGTTTTGTTAACATGCAGCCATGATCTGAATACTGGGCCAACACACCACAATGCTGTGTACAGTGAAATAAGATCAAACAAAATGGTGCCAGGGAGATCAATTACAGGATAGAAAATGGGGCTTTGGGTCTATCATATATGCTGCAGCCTATAGCTTGTATCTTCCTTCCAAGCTGCTACACACGGCTCCTGTCAAATCCTTTTCACTCTCTCTCCTTCTAATTAGAAAAAAGCACGTATTTTCCTTCATTTCGTTCTGTTTTAATATTTTTTTTCCTGTGTGTGTGTGTGTGTGTGTGTGTGTGTTTTTGAGTATGCATGTGTTTTTGTATGTGCGTAGGCTTAGCTTATGCGTGTATATGCAATGTGTTGTTTCTTTGTGTGTGTGTGTGTGTGTGTGTGTGTGTGTTTGTCTCGCCTGCAAAGCCCAGCAGAAATGCAGATCAGTCGCTGTGTAGATCAGTGCAGTGTATAATGTATACTGTAGCAGGGAGCCTGGTGGTGTTGCTGCTGCTGCTGCTTGTGCAGGAGAGATTACAGCCCCATTCATAAGGAGGAGGAGGAGGGGGGGAGGGGGAGTGGTACTGGGCTAGCACCGTCGCTGTTTCACTAAGCCCCACCCCAGGAGGTGTTCCACTTACTTAGCAACATGGTCTCTTTCTCCCCCATGCTCTCTCTCCCCCTCTCTCTCCCTCTCTCTCTCTCCCTCTCTCTCTCTCCCTCCCTCCCTCTCTCCCTCTCTCTTTCTTCATTCAGGCACACAGCTCTATTTAATCACACAATGATTTGGGGGGTAATGACAGTGATGTGTGTACACAAGCACACACACACCTTGTGGAGCAGGATATTTCAGGTTGCTCGCCAAGCCTCACTGGGAAGTTTGAACCACAATGCTCTATTTTAACTGTGCCATGGCCCACAAAATGCCGACCCACTATGACTCTCTTATCCCCTTTGGTACACACACAGGCACACACGCGCACGCGCGCGCGCACACTCACACACACACAGGCACACACACACATACAGGCACACACACACATCAGTGGGCCTCTGGCCAACTAGGACAGGGCAGCACTGGGGGGGGGGGCAGCACTGGGGGATGGAAGCCGGGTTATTAGGCTGGATCTGAGTCTGGTAGCCAAGTAGTCCCAAAGATGGAGCCAGATCCTTGAGGGCATGAATCAGTGTAGCTTGCCCCTGGAGCTAGCCTCCTTCCTGTCAGTCCCCTGTCCCTACCATGGTGTCTGCCCCCACCACCCCCGCAGCACGCAGGACAAGAAGAAGACGCACATAGATGAGGTCTGTGAAGGAAGTGATTCCCTTCCCCAAAAGCTTTGAAGTTAAAGGTCAAAGCTTTGTTTGTGTGGGCTGTTGTGCGCCTGTTTTGGTTTCTGCGTGTGATGTGTGCGGGGGCGGGCCTCGTGTCGTGGGTGAGGACCTGCTTCCTGCAGAGTGGTTGGAGAGAGACACAGAGAAGGGGGGGGGAGGGGTGTTATTTAATAACGTGTCCGTGTGTTCGTAGTAGTGGCATTATACCTTGGGTGGGCCTTGTTAAAAGCCGATCTGTAGTATGATGGCCAGGGGGGGTTGTAAACCTCAGTGTGATGGGGGAGGGGGGGAACTTCATGTGTGCGTCACGCCATCCCTCTCCCATCCCCGGCCCCCTCTTATCTCCTCCCATCATGTGCTCAATCTCTCACATGCTCTCGACTCGCTTGCAACATCCCTGATGCACAGCTATCTATCCAGTCCGGTCTCTGTCTCACTCTATATCTCTAGTGATCTTTTCATCTGCATCCATCTCTCAATCCTCCATGTGTCTATCCATCCAAATGTTCTCTATCTATCCTCCATCTCTCTGTCCATGTCATCTTTTGATTTATTTAATCTTCTTTTTATCCATGTCACTCCATTTTTCCCTCTAAAATCAAGGATTGCTCAACACTCCAAGAGTGGTTTTTCATCTCACCGTTTAATGTGACACCATGACAGGAAGTGAAATGATGGTATTTTTGGCTTGCGCCTTTTTAGCAGCAGACTGCTCCGGGGCCATGTGATCAGTGCTGGTCTGATGACACGGGCCACACAGACTGCCAGGTCACTGCTCCGACATGGAGCGTTCCCCCTGAACCTGCGAGCCTTTCAAACCGGTCCGCGCTGGATCAGCACTCCGGCACCCTCGCTCAGCTGTTCTCCTCGCGTCAACAGTCACGCTCGGCAAAGGCGTTCGCACGACGTGATGTCACGCAGCCGCCGCCCACGCTGCCAACTTCGCTCCTGGGGGCCGCGTTGCCTGGCAACCCCAAAGTGTCATTGTCGAGAGGCTCGCTGAAGTGTAATATCATCCCGATTGTTGGGAGGCGGAGACGTGATTGAGACAGCCAGGCGAAGCAGGCGTGCCTACCCACTGGAAGGGTGCAGTGCCCTAGCCAGATCTCCTCCTGTCTACCAGAGCCAGCACCAAAGCATGCAGCCTTCTGGTTCTTTTGGGAAGAAAAGCCTTGCTGCTATGGGGCATGGGGAGAGAACTGAGGTGTTAGGCCACCCTATCATGATGGAGCAGACCCAGTGCTCTAGCTTCTAACAGGGGCTGTGGTAAATGAATGTTGGCTGGTTGGTCTTGGAAGAGCTGGTTGGTTGGACAGGACTGACAGTGTGCTGTCACTGTGCTGGCTGGCCAGGCAGAGTTGCCAGAATGGCTGGTGTGTCAGCATTGCTGGGCTTACTGGTTGACCTGGCTGCCTGCCTGCCTGCCTGGCTGGCTGGCTGGCTGGCTGGCTGCCTGCCTGGCTGGCTGGCTAGCTGCCTGGCTGGCTGGCTGTCGTGGCCCTTCTGTTCAACCCTCTCTGTGTTTCTGTGTCAGGGAGAGACTTGCACCTTCACTTCACTGAAGCAAAATGCCCACAGGGAAACTCGGCTTCACTGGAGAGATGGTAGTGCCACAGCAGAGTGTGTGTGCGCGTAATCGGAAAGAAAAGGAGAGCGGAAGAGAAAGAAGATACTGACTGTCTGCTCGCGTGCAAGCGTAGAAGAGAATGTGTTTGAAACACAATCGAGCGAGTTAGACATTCTGTCCCTCTGCCTTCAGCTATGGGGGGGTGGGGGGGGGGGGGGAAGCTAAAGCGGGTCGGGAGAAATGGGGGGGAGGGTGTAATGGAGGGAGGGGTGGATTGTTCCAGAACGTGACAGACCGTGGGGATGACGATAAGGAACAAGGCATGAATGATTCAGTCTCCCACATAGAGCGGCCCTGGTACCTGCCTTGTCAGCTCCTCCTGTTTGATCTGCAGCTGTGTGGGTGTCTGTCTGGCCCACACCTGCCCTGACTGGAGGTTTCCTCTGCCAACACCCCACTCCCACACCCCTTTCCCCTCTCCTACACACACACACACACACACACACTCACACGCGCGCTGACGTCACTCATGTCCAGGCTAACGATTTCACAGCTGGCTGAAGTGGAATTGGAGTTTTTTTGTCCCCGCATGACAATTGTTGTGTTGTTGTTTTTTCCAGCCTTCTCTCCACGAGAGGAGACACCCAACTGTGGATTTGCATTGGTTTCTCATGCGTTTGACAAGGGCCGTGCCTGCGCAGGAGATCTGGAGCCTCTGGCTCGCTGCTGTTCAGACATTTCCATGTTTATGAGTCCTCTGGGCTGTGGAGTGGAAGAGGGGAAGGGAGAGAGGAGGTTCAGTCGCTATCTCGCTCGCCCCTTGATCCTGTCAAATGGGGCAGTGCTTCATGTTGATGTGAGCACGGCAGACACACGTATGCACACACACGCACACGTGCACACACACGTGCACACTCTGCGCTCAGATCAGAGGCCTATTGTATCACCTCCCAAGTGCACAGCCTTGTAATTTGCTGGAAAGTATGTTATGTATGTTGAAAGCGGAAAGAGCCTTGAGTTGGAGGTGTCCCTCCACACAGTCTCACCTGCAGGTGACTCAGAAGACTCAGCCTCGCTGAGCCTCCTGAGTCCAGACAGGACGGGCTGGTTTTGGACTTTTCTCTCAAAACACCCAGAGCCCTGGGATTCTAAATCTGCCAGCGTTGTTTAAAGCCTAATCCCTCTGGTAGTCAACTTGATATAGGCTTTTGTTGTCATATTCCTAGTTATCGAACCAGTGTCTCTGTTGGGTGGGCAGCACGCGTGTGTGCGTGCATGCATGTAAGAATCACATGTATCATGAAGCTTAATCACTTTCTTGTGGAAGTGATAAGTCATAGCAGCTGTCTGGCTTGTGAGGCAGAAGAGTTGTCTGCCTCTCCTCCCCGCAGGAGCAGCGATCATACAGCGCAGCATGCAACACTCTGGGGGTCGCTTATTTTTGCACAACAAGGACAATATTTATATTATGGTTCATAAATTATTCACGGTTGCCTCACAGTTTCTATTAGTTCTGAACTGCCTACGAGCCTGACACCCCCGAGCGTCCCTCCCCTCGTCCCGTCCCCCGATCCTCTTCTCTCTCATTAACACCCGCATCATCCCCTTGTTCCTCTCTTCAGGAAAATCGTCATCAAGTTCGGGAAGAAGAAGAAACGAAAGCCCGCCTCGTCTGAGGAGGAGGAGTCGGACGACGACCCACCGGCACACCGCTCGGCTAAAGACGACGACTCAGTAAGTGTGTGTGTGTGTGTGTGCGTGTGTGTGCCCTACTCTCCTCCCTGCCTCCAGCCCTCTGGGCAGTAGCACTCAGACTCTAATGAGGGGAGGTGTGTCCTGGTTGCTGCTGGTGTTGAGGTCCCACTGAGCGGTCATGTCCCAAGGCTCCGCAGCGTTCACACCGCCAGCAGACAAGGATTCCCAGCTGCTCTATAGAGCAAGGAGCCCGCAGGTCAGGGGCAGGTCAGAGGTCGGCCATCTTGAGGACGTGATATCTTAACTGGTGTTGGAGGCTGACAGACAAGGACCTGCCAGGGGGGGATAGCAAGGTCAGACACTTGTCTTGGAGACCACGCAGTATAAGGATCAGCCATGTGTCATTTAGCCACAGAAAACACTGCCCTGGCCTTTCCTGCTTGGCATTGATTGGTGTTGGGGACTCCTACCTGTTCATATTCAGTCGTTCGACTTGAAATACTGGGACCAATCAAATGGAAGCTGGGAGGAAGTGATGCGTTTCTGACAGGTAGCCGCACGGTGGAGCGATCACAGTTCTGATTGACTGGTGATGAGTGATTTCTGGGGACGACCAGATTCCGTCTCCCCCCTCCCCCCACCACCACCCCCCCCTCCCCCACCCCCCCACTCTCTGCCTGGGAGCATATAATTACGCTCATTAAACGGCGCCCTGGACTTAATTAAGGCTGTCTGATGATGACTCATTTAGGATGATCCTGTGGAACTAGAAGTGGCGTGTCAGGCAGCTGGGAGGAATGCACTGTCTCTGGGGGGGTGGGGGGGGGTCTGTTTAGATGTGACACACACAGTCTGTACGGTCAGCCCTCATCCACATCCTAATACATGCAGGCCATCCCAGTGACTTGCAGGGCTAATTGCACTGTCAAGCATGGCTTCTAACAGCCTCACAGATGTGTCAAACATATGGAGCGAAGGCAACACGTTTCCCTCTAAACCAGACAGAGAAGTAGAATTACAAGGTTGAACACACTTCCATATTGCTATCGATTCATTTTAAATTACATAATTCATTTCTTTTTGACAGACATAATAAGAAATTAAAATGTAACTTTGCTAAAAAGGACCAGCTACTATCAACCCAGGAATGAGTCTGAAACCATCCTAGTCTAGGATCAGTGGGGATGTTGGACCTGACGTGTCTGTGGTTGTGCTCCGCGTAGAAGCGGCGTTCCAACCGCCAGGTGAAGAGGAAGAAGTATTCTGAGGAGCTGGAGGCCAGGGTGTCGGACGAGGAGGTCAAGGTCATCGTGAAAGCCAAGAAGACCAGCACTGCAGCACGGAAAGACCCTGCCATGCAGCTGTTTGTAGTGAGTCCTGCCGTGCCCCTCTCTCTCATATCTCTCTCTCCTCTCATCTCTTTCTCTTGCCCGTCTCATCCCTCGCTCTTCCTCTCTCTCCCCCCTCTCATCTCTCTCCCCTCTCATCTCTCTCATCTCTCTCTCTCTTCTCATCGCTCTCTCTCTCTTCCCTGTCATCTCTCTCTTCCCTCTCTTTTCCTTCTCTCTCTCTCTCTTTCCACTCATCTCTCTTCTCTCTCATCTCTCTCTTCCCTCTCATCTCTCCCTGGTATTCTTATTGTTTTCCATCCTTCTTTCACACCCCTCTTTTTCTATTTCCTCCGCTCTCTCTTGGTCTCTCCCTCTCTCTTTCTTTCTCCTCTTTCTCCCACACATGTACAGCCTAGCTCAGAGCACTGAATAAAACATTGTTTTCTTTTATAGTCTGCATTTCATATATATGCCGCAAACCAAATGAAACTTGGATGTGGAATACAAAGGGCCGATGCTAGAAATGTTTCATTCTTTATATATTCCTTTTTTCTTCCCGCCTCAGGAAAACCCCAGTGAAGAAGACGCTGCTGTCGTTGACAAAATCATGTCCTCTCGCACTGTGAAGAACGAGGTACGCTCTCCCATTCGGTCACGCGTAGTGACATTGAGGACTTTGAGCATACAGACGTTTGTCCATCAGCCCTCGTAACCTCTCGCATTCCTTTTGAATGAAAATCACCCCCGCCCCTCTTCTCCCCACTAGGTCTCTCCAGGGGTTTACGTAGAAGCGGAGGAGTTCTTTGTGAAATACAAAAACTAGTAAGATTCCCTCCTCTCTTCTACACATCCCACACTGTCCAAGCCAATAGCTATTGTGTGCCACGCACGGCCGGACAGAGCCGGTCGGGGCTGGTTCCTGGTTAGTGGTGCTGCTGGTGTGTCTCCTCTGCCTGACTGTGCTGCCTACCTGCCTCCCCTCCAGCTCCTACCTGCACTGTGAGTGGGCCACGGAGCAGCAGCTGGAGAAGGACAAGAGGATCCAGCAGAAGATCAAACGCTTCAAGATGAAACAGGCTCAGAGGGCACACTTCTTTGCAGATGTAAGGGCTCCATGTGGATTGGGACTCGTGGCGTGTGCTGCGGTCGTGTTTGTGTGTTTTCCCAGCTTCTGGTCGTTGAGCAGGTTGTTCTTGGTAGTTAGTGTGTTTGTGTGTTCCCTTGTCTTTTTGTGGGTGTGGGTGGGTGGGTGGGTGTGTGTGGGTATGCTTGAATGCAAATCAGTGCTTCTGCCTCTGCTGTTGGGCTGCAGTTCCAGATGGTGTGAGGGTGGGCTCATTGATTCTTTGGTTGTGCTTTTCAGATGGAGGAGGACCCCTTTAACCCTGACTATGTGGAGGTAGACAGAGTACTGGAGGTTTCCTATTGTGAAGACAAGGACACAGGAGAGGTACCCATGCTTTCTCTTCAGAGGAATGACTGGAAACGGAGAGATGATGGGGCTGTCTTTTGTGAAGTTTGTGTGTGTGTGTGTGTGTGTGTGTGAGAGTGTGCGCGCCTAAGGCTATGGAAGTGTGTGCGTGAGCTTGCGCTTGTGTGTAGTCATCCTTGTGAGTGTCTGTGTGGGTGGTTCATCTTACCTTCCCCACTCACTCACTCACTAATGCTCAAACACACACACACACATCGCTCCCAAGCCCCTATCAAGAGATTGTCTGTCAGTGTAGGAAAATGAAAGGGCGGAGATGGGCTCTTTGTGTGGGCTGATACTGGGTCCCTTCTGCTGCTGCAGGAGGTGGTGTACTACCTGGTCAAGTGGTGCTCCCTGGCCTACGAGGACAGTACGTGGGAGCTGAAGGGAGACGTGGACCAGAGCAAGATAGAGGAGTTTGAGCTGCTGCAGGCAGCCAAGCCAGACTCCCGCAGGATGGTAAGTCCAAGAGACCCACCTCCCTCCCACCTCTGAGACACACCCCTGCTCATGCTTCCTGTTTAGCTCTCTGTGATTCTCTCTCCCTCTCCCCTGCTCTGTCTCTTCATCCATCTTTCTCTCCTTGCCACCTCTCTTCCCTCTCATCTGTCTCCCTGGTGTTCTTCCTGTTTTCCATCCTCTCACATCTCTTATTTCCTCCCGTCATCTCTCCTTCTCCCTTTCTCTCCAAATCTCTCTCTGAATCTTTCCCTCTCTCTCCCCCTCCATCAGGAGCGGCCCCCAGCCAGCCTGTGGAAGAAGAGGGAGCAGTCGAGGGAGTACAGGAACGGCAACAGCCTCAGGGACTACCAGCTGGAAGGAGTCAACTGGCTCCTCTTCAACTGGTACAACAGGTCAGCAGCACCCTGGGCCAGACACACACACACACGCACGCACGCACACACAGACTTCGTGAATAGGCAGGGCTAGTCAAGGGCTGGCTGGTCCTCTGGTAAAGAGCAGTGTTATCCCAGGCAAGCAAGGCCAACTGGGGCCGGCCTGTCAGCTTGCTAAGTAGTGCAGAAGAGAGGAGCGGCTGGAGCTGGGAGCTGACAGCATGTCTGTGCCCACACACTGCAGCTCTGAGACAGGGACGAGGACTCTCCCTGCCTGCCCTCTCTCTGGATGGGGTCAGCCTCACCGAAAGCTCTAACCACACACACATGCGCGCGCGCGCACATAGGAATCCCATGGCTTGATGAGAATTTTTATGGCTCCCTTAAGATCTGACTTCTATTTAGTCTTTGCGAAGTGTCTGAATTTTTGCGGCGGGAAGTTTTGCGGTGTGGTTTGGTGGCGTTGCGCATCTCTTCTGGTTGGGGAGAGATTATGGAGGCGCAGTGGGAGATGTAGACACTGAATAATGGATGGGCTGTCCTGTTGTCTCTTTGGAGCATGTTGTGAGTTGTCTGAGTTAACATTAGTAGCCCAGGCCCCTCTAGGGCTGGTGGAATAGTCCACAGAGATGTTCACTGCTCCGGCAACATCCTCAGCCTCTTTCGTGTGCGTGTGTGAGTGTGAGAGACATGCTTGGAAATGAAGCTTCACACTATATGTACAAAGTAATGTATCAGAGCTGGAAAAAATCGCTCATGAGGCCTGTGGGAGTATCTGCATGTTGCAATTAACGTCAAGCCAGAACACCCCCACCCACTGGACAAGCAGATGAATAGTCTGAACCGTGTACAGCTGTACCGGTACTAATTCTGTCTACGGCAGATCCGCAACTTGGGACTCACTCTCATGACTGCAAAGCTTTTAATAGCTGAGAAGTATTTCTATCTCTCTGGGCTCCCCTCCTCTCTCTACCACCTCCCTTCCCACCTTCCTAAACACTTCTCCTCTCCGTCCCTCCACCCCTCTCTCCCTGCCAGACGTAACTGTATCCTGGCGGACGAGATGGGCTTGGGAAAGACTATCCAGTCCATCACCTTTCTGGAGGAGATCTATCGCGTGGGCATCCGGGGCCCCTTCCTCATCATCGCCCCGCTGTCCACCATCGCCAACTGGGAGCGCGAGTTCCGCACCTGGACGTACCTCAACGTGATCGTCTACCACGGCAGTGGGGTTAGCCGGCAGATGCTGCAGCAGTACGAGATGTACTTCAGGGACGCGCAGGTGCGACACCACTGGGGAACACACACACAAACACCGTCTCTCTGTCGCTGTTTTCACTCCCGCTCACCAACACACGCTTTCTCTTCCTCTCTTTGACACACGCAAACATATTATTGCGCTGACACCTACGTGCGCCCCAATACTCCATCCCCCTAGCGAGATAAACCAAAACATGACTCCTCCTCCTCATGACTCGAGAGCTGGGGGTGTGATCGGAAAGTAATGGCACCGTTTCTACATCCTCACACAGACAGGAAGGAATACTGATGAGCTATTAGAGGTGTATTAGTAGTCTAGACAATGAATAGCATCTGTGGCAGAGGACTGTACATGGTCAGGCTAACATGGCAAAGATAGCAGTGCCCTCACTGCCTTATAGACCAGCATGCACTAGGACTACTGCACTGCCTTGTAGACCAGCATGCACTAGGACTACTGCACTGCCTTATAGACCAGCATGCACTAGGACTACTACACCAGACAGCCACATTGGAGGCGGGAGGTTTGAAGGGTGGCACATGTCAGTTTGGTTGGCCCCAGGCACAAGCTTTAGTGCATGGAGGGCCCACGCCGGGAATGTGTGGGATGCAGCGTGACAGCGGCAGTTGAGAGCTGAGAGCTGTTAGCATGCAGATGTACTGTAGGAGGGATGACAGGGGAGTGCCAAGCCACCACCAGGCTGTCTGACAAGACAAGCTGTGATGTCACCGCCACCCCCTGGGCCTCATCCTGACAGCGCAGATCAGACCTGCTTCAAACTACCACACAGCACTTGGGAAATCACACGCGCACAGACACATACCCTTTGATAAGTTTCTTTTCTTTTTTTTAATCTTTTTTTTTTTTAAACATACTTATTCGATAAAACAGTAGACTATTATATTTTCCTCCTGTCATGATGAAATATCTTAGTATTTCCTGATAAATGGCCTCTGGCAGCTCCACAGTGCTTCAGGGGCCTGTATTGATCTCCGCACGCTGCTTCCTCCCTGCCAGGGCCGAGTGCTGCGTGGGGCCTACCGCTTCCAAGCGGTCATCACCACCTTCGAGATGATCCTGGGCGGTTGCCCCGAGCTCAACGCCATCGAGTGGCGCTGCGTCATCATCGACGAGGCCCACCGCCTCAAGAACAAGAACTGCAAGCTGCTGGAGGGCTTCAAGCTCATGAACCTGGTACGGAAGCCTTTAGGGCACAAACACAACGTGTTGCCAACGCGTTTCGACTGGAGTTGACGCCTTTGCCTCTCTTTCAGGAACATAAAGTCCTGCTGACGGGAACTCCCCTCCAGAACACTGTGGAGGAACTCTTTAGCCTGCTGCACTTCCTGGAACCAGTACGCTTCCCCTCCGAGAACACCTTCATGCAGGAGTTTGGAGACCTCAAGACTGAGGAGCAGGTATAAGGCCTTTGTCCAGAACTGTACTTTTATTTGATCATCAACGACCACACTTTTTTTTCCATTTGCCAAACACAGAACCGAATTTGAACACGTGTTTATTTGGCGTGTTCCCCCAGGTCCAGAAGCTGCAGGCCATCCTGAAGCCCATGATGCTGCGTCGCCTGAAGGAGGACGTGGAGAAGAAGCTGGCGCCCAAGGAGGAGACCATCATCGAGGTGGAGCTCACCAACATCCAGAAGAAGTACTACCGCGCCATCCTGGAGAAGAACTTCTCTTTCCTGGCTAAAGGAGCGGGCCAAGCTAACGTTCCCAACCTGGTCAACACCATGATGGAACTGAGGAAGTGCTGCAACCATCCCTACCTCATCAAAGGTAGCTAGTAGTGACGACGAGGGCTGTTGGCTGGGTTAACGCTGCGTTGTCAGAGGTGACAATGGTATGGCCATGCCAGACAGGCTAATGTAACGAGGCCTTGTCGACTGGATATGCACTGCTTCAGCATTGCCACCTATCCAGCAGCCTTGTGTCAACGGCAAGGTTACTTCTGCCAAACTCCAGGGTTGATACATCCATATATGTATGTGTTGGAAACTGGCAGCCAGCGTGTGACTAAGCTCCTTCTTACACATGGTAAGGAGAATGCATTTGTTGGAAAGCCTAAGGGGAGGAGAATTAGCAGAGCTGAGTCAGTCCTATCTCACTCCTCTCTCGCTCTCTGTCTCCATAACTCCAGTCCACGCTCTGCTCCGACTGAGTGTAGTTCTGTAACGTCTCGCAAGAGCACAGTGGGTGGTGTACCCTGTGATGTCGAATTCATTACGTTGGAATGCAATCCAAAAGGGAAAGGGCCCACATCAAGCATGAAAACCATGTACTAATGTGTGTGTCGTCTCAGGGGCCGAGGAGAAGATCCTGGAGGACTTCCGGGAGGTCTACAGCCCTGCAGCCATGGACTTCCCCCTGCAGGCCATGGTCCAGTCGGCCGGCAAACTGGTTCTCATAGACAAGCTGCTGCCCAAGATGAAGGCCGGGGGACACAAAGTGCTCATCTTCTCCCAGATGGTACGCTGCCTGGACATCCTGGAGGACTACCTCATCCAGAGAAGGTAACAGACCATGGCCAGGAGCAGGTGGGGTTACCTGGGTCTCCCCCTCCTCCACCACCACCACCACCCTCTCTCCGGTGACTCTGGACACCCTCCAGCACGAAACAGAAATAAGGAGACTGAGGCAGTTTTGAATGGGCCATGTTGCATAATTTCCCTCTTTCTCAGATGCTCTCTGCCTTCCGTGTTTTGTGGGGTTTTTCTATCAGCGTCCGGCTGACCGCAGAATATCAAACGTTGAATCATTCCCCTTCCTGTAGCTTCTTGATTACATTTGGGGGGGTTGAAAGGAAGTGCTGAATCTCTTAGCGTGAGTCCTACGCGGTGAAAACGAGAAGCGTTTAGCTGTGCAGCGCTGGCTTGAGCAGTGAGATCATCAAGAGAGGCGAGCAAGCCAGGGTGCCGGAAGACTGTACCAAGATCCCCTTCTCTCATTCACGGGCTTAATCCTCCTGGCTGAATGAGCTTCCTGTTTGCTAGCTAAATCAAAAGCATATTATCCACCCCGAGCTGCTGCTGCCACTGCCGTGGTGTGCCTGGCCTGTATTTTTCTCTCCTGCTCTTGCTCTCTCATACACACACACACAGAGACATACACACACACAGACATACACACACAGCCTCTCAGACTCTCTCCAGTCTCTACCCTGAGCTCCAGCCTTTCCCTGCCTTTTTTCCCTCTTTTTTGGCACTTAGAACAGACCCCGAGCACCAGTGTAAACATGAAGCACAGAGCGTCCCAGAGCAGGGCTTAACCAGGGTTCAGCAGTGGGTCACGGGCCCCCCTTGGGGCGCTCCCACATCAGAGGTCTGAAGGAGGATGGAAGTGGGTCACCTTCCAGGAGAGCGGAGGAAGAGAGAGCTGTGGAGGATGGGGGACGGGCGGGGGGGGGGGGGGAGGAGGGGTGAGGCAGCCACTCCTGGGAAAGTGATCAGAGCTGCAACCCTTCTGCTCTCACCCAGAGATAGAGATACGGTTATGAAAGGTATATGAAGAGTGCAAAGTTAATAAGACCAGAAAGGTGTTGGGGGAGGGGAGGGTGTTAACGGCAGTAGCGCAATTATTATCCCACTTCAGGGTATTCCTCAGGTTGTGTTTGCATAGTAGCTTCATGTGCGGTCCTGTTTTGCAGGTACCTGTACGAGCGCATCGACGGGCGGGTACGAGGCAACATGCGCCAGGCCGCCATCGACCGCTTCAGCAAGCCAGACTCAGACCGTTTCGTCTTCCTGCTGTGCACGCGTGCCGGCGGCCTGGGCATCAACCTGACGGCTGCCGACACCTGCATCATCTTCGACTCTGACTGGAACCCTCAGAACGACCTGCAGGTAAGCCCAAACGCGTGCACGCACGCGCGTATACAACTGTTTGGAAAGGAAAAGGAAGGTGTGGGTAAGCCTTGTGCGGTTGGCGTTCTTCTCAGGCCCAGGCTCGCTGCCACAGGATCGGGCAGAACAAGGCTGTGAAGGTGTACCGGCTGATCACGCGCAACTCGTACGAGAGGGAGATGTTTGACCGGGCCAGTCTCAAGCTGGGGCTGGACAAGGCTGTGCTGCAGAGCATGAGTGGCCGGGAGAACAGCCTGGGAGCAGCTGCTGCAGGAGGGGGAGGAGGAGTGAGTCTGGTCAAGCCGTCTCTCACACACACACACACACACGCGCACACACACACACGCTGAAGAATGACCAGGGCTCTTCTACCTTCATCTGCAGCCCAGATTGAAGAGGGGCCAGACAGGGTCACCATCACAGAGAAAGCAAAAATAACCCTCTAGTCACCCAAGTGCACGGTGTGTAGGCGGAGTCTGACTAGAGGGAGAGGGAGTTAAGGAGGAGCAGGGTTTCACTAGGCTTCTTTCATCTGAGGACAGGGGTCAGAAACACTCCGACAGGATCTGCATACTAACACTGGGAGGTGGCGCCTCCCTTCAATATTTCAAAGATCCAGAACGTGATCTAGTTCAGCTGCAGTTCATCTCACCCCAGCCTGTCTGCCTTGGCTCACTATGGGGTGTGTGTGTGTGTGCGAGTGTGTGTGCGAGTGTGTGCTCGTCCCTGTGTCGATTGCTCTGTCTGTGTCTCCAAAATGACGCCATATCCTCTTCCCCCTGCTCCAGCCTGTGCAGCAGCAGTTGTCTAAGAAGGAGATCGAGGACCTGCTGCGTAAGGGGGCCTACGGAGCCATCATGGACGAGGAGGACGAGGGGGCCAAGTTCTGCGAGGAGGACATCGACCAGATCCTCCAGAGAAGAACCAAGACCATCACCATCGAGTCAGAGGGCCGAGGGTCCACCTTCGCCAAGGTACACCCCGCCTCCCCCTCTTCCTCCGCCTCCTCCCTTCTGTCTGAAGCTGCTCCACCCCCCTTCTCCATCTGTCAGAAGCTTTCTGTATGCACACTGATGCTGCAGGAGGCCGTCCGTGGATACGAGGCGCAAGGAGCCGACAAATCTGATTATGGCAGCCTGATGTGATTTGATGTCTGTTCCAGGCCAGTTTCGTGGCGTCCGGAAACCGCACAGACATCTCTCTGGACGACCCAAATTTCTGGGATAAATGGGCGAAGAAGGCAGAGATCGACCTGGACACGGTCAACGGGAGAGTGAGTTCTCCTCTGTTCTGTCACGTTGTCATGTCACCATCACGGGCTTGTGTTTTGTTTACCTTTGGCTGATATGCTGGCTTTGCAGCAATTCTGGAAGACTGCTAACTGCTGCTAACGACCTGTTAATAGTTGTTGTTTTTTTTGCCCTTCCTTTATGGCGCTACAGAACAGCCTGGTGATCGACACCCCTCGCGTCAGGAAGCAGACGCGTCCCTTCAGCGCCACCAAGGATGAGCTGGCCGAGCTGTCGGAGGGGGACAGCGACAGCGACGACGGCGGCGCCGGCAAGCCCAAACTCCGGCGTCCGTACGACCGCCTCAACAGCTATGGCCGCACAGAGTGCTTCAGAGTGGAGAAGAACTTGCTCGTATACGGGTAAGGGAGCCAAACCAGCCACACTTCCTGCACCAGCCAAGCGCAAGTGATTTCTCTGTCTGGCTGAAAGACCAGGGTGATGGTGTCCTGTGGTACACGGTGCCAAACCTTGGCGATGACACCGCTTGTGTGTGTGTCGTCCAGGTGGGGACGTTGGAAAGACATCCTTCTCCACGGGCGTTTTAAGAAGCAGCTGAGCGAACGCGACGTGGAGTCCATCTGCCGGGCGCTGCTGGCCTACTGCCTGGTGCACTACAGAGGAGACGACAAGATCAAGAGCTTCATGTGGGACCTGATCGCCCCCACTGAGGACGGGCGCACCAAGGAGCTGCAGAACCACCTGGGTGAGAAGATCCAGAGACCTCCCTTCGGATGAGGCACGACCACCATGTCACCATGACCTGCAGGCCTGCGCTGGACATCCTAACGCCCTGCCCCGCCCCCCTGTTTCCCCTCAGGTCTGTCCACCCCGGTGCCTCGCGGCAGGAAGGGCAAGAAGATGAAGACCCAGTCCAGCACCTTCGACATCCAGAAGGCCGAGTGGATTCGGAAGCACAACCCCGAGCACATGCTGCAGGACGACGGCTACAAGAAACACCTCAAACACCACTGCAACAAGTAGGCTCTGCTCTGCGCTCCGTTGTACTTCAACTGTGGTTTGAATCCCCTGCTCTCTGCCCTGTGCATAGTGAACAGGCTTGTGTCGAGTTGGAGCAGGACTAGATAGACTAGACTTGGTCGGCTCCCGTGTTTGTTTCTACATGATGAATTCAAACAGACAAGTGAAAGTGATTAACCCTACTTGTTGATGTTGTCTCTAATAGATTTCGAATGCATGTGTGTAATTACATGTTTTGCCGTGGCAGAAAGTGGTCTCTGACCTCAAAAAGCTTCGTAATTATGGAGAAATTGAAACATCTATTTATCTCTTTTTCCAACCATTCCCCGAATCATTACACACAGTGTATCTGATCTCATTGGGAGCTGATATGAATCATAATGGGACTTGGGACTTTGCTAATGGACATCATTGATCTTTTATATACAAGAAAGAGAGCGATGGCGGAAGGAGGAAAAAAAAGAAAAAAAAAAGATGTAGAAAGATAGCAGACAGTAAAACGTGTTGAGATATAAAGCTTAACTTGGTGATGACGGCTTCTAAAGAGCCGCTTGTGTGGGCCGGCTTTGGACACAGAGACCCAGGCTTCCACAGAACCTTCCTCATTGTTCCCCAGCCAGTAGCACTGAAGCCAGGGGATCGTCCGATGTGTGACACGCCGGCCAAACGGGGACACACACTTTGCTGACCGCTGCGTTTTTTTAGCCCCTGTGGAATGTGACTCGCGACCATAACCCCTGTTTTTTTTTCTTTTTCTTTTTTTACTTGCGCACAGGGCAGCGTAGTCCAGTTGGTGGCACATGTCCAGTTTAATGATTGATAGCGCTGCTCACGTACAGTAGCACGCAAGTGTAGAGCTGCTGTGGTTCGAACTGGTTCTGTGTGTATGAGAGAAAGAGAAAGCGAGAGAGCTGCGTGCATGGTGTATTGAGATCACCGTGTGCTGTGAGACACACTAGGGGCTGAGACTCTGAGACTAGCACGCACGCACACACACACACACACACCCACTCCTGTAAACACCCTGGCTGTCTGTCTGGGATATGGGGAGGAGACGACGGGGAGGGGGGGGGCAGGGAGAGTGATGTAGGGCCTTGCTGACAGCCACAGGAAACGGCAGCTGCTCCTGGGAGGCTGTAGGCCACAGAGGAGGGAGTAACAGAGAGGAGCAGGAGGAGGAGGGGGAGAGGGAGGGAGGGAGGGAGGGAGAGGGGCGTGGGGGAGAGACGGCGGCCCGTAGCTCTGCTTTTCCGCCAGGCCTCACACTGCCTCCAGACCACAGCGCCCTGGTCATGACACTCATACATCACCGCTGGCGGGCTTAGCACCCGCTCCTTCCTGCCTAGGTCACCAGGACAGACAAAAACAAACACCGGCCCAGACTCGGGAGCAGCTGGGTAGACACACCGTCGGTGCGTTGTTGTATAGGAGACTGGAAGCTTCTTTCCGACTGTACCAAGACTGTGTGCGAGATATGGCCTCTCTAGCCTGACCACACCCTGACTCTGCCCGCCCAGACTGTCTGCCTCCACACCTCCAGCCAGGGCTTACCAGGGGGAGGCGGTCGTCCCCTGTGACCCAGCCACTGCCTTGTTAGCCCAGAGAACACGGCACTCGTCTCCATGGCTGCAAGACTCTGCATCCCAGCAGAGGGACATGGCTGCCTGTGTGCCTGTTGTCAGAAGTGTGTCTGACTGACCTCTGTCTGAGCCGTGCTTTTGTAGTTCGATGAGTTCATGTAAGAAATATTCCCTCATGATGTAGCGTGGCAGAACGTCTCAGCGCTAAAGAAAGGTTTGCGGTGTCTGTGATTGTTTTGTTATGTACATCAGGGTTTTGTAAGCGTCGAAGCTTGTGTTTGTGTGTATATGTGTGTGTGTGTATATATATATGTGTGTGTGTGTGTACGCCTGTCAGTCAAAATGAGAAAGACAGACAGTGTTTGTGTGAGCGAAAGCCGTTTTGCCATGTCAGCGTTAGCGCTGTGCTAGGCTTTGTTGTGACCTGTGGGCTGTCTGTGTGCAGGGTGCTGCTGCGGGTCAGAATGCTCTACTACCTGAAACAAGAGGTGATTGGAAGCGAGTCCCAGAAGGTACTAGACGGCGTGGACTGCAGGTGAGTTGAACTTTCACCTCTTTTCCAAAAGACGAGAGGTTCTGTAGGCTATTCAAAGCTGTTCTTACTGCCAAGCCAAGGAGGACTGCTGTATTATTTCTGTATTTAGGCTAGTTTTACATCAGGATATAAACAGTATTCATGTTTTTGGAATACTGTATTATTTATGTGTAATACAGTAATATAATGTCCGTCAATATGACAGAACAGCACAGGTGCTGTTGTGGCAAAAGCAGGAAGCTCAAATTTCCATCGCTGTTATTTGTCTTTCCTGCCCAGTGATCTTGATGAAACCGGGATGATTGGAATATTGCTGCATAATTCAGCTTCATAAGTTCATAACTTCATAAGGCAGATCTGAAGAGGGAAGGAAGAGGCAAGTCTGTACTGTAGGTCGCCCCCTGCTGTTCAGAGCCGGGATGAGCAGCTGCTTGCCACCTGTAGAAGGATGCCATTAACCCAGCTGCTGAACTTAGGATAGGAAGACCAGGCAGGGGGTTTGAGGGGAGCACGGTCCTTATTGAGATACTGCTCATTTAGAGTACAAGCTGAACTCATTCCTTCCCTACCTGAAGTTGATGGTGATAGAAAAACAAAAGTTTAAAAGCCAGGAATCCATGTAACCCTGCCCACAAGCAGGTCCCCATCCCTGAGAACCATGTTCATGAGTGTCTCCATCCATGTTTCTGTCCTGCAGTGACATCAAGATCTGGGTTCCTGACCCTGACCACTCGGAGCAGCCCGCCCTGTGGTGGGACGTGGCGTCTGACAAGTGTCTGCTGCTGGGAGTCTACAAGCACGGTGAGAGACTGGAAAACCCTCACGCCGGCACCCCTCATGCCAGCATGCCTAACGTCGGCACGCCTCACGCCGGCACCAGAACAGTCCAGGGTCACGCAGCTAAACTCCACTGTTTATTTTGCTCCCTCCCTCTCTCAGGTTATGAGAAGTACAACACCATTCGAGCTGACCCTGCCCTCTGCTTCCTAGAGCGGGTTGGCCGGCCGGACGAGAAGGCCATCGCTGCCGAGCAGAGAGCCAACGACTTCATGGACGGGTAGGCGTCATGGCCGCCGCTGCCTCCTCTGTCCAGTCAGCACGTCATCTCTCTTTCCACTCATCCGGGGAGACATCGCTCATGTTCCCAGTAATCACACCAAACTTTATGATGACTGTAGAAGCCATCTTGTCCAGAGAGATAAATCGGTCTGTGCGGAGCTCGAGCCAATCAGTGGAGTGTGGAGGAGCTGTTTCTGTCCTGCCCCCCCTCCCCCTCCCCCCGCCCCTCCCCCCCTGTGGCCTCTGCTGACTGGCGGTTGTTATCTGTGTGCACAGGGACGTGGATGACCCAGAATACAAGCCTGCGCCAGCCTTGCTGAAGGACGATATGGAGGTGAGGCCAGGGGGCTGGCAGCCCTGATAAGACTTCCCAGTCACACCAGCCTGTCTACGGCACCAAACCTTTCATGAAAATGAACCATATGGGCACTCAGGAACAAAAAAACAAATAAACGTGACCTATAAAATGTGCCGTTCCCTGAGACTGAATGAATACCCCTCTCTCTCCGTACAGGATGACGCCTCCTCTCCCGGAGATCTGGTCGTCACTGACAACGCCGGAGGTCAGTCGCCGTGCAGCTCTGGAGATTCCAGAACCCCTGACAACCGTCATGTAATCAACAACAGTCGGATATATCCATTGAGCATCGCCTGTGTGTGTGTGTGTGTGTGTGTCCAGACGCAGCCCCAGCGACGGAGGGGGACGCGCCCTACTGGCCCTCGCCGTCGGTGCTGACAGCCAGGCTGAGGCGGCTGATCACCGCCTCCCAGCGCTACACCAAGAGCCGACAGATCCTCCACATCCACCAGACCCAGGCCCAGCAGTCTATAACCATGCCCTCTACACTCTTCCCCATGCCCCCCACCCTCAACGACACCCTCAACCCCAAGATGGCCGCCAAGATCGAGCGCCAGCAGAGGTGAGGACGTCTTGAATCACATTCAAACCAGGAAATAAACGATTGGTCATCGGGATTCAGCCTTCAGCTTTCATCATCTGTTCTTCCCTGCTCCCTTCTTCCCCCCAATCCCCTTCCCCAGGTGGACCAGGCGAGAGGAGGCTGACTTCTACCGTGTGGTCTCCACCTTCGGGGTGGTGTTTGACCCCGACCTGGGCCGCTTCGACTGGACCAAGTTCCGGGCCATGGCCCGACTGCACAAGAAGACAGATGAGAGCTTGCAGAAGTACCTGTGGGCCTTCACAGCCATGTGCAGGAGGGTGTGTCGCCTGCCGCCCCGGGAGGGAGGTAAGGAACACGTTAGCTCTGTCTCACTCTCTCTCACTCTCTCTCTCTCCATCTCACACACACACACACACACTTTCACACTGTCATTCTGTTCCTCGCTTATATGCACATTGTGTCTCACACTTACTCATCTTGGAGAATGAAAGTCATTTCCAACGAAAGTTCCTAACATGCCTTCCTCAAAGCTCTGTAGACAGTCGAGCCAGCAGCAGAATCAGGGAGGGGGACCAGGTTGATGATTAGTCAGCACGTCAACAGTGGGTCAGAAGGGGTCAAAGCACAAGGTCACTCGAGAACTCTGTCTCTCTCTCTCCAGACTCGGCGGTAGACCCATCTCTTTCCATCCAGCCAATCACTGAGGAGCGAGCGTCCCGGACCCTGTACAGGGTAGAGTTGCTGCGTCAGGTGAGGGAGCAGGTCCTCCGCCACCCCCTGCTGTACGAGCGCCTGTCCCTGTGCCAGATGGGCTCCGACCTGCCCGTTTGGTGGGAGCCCGGCTCCCACGACCGCGACCTCCTCATCGGTGCCGCCAAGCACGGCGTGAGCCGCACCGACTACCACATCCTCCGCGATCCCGAGCTCTGTTTCATGACGGCCCAGCGCAACTACAGCCAGAACAAGCCCCCCTCCCACCACCCCCAGTCCCGCCTCCCCACCACCCCGCTCCTCCACCCCCAGTACCAGGCCAGTTCCGCCCGGGCTGCCTCCCCACTCGCAAACACTTCCGCCCCCGCCCCGGTCCAGAGAGACCCAGAGCTCCCCGTGGTCGAGCCCAAGCAGGAGCCAGCCTCGGAGGGGGAGGAGAACGCAGAGGGGCCAGCGGAGAGGTGGACCCCCCCGCAGGGCCCCGCCACCCCCACGGGCCTGGAGGAGAAGCCTGGTGTGGTGAAGACGGAGAGCGAGAGGAGGATGGTGGCGGCCCGCACCAAGCCCCTCACCCCCAACTCTGCTGACAGGAAACAGAAGAAGGCCAGCAAGCGGAGCCGGCGGGAGGCCAGGAGGGCCCAGGCCGCCTCCGAGTCAGACTCGGACGGCTCCTCCTCCAGCTCCTCCTCTCGCTCCTCTTCCTCCTCCTCCTCTTCCTCCTCTTCTTCCTCCCGCTCCGGCTCCAGTTCATCCTCTTCCTCTTCATCCTGCTCCTCCGGCTCCTCCTCATCCTCTTCCTCCTCCTCCTCTTCCTCGGCGGACAGTGAGAGCGAGGGAGAGGAGGGGCGAGCAAGGGAGAAGAAAATTAAGGGTGAGCGTGCATAGATTGATTGCATTACCTTTAAGGACTGCCCAGTACTTGTACCTGCCTGACTTTATGAATAATACAGAGTAAGAAGGGAGGTGTGAAGTTGTAATGTCCCGTGTGCATCCCTGTAGTGCCCACGGTGCCCAGCGTGAAGGGCTTTGACGAGGACAGCGTGGCGTCGCTTCCCACCACCCAGGATGAGCTGCAGGAGAGTCACCCGGCAGAGAACGGGGTCAGCCACTCGTCACACCCCTTCCAGGGAGGGTACATGCTGGCTGCATCCTATTGGCCCAAGGTAAACCAACGCCTCCATTTTCACCATTGCGGGAAAACGACTTTGAACCGAGACGATGTGGCTGTAGACGTGTGCGTGAGCTGTCTGTCCATCCGTCCGCAGGACCGCGTGATGATCAACCGTCTGGACAGCGTCTGCCAGGCTGTGCTGAAGGGGAAGTGGCCAGGGGCGCGGCGGGCTTACGAAGCCGGCGGGGCCGTGGCCTCCTTCTACACCACCAAGCTGCTGGACAACGCCAACAGCCTGTGCGAGGACCCCTCTACCTCGCCACAGGGGTCAAAGGTGAAGAAGCATGTTGCAGAAAACAAGGAGTTCTCAGTCAAACTCAATGACGTATGTTGTTTTCCGTTTCTCCCCCCCTCCTCCTCCCCCTCCTCCACCTCAACCCAGTAGGACCTGCCACCTACCACAACCTCCCCCCCCCCTCCCCGAACGCAAAAAGCTAATTGCGGTGTCCAGCATGTTTGTGGTTGGGGTTCTTGGTTTACTGGGTCAGGCTGCCTCCTCCAGCACTGATTCATTCACCATCCACCCACTGCCTCTTCCTGAATTGTGACCGGCTCTAAGGCTGTAATTGGGGCGAGGGCTGACATCACGTTCAAGCGAGGAGGGTAATTGGTCATGATCTGAAGGGGTCCCGTTCATAATCTGATTGATGCACGGGCGCTCGCCGACTGTGGGCTTCCTCTAATTGGCCTGCATAACCACTGATTTTCTTCAACGCTAACTGCTTCCTACTCGCTCTCATACAGTAGAGCTGAATCGCCATAGTTACACGATCTTATGGGGTGTGACTTGAGCATCAACCCCTCCCAAACATTCAGTTTCCTCGTACATCCTGGGTTCCTTCCGCCCCAGGCTGCTCCCGAGCAGAGAGCCTATGGGTCGAACCATGACGTGAGGATAGTAGTCTCTTAGTCTCTTGTCCAGCTGGAAGCCTGTGATGGTAGCTTCTCCGTGCTGTGTGATTCCCCCCTCCAGATGCCTGTGGTCCCGTAGAGACTCTGTCACTAACCCTGGAGTTTAGTAAAGGTACTGAGTAAGGACCGAGCAGAGCAGTTCACTCCGTGTTTTTTTAATTTTTTGTTTACTTACTTGGAAGTCTTGAGAAGGGCCGAGTACCTCTGGTCGTCGCCGTGTCTCTCCGTGTGTGACTCTCTCTCTTATGTGTCTTGATGCAGCAGGAGGGCGGCCTGAAGTTGACCTTTCAGAAGCAGGGTCTGCCCCTCAAGAGGCCCCTGGAGCCGGAGGAGGCCCCTCTGGGCCAGCAGCAGTACCTGGCCCGGCTCCACGACCTCCAGAGCGCCTCCGACACAGGCCTGGCTGACTTCACCAAGCCTCAGGCCAGCTTCTCTCACGGTACGCTCCCTGGCATCACCGTGGCATCCTGCTCCCATGTCTGTAGCTACATTTAATATGCCTACTTTCCTTGTGGATGTTTTCCTAAGTCCAGAGTTTTTGTAACCACTAGATGGCAGCAGATCCCCTTTAAACGTCTTGTTATTTAACTCCTGAGATCCAGACCCTGTGGTTTTGATCCAATGTTGATGGTGTGGTCGCTGTTCTCCAGAGTCTCCAGGCTTGGCCGGTCAGATGAGGCTGAATGGGGCGATGGACGGCCAGCCGGTGGTGAAGAGGAGGAGAGGCCGGAGGAAGAACGTGGAGGGAGTGGACCTGCTCTTCATGAACAAGAATAGAGTCCCGGTCGGAGAGGAACGCGTAAGACCTGACCTCTCCTTTCCTCTGTCTGGGTTCTCCCTCTTTGCCAGTCAATCCTCCCCCACTCCCTCCCTTTCTCTCTCCCTCTCTCCCTGCTCCCCTTGTCATTCAAGCCTGATGTACCAGTATGTAATCCAGCGCTTTGTTGCTGCTGACTGATAAGGGGGGGTGGTATGTCTTTAGGTGCCCCCAGCATGGGGCGGGATGGCGCAAGCCGGCCTACCCGGAACCTCCGTGCCGGGGTATGGCTCGGGCGGCCCCCAGGGCCCCGTGGACATGGAGAGCAGGGTCCCTGTCATCAACCTCAAAGATGGGACGCGCCTAGCGGGAGACGACGCCCCCACGAGAAAAGACCTGGAACAGTGGCTGAGAGAGCACCCAGGCTTTGTGGCCGACACGGGGGCCTTCATCCCTGTGAGTCCCCTCTCGCGTTCCTCACCCACCCTCCTCTTCGTCACCATCCCAGCTTTCAGGGGTGATAATGGGAGCGTACCTGCTTCTGTGAGAGAGGGTTGTTTTGGCCTTGCGAGGCCGTGTTTCAGAACTAACGCCCTGACCTCCATCCCCAGGGCGTGAATAAGATCCAGATGCAGTTCCAGGACGGGCGCCCCAAACAGAAGAGGCACCGCTGCAGGAACCCCAACAAGATCGACGTGAACAGCCTGACGGGCGAGGAGAGGGTGCAGATCATCAACAGGAGAAACGCCCGCAAGGTGAGGCAGGGTCACCGGCACGGGGCATGCTCTGCGGGCAAGCTCTGGGAGCATGCTCTGGGGGCAAGCTCTGGGGGCATGCTCTGGGGGCAAGCTCTGGGGGCATGCTCTGGGGGCATGCTCTGGGGGCAAGCTCTGGGGGCAAGCTCTGGGGGCATGCTCTGGGGGCATGCTCTGGGTTTGTCTGCGACTCACCTTGTTCCTCCCCATACGCAGGTGGGCGGAGCGTTCGCCCCGCCTCTGAAGGACCTGTGCCGGTTCCTCCAGGAGAACCCAGAGTACGGGGTTCCCCCCGAGTGGGCGGATGTGGTCAAGCAGTCGGTGAGTGTGCTAGCGCAGATGTTCCAGAGTGTCTCTAAGCGTCCCATCATAGTTTGAATCCCTCCAGTAAAGATCTAACTCTGTCTGTCTCCTCCCAACCCCCCAGGGCTATCTCCCAGAGAGCATGTTCGACCGCATCCTCACGGGACCCATCGTTCCAGAGGAGGTTAGCCGGCGTGGTCGGCGACCCAAGAGTGCCCTGGCCAAGGCTGCGGCTGCGGCGAACAGCGGGGCAGCTGCACTGGGTCTCAATCCCCTGCTGGCCAACGGTCTCCTCTCCGGCATGGACCTAAACAGCCTGCAAGCCTTCCAGCAGAACCTCCAAAGCCTGCAGTCCTTGCAGCTCACCGCCGGCCTCATGGGCTTGCCCGCTGACGCCAGCAACCTAGCCGCTAGCAACCTGGCCGCAATGTTTCCCATGATGCTCTCTGGCATGGCCGGCCTCCCCAACCTGCTGGGAATGAGCGGGCTTCTGGGCAAGCCCACCCAGGACGGGACGGGGGCGTCGGAGGACAAAAGGAAGGGAGCAGCCAGCAGTAACAGTGCAGGAGGAGAGTCTTCAGCCTCCAAAGCCCCCTCACAGACCCCCGCCCACACCTCTGACACCAAAGGGGACAGGACAGAGGGGCAGAGCGGGGAGCATGCCTGCACCGGTGCCAGCGAGCCCTCCACCTCCTCTGCTACCACCCCACCAAGTGCTTCTGCTGCTGCGACAGCCCCCAGCCATCCACTGTCTCTTAACCCCATGTTACTCTCCAGTATGCTTTACCCAGGGATGCTTGTCACTCCAGGCCTTAATGCCCCAGCGTCCTCCTCACAGCCACAGAGCACAAACAGTGACCCCACCCCTTCCCCTGGCCCCTCCCAGTCATCACCCCAGGAGAGGGAGCGACCGGAGGAGAGGGGCCAAGATGATGAAGATGATGATGAGGAAGAGGAGGAGGAGGAGGAGGAGGGAGAGGGGGAGGAGTCTGCAGAGCAGAAGGACAGTGGTGCAGAGGGGTCGGGGAAAGCAGAGTCATCTTCATCAGAGTCGGGGAGCTCCTCTTCATCATCCGGTGACTCAGACTCCAGCGATGAAGACTGAGCCCATGAATATATAAATATAAATATATTTATGTATCTCCTAGAAATGTACACATATATATACATATATATGGATTTTCCTGCACTTACATTGTGATTTCTTTTCATGTAAATACAGAAAACTAACGCAAATGTGTAAGAAAAAAAAAAGAAAAAAAAAAAGATCTAAAGGAACTGAAATAAAATTTCAGTGTTTGTTCAAAGGTACAATCTTGTTTTGAGAGGCATTTTGCATGTCAAACTTTAGTAGATTTCCGAACTTTGTGAACTTGTATAACACAACGATGTACAAATGCAACGGACGGAAAAAGAAATCAGACTGGCATTATTGTAATTATCATGTTGGGATTTAATTTTATTAAAAAAAGAGGAAAAACCTTCATGCTCCAGCTGAGCTGTACTATTAATATATTTTGGAGTTGGGAGGTTGAGAAGAACTTGACAAATTATTTTGTTTGGTTTCCTTTGTAAATACAGGTTTCCTCACGCATATACTTTGCAGATCGTACTTTGGGAAAGTCAGCAATAACTCGGGCAGCTAATGAATGTCACTGAAGCTGTAGATTCCTTATGTCGGCCATATTCCACTGCACATCCCAACCAAGGCCCTTGTAGGATCCACAGCCTACCACTGGACACCCAGCAGACGCCATATCAAAGCAGACTCGTATGGATTACATAGGATTTTGTCTTCTGACCGTTGAAATCCCACATTTACTTCAATCTGAGGTCCACTTCAATTTCTTTGTACAATTGCTAGCACATTTGTCTTTTTGTTTTGATACTGTACAAGTGTCTACCCCACAGAGCACTGTTAGGATGGAGTGCCAAAAGCTGCCCTAGTCTAACCAGACAGAGCTTTATTCAAATAAATCTGTGTTCATAATCACAATCAGGAACAATGTTCTGGCAATGTGAAAAAGAAGTTACATCCTGGCATGTTTAACAGCATCTTACCTCAGCTTTGCTAACAGGATTGAGTTCACTGTTCAAACAGCCTACAGTCCCCTGTCTGTGGTGTGTGTCACGTGTACGTGTTACCACTGGAACTCTGGGTACTCTTGAGAGCTTCCACTTGCTTTGCCTGTTTGCTTTCATTGGGTCGAATGTCTGCCTATTTGGGCTGGGTAAAGTCAACCGACAGTGGATTTAACCCAGACCAGTTTGTGTGTGTGTGTGTGTGTGTGTGTGTATGAGTGAGAGGGATTATTGCACTGTGTTTCTGTTTTAAGAGGATGGAGTTGGGAGTATGACCGGGCGCTCACATGATTAGCTGCAACAGGGATGTTAACCGGGCCGTACTTACCCCCCCCTTGCCGGAACCATGCGTCCGGACGCCGTCTCCCAGAGCACACAACACACTCCGTAACTCCAGGACGAGTGTTGAGAGACCCCCCTCCCCCCTCCCCCCCTCCTAAGTCCAGGGGACGAGACCTTGCCTGCTGGGTTCAAGGTCCAAGTAAAGGGTTGGCTGGTGTCTAGTATTACCCTGCTCTCCCCTCCTGACGACACTAGCTGCTGAGCGAAGCGCTCTGTGGAAGCTCCATCATGCTTCCTCTCACCCCTTGCAGCACTTGGCTCAGTTCCAGATGACTCTGTTTCTGGAAGCAGTTGGGCAATCTCACACAGTGATTTGTGTATCAGGAAACATGTTGGGGTACCGCGTCTCGGTATCAATTATATTGCAGCAGAATTTAATTTCACATGAAATTTAGTTTACACCTGACAACTGTGTAAAGTGTCACTACGTCTTGCAGTGATGCGAAATATCAATTCAAGTATTGGGCTGTATGGGTTTAGTGTAGGCTTTCATTGTCAAGGCTTAATATCTACCTTCCAAAACAAGATGTATTGCTGACTGTGGTCTTTGTATTCCAAGGGAATTCTCTGCTTCAGGTGTCTCTTTTTATCATAATCGGCAAGTTTTACTGATCCACTGGTGAATGGAGCTGTAGAAACGTGTAGAAGTGACCTTACAATGTATCTCTGTTCATCTTTCTTCTATTCCCCAGTATCTGATTAAACAGATAGCTTATATGTTCCGTTTTTGATTTGGTGTGTTTGTATATGATCACTACATGGTTCATATGGGCTCAAAAGGTGTTGGTGCAAGACTGTTGCTACACAGTGGACTGGTATACACATTTCAAAATAGTTGTTTGTTTTATTGTCGACATGAAAAACGTAACGGAAAAAAAAACATAAAATTGACTTGTGGTAAAGACACATCGAGCCTCTGTCGGCCTCCATGTAGATGTCAGTGTTGTACTGAACCTATGCGTCAATGTTCAAGCCCACCGAGTCAAGTCAAGACTGAAAAAAACACTTCTCTGACACAGTTTGGACATTAAGGTGTATTTCCATTTCCGCCTATGATGTCCTTAACAGTGATTTTTTTTTTCTTTTTTATTATTTGTTTTAATGTTTTGAGTGGTAGTCATCTTTGTTATGCCTGCTTTTACTCCAGGCTGAGAATTCAAAGAACACCCCTTCACCTGTCATTTTTTTATACTGCAGAACACTTTCCCTTAAACTAACTGTGCCCTTAGGCAAACGCCCATACACTGCTGCTTCCTGGTTACTAATAATACTCACCCAACTATGATTGTTTTAGCAGGCTTTATATTTGAACACAGTAGAAAGATGGGTTTGTAGCTTACTGAGAGATGGGCCTGCATTTGCAGCAGACTGGTGACCTCTACATTATTAAGAACTAAGAGGTATCTAGGGAGAGGTAACTATGTGAGATTGAACTAAACCTTTTGCTCATGTGGTTTGAATTGGTATTTTGGTTACTTTCGAATATATTTCCCAATGCTACATACATTGAAAGTGCTGGACTCAGGCACAAGGATATTACCACCAATATGCAAACTCAGAATGACACCACACACTACTACATGAAAGTAAATTAGTTGCTGGATTGACAAGACTAGATTATTGCCATTGTATTTTTTATTTTATTTTTTGTTTCAAGCTTGATAATATCCTAAACGTCATCTTTAAGTCGATTTCTTGTTATTTTGTTGCAATATTTGCAAGTTGTGGTCTGTAGACAAATAATGCTTTATGTAGTCGAGGAAAGGTGTCTTAAGAAGTAATTTGTAATTTATTTGATTACTTTCTATGAAGTTCTATAGAGGAAATTGAGGTTTAATTATTTTTATTAAACATATTCTGACTATCCATTAAGACTGTCTTTGTCCATTCCATCGCTATGTAACAAATACCTAAGTTCCTTGAAAATATCCAGAATAATTAAAAATGGTAAATTCTGCCCCTTAGAATTGACCGCAGTGACAACTGTTATTGTTAACAGTGCAGTGTTATCACTTTACCTTGTGATGGCGCCACTACATGTCTATGCTTCCGCCAGGGCCTTACATGGCCTCCCTTATCATAGCAACAAGTTGCCGATGACAAGTTGGGGCATGCCTGTGAGGCAAGTGGGTTTTTTCTACCTCCTGCGCTACCAGCGCCTTAAATTAAAACGCCTTCCTTTCGCTGAAAATTAAATAGCACCCGGAGCGTTTGTCGTGCAGTCAGTCCTAAATGCGTAGCGACAGCGTGCAAGATAGTTGTGAAGAAATTGATGTTAGTCTGCAATAGTTTTTGCTCAGAGAACAATCTGACGCGCATATACCACGCCCACCTGTAGTTCTGTGGCATCAGACGAAGTAAAGGCAAGTGGGTAGAGAGAAGTGGAGGGGTAGCTGCCTGTTTCAAGTCAGGTCTCATCTAATCTGGATCCAGAAGCATTAAACCACCATACTGAAATCACTCTCAAAACTAATACTTGTAAGTAGCGTCTATAATTGCTCATTCATTGTAGTACTTGTTCTTCTCTGTCACTTTGCCTAGGTCCATCTCTCTTGACCTGTTTCTCTTTTACAGACACTGTGATAGGTGTAGGATAACAAGGAGACAGGAGGCTGAACCTGCCCTCCTGAGGTCTGTTATGTAGGATTAGAGTGTGTGAATTTAGATTAAATGTGAGATGATGTTTGTGTTTCTTTTGCTGTTGTTAGACTGTAATATGATTTGTGACCAATTCAATCAATGAGACTCAACATGGAACCAAAAGGTAGCTAGTGCAAGGCTACTTATTCCACTACTACGAAGAAGAATGGAAAATCCATAGGCTGTTTGTAGATGAATGCATGTGCACCCTGTACAGGAAGTATTACTCTCAGGATTTCCAACAACAACAAAAAATAATTTTACCACATTTTTTGCACTGATTGAGCCAGCCAAAACAGCTGTCCTGCTTAGTGTTCAGGTTAGGAGCAGAAATATTAGTGGGCAGATGACAAGATTTAACCTATCCTTTAAATGTGCGGTCGTCCACACTGCCCAATAACAATAATATATTAGAGTCTATACTATTCCAATTATTTATAAATATAATTAGTTGTGCGTACTATGTTTGTGTTTTTGCATGCCCCACGTGTTGGAGCTTCCGTACTACAAACATGAACGTCAATGTTGACCTCAGACAGGATGGGGCGTAAACTACTTCCTTCCTGATGGGAGATGCAGCTTACTACTCAGCCAGCCATGATGTAATTACAACTATATGTGGCGGCTGAAAAATCTTTTCCAGGGGCCAGCCAAGGCTATGGCATAATGCTGGAGAGAGACTGAAACACTCAAGTAAAGAGAGAGAGAGAGATATAGAGATGAACAGACAAATGGCAAGAGAGCGGCTATATTTAGCAACTCGGTGAGCTGAAGCACAGAGGCACATGGCAAACTAGTTCCCCATTCAGACAACTTGGTGCTCACTGGAATGTGGATGAATGAGTCTTCCTCACCACTCATTACTGGTACTCGAGTGAGAAAACCCTTTTGGTATGCAAGTATACATGTGGTGTGACTTTCGGTTTGCATTATTCAGCACAATTTGTAAGGACCTCCTTCTAAATTCTCCTGGGCTTTTTTTAAAACTCTGAACCTAATAGTTCTGGATCAAGAGGCCGATCAGTTGTTGTACCAACCGGTGTCATGTGGTCACCTTGTATTTTCTTCAATTCGTCACGTTATGTATTTATGTTTAGGTACACTTGTTAACTCACCCAGAGGGACAGCTGCACAAGTGTTGGTGGTCACCATGGCAACACATCCGCAAGGCATGCTGGGGCCGGCGAGACTTGGCCCTAGTATCAGCCTAACCAACATATTCAGGTTAGCAGCACGGGCTGTGGATATGTGTGTGTGTTCCTGTGGGTGTGTGTGTGTGTGTGTGTGTGTGTGTGGGGGGGGGGTGGTCTTATCAGTTTTTCTTGATGATAGATGGATAAGGGGTGGAGAGGGGGTCAGGTTTGTAGGGCCACAAGTGATTCCTTTACATGGTTCCTCTCTGGCTCATTCCCTCAGAACCTGTGCCAGAGATCCATCTGAGATCATAGCCTCCAGACTGAAGAAGATGGTGAACACCTTTATCCAGCACTTTGAGGAACAGGAGAACAACAGCCTGGCCACAAGTGGGTGCTCTCACGTGCTGCATTACATTTGAGTAATGGTATTCTTACCTGTGCCGTGTGTGTGCAATGGTGGACAGTGTGTGGGCAAGAGAGATGTTTGGCCCGCCTGGTGCCCCCATGCTAGCGTGCCCTATTTGTTGCCTCTATGGTAGAAAAAAACATGATATAGGGTCCTGGTAAAGGGGGCCCCGGTGCGCAAGAAAATAAAAGTCCGTTCTAGGGTGCCCTGCCCGTGTAACAAACATGATGCAGCACCTGCTGTGGGTGCCCTACCAGTGGAGAAAACATGCATCTTATTTTGACGGAAGCATTATAACAGCATGCGTCCGTCATATCATATTACATATGAAGCTTTTTTAAGTGCGCAAATGCTCAAGAAGAAAATGGCAGCGCGCAAGCCTTTACTATTAATGTCCCTCACTAAGCTGATATCAAACCTACCACCCTGAACTGTGTTGCACAAAGAAGGAAGGGGAAAATGTTGTCATGAAGGCAAAAATGTTTTCCTTTGTCTGACAGTCCCGCTAAATATAGTGAGAGAGAACTGTCACTGGGGTCAGTTGGTGTAGGAATGTCATTTGAAGCTCAGAGCAAGAGATACAAAGGCAAGAGATGAGAGACGTGAAGCCATCTGGTGATGTGCAAAGAACATTCTGGATGGGGGTGAGAAGGCTGATTAAGCTTCACTGGTGTGCTCAATGAAGAATCTGCTGTATTTTCTTTTCTGTTTGTAGAGACTGTTGTGGAGTACTGCTGTGAGGCACAGGCTCTCTACTACAGTGTGCTGGAGGCCATCATTACTGATGAGAGGAAGAGGCTGGCTGACAAGGATCTCTCTGTGAGTCTGCCGCCCTCTGCAGTACACAGCTGCATCTTCAGAACACCCATTGACTTGACATTATCCACTGACAAAATGTCAACTAACCACCACTGGGGGGCAATGTTCGACCATGTGATGATTTGCGTTGGCCGTTGATGGACACGTCTGTTTCTCTTTCAGTGCATTCTTGGGCATGACCTGTTCCAGCGTTCCCTAGTAGCCTGCTGTGTGGAGATGGTTCTGTTCTCACATTATTTCAGGGATAGCTTCTGTCTGGTGGTCAAAATCTTCGAGATTGCACCCTACGATTTTTACAAGGTGACCTACTGCAGAGCACTCATCAAATGTGTGTGTATGTGTGTGTGTGTATGTGAGAGAGAGAGAGAGAGAGAGAGAGAGAGAGAGAGAGATGAGAAAGTCAGGTACATTACACTTAGACTCTAATGTTGTGTCTGTTAATGTATTATAAACTGTGTATCATTTTCACATAAAATACACGAAATATTGTATGCTATTAACACCACAGCAATGCTTATGGTTTTGGAATGGGATATCCAACAAGCTCATATGTGTGATGGGCAGGAGTCCACATAGGTTTGATGATGTAGTGTACACTAGTGTCAATGCTGTCCAGTGTTTCCCGCAAAATGTGAATACATTTGCGGCGATAGGCAGCATGGAGCCAGATGTTGTAAAAATGTCAGACAGAGCTGAAACCTACGTTCTCCTAGTATCAGTTATGTGAGCGTTGATATGGACTTCAACAAGCAATGTGAGAAATGTCGTTGCATTGATTTAAGCACCAAGTAGCCTGGTTGTTGGAGCTTTACGTAATATAAATGTCATGCTGGACTCATATTGTTATATTTGCCAAATGTATTAAGTTATGAATTTCATTCAATTTAACTTGAATGTATCCGTTTTGGACACATTGCATAGAATTATGATACTGACCGTTCGTAAACTCCGAATTGATTCTCCTATTGATTCTCGGAAAGAGCCTTTCCTCCTGCACATTGATTCAGAGCATGCACAGGGAGAAGGGGCTATTCTGGAAGCAAATAAGTGGTATAACGTTTTAATTTTTAAGAGGCATTGAACACTTAATGTTTAAACGTAAACATCACTGAATTTGTTGGTTTTGAATTCACCTCTTTAAAATTGAAATATGAATTAATTTCAGTGTTTAAAAACAAATCGAATTTAAAAATCAAGGTCCGAACATTCAGGTTCCTGAGATTCAAATAGTAAAATTCTGATCCCAAAATATCAACATTTGAGCAGCAAAAATTCCAATTGCAGCATCCAGGATTGCTTCAGGTTGGCTCCAGTTGTTGCTTCAAGATGTCTTATTGGCTCAAATGTTTTGCTCACAGTTTTTTTTTTGCCTTGTTAAACAGAAATGATTATACATTTGTGCTGGCCAATTCTTAATTGACTGCTGTCTTATCATCTGTGGGCTTGACCTATGACCTCTAGGTCATAGAGCTGATGCTGCGCTCAGAGGAGGCCTGGCCACCCGCGGTGCCCAGGCACCTGAAGTGGGTGGAGGAGCGGGTGTTGGAGGAACTGGCTTGGAACAGACAGTCCCCTCTGTGGGACAGTATCAAAGCTGTCCAAGGCGCCCTGCCCACCTGCCTGCAGGTGTGACTCTGCACCACACCCATACCTAACCCTATGAAACCATCATTTTTCATTCCTTGCCCAATTTCTGTCCACAGAGGCCATAGCAGTATATCAAACCGACTATGGTGGACTATGATGAAATACTCTGTGTACATATTTGTACAAGGTCCTCAACCTTGAAAAGTCCTGGATCTGTGTTTGTTGCAGGTGACACCCTCGCAACACTGGTGGGGCAGCACAAACCTCCCTAATGTCCCTCAAAGGACCACAGATGACATTGTAACCCAAAGAGACTCAGGTAAATATGGTCGCATTGGACCTCATCAATGAACAAAAAAATGTTGTCCTGAAACATCAAGTAAAATACATTCTGGCTTAGAGGGGAGATAGTGATGTTGACTTTGGCTTCTTTGTCTATCCAATGTATCCCATTTTCTGCAGGTCTCTGTGATATTTACAGTTCCCCTCCTGCTGGATCAAAGATGACCTCTGACCTTGCCACACCAGTTATACAGCCACAGTCATCCTCTGTTATGGTTACGGGCCAGATATTAGTCACTATGGCAGCAGCCACTGTCACTACGGACAATGGACAAAGCGTCACAATACCTGTCCAAGGTACTAAATCCACACCCTCTTTGCTAAAGCTGCGTATCATATTTAGGTAAATACTGTAGACAATACATACTATAGAGTTTGCACAGCTTTGTTCTTTTAAACATGATACAGCAACAAAAGAATGTTTGAATTGAATGAAGATTATCCTTGATGATTTCCCTGGTGTCCTTTTTCTGTCAGTGCATCTAGGGGGGCTGTTTTTAATGGGACAGCCCACTACCACACAGCAGCTGGCCAGTAGAACCATGCAGCCACCCCAGGCCCAGGGCCTTGATCCAGCCCCGGTCCCAGCTTTAGTCCCAAGCACTACCAACCGTCACGGAATGGGCTCGCTGTCTCTGTTCCTCCGAAAGGTACAGAAGTTCTTTAAAAAAAAAACAAATGTACTTTCTGTTCTTTTTGGTCTTTATTTCAGTAATGTGTTCCTTACATAACCAGATGTGTTCCATGATCTACTGCATCTCAGGTCTACCTCCTGACCAGCAGGCGCTTGCAGAACGTCTGTCCCAAGCTGAATATCTCAGACGAGCTGCGACAGAAAATCTGGACGTGTTTAGAGCATTCTCTGGTCCACTACTCAGAGCTGATGAAGGATCGTCACCTGAACATTCTCCTTATGTGTGCCATCTTCATCATGGCCAAGGTACTGTCCTGTGATTGGTTCCTGACTCTTGGAACCAGCCTGGTTTAACTTAGCTTAGGCTTCGGTGATAGACACCAACACATGCTGGGTTACAAGGCTAAGATTGAATTGTTGGGTAACATTTATACAATAGACTGCATTGTTGATAAAAGCTAACATAGGTTACATTACTCGTGCAGGTTTCCAAAGAAGACATTTCCTTCAAGCATATAATGAACATCTTCAACGTACCTCATGCCAGCAAGAATGTAAGACGGAGATTCATTTAAAGTATGTTCTCTCTGGTCTGATAAACAAGGAGTCTATGTTCAAGACTAAGTTTCACTTCTCTCACAGCCACCCAAAGGTGTAATGACGAAAAGCACTGGGACAGAAAACTCTTCCAACAAAGCAAGAGATGAGTCCAGTAAGACACCTTATCATATAGCCACCCACACACAAATGCATTCGTGCACACTCCAGTAAGAGGAGTGCTGGGATATTTGTTCCACGGCATCCTACACTAGACAGGCTTCAGAAGGACCTTTTCCTTTTTCGATCCCACTGTAGTGTCCAGCTGTGCTGCATCTGGTGCATCTTCCAGACCAGAGCAGGGGGAGAGGCGGGCACTCCTCCACTTCTACAACACCATCTATAGCACAAATATGTACAGTTTTGCTGTGCGCTACTCTCCTGAAGCACTGACCAGGGCAGGGGTAAGTTTGCAATGCATGCAGCTCAACTGAAGAGAGTTTACAACAGGGATCAACAACACGACTTAGGTAACATATAGCGTTACTATGGTATGGCAGCACAATGGTACAGTAAACCATATGACAGCACTCTGGTAAATCAGATATCCTAACTTAATTGAGCAGTCATGGGTTGTGATATCTTGCAGTGAAAGATATGGATATAGATTTGTCTTTGTTTTTTGTGCAGGTTGAAACTCCTCCCTATTCCCCATTCCCCACCCTGGCAACGAAATGTCCTCCCAGGCTCCGCCTCCATCGATCTCTCTACATCTCACCCCTCAACGCAAACACCCCTCACTCCCCTCCCAGCCACGCCCGCAGGGCACTCTACTTTGTAAACAGGAGTTCCCCAGGGGTGAGAGTTTGGTCCTCTCTAAAATGACAACTGTTGTGGTTCTGTTGTAGTGTGTCTGAAACCTTTCTAAAATTTAACTGTATACTCAGTCATCCAACTGCATTCGTATACTTTTTTCAGTTCCATTCTCTCTCACAAGGATACAAGTGGTGTACCTTCTTGTTCTAGTTCTAGTTGAATAACTTAAAAACAGAGCAGTTTCTACCATCTCAAACTGCTCATAATTTTTGTTGTCATGAGCTTCAACATGATCCTATTAAGTTTATAGTGACTGGCACCATACTGCTTGCTGATCAAAAGATTCTTTATGTCCTGCAGTGTCTGCATGAGATCAACAACATGGTCAAGACTGCCACTAGGAGGCGTTCTAGAGCTGTAGAGCCTGGGGTGGAGGAGGATGAACAGGATGGACAGCCCCCAGAAAGGAGGCCCCGGGGGGGGCCCTCAGCCTTCCGGAGACGACTGGAAGAGCTGGCAGATGAGCAGGCCCAGAGCAGGGCACAAAACCACCATATCCTTCCACCAACCATTCCTCATATTTGAATCAGAGGGTTAGCTAGTGAGCACTGCTTCCTGGAACTTGGACCCAAACTTGAAATTAAGTATGATACCATAAATTAAGTTATAAAGTATATCACCGTTATACACTTTCCATCACTCCTAAACATTTTAATCCTCAAGCATGAACAAACGAGGGGTTGTATTTTCTAAGTCTGCCCACGCCTTAGAACATCTTAATTTGAAGCACATGCTAATGAATCTGATGAGCATTCTGTCTTTTAACTATACAACCGTTCCTCTGCTTTTATTTGTACTTTCAAGCATTGTGAACTTCTGGTCCCGCTTCTCTCAGGGAGACGTGAACTGGCATTGGTAGGAACACTTTGTTCTGTTTCCTGAGTGGCTCTGCAGGTGAAGAGGATAGTAGTATAGATACTACTATAATGTTAATCATGCTTTTTCAATTTTGGGCGTTTTATGCTATAGAATTGTTTCCGTCTATTGCACTAAATGAAGACACTGTTATCATTACTTTGACTTCCATCTTGCTGTATTTACGTTGAATTTTATGCCTGGTTTTCTGGATGGAAAACCTGATTGTCGTTTAATTCTGTGTCACCCGATCGAACAGATCATTTTACAAGTGTAAAATACAAATGCTGACACATGAACTGTCAGCTGTGTATACAGTAAAATTGATACATTCGTATCATCGCAAAAAATGTGTGTTGCCTCCCAAGGAATTTCATACATGGTATTAGCATCATCAAATATAACATGGAATGCACCTCAACCTGTTTCTATATATGACTAACTTCCAAAAATCTAAATCCATAGTGTGAAAAATGGTTGCTATGACAATCAAGTGATTGACAAACAATCCCGCAGTGTTTATCAGTAAGCGTGCCCTGGCACGCCATGAGGTTAATTCTCAACCAATGTTGCTTGGTGAACGCATCATAATAAGCCACTGGGAGCCAATCAGCAGTGGCCTGTAAAGTAAAACCTGAGAGACCAGTACACAGGTAGCTGTGTTCAACTCAACAGGAAGTCCAGCAGTTACCATGGAGACCGAAAGGTTCGGGGGGGGAGAGGGGTTGGCTGTTTCAACAACAGTAATTGAGCTTTTAAGGTTAAGGACAGTGTGGAAGTACTCTATATGCCTTCAGACTTTCATCAACTCAACAGCCTTAGGAGAACTCAGCTTTAAATCAGTTTGCGTCCCGCTGGGTGGGACTATGGGGTGCAGCTCTAGCAGGGGGGCAGAGGTGGTCGACCATTCCAAAAAGCCAGAGGAAAGACCAGGGTCAGGCACCTCCAAGGAGTCCGACTCAGAGGAAGCTACCAGAACAAAAGAACAAGACAAAGAGGAGAAAGAAGAAGAATCAAGCTGAAAGCAACATCCATCTTTACACTCTCCCAAACTTCCCTAAAGTAAGACCTGACAGGTTTCTGGCTAAACACCTGACCCTGTGCTTTGTGAAAACTGAGAAAATTCTGATGAATACTATTTAGTTAGATGAACTGCTTCACAAAAAATGCATTCTTTATTCCTCTGTCAGTGGCACAAGGATGTTTTGTAATGACTTGACCATAAACAGGCAATTCATGACTCTTACCTTGACTCACTTTTATCCAATCACCTCTATAACTTCACTGTGTTGTCTACCAGTGTCTATTTGACATGACAAATGGTCTGTGTGAAGACTGAGATTGGCTCTGTGTGTCTGTGTCAGTGTGTCTACAGATTGGTCTGTCCGGGGGTGAAGGAGAGCCTGTCAGCATGAGAGGGCAATGCTGCACAACTGTCCATCAACTCCTCGCCCGGTGTCATCTGCAGCGGCCGTGCACATACACACACACACACACACACACACACACACACACACACACTGCACAGTGTGTACTATCCACACGCATACTCTGCAGTGCTTGGATCAGCCAACCTCTCTATATTTTACCAACCCTATGCCTATGCCTAGATAGGATATTGTGACTTCAGGAGTTTACAGATCATTTGGATTTAAAGAACACAGTTGTCATTTACTCCATTATTTTTATTGCAGGCTACACACTTTTAGTAACAGCAGACTGTTTTAAAGCTCCTTTCGTATTTACAATAAAGCCATAGAGATGTGTTGTTTTGTTGCTTGATAAATCTCACACGTATTTATCCCACTTCTAGCCACAGCTCTCTGAACCAAGCTGAGATTATTCTTTTTTTTTTTCTAACGTTTGATATTTCTGCCACGTGTTATTCAATTTTTTCAAAGACGACATATTTCCAGAATAGTCTAGCGCTGCATAGCTGAACGGTGGTGTGACATTTTCGAGTGACACATTTTTTCACCTTCAGCTAATAGAATCGTTAACAGTTGACCACCAGGTGGCAGGCCGGCGCTGCCCACAGTTCTCTTTCATGCCACCAGGGAGCAGAAGTGATCCGTCAACATCAGGGAAATCTCTTGAGGCTGGCTCCATTTGCTGAAGACATTTATCTGAAATGTATGTTGTAAGTTTATTACCAGTTAGTGAATAGAGCTGGAGGGGAATAGCCATTTCACAAAGCCATATCGCAAATACCCATCGCAGAGGCAGTGGGAAATTACATGAAAATATTACCATTACACAAATGGAAAGTGTGATTGAATAATGTGTTTGAGAAGATAAATGAAAAGCACTTTGTTGGAAAGCGTTGTGCTAAATAGGATTTTAATTTCAGATGCGGGATAAAAGACGCACATTTTTGCCCCAATTTCATTGCCAATTGATTAGTGTGTCTATACCTGCAAAGTGAGGTACTCTTATCATCTCATTATCAGTTAATTAATATGCATGCACATATGCCAATTATCCATCCTCCGCCATTTAGCAGGAATTAGACATTGATGTTCTAATGGTAGCAGAAGTGACTTCTGTGTTGCGTGGTAGGAGAGGGGTATCTTGAGGCATTGTGAGTGACACTGTCTTAAATAATTATAAGAAATGACTGATTTATGGTCAAATTAATCTGTCAGAACCTGACTATTTCAATGTCATCCAATGCAATCAACTGTATTCTCTTCCAATGACCTAGCTATATTGTTGACATTGCATCACCAGTGAAAAACTGCTCATATTCTAGGCTACGTTTAAAAGAAGAAGACACAAAACTGTATAAAAAATGGAATATGGTAGTACGGATATGTAGTATTTGAAGGACATCTAGAGTGTGGAATAAGATATTAAATTATCTTCTATGACATGGCTTGGTCGGGCTTTGAGCTTGGCTATTAAAGGATCCAAGGCCACACCCACTAGAGCACAACCTGGGTGAGAAAAAAAATCATAATTCATTTATGTCCTGAGCTTAATGTTCCACTGTGCATATTGTATCGATGAAATATGAAGCCCTCAGCAAACGACGATTGATGTCTGCGTTTCATAAAAAATCCTCATGAGCCTTCATTTAGTGCACAATGTTTAGGCCTATCAAACTTTTTTTGTTGCTGTGTATCACATTAACATGTTAATTTCATATATTCACTTTTCAATTTTATGAATATTGTCATGATTTGATGTAGGTTGACAACGAACATATGAGTGGTCTATTTCAGTGGACTGTTAAGTATAAGAGAATTAAGGAAATATTGGGTTTACATGAGAAAGAATGATTAAAATTTTAAAAGGGACAGTTTTACACCATTGCAATCTCTCTGCTAGCTTTATTCTTATATATTATTATGTGTAAAGGTCTGTCACAAATACGTATTCATATTATTTTCAGCAAGCTGCTCTTTAAAGCTGTGTTCTTCACAGGGCCTCCTTTATGAATATATGATCAGACGTGTGACAGAGAGAGTCTTTAATCTTACACTGGCCTTGAAGAGTGTCACTGATCTCCCTAGAACCGCCGGCGACACTGATCACATCCAAACCACTACGTTCGATACACCATAGTATCTGATTGTTTAGCCTATGGGGGGTTATTTATTCCAATATAAAACCACCAGATATTCATAATTGCCTGTCAAAGCCATCTGGATTGAAGTGTCATTGTGGCCTTTGGAGTAGCTGTTCACAGTGGTTTTGATTGAGCGCGAATACAGAAAAAGCGCTCTGTCGATGTAACCCTCGGAACACAATAGCGATTGCGATGAACTACAGAGCGTGTCTGAGAGGTCAGTTTTCAATTGAAGAGAAGCCAGACACTACATTTTCTCTTTCCATATCAATCCGAAGCCACCACGTACTGTCAAGTGAATGTATAGCCAAATAAATGATTCTTATGGCATGGCAATTTTTCGAAAAACTAAAACGGGTCTGTCTGCGTAGTGGATTGTGACGTATTTTCATGACATTTTACTTGTAAATAGGTAGACAACTGTCAGCATACTCGAATGCAAATGATCTCAGCGTCAATATCACACTCTTCCTTCGCCTGAAAACACCTCCGTCTCTTGATAATTACTTGTCTTGTTCACCTTTTTCACTTGCATGTATTTGCGTTCTCCTTCTTTCCCTCCTCAGGAAGTGGGGGTAAAAACGGTGGCCTAGAGGAGGACAAACAGAGTAACCGCCATTGGAAACACTAAGGGAGGTAATTGATTGGCTTTGACGTACTCCATTAGACGCTTAACTATTCAATACACAATGCACAATGGGAACTTACCAAAGTTTATCTGCCGAAAACATTTGAAGTTTCTCAGAGGCCCGTCACCTTTGGTTAATGGAGCGTGCAGACATACCTCCTTTAACTACAGTACCCTTAATGAATATCCCTGTGCCTACAGCGCTAGATGCTAATCAGAATCATCTAGAGATGGGACTCCTGGTCCAGGAACAGAGCTTCTGTTGGGAGGGGCAAGCTAAGGTAGGAGAACACCATCATCCGGCAAGAGGAGAAGTTCTAAAAATCATGTAAAACAGGCACTAGATACCAAGACAATATATACTATTGTTCTTCCTGCTGTATACAAGTGCATGCAGTCACCTGTCCTGTGCTGTACTCATAGCAGTCCTTCATAAGTACACTGTTGTGATACCAGCCCCTTTATAGTACAGTCCTACAGCTAGTTGATAATGAGACAAGGAACCATGAAAAGACCTATTTTAGTTTACCTGTTTGTTTTACCTGCCATTCTCATCCAGGGGAGTATGGATGAGTCGAACCTCATACAGTTCTGATTCTTAGAAGTGGGCTCTTGTTCCTGATGTGCTTCAAGGTGAGGGTGGGTGGGGGGCAGCAGAAATGGGGCGGTATGACTGAATGGGCTCTGGCAGCTGTAGTGTAATCACCCTAAACCCACCGGCGGTCCAATACAAAAGCTACTGTGGCAGGTGGAACTATTCATCCCAGCCATTTGTTTTGCTAGTATGTATTGTGAGAGGGGAGGGGAGGAGAAGAAGGGAGAGAGTGAGCAGGAGAGAGAGGGAGAGAGTCTTTTCAAAGCAAACGGAGAAAAATAGGAAAATGTAGTCGAAATGTCATTCATTCAGCGCTGGTGTCAGGGTGACCTTAAAGAGAATCATCTCACCCTTTTGTAAATGCAGACAAGTGGATTCTGCAAAATATCAAATTTGATAAGAAATAGGAGACCATGTGAAAGCAGGTGTCTCGTCTTTTTGATGGTGGAGTGTACAGTTGATACAAGGTGTAAGCCTCTATATAGATGGACAGTAATATTCTGCCCTCGGTTCTCCATTTGAATAAATACAATATAGCAGATCTGTTTGTGTCAGTGTCTTCCACAAGCTCCTCGTTTAGCAGTCATACCAAGTGAAGGGTAGTAAAAATTATGGGCCCCTCTGTAATGGTTGCTCAAAGTCTTCTGTTTTCTAAGCTAAAAACGTCTTAGAGTTACCCATGAACACATTACACATTCATGGAATGAAAGTACCAAATGTATAATGTATTGAATGTATGAATACCTTCGTAGAATGAATCACTGAGAGCTGTTGTTGTGTGACATGTGCCATGAGGTTGTGTTTTCGTGTGATTTAAATTGCGCCCATGTTTCTTTGATGAGGCTTGACTACGTGGTTATGAAAGAATACCAAGAGTATCATGGATATCCTATTCTTGGAGTTATCTCTTCTGAGTATTTTCCATGTATATTTAGCAGTACATTCGCTTGCCAAACTGATCATCCCCTGTGTGATAATCATAATAATGTATTTCTGATGTAGTGCACCGCAGAGTGTCTAGGCATGGCAACTGTCCAAACATCTCTTAGTGGCATTGATGTTTGCCCAATGCACGTAAAATGCATAATAGCCAGCAAACTGTGTTATTACTTGGTGTGTCATCATACAGCACCATAGCATTGCACGCTACATTAAAAACAGCAATGCCTCAATATGGTTGCTAATCCTCTCCCTTTTTTTTGTTCCTCAGGATATTCATATGCGTGGGTCTGTTTACAGTAATTGTATCGTTATTTGTTCATTTGATTGTGCGTAGTTGATATGATTATCATTGGAGCGGCATTGGATAGCTACCTCTGAAAAAGCATGTTTGTTTGTCTGCAGATCTCAGATAACAAGGCTGGTGTCTGTCATGATTGAGCGACCTGCAGTAGCTGACCTCATCTCAGTGAAGATAATTAGAGGTGCTGTAGTCCAAATAGACCGAGAGGCTTCTGTCACTGCTGAGACACAGAGCAACCGCTGTTCTTTCCTTTGAGACCTTTCCATATAGAATGTACAGTATCTATGCTTAAACACTATAGTGTGAATGGGGGCCATAGATACAGATGTGAATCGGCCCCCTTTGCTACATTGTCAGTAAGACAAGTCATATTTTTGGGGAAAGTTCAGGCTTACAGGACTGGCAGCAGGCTTCATCCCAGTGGACAGATATGTCAGTTGTGAGTGATTTCTTTTCTCAAAAAGATCTTTGACCACAGCAGTGGAATGCTGTTAATGTCCTGTCATAAATACCACAACTTACTTTTCTCCTGGCACTCATCTCACGCAGGATAAAGAGACAGAGACAGAGGCATGGGCTCAATTCAAGCTCAGTAGAAGTTACGTACTACTGATCAGCAACTTGAGCTGAATTGTACATTTACCCAGAATAGACATATAGTCTCTGTGATGTGGAATAAAAGGATACTTATGTCTTGGATGTGTTCAAACTCTAATGCTGCATAATTGGCCATAAGGGTTATGTTATATGTTTCCCATTTTTTCCCCCATTTGATGTTTAAATTAGAAGAAATTGTACAAAGTGAACATCTTTGATGTAGGGCTCCATTCGATCTAAAGGCTAAGGGTTTATTGCCTCTCAGAAATGATTGGTACACAGAACTGGACTCCATGCATATTTCATGGTGATTGCTTTCTTCTTTTCCAAGTCCATGCTGAGATCCATCCTGGCCTGCTTTGCATGGAGTTGCAAAATGATTCCTAATAGTCATTTGGAAACTACGTTAGTGTTTTAATTAGCTAGAAGGCCTTTAGCCAAACTACCCTCATCCTTTACTTCACACTGCGGCGGCGGTGCCTTGAGGAGGGCTTGTTGTAAAATGCTGTCGTTGCAGTGGCCTCCGGTGCACTACAATGCTCTGTGTGCTCAACACTTATGGCTTGGGTTTCTTTGTCATCAACAGATATGGGTTTAGATACACACTCATAAACACTGCATCTGCTTGATTAGAGTATGTTGATGAAAATGGCGTACCGAGTATTTTGTGCATATGTGTGTGTGTGTGCACATGTGGGTGTGTACGTTCTGTACATGTGTGTGTGTTGCGGGGAGATCTTCCAGTGTATTTGTCCCTGGATGGTAGCCATGACTGACTGGCTAAAGCTCCAACTGCCACTTCCACCATAATTACACAACCATCATTAAAATGCTAATTCATTGAGCTCAAAGGGTAATTAAAAGGGTAATTAAAAAGTATTTGTTCCATTGGTCTACCTATGTGAGTACTGTGACCATGCAGTCACCAGTGGCTGTCACCCTTGTAAGCAGCAAGATTTACTTCCTTCCTGGATGTTCAGATAGGTGGCGGTCTGCTAGCATAGCAGAAAGACAAGCTAGCATGCTAGTAGAACATAATCAGCAAGTATCTGAAGAATAAAGTATGTAGAGATACAGTGTGTAGAGGTGCACTGTGTAGACACACCATCCATCCATCCATCCATCCATCCATACATACATACATACATACATACATACATACATACATACATTAACTGTATATATACTGTAGCATATATATATACTGTTTATGCACCATGCTTACCAAGCTTATCTCATTTCAACTGGTCCTGGCCTTAAGAGAAACCAGATTCGAACCAGAACATATTGAAGTTAAACTCATTTGCTATTGGGCCGAGAGGCAAACCAACTGTGACACCATCTGATGTAAATAGTCGTAGTTTGTGTGCGTACAGGGTATGACACACCGCCAAAGTCCTCCCATCTGGTAGCTTTTAATCCTACACAGTGTTTCTTTGTGATATCATAAACTATGGGTGCCCCATTGAAAAGCAGCTCTGTTTATCCATTTAGAAAAGTCCACTGTCAATCCTGCCTGTGTTAATGAAAGTTAGTACAGATGGAAGCTCTAAAATGAGAAATGATGGATTCTCTCCAGCTTGCTTGGATGCTGCAGGCCCATTTGCTTTCAGGGTTGCTGAAGTGTCAGTGGTTTAATTTTATAGTGTATAGTTTTCCCTGATTTCCCCCTGGAACGGAGCGCTGCCGGAGAATGCTGAACATCTGCTGCCACTCAGAGAGATACATATAAAAACCATCATTTCTATCAACGCCGCAGCAGAGTCAAGGAAGAGAGCCAAGCAGCCATTAGGATACCTGCCTCCTCTCTGTCTCATGTGGGCTCCTGGGGATTGGCAGTCTGAAACCCATTCAATTCTACTCTGTTACCACAGCATTGGTAGCATTTGAAATAAGAGCCTTGAGGCAGTGCTGGAGAAGGTAGATTATCAAACAAAACAAGGGTTGGAAAAATCGGCTTTTTATTTTTTTTAGGTTTGTGTTGGGTCTCGAGTGTTCATTTCTATAGTTTCTTGTAAAGTAGTTTGCACACATTGCACAAATTAAACAAATGATTATTTATTTCAGTAGATGGGGCATGATTTGTTAGCCGTACTGTTGGACATAAATTATAATTCACGTTTCACTGTTCCTATTTCATTGTTCAAGAATTTGTAAGATAACTTTTTCGATCAACCACAGATGGTATTACAGCCTGTCCCTGGAACCACATAAGAAGCAATATTAGAAAAAAATATATTATTCGGAGAAATAATTTCTATTCCAGTTCCGTAAACAACTTTAATCATGTCATTTCTCTGTAGTCAGATTGTGTTGCCAGGGTTTATTGCTTTTTGATTGTATTTCTTGATAGTTTTGTGTCTGTTTTTCCATTTGTTATTTATCTTATGTGCTTTGAGCGGAGCGTAATGTATTTCTTACTGCCGAGCAGAATTGAAGTCATTTGGTCTGTCATGTCTGCTCTCATTTCTTGCAAATCAGATGGAGAAGCCTGCAAGTCATTAGATGGGGATGAAGCAATAGACTGTGAAATGTAACGTAGACACATGAAGGAGAGCAAACAATGACCTTCACTACAAAGCAGAATAAAAATGAAGTCTGTCTATCTGTTGCATTCTTTGCTCATTCCGTGGCCAGTCCAAATAGCTGGCTCCTTACAGTAACCTTTAGATAGTACATTTGACCAAGAGCTGCCTTACTTGTGGTGTCTCTTCCTTGGATCACAGGACAGTACTCAGAACTGACCAAATAGAATTTGGATTCAACTTTTATTCCTCTCAACTATCCTGTCTCCCCACCCTCTAAAGCCCCTCTTTTGGAGGTCCAGAGATGTGTTAGTAAATGTCAGATTGGTCATGCTGCACATAGGGAGAGGAAAAGGCGAAACAAACAGACAGCTGGTTCCAATTATGGTTTTACTAGGCGCTGATGGGCCAGTAATTACGGGATTAGAGACGTGTAACTGCACACAGCTTTGGGTTCTGGTCTAAGAGTGAAGGAGGGAGGGAGCGGGGAAGGGAGGTAGGGAGGGAGGGAGGGAGGGAGGGAAAGAGAGGCTGTGGCCAAGCCAAAAAAGCTCACACAGTGATGTTTACACATTAAAGCAATGGGCCTCTTAACGTCATTCACTGCGTCGGTTGGCTTGCGAGATGCTGAGACAGCCACTGTGGCATTCGAGGTCTCTGTGCCGAGAAAGAAAGGTCATCAGGTCACTAACACATGCCCAGGTGACTGCACAGAGCCACTCAGGGTGAGAGCCAGAGATAGGAGACAACTGCCAGTATTGGGCAGATAGGTAGTTGATCATTCGGCCTCTCCAAGACAGTCAGACTATTTGCTGCCGTCAGTTCCTCGTCGTATTCTTGCTTGGCTCAACAAATTCTATACTGTTCCAATGCGAGGGCTTGATGGGGATGCGAATGTTCCAAGATTTGGTCCTGTCCGGGTAGGGTCTCTGACAGGGTCCAGTCCCAATGTCTTTAGGGTGCTGATGTTCTAACAGGAGACAGAGAGCCGCTGGTCAGTGTCAGCCATGCTGTAGCTACCAGGCTACAATGGTGTCATATGCTGTTAACACTAGCCGACACACAGGCCACAGGCGCGCAGACAGAGGGGGCTGCCTTTACAATGAGTTTTCAGGGGCAGATCTACTGTCCACTCCACTCTAATCGCTCTAACCTGCTTTGTGTCCACCTCCCTGACCCCTGAGAATCCCCCCTCAATGCGTGTGTGAGTCTGAGGTCCAGAGCCTGATCAGTGTTAGAGACCGCCTATGTGAGCAGGGAGATGGACAGACCAGTGACAGCCCCTCCAGCCTCATCAGTACCCCCCACAAATTTCTAAATCAGCTATCCTCGACCCCACCCCTCCGCTCCTTCACCCCTCCGCCCCTCAGCCCTTTCGCCCCTTCACCCCTCCGCCCCTCAGCCCAAGGCCCCTGGTCCCAGAACAGTGTTGTCCCCCTGGATCAGATCAGATGGCCACAGAAGTGCAGCGTGTGTTCCAGCTCACACTACTGTAGCTTGGAAAGGAACATACGGTTATTCTGACACGCGTGGCGCAGGACACACATGCAGTCATGGAGCACGCTGTAGCACATTTATGTACACTTGCCCATTGTGCAGCTGTACACGCACCCACATACAAACACCCCCCACACACCAACAGACACACTCCATATAAAACATTTACAGTAAAGTGAATCACCAGCTCTACAGCCGAAGCAGCACATTCTCGTATCCCCTAAGCAACTGGAAAGGACACCGCAGCAATGCCATAGCAACCAACTGGATTAAATCCAACATAATATGTATTAGATTTGATTGAGTCAAAGCGCTGGCCACGATCTAATTAAAGCTAATGTGTTTATATTTGTGTTGTGGGCTGGTGATTGCAGTCTCAGTGGACGAGGAAAAAGCTAACGCTGACATGATGAGGCCGGTGTTTTGGCTGCTCTGCGGCTCCCTGTAATTGAGGGCAGTGAGTTAGTTTGCCATGATTGCTCTGCTTTCGTTCAAATGAGAGGTGCTGGTTCACTGGCACCCCTCGATCTGGTTTTCATCAAGCTCTCTTTTAAAGGGGCCAAATTCATCCTCTCTACTCCCCGTTTGGACTGCTTAGCTTCGATTTCTCGTCATCCGAAATCCACCTGGCACGTTGGCCTTAGTGGGCTATCTCTTGTATCTTATTACACGTCAATTCTCTTCACATGTACACATGTCAACTATGCTAATCTCAGTCACTGTGCTACTAATGCAAGTGCTGTTTGTTTCCTTTCTATCGTAAAGCGTACTTTTAGACACTCTCTCCCGTACCAGCAAAAAACGTGTGATGTTTTGCAAGGTAACAGTGATATTTTTCTCCATATTCTCCCTCACCTGTAAAACCTAGCTCTGCTTTATGGGCTTGTTACTGCCACAGGGTTACTTTGTTATTTATTAGCTGTCCGCAGTAGATGGATACGTTTCTCCCTCTGCAATATATTAATAAATCTTCATTCTACTCTGGGTCTATCAGAGATATTAGAAAAATAACAAAAAACTAATGAATGTTAGTAGACAATCAATCCTGTAGTGCTCCTGGTGATTAAGGTTAATGAAAACGACCTGCTCTGCATTTATGTCTACACATGGGAAATATTTTTTCTTACAAATTCCATTTTTGGCATCTCTTTTAATTGTATTCTATTCTTGAAGAGGAAGATGGAGGAAGGAAGATACATTAAAGACATTTCGATTTTCTTATTGGATTCTAAAAGGTTAAGGGTGTGATCTTTTGGCAGGGTACCTTTCCTGGCATAAGACATAATGTGTGTGTGTGTTTGCGTTTATGCACTATGTGTGTGTGTTTGACTCCCAGCTCAATGATGAAAAGGCTGTTTAATCTATAATATCACAAGATTATAGTACATTTCCATAGCAACCTTCTCCCCATTGTAAAGTGGTGAAATCCTTTCTGACGTGTAGCAGTTGTTTTATTTGATACATATTCATTTTCATTCTGCCTATGTTCCAAGAGAGAGGCACCAACATAAGAGACATGCTGTATATTCTGATTGCTGGAGAATATCCTGTTGCGTCAGAACAGTTTCCCCTGATGCTTGTGTGAGACCCATTCCATTCCATAGCCGAGTTCCTCCGAATTTGGACAAAGAGGCAGCGAAGAGAAGGAGAGGGAGAGCGAAAGAAGAAAAGAGAAGAGGTTTTTTTTTTGTGCACTCTCTATTCTCTGCGATAATGAACGCTTTGTCAGGAAGAATCCATCAACGGTCACTGTAGGGGGAGCAGAATGTCAGGGAAAGTTATGGTTTGTTGGCTTTTAACCCACGTGGCCCTGCCCTGCAAAGTAATTGAAGTACAGAAAATGTCATGTTGTTGTACTTCATCTATTTGTATAGCTGTCTGACTGAATGAATAGAAATATTGCTGTGGCAACCCGACGAACAACAAGTACGGCGTGTCTTTTCCTGACACTACTGCAGCTTTTCTCGTTAAAGGTTGGCGAGGAATGAGAGATGTACGAAAATGCGCCCTTCATTTTACAGAACCGTAACTACTGTATTTATCACAAAACACATGCACTCATCTTTTAGATGTGTGTTTACTACACATCGTCTCATGGGTGTACAGCAGTAGTTAGGGCTCAGACAACATACATGGGAAGAAGCATTCTTACGCAGTTAAACTATGGTTTGATTCAGACCAGCAGCTGTCTTATTTTCTGAATCCTGAAAGGATTGAAAAGTTATACAATAGCCCGCTGCTGCAGTGCATACACACATTTATCCAGATGTTGGTCAACAACGAGTAAGGAGAAGGGGTGTAAAGGGGTATTCTTACGAAACACATCCCTTGCATAGTGAGAAGCTTTATTTGCTAATCGGATGACAAAATCATCCTCTGTGGAACTCATTGACAGAGAAACGGGAGATAAGCCCAAACTGAAGCATAATTTGACACATGGTTGGCCATTACACAAACAAGGACAACTTTGCTTTCGCAAGCTAATTTAACCTTCACATTTAAAGGTGATGTTTTTAAAACAGGCATCTATCAGGTTGTTGTTGATTTTTATCTTGTTTGTAAAGAACTCAATCATATCGTTTACCAGTCTACCACTCTACCACTGTTCATTTCTGAAGGGCCCGTGGCCTCATTGTGTGCATATTGTGTGCTTAAGAAAGAAAGGAATGTTTCCATTCGTTTGTTGTGAGCAGACTACAGTAGTTATGTTTTCCCACTTCAACTAGTTCATCAATAGAGAGTAAAAGCACAACTGGATTGGTGGACTGGTGTTTAGTGGAGATCTGCAGGAGTCTGAGGAACATAGCTCGTCCTGCAGGAATTGACTAATCCTGCAAGTATCACATGTCCAGTAAAACTTCTGTCTGATGAGAATCCTAATCACCTGTACCAGAACACACCTTGCTCGACTACAAGAATCAGTAAACTGCCACTCTTCCAGCGGAGAAGGCTTCAGGAACCCAATTTTTCTTGTAGGATTTGTGTAATCTTGTAAGAATGTCACAGGTCCTGTCAGACAGATATCATGTTCCTTTGCAGGATCTTTAAAAGTAAAGTGTCGTTGTCCTGCAGGATTCTTGGAGGATTTTGTTCGTAAGAGTAGAACTAAACCTATTATTTAACTCCTATGAACGAAAGTAGCAACCATAACAACGGAATTAAAGAATGTCATTCAACATGAATCTTAATGTAAAAATCTGCCATTGTAACCGCAATAGTACCTGAGATCTGTAAGGTACATTGATTCGATTCTGAAAAGGATGTCTCAATAGATCTCCATTTGTAGCTGGCTAAATGACATGAGGATGAGGTAACCAGGGTTGGAGCTTGTTCTAATTGGAGAGGAGGCTTCCAGGGGGGGGTGTTGTGGTCCGTGGATGAACCTGCAATCCGGATCCACTGTTGAGTGACACCTTCTCAACAGCCTCCGCAACAGGCTGAGATCCTTAAACTGATCAGCCCTTTTAGTTGTTCAAGCATGGCATCTCATTCCTGTTCCAAGGCCAGAAATAACTGTCAGTGTCAGTCCAGCTGGGGATCTGAAATCCAGGCTCTTCTTTGAGCCGCAGGCTAACGTTTTATGTGAATAATGGGAGAATGGGAGGATTTTTCTGCCTGCAATCCTATGTGCTGGTAGACTACCCTGCCCCTACTAACATAAACACCTGGACTCTAACAGTTCATCGGGGTTAGTAGCGGTATTTATGTACCCTGGGAAGGAAGGAAAACAACCACATATTTCATAGCACCTTTAAAATGAGAGGACAAAAAATGGAGAAAAAAACATGGGGTGATAGAATGGCGGTCTTTCTCTGAAAAATGACAGGTCCTGGTGTACAATGTCACACCATCAATGCTGTGTATGACCCAGTGTCCCCCATACTGTATGTTAAGTTCAGCACAATGATTACATTCAAGTATTATGATTGGGCAAGGGGGTAAAAAAAAATCTGCAATCTTGAGTAATTGTTGCCTGGAATGAAATTGATTCACACCCAACCGAGCATGAAATGACATTGGCAGATGACATTGTCTGTTGTGCTGCTACGGTGGCTGGAACACAACTCAGTTCTAATACAAATAATCAGCATCTTTACTGTGGCACAGCAAGAAAAAAAAACCTTTATATTTCTGAGTAATCATGACATGCCAACCGCTCTTCCAAATGTGCCAGTGATGGGATGAATTAATCCTCAAATAGAACACTATGAGCATCTTGCCATTTGAATGCAGTTACAGGGAAAATTAAGGATTTCTCCTTTCAATTTATAAGTGATTAAGAGGTTGATGACTTTCATTGTCTCACATGTTGTGAGTTAGCGTTCATCTCCATCAAAGCAATTTGTATTTACATTTCCGCCTGATTAGACCCTAAAAAAAAACTATTATGAATCACAATACAATCAAGAGTAAATGAGTTCTCTTTAACGATAAACTAATTTTCTCCATTCAAATTGTTGTCACTTGTAATCTACACCATCTTAAATATGTATGTCTGATACGGGAATATGCTCAAATGTTCGCTACCTCTAAAGTGAGTATAACCATGTTTTTATTGACACCATTTTCCATAGAGCACCACCCAACATTGTTACACAACACTGGTAATCCAGTGGTTGGGGATGTGGTGTTGAGTCGGCCATCTTGTGATCCTACTGGTTTGATTGCATGGTGAGAACAGTGCTCTCAGTCTGGCTCCCATACTGAACAACAATATTAGCTCAGTGGATCTCCGGAGGCATGGGACTACTCAGCAAACAGACTGACCTCATTCTAAGGCCCCCTTGCCTGCCTTGCTGCTTGTTTCTGCTGCTACAGCCGGCCCGCTGAACTAACACTTACCACACAGTGGGCATTTGTCTGAGTCCTGCCTCCCCTATTTTTCTTCTGTCCAACCATCGGTCTGTGTAAATAGAATTGTTTGTTCAGAAGAGAGCCTGCCAGTTGATATAAATTATGCGGGTATAGATCAGAGGAAATCAATAGGGTTGATTGACTAAGTTGAAGAAAAGGAACAGTAGAATATGCTTCCGGCCAACATGTGCACAGATCACTTAATAAAAGGAGCATGAGAATCTCCTAACTGTATATGTATTGAAATGCTTGCATTTTGTGTGTAGCCCATTTTGTGATGCTCTGAGCAGGCTTGTATCAGAGTTGTGGATCATACGCGAGTGTGAAGGATTCTCGGATTATTGAAATGTACGACGTATCATATTAGCTCACACGCCAAGATGACAGGCATCTGCAAGCCAAAATCGAATCATCCCGATAAAATGTCCTTGCTTCCTTGTTGATTAAAATGACTGAAATCACCATCTTTTCTCAGCCTCCGAGAAGAACATCTGCATATTTTCCTATAGATTCAGATGATAACGTGCTAGCGTTGGGCTGGTGCCATGCTGGCTCTGAGAGGGCGCCAAATGAAGACACAGTGTCTTTTTTATCACCCAGCAGGCATGGCTGTTCCCATGAGCCTTCAGTGCAGTATCTCTATTGTCTCCCCGGGAAATTAGAAGGAGAGGGAATTAAGAACCAGGTTAATTAAGAATGAGCTTAAATCTCAAATGCTAATCACTGCGACGCACTTGCAGTGCTCCATATCTGCAGTTTGTCCTGATGAATGAGGGGGAGGAGAAGAATTACAGTTACGGAGAAAGAAAAGGTGCTTTAAACAATAGTTGAAGCTGATTAAGCTGCTGACAGTACGTTCATTTGGTTGCGTTACCCTCCTATGCAGGTACATGAAGTTTGAGACACAAGTTATCCTGAAAGTTAATTTAAAGTTTATTAAAGGCAGGGAGCAACGTAGAGTAACTGTGGACCCTAGTAAGGTAACATTTGTCAGTGTGCCACTCAAATTAAGAGAAGCTGGCCGACAATGTTTGTTTCTGTAAAACTTTGGCCTGACATAATGGCATGTTACTGACCTGCCCAGTTGCTACTGCAGGGTAAAACAGACCCGCCTAGCATGAATTCTAACTGCACTTTGAGATTACCAGCCGGGGCCTGATTAGAGGTCACATGTGGTACACATACAAAGATGTTATGCTCAGTATGGTACACAGCAGAGATGATGTGCAGTACATACATTGACGCCACCCATACACATGAGCGCAGATGTTTCTGGATGAAGCCATTACAGAGGTTACTCATCGTATGGTAATCGTACGTTTATGCTGGCAGCATGTGTGTATGTGTGTGCATACGTGTGTGTGTATGTGTGTGTGTATGTGTATACGTGTTTGTGTGTGTGTGTGTGTGCGTGTGCGTGCATACGTGTGTGTGCATGCATGTTGTTTATCCTCCCCCAGATTCATGTTTGTGGCAGGTGGGGGATCAACAGAATCTGATATGACATGTTTAGTGTATGGCAAAGTGACCTTTCCCTGCACAATGAAAGCAAATCACACGAGATTAAAAGGGAAAATGTCCCTGTCAGTCCAGGGGGTCTTGGTAGTTTACAGTATCAGATGAATAGAGATGACTGGGCTGGGCCACACTCCTCTGGGTGGTTTCCATTCAGGTGGATCTACAGTTGTCAGCTCTTGGGAAAGTTGCTGTCTTCTACTTCTCCTCTCTTCTCTTGACTTGGAACCCTTGGTTTACCAGTTGCTCTCTTTCTCTCTCTCTCTCTCTTTCTCTTGCTCTCTCTTTCTCTTGCTCTCTATCTCTTTCTCTATCTCTCGCTCTCTCTCGCCCTCTATCTCTCTCTCTCTTGCTCTCTCTCTCTCTCTCACTCTCTCTCTATCTCGCTCTCTCTCTCGCTCTCCTTTTCTCTGTCTTTCTGTCTCTCTCCTTGTCTCTTTTTCTTTATGTCTGTCCCTTTCTTTCTTTTTCCCGTAGGTGTCTCTACCCCACTCTACCCCTCTTTCCTCCTGTGTGGGAAACCCTCCCAGGTCTGAGGAGGAAAACAAACACCTCTGCGAGGGTGGGCTAAGATAACATGAGAGCGATTTAAGCCTGACCCGCGTTCTGTTGTGTGTTTAGCCTTTCACCGTGCTTGACAAATACAGGGGCGGGGAATCCGCCTGACGAAAACACCAAGACAACACAGTATGCTAATGACGACAAACAAACGTCCTCCCAGGTGATGTTGGGTAAAGTTCAGCTGCTACGATGGGAGATGTTAGGCGTTCAACTGTGCTCATCAGTGTTGAATAGCATTTTTTTAACTGTTTATCATCACTCATTTGATGTAGCCCACAGCATTAAGATGTTAACCGTCCGCAAGCTCCCTCTGCTATTCTCCTCGCATTGTCCCTTCATTCCTAGACCTTTTGAAGCAGTTTGCTCCGGATGGCATAGGTGGACCGGAGTAATGTGCCACCAACCCAAAAAAGAGCCCGTTATTCCTGAGGACGTAATTGTCCTTTGTTTATCTCTATGGTGATAGCAGCTCAATTGTTGTACTTTTCCCCATCGTGTTTTCTCTACGCGTCTATTTTCTGCGGGCGCCTAGATACATGGGAAAATAGAAGCCTTTTTATCTTTGCTTTTATCTCTGGGCTTTGGCTCCAGCTGAGCTCTCAGCTGCTAAATCAAACCCTTAATTGACCCATATCTGACTGCTAAAAGCCTAATTAGGCAAAGTGTTTGTTGCATTTTGTGTACACTTATATAACTCTCCACTGACATTCATATAAGGGAACAAACACTCAGCCACTCCGAATGGGGACCAGTGTAAAGGGAAAAAACGACACGAAAAAGAATCCCCTTGATGTTTGGCAGTGTTGTATGTAGCTGTGTGTGATAGGACTCTGGGGAACAGCCCTCAGATCCCACTCAGTATCACAGCGGGTGTGGTGCTGCAGTGTGGAGTGTAGAGACGGCCTCTCCTCTCTGGTACAGAGCATGCTGATGAAGGACATTGATCTGAAGCTTTGTCCTTCAGCTCTTCTCTGGTTTCTCAATGCTCTACGAGGGTCTGCGGCTATATCCAGTCCCACCAGATGGTCCACTGTGCTGTGTCTGTGGCTGTGGCATTGAGAACACATTGGAATGAACGCTACGCAACTTCTTCACCTCGCTTGCATGCTGCAAAACCCCTGAAATATGTTCTCCTTCCGGGGGCGACTTCGACATTCACACTCGCCTTTTATCGCACAGTGAATACGGCAGCGCCGATGTGAGATGTCTCCAGATCACAGTAGAAAAATCCCAGCCATGAGGAATTCATTTGGCAAAGATTCCAGGAACCCATTCCAATGTCTTCCTTTTGGCCCTTGTGCCATACGTGCTTGGAATAATCAATGTGTGCTTCCAGCAAGCACCAACAGGGGGCACTGATATATTACAAGACCCGGACGATCCGTTCTGCTCGGCTGGCACACAGAGATGTTTGCAGTAATTTAGTTCCAGTGCCAATATATAAATAGGAATTCTGCTGTTAGCACAAAAGAGCGGAGGAAAAACATACTGCCGAGTGAATGTGAATTGCTCCCTAGCTCCCATTTCAACATCAAAGTAATCAAGGAAAACAAGCTTTTTTAATCGAAAGTATGCAATTAGAATAAAGCAGCACTGTCCTGGGCTGCAGCCTGCCAAGGAAAAGGGACCAAAAAGAGAGAGGAAGAAAAAGAGAAAGAAAAAGAGGGAGAAAGAAAATGAAAATGAAGGCAAACAATCTGTGCATGCGCCCCTCTGCAAAATATAAACAGTTGTATCCTTCGTATGATGCTGTTCAGCCGAATAATGACATGTTTAAGCTGGCTCCATTTGGGTTGCGATGGCTGAGGTGACCCGTTCTTTGGAGCACAGTGGAGATATCACTCCGTTAACAGAAAGCACCCAAAAAAAAGAAAAACATCTCCATGTTTACATCCACAAGACTGTGACATAAACAATGGTGCTAGTGAAAAACCCCACTGCACTGCAGAGGCCCCTCGTATCCTCCCTCCCTCCCACCTTCCCCTCACAATATCTATAGGCATACCCCATGCTGTCTTATCCTATGTGATGTCAAAACAATGATAAACATTTGGCTGTCTATAGGAGAGCTCTGGAAACTAGCCAGTCTGAATGGGCTGTTTTGTTTCAGGGAACAATGGCAGTACCAAAAGTACCAAACAGCTGTGGTGTGGCCTGTGCTCACCAGAGCCTGATGACAGTCAGGGGAGATAGTTGTGGAACGGTGTATGTTTGTCATGTTGTACTTGCAGTGTGACTCCACAACACATATCAGGAATCATTTGATACCTCTGGCTGTTGAGTGAGGGCTGAGTGTGTCAGCTCTTCCACCGGGAAATCATTCACTCTCTTTCTCTCACTCTCTCTTTCTTTTTTTCCCCTTCATCTCTCTCTCTAACTCCTTTAAAACCGTTTTTGTAGCTACCACCAATGAAAGCAAGCAACTCTAGACCATTGTAGCTTTTGTAGTACAGAGACAGACAGCACAATATACCGAAGTCACTTTACACATGCTACACATGTGCTGGTCATTTTCAGTAGATGTCTCCTACTCTTCTTGGTCAAGGGAGAATTAAAGAAGCACATGTAAGACATCATGTTGATGACTCGTGTACTGTAGTGTACTGGTCAACTCCACTAACAGAAATGGACTAAACAGCTGTCATTTGATATCGATTTCTCCCTGTAACCCAGTGTAATAAACACTCTTGAGAAAGTCTCTGGTTTACTGGGGTGTGTGAATGTGCAGTATGTGTGTGTGTGTGTATGTGTGTGTACGGGAGTAATGAGTTTCCAACACGTCTGCGGAGTATTGGCCTGGCATCTTCTCATCCTGTCAAGACATCACAATCCCCTATAGGAGCCGTGTCCACACTCCCCACCCCCACCCCAACCCCCAGCCTCCCCCTGTGAGTGTGTCCATCATCACAGCAACAGCAGTTCATGTATACAGCACATCACCCCCCACTCACACACGCACAAAAACACACACACCAGACCTATGTCCAAATCCTTTTGCCCTTTGCCTTCATGCCAATCACTCCCCCCACCCCCCACCCCCCACCCCCTCCCTCACTGTCCACAACGCATGGCACCACGCGCTTGTCGATTTGCACGATGCATGGCACCACACGGGAGAACATGTCCCAATGCTGGACACGAGCACCAGGCGCAGGGAAATGTGTTAGTCCATCGAGCTCAAGCGGCCTCGTCTATGTTCACACCAGCCCTCCTGGCTCCCCCGGAGCTGGTGTGGGTCCCCGCGCCCCCCCAACACACACACCAATCCGTGTCACTCACTCACACTGAGCCATGACAAGCAGCCACAACCACTAATTAACTCGGCTCACCCAATTAGCTTTATGGTGCTGTGCATCGAAACCATTGCAGTGTTTGGCTGAACCAGTTAACAAGTACAATATCTTTAGATGTACCACAGTCCAGAGTGAGCCTATAGTGTTTATGAGTGTTTGAGAGCACTGTAACATGTTGGAATTAGAATCAGTGCAGGCAGGGGGCTTGATGCTGGAGCGTTGGGCTTGTTCCATATTCAATTTGAGCTGCTGGAGACCGAGAAGAACAGAGAGAGCTTTTGATTTAGAAAGATCTTGAACGCAGAATAGTAGAGATGTAGGCCATGCGTGCTACGCTTCTCCACATCTGTAGCATTCCTGCTCTCCTTTATCCTAAACACACATCATCTCCCTTTTCTCTCCTGGAGCGGGAAGACCTCATTAAAACAGGTTATGGCAACTCACTAATGGTTTCTCTCAGCGTTAATAACACTGGGTCACCTAATATTACACACAGCTTTGTTGACTTCTTAGTGCTATTTATCATACATTATTAACACCCAGGTAGCGTCATCACACTCCCGTAATCAATGTTCCCATGGCCCGGGTTAAGATGAGCAGCCCTCACCGTGTCATGGTGACATGTGGGTGTGGTATGGCTGGGGTGGGGATGGAGCTGGCAGGAACACTTCCACCAGCAAAACATCCAGTCAGGCTTTTAACAATGGACAATGACAGTGACGATAGTTCATTTGACTCCATTTACATGAAGCAAATCAGAATTCAGGCCCCACAAACAGAGGAATGGTTATTTGTACTGTGGGTGTTGTTGAAAGTGAGCGAGCACTTAGAAGGGGGGGGGGTAATTTAGTTGTTGTCATGTGGCTAGGTACTGCTACGTTGCTGCAAGTAGTGAAAGGGCTTCACTAACAAAAGTCAATTGCCATGGACATAGTGACCCATCACCTAGCCTGTCAATGTGATCCAAGCCTTTTTGCACCACAGGTCCTGTTACTTGTGCATAACTGAGAGGTTTGTCTGAGAGGAGTGAATTTCAATGCCCTTATTTCTTCTCGGCTGTTACAAATACATGAAGGCCTTGGGCCAAGATCCAGTAGCCTCTCTGTGTCTGCTCTGAATACAGAGTGTGCCCTGGTAAATGAAATGCGGCTCCATGCTAGACTTTGGAAATCTTTTCTCAGTCATTGTCACTCAAAACATTGCATTGCCAAGCAGGCTTGCTGATGTGATTTAGCATAATCTGAATAATGCCATTCATGGAAATGTGCTGTGGTGATGAAATTTTAATAGAGCTTGGAATAACAAAACTGCTCCTCATTTACAATAACTATCACAGCTCCCGGAGCCCACGGCCTCACTGCTTGTGTTACTGTACAATCAATGCTGTTTATTGGGAACTCTTAAGAACTCTGGATGTTTCCACTGGTATTCGCCGAAACATGTTAAGAAAAGGATTTTCTGTCACACCAACATTGAGAGCCAGTCATGCTATTTCACACTGCCCTTGGGGGTTTATGCTGAGTAAAGTTGTGACGCTGTCTTTTTAAATTGCTGTTTGTAAAAGCCAAAATCAATATTTCAGCAGCCAGTGAGTGTGTTGCCTAGTTACATTTTTTATATGATCTGTAAGGTAAATAATTGATATGACTGGGAAAGTATGACTGGGAAAAGTAAATACAAGGTTGCCCGTAGTAGCAATGTCTGTATTTTATATCAATCTGCTCAAGTCAAATCATTGACCCGACAAGTTAGCTGTGTTTTAGCATTGCTACCAGTGCAGGAGCCGCTGTAAAATGTACTGGATGCTTGTACAACACAAACCTGATAGAGACTAAATCCTCCATCGTATTTTTCTTCTCAATCTTGTCAATTTCAAAGAAATGCCCCCCAAAAAGGCTTACCCAAAGTAAATTGAAAGCTGCTCTTGAACCATTTGGAGCACATGCATGATTGTGGCCCTTTTTGAGAGGTGACACTCTGAAGGTCTTTCCCCTGTTGTCAGGACCCCTGTAAGTTCTTGTGGTTCTGAGTAATAGAAGCTTGAACACGATGAAATTGAAGCTTTTTATTTCTGCCTGGGTTCTGTTTCGAAAACACATGCTTGAAGAGGCCTAGCAGTGGCAGGTATTAGCTGGAATACAGAATTGGACAACAACAGGAAGCCATACCCAATTCAAGTCAAAAGTCAAATATGATACCAGAATATATTCATATGTTACACATGTTTTTCCAAAAGTAAATCCAGTTGTTGTTTTTTTGAGACTCTAAAAGAACCCTTGCAAACCAAGGTCAAATTCTTGGGATAAAAAAAGGTATTGTTTTCATGATTGTTATCTCTAATGAAATGTGGTACTTAGAAATATCATATATCATTGCTAAATCACCCATTAGTATTGCTGACACACGAAAACGGAAGCATGATTACATTGAGTGCTTTATCTGATTCACCAGGACTGACGCAGAAAGAACCATGCTTCCGTCAGCCATTTTGCGCCTGGCCTTTTATTTTGAAATTTCATCGAAAATGAAAGTTACCCCTAAAGTTGCCTATCGGCGTCTGCAGAATTTCATTGGCTATAAGGCTAACAAGCTCATTGAAAAAACTGCTGAATTCTGTGCCGCGTCCCAATTCAGGACGTCCTAAATAGTATTCAAAAAAGGAATTGGTATGTCCCAAATCGTAGAATGTTCCAATGAGTATTCCAAAGATACCTGGAGAACTACTTTTTTCAGTTAGAATCTGAAGTGCAGATCGATGCATGCTCTAACAGCTAATATTGCCCACAACTCATTGCGAGCGGGCGGGACAGAAACCAATCAAGTAATATGTACGTACGTACGTATGTATACATATATATCATGTATATGTAAAAGTTACTTGATATGTTTCTGTTTAGTCCTTTCTTTTTACTTAAAGTAGTTTAACTTGTTTTATCTTTAGTTTAACTTTCATTGTTACACACATTAATATTGAATATGAACGTCAGCACCAGTCTCCTCACGAAAGACCGGCATCTGGTAGATCGACTTCAACGTTTTGCTTCTCTCTCCAAGTTGGTAGTATGCATTTTACTGTGGTGAAAATTCAATGTGGGCAGGACGGCCGGATGTTGGGAGCCAACTGGTTTGATAGAAAGCTTTGGACAGGGCATGGGACCTCCTATTGGGTCGGTGATAATACAATTCAACAAGCTCCAACCCGCCGGCGGGCCAGTGGAATGCTATGAGACTGCATCTCCATGTGCTGAGGTTTGAACTCATTCAAAACAAGGCAAACAATCCCATGGCTCTTTTTTTTGGACACAACTGGAGTCTTGTCTATCGCCAACAACTGACTTCTAACATGTCAAATCTTTGACAGAGGGAATACGTCATAGTGCAGTCCTATCCACATTGACATCCTATTCTTTTTAGTGTGAGGTTATGAGTATTAAGGTATGTCATTTGAAGTCGATAAGTGGGTATTAAAAGTTGGGTTTTTACCCTGGGTCAGTTTCTGTGTTTGAATTCGATACGATCTCTCCTCCAACTAGTATGGGTGTGTATAAGCCTCTCAGTTGCCTAGGTTTCCTCTGAGGTTACAACACCAATTAGTGTGCTGTTTCCTGACATCGGCCCATCAAAGCCGGGAGGAGCTTGCTTTTATTTCCTCCCACATCAAAGGCTATTATTCTTTCTTTTCTCCCTTCAAATCATCATCTACCCTCAGGATCTGTGCACCCCCCCCCCCCCCCCCCCCCCAACCCCCTCCTGCCCATCCACAGATTGTTTCCCAGCCCTGTTCATAATAGGAGCAGCAATGCATCCAAAGACAACAAGAGAAAGTGCTGCTGGTACTACTGTGGAGATGTCAAATAGTTTATTGTCTTTCCTTTATCTTGGCTTTCTCTTTGTACACTGATGCTTATTATTCTGCTACAATGTGTGAAGTGCTAACCTAAAGGCGGCAGCAGCAGCAGAAGCCTATTTGTCAGTATGGCAAGACACGCTTATGCATCTCCCCATCCGACTGGATCAGCGGTGCAGGTTTAAAAATGGATGATCTGTGTGCATTATGTATAATAATGTTTTAAATATAAGATCTCTTGTGGTCCTTTGAGACAGCCTACTGTATGGGCAAGCCTTTCCTATTGATCTCAGTTAGGTTTGGAATTAAAATACCTGTGGAGGGATTGACATCGAGATAGAGAGACAGAAAGAGAGTAGGAGGGAAGGAGAGAGGATCAGGGGAACTGGATGGAGATTCAGAAAATGGCAGGTGTTACTGGAAACAAAATAAACTAGCTATCAGAGAACATTGAGCAGTGTAAATACAGAGTGACGTTTCCTCATTACACACCTTGCAAGCATTGCAACACGTCTCTGAGATTGTTGCTGATGAGAGTCTGCATACATTACTGTTCTTGGGTGTTAAAACCATTTGACACAGAGATCATAATTATGTTCCGTCTCCCTTTTTCGCTTTACATCTCTCTCTCGCTCTCTCTCTCTCTCTCTCTCCTCTCTCTCTCTCTCTCTCTATCTATCTCTCTCTCTCTATCTCTTGCTCTCTCTCTCGCTCTCTCTCTCGCTTCTCTCTCTCTCTCTCTCTCTCTCTCTCTCTCTCTCTCTCTCTGTCTCTCTCTCTTTCTGTCTCTCTCGCTCTGTCTCTCTCTCTTACTGTGTCGCAGATATCAAAACAACTCTGTTGGCCTGGATCTGCCTGAATTAAAATGGGATGCTCCCTTTTTTCAGTCCCAGGAAGGCAGCAGAAAGAAGGGCTCTCTCACACAGTAAAGCTCATCCTGTCCTCTTGTATTTCTATTAACCTGACATGGCTCCTTAAATGGATTTACTCAAGACATTAGATAAAACAGTGAGTGCAGTGTTGTTGGGAGAGCACAGAACTGCAGGACCAGGTCAATGCTTCGTCCTTCACAGTGTCGGATCCAATCCTTCCTGCAGACCCTCCCTCAGACGAATCATACGAGCCCCTACGCTGGTGGGCGTCGGAAGATGATTGATCGCGTCTTCTGATAGGTCTCTGAGGATCCTGAGGGTCCTACCCCCTTCGTGTGCCAGGGCAAAAGGGGGCTCAACGTGCAGTGCCGTGGCATGGTCTGCCAGGCAATATTCAGTTGAATCACCCTTTCCGTGCTGCTAGGGTTACTTTGTTTTCCTTGACAGCCCAGCATGGGGTGTCGATGATGACAGCTCAGATACCGCATGATAGAGCGGGGCCTTAATGTAATAGAACAATGGAAGCAGATGCTCCGAGATGACCCCTTGCAATGAAAACACTTGATAAAAGGCACAACAGGGAGAGAATTTCTATTCCAATCGACATGACTGCACAAAACGGAGCCTGTGTATTACAGTGGACTAAGTGCTAGATTTACATCTCTAAAGTGATACAGACGCACAGCTGCGGTGTCTTTCACTTTCATACGAGCATTGACCTTTATAAGAGAGGCTATAACCTAAGCTTCCAATTCTGGAATATACATATTAATAACAATCTTAAGGTCAGGAATTGATCATCTTCTGGTGAATGAGGTTCTTGAATTTCAAATGTAACTCTCATGGTGGAGCTACTCTCCAGGGTGACATAACGTTCCCTGATGCATGTCAAAGGTCAAGGAATGCTGTCACTTCTGAATTAGAAAATGAAATATTCAATCATTTCCCTGGATCTTATTTAGCTTCTCTCAAGCACGGCATTTTAAAATGTCGTGTGGTATCAACTGCATTCACCGCAGTCTAGCTGTTGACTGAACATAATTTAAAATATGCATGTGCTGTTGGCATTGCAGACTTAAGCAGTTTTTGGACTGTTTTATAAAGGTCAAACATGATTCTTTAACTAATTTTCCATTTGCCAGTCCATGACCTTATCTCTATTATGAAGAGGAGTTATTGTATTGGAGAACATAGGGAACACTGGATACACTGTTGTAGTACATGTAATCATATGGCACTGCCCCTTTACCACAACACAAAGCTACTTATTCCACAAGATACTCGGGAATGAGGATGTTGCTGACTATTTCTGTGGAACAATGGAGACCTTCGTTTTTATACATTTGTAATGATGAAATATGAATGAGAACAGATTTCACGGGCTGTTAGACCTCTGGCTACTGTGAATATCCGATCTAATAAAACTCAACAATTATTCTGCAATGCTCTTTGGATGTCTTAGCAGAGAGATTGGAGGCTGCTCATATTCGTGTGCATACATCCTGATAGGGTTTTTGTGTTCCTCCCCTATGCCCTTTTTAGAAGGAAATAAAAAGTATCCATTATATCAATAGGATTTAGAGGTTTTTATTAAGAATCTAATGTAGACCCATTTTGGTGATGCTAGTCTTTTTGATTACGAAAGTTGACTACATTTCAGTGCAATTAAGCTGATAAGATAAAAAGGGATAATATCAATAATTAACTGAAATCCAATGATTTAACTCCTTTTTTAGCGCCTGAGTGGGCAGCCAACACATTCAAAGAGCTTCTATTCCCATGACACTTTCAAATCAGAGATGCTTGCTGATTAAATAAATAGAACAGCAATCCGTTCGAATTGCTGTTAAACCAAAAATATATCACTCAAAAAATCCAGGCACTCACAGTCCTAAAAAAATGGAGATGTTGAGCAGCAAACATAATAGTTTCTTTCTCTCTATATAAAGTATACAGATTCCGGGGACATTTGACCAGCTTTAAAGAGGTCGACCTTAGCTCAGTGCCAGGAGAGTCTCTTGTTAAGGAAATGGTGGGGTCCTTCTCCCTAATGGTGTGGTATCACCATTAGACCAACCCAACCCTGAAAGAATACCAATGGGATGCTGCAGGGTCCTTGAAGAAGCCCAGCTACAGACAGACAAACACAACCAATTAGAGGGCCCTCTTCTCTTCCAGTCATGCATTCACATGTGATTAGCAGCAGAGAAGCATTGCATCAGGCCCGGCCCAACACACAAAACAAACCCTCCTCTGGGACGTTCTTTCTCCCATTTCCTTATTTATGTCAATTAAAAAGCTTTATTGTGATGTTAACCATGGGCCGCACAGAGGGGTGGGGAGGCCAGATTGGTTACTGTATTGTCTCTCTTGTCTCCTTCACAAATTCCCTAAGGTCCACAGGAGATTTTCTCTTTTTATGGAGTGATGGCCCCAACAAACATTCCTTGGAGACTCAGAAGTATTTTTGGAGAGAGTAAGGAACTGTAAATGTTCCCCCTTTTCAATGGCTTTCTATTTTTTTTGTGCGCGTTTTAAGTGGCTTGGCTGGGGAAATGTGTTTGAATAGGAGCTTCTTATGCTGCCCAAACCTGTGTCATTGTACTGTGGGTAGAACAGCTGCCCCTTGCTCTCTGAGACACATCACCTGGCAAGCAGGTGGCACTACTGAAGGTCAGGACCATTACACCACACATGCCCTCAAGAAAGTCCCAAACTGGCTTCGAAATAACATTTATATCAATGACATCTGTTGGTGGGGTACTCTCTAAGACAACAACTTCTTTAAGATTTCAAAAATTCCACAAATTCCCAATCCTTAAAAAATTGTTGTCTGTATGCAACATTGTATTGTACATTAATATAATTACATAATACATTGATCATGCCAGTCAACTACATTAATAATGTACAAATTGTACGGGACAGAGTGATTATGTGGGGGGAGTGGGAGGGGGTGGGCTCAATGACAACCTTGTAGTTCATAAAGAGCTATTAGCCTCATCTGACTCTGCTAATTAACTAAGAAGATGGATGACAGGGGGGGGGAAAAACATAACTGAAAAATCATCAAGTGTGACAGTGACATAGAGGGCCAGGAACTAAGAAGGCAGAGCATTGGGCTGCCAAGAGGCAGCCGCTTCCCCTCACTCACGGTCTTGCCATGCGTAGACTGCCTGACCCCAGCAACTTAGAGCTCTCCATTGGAAAAGACTGTATTGACGTATTAGTGGATTCGATTTTTTTAAGCATGTATATAACTTAATTGTTATAGAGTTTGCTTAAAAGACATGCTTCCCCACCCAATGTGCTGCAGCAAAGGACATGGGGCGCAACAGATTTCAGCTGCAGTTTCTACAAAATACATTGCATTGTTTTATCCTCTTACAAAAGTAAAAGAAGGCCGGCCCTTCAAGATGGAAAGCACTTGGACGGATGGATCAAATGAAAGATACCATTCCAATGTGCTTTACATGGTCTGCAGTCATTTGATCTTTCCATTTGATGTTTTGATCATATTCATTTGATCATTCGTGTGAATGATAAACCTGCCCCCTCATTTCCCATGAGCTTTGCACTGCTCTCAAACAGGTACAGCTACAGGCACTGCACCACAACAGGTGACATCCTCTTATTGTTATGATACCTGTATGACTCCACATCTTCAGTCACACAGCTCACATGAGCTTGCCTGCTCACTTGACTCATTCCATTGTATCCGAGGTGTACCCACCATGTTACGCTAATGTAATGAAATGTGTTTAGTATTGTTTGCACACTTTTACAAAAGGCTGTGGGTTTATTGCAGCCGAAACCAACAGAAGGCATGGCATAGGAGCCATGACAGGAATATTAAGTGATGCAGCCTGAGCTATATGGAATATAAATGAGGTTATTTTACACTGCAGAGCTTTGCAAACCGACGCAAAGACTTCTCTCTTTGTAATAAATCATTCCCATTCAGACAGCCATACACTCTTAGGGCACTGTATAATACCATCTGCAACAGAGGGAGAAGAGTAAATTGGTTTACATGGCAAAAAAGGTGCTGTGCTTTGGAATGGATGATATGATGATGAAAGATGGAATATATTTGACTTATTGATGATAATGAACTTGCGGAGAGAAGAATGTGGTATGGAAGATGTCATGTGGGAGTAATATTAAAAAGGGGGAAACAGAGAAATCCCCAGCAAGCAGGAAATGTAGCCGAGTAAGATTTTCTGGAACAGCATTTTGGGTCCCAAACCACCCCTTACAATGAGACAACATAAAAATACAATCTCTGTGTGGGCAGTTCTGAGAGATGCTTGTGCAAAGGTGAGATACACATTTTGTCAGCGATACGGAGGCCAGTAGATGAAGTGACATTTTTCCTCAACATACTGTGCAACAGTAGCATCATGCAGTATTGGTAAAAAAAAAACAGGATAGCTTGCATGTACCGTAGATATTCTCTAACATACTTCTGCTCTGAAACCCAGTCAGGTTGCTCAACCCTATCCTGGGGTCCACAGGGGGGTGCAGCCAAGCGCTTTCTGGAGGAATAGGACAGTATGACTGAGGCTACAGTATGATCCAGTATCATCCAGATGGTTGAAAAGGAGACGAGTAAACATGTTATTTTGTTTTTGCTGGAAAACCAAGAACTCTGCAGGATGGAGCGTTATGTCATCCATATTACAGATGAACTCCAAGTGTAGGGTTCATGCCCAACAGCATAGCTCCATGACCAGGAGGATGATGCTACGCTGACTCTGGTGTGTGCTTCAAGCACAAGAGTAGCCATTGCATTCATTAAGCTCTGATTTAGTATTTACTGTAAATGTACCTATTTTTACTATACCAGTATGACAAGCCATCAGAAATGTATGCACATAAATCTATTGAGCCCCTACAATATTAGACGAAACACAACATGAGGTACAGTACTCGCGTCTGGGTGATTAGACACCTTGAATCGGTTGTGGAGGGATGCCTTCATGCTCCATTCTGATTGGCCTTCAAAGACAGCACCAGGGGATTCCACTATCTTTAATACCACGGAGATGAAACTCACACCCATCTGCATGTGGGAAATGAAATCGCCATCCAAAGTGTCTGTAACTGTTGAACAGGAGCCAAAATCTTCACGGTTTGCACAACTGGCAGTGTTAGGGATCGTTGCATCATTCTTGCCCATATCTCTCTACTCACACACAGTGGCCTTGGACGGAGCCACGGACAGAGATATGACTGTGCCGCGCCACAGACTTCATTCTGATTAGATCATCTGCCTCGCTGGTTGTATTGTACTGTACCGACACCAGGAAAAAATATGATTTTCAGGGTTATTGAGATTCAACCCTGTTTTATTGCATCATTATCTTTTCAGTGATGTTTGGACAGTACTTGCTGTCTGGCATAGTGTGACAAAAAAAAGATAGGTAGGCATTTGGGAGTCATCATATGTTTCGAATTTCTATGAGTCAAAAAGGTTTGGCTAACTATTGCATATGACACTTGGATTAGCATGGAATGTTTTGATCAATAGACATATTTCTGTCCTTTAGTTCTTGATGATATTGATATTTATCCAGACAGCATGGTGAGGATAAGTGAAGCTAAATTGAAGTGTTATCGAACAGTTTGATCACTTATGTCGCTTAAGTCCCACAACACAGAACATTTTGAAGATATTTCTTTTAAAGATAGTTCCTCTCAATATAACATGTTCTCAAAATCAATAGAAAATTGCCCCATTTCTCATACCATGTAAGGCTTTAGAGCAAAATAGGACCATATCTCTTAGTAAGGGAATAAAACCTTTAATTTAGTCGGCTATAAAACCAAAGGGTTTTAGAGAAAATGATTCTTTCCGGGACATTAATCATACAAATTTAATGGGTATCAAATATTTAATACAGTAGAATGTACAACTTGTATTACTATGACTTTCTTCAAATCGATCATGTACGGGGGGGAAAAAAATCCATAATTAAAATTATTCTAGCAAAGGCAAATCATTAGGATTCCTTTTCTTCCCACCCTTTAGTAAAATGAAATATGTTCACCACCAATGATGTACTGTATATGCTATTAGAGGGAGAATTTAATTATTTCAGTTTTTTATAGAAATGACTACTTGATTATATTAGAGAAAAATGGAAGCATTCTACATTGACGTATGTTATAGTATGAATGCTATGAAGCCCTGACATCTGAAGATAATGCACGTATGTGTTTGCATATCCCATCCTACTTAATGTGTGTGGTGTCTGTCAGTAGTGATTTTTATACATTCATTGACCATTGTGTTTACTCTCATTGTGCTAAGAAGACACGGTGCAAAATAGACAACACAGTCTGTAACTTCCAAGCTGGGAGAACTTAGCGGTTAAGTGACATGATGAGGTCACTCCAGAGAAACTGGTAGCAGCTCTAAAGTAGGATAGCTTGTCCAGCAGCTGTTATTCCTTTGCTAAGAGTATCAGATAAACTGACATCACTCTCTCTCGCTGTTGTCTGGGTGAGTGATTTCTGATGGAAGTACTCTAATAGCTAGACCCAATCAGCCTAGCTCGTTGCTAATCTGCCCTGTGCTCATACATTCTTTATGAACATTATATCCCTGTCCAGGTTTTGCCTGATCTAATACAGAACGGCTGAGATTAAAATCTGTCCATACAATTTCAATGTGATGAGGTCCTACTTGAAGGATTGCAACAGTTTAAATATAGATAATGGACATGTCTGTAAAGTTTCAGTCTATATCATTATTTGTTTAATCCATGTCCATTAAAAGTCACACCGCATTCAGGGGACATGCTGTATGTCACATGGCTACATCAGAGGATCCTCTTGAGGTGGAATATGTCAATCTTTGATCAATTTGACAACAACTTGACTCCCAGTCTGTGGTAGAATTAATAGAGAGCTCTGCTCCTGCACAACCACCTCATGCCCTGGGATGGGAACTGGGGTCAGTCCCTTTAGTATGCATTCATCAACCCCCCCATCTCTTTTCACTCTGTCTTTGATCACCTGATGTTCTTCTGAGGCAGGCACTTCAAACAGAGAACCATGCAAGGCTGTCATACAAGCTAGCAACTATTTTTTATCTTTCTATGTGATTGATTTCATAAGCAGGATCAATACTAGTAAATAATGTATCGCATCTTGTGCCAGTGTTTTGGGAGCTGAGCATCAGTGCCATTTCAAGACTTGAAAGAGTGGAACTATTCCAGCTAATGAGTGTGGACAGACTCCCTCACAATATGCACAGTGCAGTATGGAAGCCATGAATTATGGAACAGTACTATAAAGGGTTCATACAAGAAGTGTATTATTAAACAGTTGCTTGTGTGTAAGTGTTAGGACCAAATTGTTATGTCCTTTCTAGCTGAGTGCTGGTTATGTGTGACCTGTACGAGCTACACAACAAGGAAATCAATTATCGTAATAGCAGATGGCTATGGAACATTCCATTTTGTTCTCTCGAACATATCGAAACCGCATTATTATGAGCAACAACTGTGGATTGTAACTAGAAAAGGGGTATGTGTAGCAATGTTGCTTCACTACGGTCTGTTTGCTTACTCTGGAAACAATCATACTTATTGTAAATGACTTTGGATGACAACATCTGGTAAATGACAAACATTTTCATCTGTAGTTAAAGACCTTGGTGGATGCTATCTACACCCGTTAAAGGACAGGCACAGAGCTTGAAGGTAAAAAAAAAACTAACTGGAAACCTGCTCACCATGTTTATGGGAGAAGTTTGAAGTGAGGAGTAGGAGGAGAGTCCTTGGAGCAGGTGTGGAACTTAAGAGAGGAGGTGCTATGCTTTCGTGATCCACCCTCTCCCCTTCGATCATTCATAAATGTGTTTACCAGGCCCTCTCTGATGTAAATGGGCTCCAGCGTCATTATTATGGGAGCCAAAGTTTTCAGGATGGATGCACTGTTTGTTATGTGAGCCTGAAGTTCATTGCCTCATCAATAATGAAATGCTACCAACAGATGGTTTCAACCGGTGTTTAAACACCTACGTTTTGTATTATTTTGTTTGCAGTCCATAACATTGGTCTCTTCTTTCAGCTCTGCTTGAACCTGACCTCTGGTCAGAGAGACAGACACTCTGGCCCCTCGTTTAAGTGTGGAGTGATACTGCAACAATCCTTCACATGTGACATGTCTAATAGACCCCTCAGTCTCCCCACTTTAAGCTGACATGTTCAATAAATCCCTATAGAGTTACCCATGATGGATATGAACTCTTATGTACTTGAGATGTCTGTGAGCTGCTACAGTAACAGTTGTCCGTGTTGGTGTTGTTCTAATAAGGATGAGGGAAAGTATTCTACCTCCAGTCCTCCCTGGTAGGGGCTCCCTGGAGGCTTGATTTCATCTTCCTTAAAAGGAACCATTAAGCTGTAGTGACAGAGAAATGAATCCGCTCTAGTGGTGAGAACAGCTTCTCATCGGCAATCATTAGGTTAGCACTCCATAATCACCCTGCTCATGCTGTGTTCATCAGCCCGCTCTCTCCGCCGGTGCGGCCGGGCGAGTGAGGCCACTATCGGCGAGCCAGGATGTGGAAATTGCTCCATAAAACAAAAGTAATGCCCAATAAAACAGGAGAGCAACTGGCATTTGCAACATAAAGCTGAAGGATTACCATGAAAGTACACGGTAAACATGCAGTTATTTCTCCAATGTAATCCAAATTGTAACCTTGTGATTTTGTTTGGATCCCAGTTTAGAGGCCTTGGAAGCTGTATATTAAAATGAAGAATTGTGCGCACAGATGAAATGCAGTTTCAATAAAATACATTTTCATGTTCAAACTCCATGCTCGCAGAAGTGTCTAATTCTAAAGCGCTGCTGAGATGCAAAGGATCCTTGTGGTGTTTGTGGCGGGAAAGGAGTTCCACCTGCGGAACAATCTATCTTCATTGAGCTGCTGACTTGATGAGGCAACCTGAAAGGTAATTAAGTTTGAAATGTTGCCTGAGCTCTACAGCCCACGCTTTGAGAGAGTAACAAGCTACAACAACAAAAAAGCAATCTTTAAGTTATGGTCTGTCATCCAGTGTTTGTTGACTCCTGTGAGTTCTACCTCTGTCAGGAACAGCAACTTGTAAATTCTATTTGATCCAGGTACAACCTTAAAGGATTACGATTTCTTTAGGTTTTCGATAGTCTACACATGAATAAAACAATACAATATTCTTCTGGTAACAGAGATGGTAGAGAAGCAAATAGGGCTCATAATCTCACTCAGCTCAAGGAAAACTACTTTGGACTTGTACACACTGTAAAGTGATAACAATTTAATTCAGTTTTCAGCCATTCAAATTAATTGACATTGTACTAAAATGGCACTGTCAATTCTCCCATGTTTCAAGAAATGTGTCTCTTTTTAGAATCACATGAACACAGTGTTTGTTTGGCTGTTTTGCCGTGTGCATGTGCAATTCACATAATTGTCTGTAAATGAATCATGTCGTGTAGAAAATAGATAAGTGTTCCAATGTGCAGGATGCACACGCATTTACATTATTCAAATGAAGCAAATGGCAACAATGAATTCACCACTGGAATTTGGTTAGAGGTTGTTAAAGGTTGCTCCTTTTTCAACATCTGTTGAGTAGCAAGCAGTTTGGTTAATACAAAACCGTGTCCTGCAAAAATAAGGGTATAACAAAAACTGAAAGCAACATGCAGTGATTTAATGTGCAACTGTACATAAATTGTTCTCCGAAAATATTCATAGGATGTTTTCTTTACAACATAATGAGTATGGTTCGCTTTTAAAACCTCCTATTTGTAAGAGTTGCGGATGAAATGGAATAGCAATGTGTTTGTGTGTTACATGAGTGATGTTATATTAAAGCCGAGGCCCCAATCTATTCAAGAGCTTGTGCTGCCCTATCTTCACAATTGAGTTAGCTCTGTGCAATCGCTGTCTATTCAAGGGCTGAGAAATTGAGTTTCAAGCCTGAAGCAGTACCAGACTCATGGAAAAGAAAGAGTAAAAGAGAGAAAGTCAGAGAGAGAGTGAGAGAAAGAGAGACAGACAGACAGACAGACAGAGAAGGAGAAAAAGTTTAAAAATGACACAAGGTGTATGTATATATTGTAAAACCTAGAGAGGGAATCGGCAGTGTCCTTGAAGCCTAAAATGTCACTTTAGAAAGTTTGAGGCAACCACAAGAAATCCTGGTTCCAGATGCTGGTTCCAGAGCCAGTATAGTCAATTCCAATGGAACAAGCTCAGACTTACTCCATTCGTCTCTATGGTCTCCAACCATTTCTTGGTGTGTTAAACTGTAAATGTTATTTCTGTCCCTCTCCGTAAAAGCAACTCATTCATGGACAATTTGGAGATGCATGAGAAGGGAGTAACCGACTTACCTATGCTGCTAGGAGCAGTCAGAAGTGAGATGAGATCATGTTCAGACTGCCCATTGCATCTGAGCCCTTCTGGAAATTATTTTACGTAAACCATTTCATATAGGGATCTGTTGTGGTGTTGTTTTCAAATGTTTTGACTGGATTTATTTCTCTGGTTTCATTCAGCAACTGGGCATCAGGATGACCTGTGATGACATGATACAGTGTTCTTGTTGTTAGGACCTTTTTTTGGTGCAGGAGGATTGCGTCAGTGAGTCTTGCTCAGATTTGCTTTTTGCTATTGTACTCTCAGTTTAATCTCCATAAGTCAGTTCTCCTTCCTTCCACTAGTTTGCACAGATTGGATAAACATTGTGCTACAGAGCCAAATTTCCCAGAATTGTTTTCTCCTTCAGGGGCAAAATAACTCTGGCTGTCAGAAATGACCCCAAATTTGGTTGCGTTGTCATTACGTCTGAAATGGCTGGCCATATGCGTCCACATGGCACTGGTTGTCTAAAGTGCCATATGCCATCAGTGAAAGCAGGCTGTTGCACTCATTTGAATAATATCTGTATCGCTAGCAGAGCACATGTTGGGAAATTCCATCAGCCTGGTGAAAGGCTTGTTTATCCACATAGAATTAGTATAAGTAACTGAGCTTATGAATTACATGATTGGGCCTGATTCACCCAGACATCCATCTCCCTGAAACAATTGCTTTTTCTCATTAAGTTGATGGTGGATTTCCATGGACCATATGTGATCTATTTCACCAAATGGTTTTTCAGGTCGGTTGTGAGCATTACACGGTATTTGTAATCTGTTGAGGTTAGGATTAGAGACTGCACCATAGCCCAATCATATGCTAGAAAAGGGATGTCATGTGAAAAAGGTTAGGCCTACAGTGTCTGTCCTGCACTTCACTTTACACAGAAGTTGACAGGAGAAAACCAATAAATAAATAGATACTTGGTTTCCAAACACCCATGGTTAATGGAAAAAGGTTCCAATCCATTCCACCTCAGGCCAATACAATCTAACTCCCTGTCCGCGTTGGCGCAGGGGTTAAAGATGGCTACCGGCAAGTCCACACCCTTGTACGTGAAAACAAGGCCCTTTCTCAGAGGCACAAGGATGTTTTCTGCTTCCTCTGGGCTATAAAGGGACTGAGTGAGAGTGTGTTTTATATGAATGTCTCAAGGTTGCTCTTCATTACTTCCTGGGCGGATGGACGTGCCAGCAGTGTGTTTACGCTGTATTTGGTTTTGTGGACTTCTAGAAATCAAATGGGAGCGTTCACAGGTCATTTGATAAAAAGCCTGTTAAAGGTTCTGTTTATACAAGGATTTAAACACACTTGCATCCCCAAAGGTGCCCTATCGGTTCTATAAGTATGCAACCAAATCAAGGAAGCATTATTTTCTGTATTATTTGCGGAAGAAACAGAAATATCAATGAATTCTGGGGGAAAAGAAAAGAATGCGGGGAAAAACAGACTATTTTAACAGGATGCCAGGGATATGCATATTTAAAAGATTATCTTTGTTTATTTTGTTAAAGCTGCCATGACTAGTCTTGCATGCAAACTCATTTCAATATATCTGCTGTTAAATAGAAAGGTAAGTCACTGAAACTTGAATTACTGGGAGAAAACTGCAGCAATGATGTTTCACACAGTACTACTGCTGTGGTTGTGGAGTCCTTAAAGGTGGGGTTGGCATGTTCTACACATTATGTTGTGTTCTGACATCGCAGAAGATGAATAATTGAAGAAGGATTGTGGTGTGTAAAGATGAAGGTTTTGGTCAGGCAGACAGAGGTTTCTTGCCAGTCACTTCTCAAATAATACATGACAGTGCCACAAATGTCCATTGAGAATATGTATTTTTAAACACAGAATATGAAAACAGTGGGTTAAGGCCTTTTCGAACAAACTACACGTACACATGGTGCAATAGAATGAGACAAGCAGACCTTTGGATTAGATCAATCAGTTTCCATTGTGCCCTGGTGATGGGCAACAACTGACATTGATTGACAGAATCACTCTTGCCCTATTCAAGCCCTTCCTTTATCTTGGTCACATTAACTTGATTGTCAAGTTTGACTAAGGTTATGCTTTCTGTTTGTGTAGCGCATACTCTGCTGGCAACAAAAACATCCTCTGCAAGGGATGAGAAACGTTTTGGCGGTTTCAACACCAAATTGGACATCCGTAATGTGTATCGTTTGGTATTTGATGGTAACATAATATCGCAAGCAACGTCTATCATGATATTTACTGTCCACTGCTCAATACCAATGTGTACAAAGGACTTGGTATAGATGGACAGCCCAGGCAGCGGCCTGACTCAGGGTGACCTCTCCCTGGTCCTGTGAATTAAAGAGCCCCCCCCCCCACTCTCTCCATTAGCCCAACAACACTTTCCTACTTCTCCGCCAAATCTCAATTGAATCTGCTTTACTCCAGTACTCTCCATATCAACATCAATGCATTAGCTCCTCAAAGTCAATTGGGTCATGTAGCCTAACACAGCCCCGCATTGATTTCCTTCATAGGGCCCTTATTTGGCCAGCGGTGATGTGCTCATGGCTGACCAGGCGGTCGCTAAATGCTAAGGCCTCTTGTTAATTGGATTTCTGCTTGTCCTGCACTTTCCTTAGCTGTGGCTCTTTGCTGGCTATTAGGCTGAATGTACAATTTGCAACAAAACTGAGAATCATACGCACATCTTGCAGAATCAGGAAGAATTTATTTGGCAAGTACAATATCTACTGCCAGGTCAGCCACTCTGTGCTTGAGTGCCTTGATTGTGTTTCAAGAGCCTCTGTTTGCTGTGTAGGGCCAAAGATTGGTACTTTTAACAAGTCTAGATTACATCTCATAGTCATTGGTCCATGTTTTGCCATTAAACGTGTCAGTCAGTGCCCGGATTCATTGTCAAGGTCAAGCAATTGTGTAGCAACTCTGTTTAGTTCAATTGAATAAACCATCAAGAAATCAACAATCAACAAAATAAAGTACTTGAGTTGTAACCATGACTAGAAATATGTACTGTGTAGCTCTCTGAATTGCAAGTGATTTGGAAAATAAATAAATACATAAATACATGCAACATATGCATTATTCGTCCTTAAAAGTTTGTGAAAAACATTGTCTGCAGTCCCCAGGACACTTGAAAAGGTCAAAATGGACTTCAGAAGAGACTTGAGTGCTGTAACCATTAGAGATGGGACCACACACCCAGTACAAAAAATAAACTTGGCGTAAAATGATTGATTAAAATCATTACTAATTCAATAATAACAAAACAATCTGAGATGAGGAACAAGTCTGTCACTTGGTAGGGGTGTGTTCCAGCAGGCTTGACCATGTTGGACGTGTGTCTTTAATTAGGTGGGGTCAGGCTTAACCGATAAATGCTGAGAGGGAGGAGGAGCAGGTTGCCATTGCTGTCATTAGGATAATCACCACTCTAAATGAGGTTTTGATGCAGTGTGTCCGACAGGTGTAGTGGCAAGATAGTGAAAGGGGGGGGGGGAGCAACGCCAAGCTGCTGCAGCTGTGTTTACACTCTTTGTCTGGAACAAAGGGCACTGTCATATCCTCCATGATTGATGCGGCTGCAGAAGAATAGTTAGAGCATATTTACATGACTCCCCGGTGGGCGAGGCCGGCACGAGCCGGGCCTCTCCGTGTCGGGCATTATTTGTCCTGCACACGCTGAGGAAGAGGTCTTGCCAAGCCAGTGTCCAGGAGTCCAGCATCTTATCCAGAGCCTTTTCCCTATGATGAAATCAGTTTACCTTTTCGATAATGATTCCCTATATGGCCTAGGCAGCCAGACACTGCTGCTACCCATCCTCATCTATTCTCATCTACGGCCTGCTTTACTTAAATTATACGATTGTCTGCAGTATGTCACTAACTGTAAATATTCCATTTTGAGCAGTGTAACCAAATTGCACATCCTCCTCCATTCTGAAAGTCCTCTTAAAGATGATTTAGACTCTTGCATGCATACAGTGACATTTCATATGCTCTCTTCTGCTTGATCCTTTTGAAAGGCCACAGAGAGCAGCTCTGAGGCCATATATGCACCAGGAGTCTTGGATGAGTCTCAGCATCCTGGACTGCTTTCTGGGACAATGGAGTGGAGAGGATATGTGCTGTTCTATAGACTGAATAATGAGGTTGTGTGCTTCAGAGAACGACCCTCCCCCCTGCCCCTGACAAAGACACCATCCCCCCACCTCCCCCACCTCCCCCCACCCTGCTTTGATGGAGGCTGATATATGCATAGGCAAGGCTTTCATGGGGTGCCAAATGTGACAAGGATTGAAATGTGTCTCTACCCTTTTTTCAGGCTCCCCTCGCCTTCACGTTTGTGTTCATCGCTTGTTATTGGACTCTGCTTCCCTGTGAAGGGTCAGTATTAGTGAAAGACTTAGAAGTAGGCTCAGACTGCAGTGAAATGAACCGTCCCTCATGCAGCTCCCATTTTATAGATAAACCAACATTCTTGTATGGCATGTCCAAGTCGATCACTTCAATGATCTAAAAACAATCTGTAACCTTTTTCCCTCAAACAGGAACAGTAGCTTAGCTGCTGCCCATAAAAGAGCATTCGTTCTGTTTTAATGGCTGCCAACCCACATATGGGAATATGATTCATGTAGAGCAGAGCATAGTTAAAACAGAACATTGTCTCTCCAGGCTTGAAATACCTTGGCCTTGACTAGAGCCTCCCATGGCTATAATTAGACGTCTGGAACTGAACCGAAGGTGAATCAATGTCTTAAAACATCTCGCTCCAGTGTCGCGTTCAAAGGTTGTTTTCAAAATTAGCACCTTAAGACACACAGTGTTATTGTTGAGTTGGATAGTGATTCGGTGGATTTTCATGTTCTTTTCTTTCGGGGGGCATTGCAATGCCTTCTTGCCTTGACGTGTGTGTTTACCCCCTGCATCCTCATTCACCCATTGGATTTCAAAAGTTTCAATCAAATAAAAAACCCTCCCTCTTGTCATGGGTCAAGGTTAGGCCTGAGGGTTTAATAGCATAATAATCAAACTAATGACTTCCAGACCATAATGAGATAGACAGTTTGTGTAATTATATTTGCAAACCTATCAATACTCATGGATTTCAAAAAACGTCATCCCAACTTGGTCATACCTCAGTATTTAATTTCAATGTCCATTTGGTGGCCTTAAAGAGCACATTCAGTGTCATGGCTTCAATGCACTTCGTTTACAATATATCCATGCACCGCTGCTTAAAAAAATATATCAGAAAAATGTGTCTGAAGGAAATGTATACATCCAACACCAACACATACTTGCAATATAGAGCCTGTCTGACATATATACTTGTATCAAATTGCAGGCTTTCTCTTACTTTTCAATAACATACATGTCTTGTATAAATGAAGGTTTATTGGCACATGCATCAATATTTAGGATATGTATACATCAATCAGAAGTTAGTACTACATATGGCTATTCTTTTGAGGAAAAGCATTGTAGATGTCAATAAACAGTAGGCACTGTCGGTCATCAGCATATTGCTTTGTATGATTAGTATGGAGGTTGAAGAGAGGGTGAATTACTTTCTCTCTGGAGATGAATTCTCTACATTTAAACAAAACTCAGGGCAAATCCACAAGGTAGACATGTAAAGTGTCGATAAGCTGTTTAAAGGTGCAGTTTAAGGAGTTTTAATTGACACTGTTTCCCAGTTGAGCTGTCGGCCTCAAGAGTAATCAATATGCATTAAAGCTCATCTCTCATTATGGACACAATTCTTCTATTCATACAAATGAATGGAAGAAGAAAAAGACCTACAGTACAGTCTTGACTATCCCATTGATAAAAGTTATTACAGGGGAAGTTTTCCTTTCTTTGTACACAAACTGGCATAATGACTTATGTTTGGCAAATAACTAGTGACTTCATATCGCGCTGACTAAAACATAAGTTAGAGTGACACATTTTCTGTGAGTCATCACCAGTCCAAATGATCCTCCATAAATTGAACATTGCGTATGGCCTTGCCAATTTCTTTATAGACATGAATACTGTATGAGCCAGATTTGCTTCATGGATCTGCATGAATCTGTGATTAATACAGGAATAATGGATCTATAATGGAAATGAGCTTGTGAACGTCAATAATCCTCTCCCCAATCTTTGTTCAAATACAAATGCTTCAGGCTCCAACTTTCATTTCCAATTTGAATAATGTAAATAATTGATTGTAAATTGTAAATTCAGAACAGAAGAAATGGCCAGGGCTGAGTGAAATACACCCTGACCTTGTTTTTCGATGTACTTCCTGGATAAATACATCTGATGCAATCAAAGATTGATTCACATGTAAATCAGCAGTGCTGTGTTCCAAGTGACATTTCTATTTAACCGGTCTAAACCACTGAAGCGCTCCCTGTCTGCAAGTGATACATGCAGGACACGATGATGTCGTCTGAGATAACGTGGATCATCTCCGACTGTAGCACAAATAATCTGGCCTTCCCTCCCGCTGCTCACCTCTAACGTGTGCGGAAAGATGCCTCGGAGGTGCATGTTTGAGGTGAAATTCATACTGTTGCTTTTACAGGAGAACCATAAAATGATGCACAAGATGTCACACACATCAAAGGTAATCTCAGATCCTGCAGAGAGAAGGGGGGCATCATTCTGATTAGGAAACAGATTTTAAATGAAAGAATCTGGAACTTTGTTGAAACAGTGCAATTCATCCTTGCTCTAACCCCATCCCTATTTAAAATCAAATGAAAACTTTACATTTTCTAAATACGATATCTCATCTTAAGTAAATCCTTGTGTAGGTATATTTTTTATTGAACTGTCCTTTACCCATAAAAGAAATGGCACAAATGTGAGACACTTCACTGATTATATCTATAACCAGAAACAGTTCTTTTTAACAGTTTGATTCATGTGCAACATAATCCAAATCAAGATTTGATATATACATCCAGATAATCTCACAGCAAAAATGTATTTTAAGGCTTCATTCTGTCGTTTACTTCGAATAAAAAACTGCCTCCGATCCTCTTAAAAACAAGACCTGGATGTTAGGCCCAATGCATTCTTGTGTAGCAACTCTCATTCCAACAATTGATATGACTGGTATGAGGTAGGATTGAGACACAGGTACCCTTGGGGGAGTGGTTGTACTAATACACTAAAATAATACTCAGCCTACTCAGCCAACACCATGTTAATGTACGCGTTGAGTCTAACCACAGAGCTCATTTTGATAGTACTGGCACTGCATGAAACATGATTTCCTCTTTCAAAATGTTTTGCTAGCTCAGCCCACATAGCCAACCATAACTTTATTCCTATGAACAGTACAGGATTTGGCTTGTAAAACGTGTTTATTTAAAAAGATTTGTTCGTCACAGTTCATCGAGATCTTGTCATTCTGATTTCCATTTCCACCGTACCAAATGTACTATTTCCCTATCTGTGCAGTTACAACAAAAATACATCATTGAAATCTCACAATATGGATGTGAATTTAATGAAACTGTGCAGAACGTCTGCTCCTCTTTAATGAACCCATCTGTAGCTGCATGTTGATATAGTGCGCTGTTACTTGGGTACAACTGATGATGTCTATCTTGTTTTGCTGGGTAGTTTGTTCAGTTATAAAGATGACCGAATATAGGTTATTGAAGATGGTAAAGGTTTAGTAGTTGTACTACTTCAATAAAGTACTTTATATAAAGCAGTGGGTAAACATTTAGTAATAACTAGATGGTGTTTGAGTGGTCCATCATTTAATCTCATGCTGTACAGTAGAGTGACTCATAGTGTTTATATTCACTGGTATTTGCTGGTTTCTTTGTTGACTCATTCATGTGTTCTCACATTTGCATAACTCTTTATCAACCTTTCAATAATTCACCAATGGCAAGGTCAGACGCTGTGCTGTCTGTTCTGCATATTAAAAAGCAAGCTAACATTAAATAGCCCTTTGAGGTTTGCAGAGTTTGAGTTACAGTAAGTCTGTTTGCCTTAGCATGCTCCTGGGGCAGCATAGGGTGTATTAGTAACAAAGTCCCTTCACCATTACCTTCCTCATAATGTTATTGCACTTTTTATGAGATTGTTGACCTGACAGAGACCCAGTGGAATATGTGAAGCCTCCAGGGAGATATGGCCTTGCATAAGCACTTTTCCTATTAGTCCAGCACTAAAGGGCAACTGGGATCCATGCAGGGCCCTGGCTACACATATACTATATATGCAGAGTTTTCAAGAGTGAGAGAACTGAATTAAATCTCATAGTTGTGAATCGGAACTAGGTATATTACACAGAGAGTGGATTGCTCAATTCGCATTGGGAGGTTGATAATTAGCTGAAAGCTATTTGTGTGTTGGCAGAGGAATGGACAAATGAACCCATTTTTCTGCCCCTCCACTCTCCCATTCCATTCCCTCATGGTTAATTGAACAGAATAGTTTAGCGTGCAATTAATTATGATGTGCAGCAATGATGTATGGGCCTGACAGGGCATTGTGGGTAATAAGAGGAGAGATTTATTTACTGGGATTGGGCAGGCTCTTCTCAGCCCTGTTAAATTAATACACTTTTTCAGATTCAAATTATGGAAGAAAATAGGGAGGAAATTGTGTTGGACGTGCACAAGCACACACACACACATACACACGTACTCACATGCACAAACACTATTCACAAACACACACACAGGGACATACTTACACACACAAGGAATCAATGTTGTTCTTGTAGGGAAATTGTAAATGTAAAACGGCAGAAATGAATCATGCTAATGGCGTGGCTGACAGTTGTGTTCAATATTATGATTTCAAACCCCTGAAAGATTGATTGCATAACCTGTTCTTTATTTACTCACTGGAAGAAAATGTATTGCCCAGCAGTGTTCTGGAAGAACACTGAGTTTAGGAAAAAGAGCGTATCTCCAGTGTTTATGCCCTGAGTGAGAAAGAGACATAGCTTCTGGAATAGTTCTTGACTACCAAGAGAGTTGCAAGTAGCCCTCCATTCATTCAGAGGCAGAACAGGTGTGATATACTGGATTTGCACAGTGTAGGTCCAGTGTCTCCCTATAATGTGAACTGTGTTTGTTAGTGGATGATCGGTTGTACAGTCTGTTTATGATCATGGAGCAACTCGACATATCAATGGATGCAGATATTGGCATGGCACTGTTGAAACAAGCTAACAAACATGAAATGCTGATATATATGTATGTGGATGTTGTTCTGACTGAAGTCTACGGTGAACAAACATCATGATGGTAACATAACATATAAGTATTTTGCTGATTTGAAGTCCTATTGTTACATTGACTTACTATAACTAGAAGGGTGAGCATCTAAATGAATTCACATATGTCTTTGCACATGCACTGAGCGAAGGAAAAGCTATTTAGTAAAAGCTGTTAGGAGCTGGGAATGTGTTGATTAGACCTCTATTCTGACATTCTATTTTTCACACTTGGTAATATTCAGTCTCCGGTGTCAGTATATGGATTTCTTTTTTTTAAAGCAACTTGCTGTTTGAACGCTCTCCCCTTTTAACAACACAAAGGAGCCTCGCCAGTATATTTTTTCATTGTTACACGAATGAAACAAATCCCCTCCGTGTAAAGACTGATGTGGACACGGACAGGAGGATTTTACTGTCCCCCTCCAGGAGCTTTTCCAACTCTGGGAGCCTGTTTTAAGAGCCGCTTTGTTTGAGGCACACATAGGCTGACAGAGGGAATAAATGATATCTTGATGTCAAGGGAGCCCAATAACGCTTTCCTAATTTCTCACAACTGGAAAATAAACTGGGGGGAAAAAACGGATATACACCACAGTAAACATCCGTTTATGAGAACAGTTAAACATCGTTTGCCATAGGGATGTGCTCCCAATACCATCCAAACACCAGTTCCTAAAGTAGGCAACAGATGTGCGTGAAAATGAAAGTTCTTGGTTGGCTAAGCACTGTACTTCATTTCAGTCACAGAGGATATCCTGTTTGTACTTTAAGCAAGCTTGAAGTGTTTTGTGTCAAAGAATTTGGGTGGGGATGAGAATTTTTACCTCATACAATAATTCAATTTGGGTTACTGTTGAACTGTAGGCTAAGCATGTACTAGTTCTTACTTTGACGCTTTTTTATTCCCACAGTGTAGTGTCAGTGGAAAATATATTGTATTCAACCCAAGGCCAGCATGGAGTGTTAGAGCCCATCTGTTATCGATGCATTAAACATCAGTTAGCGCTGCTATTGACTCTCACACATACCATGATGACAGCATTGTGAAGAGTAGATCAAGGTGAAATTCCTTGCCACCACTCTAAGTAAGTTCATTTGGATTCATAACATCTCCCATCAGATATGTTCTTTTCCACCAGCCCTCTGTTGTTAATGGAAGTGTTTGGCGTCAGATGAAGAAGGGATTTCTTCATCTCATCAGAGATATCTTTGCATCATACCTCTTACAGATGAAGTGCCGGCAGAAGTGAGGCAAGAACGAGAGTCAAAACAATCTGCAACCATCTGTTGTAGAATCCTATATTTAAAATGACTGTTTAGCTCTTACTACCGAATGAAAATATTTGAAAACCCTAACAACTTTAACCAAAACAAACAGCCAGAATCAACATTTTGCTAGTGCCGCACATTTTGTAATCTTACAGAAGTAATGTTCTATCGAATAATTGTAATCTGTCAACCTGTGAAGATATGCACCTTCATCACTGTCACAAAGTTTAGGTCAGGAAGAGAACAGTGTATACCAAACATATAATATGGGAATTTATTTCTACAGTGACAAACTGCACTACGATTGGACTGGAATGAAAAAGGTTTGCAACATTCATAAAGAATCTGCAGACCTGTCTGCTACAATATTAACAATCAACAAATGTTTCTAGGATCTGAAAGTCATTTTCCGTTTGGGAGCCAGTCTTGATTTTGGAGTTTTATGACTGATTAATGAGGTAAGGCTCTGTGATGTCGGCACTCATGCTGCTTCATGGGAACTTTTCAACCAGAAGCATAAAAGCCCAAACTCAAGAACCAGGCTGAATTGATATGCTCCTAGGCTGGACTTTCAATTTCCCTTCTCTCTGAGATTACACTAATTGTGAATCAAGCCAAATGATTAACTTGAACACTTTCCACAAGGTTCAGAGGCATATCAATTAACAGGCAAGCATTGCCTGAATGGAGAAACTCTAATGAGATCTAGTTGTACTGTTTGCCAAAGAAATATCATTAGTTGGTTTATATGTGTTGATGATTAATGTTTTATTCTTATTAAATTGACCAGGCACATTATTAATCAAACACAAATGGAATACTGATACAGCATGATGTTTAATGAATATGGGTGTTAAAAGCAACCAAAGCTGTTAATATTCCCAGCATACAATTTAATTATCTTTTATTTCTCGCTCCAATTATCTTCGATTTTTACTCATCTTGAAAACAAGTTTTGATGACTATCTAATCGTAGTAGCACATTGCTTTGACTTTCATTATGCCTTTAGAGATCATACAAGAACATGTCAGAGGATGAATTTATTTTCAGTCTGAGGAAACAGTGATCAAAGGAAGAGGTTGAGAGTGTTGAAGCTTGATTTGACTACATTTTCTTCCTCTTTTCTCTCTCACTTTCTTACTCTCTCCTTCTTTCATTCTCTCAATGCACACTTTCCCCCCTCTTTCTCTTGAGTTGTGCAATGAAACACTTCATCTGGAAGGCAAGAAGATACATGGTATTGGGATGGGGACGACCTTAGTCCCTCTGTCACACACAAGCACTCCCAGGTCTGAATTCTTAGGGCCGCTCCCCTTTTTGCATCCTGCAAAATCTCCACCCGTCTGGGTGTCACCAAAAAGCACAAACGCAGAGGCACAAACATCAACACACGTGCATGGACACACACATGCATGATATCTATGATATGGGATGATAAGTGGGGCGTGTAAGGGAACCAAAGCTAATACAAATGCAAACTCTGGTAATTTCTTGCAAAGGGGAGATCAAAGCCATGTCTTCACCAGCGGAGTGATTTAGATACAGTTGTCACCGGCAGCTGCTGGCATAATCACATTCAAGCATTTGTCAGTTGATCAGATGGGCTCTGATGAGCAGCCGTAGCTTAGCCATGTCATTATTAGATCCCCATTGTGATAAATGTTATTTATTGCTGTCAAGCAGCATTAATGTTTAATTCAGCTGTGTAAAATGGGCATGGTACACACACACACACACACACATACACACAGAGCCCAGGCACTTATGGTCAGTTCGGACAAAGGACCTCGAGAAGCACCAGCAGATAAACTTCATGCCCACAACCGAATAGAGAACGGGAAGGGGTAAGGGGATGATGAGGGGGATACATAGCCTACATTTGCAATGTGTTTCTAAATGTAATGAAGTAATATTAAGTTTTATCTTCTCTGAAAAGTTAATTCTCAACTTGCCAGCCGACCCAGAATACACTGTCCTCCACAAACCAACACAGCGGAGGCCAGAACTGAGTGTGCGTGTGTACCGAGAAATCTATCAGAGTAAGCTGAGGAGTTTAAGTGATAGAAAACGCGAGAGAGCGGATAGAATTTTGGGCGTGTGGATCTCTGTGCATGTTATCAACCCAGATTCTGCTCCTGATAGAGGGGCGGCGGGGGGTAAGAGGGACGAACCTAGGGTTATATCATGCAAAATGCTAGTGATTAGCTCGGGTGTTTGGTAGGCTTTTGTTGCAGCTTAAGGGGATAGCCCATGCTCACTATTTACTCATCAGATCTCTAACAGATCGGACGCTCGTTAGTGACCCTCGATTGGAAGCGTGCGAGACATCTATATCTTCCCTGATCCATCGATCGAGGTTCTCTCTCCATTATCTCTCTCTGGGATCATTCAAGGGGCGTTGCCAGCTGAAATTTGCTTTTCAAAGAGCAGTGTGGCTGATCAGATGAGGGTACAGTACAAAACAAAAAAATAGCTGCGGTACTTCTCCCTAAGCGATTAGTCCTGATACCGGACACAAGGGCCTTGTAAGACATGCCACTGCAGAAAAGATTGCAATACACATGGTCTGTGTCCCTGAAATAAAAATCATGACATAAAAGGATCCGCCACTAATCATTATTCCCTGAGTAAAGTCATATAACAGCTTACATTTATATTCAAGCCACGGAGCTTGGGTGCAGAAATGTATTTATGAATACATCCATTTATTTTGAATTATTCTGCAACCTTTCATTCTTTCCTGTCCCTGACCTAATGGACATGCACTAATGGGTAACTCAGGAAGGATGATGCCAAATTTCATGTCCTTTAAAAAGAAATAGAGAAATGAAAATTATTAAAGGAAATATATTGATTTTAATTATAATTTTTTGTTCTCTGGAATGGTCAAATATTTACTTTGATAAGAGGCTTGAACAGGCTCCTTCACTTACTGCTGTGTGGATCCTCCTTTGGCACTGAAAGCAATTTCAATTTGAAACCCAATCTTGGGTGTAATTATAGGAAGAATGGAAGCCCTTAAACTATTTCTTTCTCTTTTTAAGTGTAGTTTAAAGTGTACTTTCAATATTTTAATCAACAGGCACAATAGGTTTTGCTTGTCTTTTCAGGACAGAGCTAGTGGAAAAGATGTTCTAACAGACTCAAATATAATTTGGGTACTTGCGACAGAACAAGAAGAACAGAAGAGTGTGAGCTCTCAGTTACAAGATAGAGAAAATAAGATAGAGGTCAGATGATCAAGATGGCCTTAAGTCAAGATGGAAGCTTGGTTAACCATTGGTTTCACGATGGCAGAAGATGTTGCCCTCTGCCATCAGAAGATGAGGAGCAGAGCCGAGCAGAAGACAGCATCATCCTATTTCCAGCGGAGCTTGAGAAAGGCGCTGGGCATAATCTAAACAGGCCTATTTGTAACCAGGCCAGCCAGCTATCTTTCTGTCTGTAATTGAGAGCGTGACGCTTGAGTCAGAAGTGTATCAACAATATAAAATGTTGTTAGCTTTCCATCTAACAGGCGCTGAAGGGAATTAGTAGCCATCATCTGAGAGGGGAAGAGGTCTGAGACAGGCTCAAATGGGGTTCTAGTGACAATGAAAGATGTACACCTCGGAGTTATTCTTAATACAGTATATGTGTGTTTGTGTGCAAGATTACATTTTTGTTTGGGGAGGTTAAGTGTACATGGATAGATGTGTGCCTTTGAGCTAACATACCCGGTGCATGTGTGCATTATTTTATAAACACTCCACCCACTTGTGTTTGTGTTTGCATATAGATCATCAGTGTTATTGTCTCAGCAACATAAATACAATACATTAAAGTAGGCTGTGTGTACTTGAATACTATGATAACGCTAGACGTATACTCAGCCTAGCACTAGTAATTCACGTAAAATAACCCAAGATACCTGTCCTTGCTTATTTTCATTTTCTCTTTCCACAGACATTCAAATTCCCAAAGCAGCTTGACACAACATCCCAGAGCTGACCTCAGAGAATGATAGCTAGACACTCACTAGGTGTATGAGGGGGGACCTGCAGCAGATGCATGATAGACACACACTCCCCTCTTGTCAAGCCATTTGCTCTCTTCCCCTACCATGCACCCCCTGACTGTGATCCTGGAATGGACCGTGGTGGAGCCAAATCCCTGACACACATCAGCGCCTGACATAAGACCATGCGATTAGAACCGAACAGTCCATGTTTCCCTCTCTACCTTATGGACCGTGGCAGCTCAGTCAGAACTGATCTACTGACATCCAGTTCTTTCATGTTGGAGGTAGACACTCCTGCGCAGATTTTAGTCCGTTTGTTGGACGGTTTTATGATAATGAGCCTTTGCCTTGTTGTTGGGTCGTTGCATCACATATTGTCTTACTTGTTATGATGATGTAAGGATGGGTCCTTTTCCGGTTAAAAGAAAATCAGTACTCTCTGTCGCCGGGGAGTGTAATGTGTTAAAACATTTCTCAATTTCACTTGGGAACAAGTAGTTGTTTTGCTAAAAGAGGAAGAAAACCCTGTCTGCCATGCGCAGCGATTACTTGGTAAAGCTAAACAAATGGATTAGAATGTAGGAAATGTTGGCATTTCAGGCGAGTGAGTGCACAGTGTGCCCCAGGCGTTTGGCTGTTTGATATAATGGGAATTTCAGTCTTGTCTTGTTTGCCTGGGAGCTGAACTACTTCAGTGCTCTGCTTGTGTGTGCTCTAATTACAGACAAGATTAGAGCGGGCAAATTAAACTGCTACCAGCCACTGTTTGTAATTGCTACAAGCAAATGTTTGTAATTATGAACAGATTGCTTTACTGTCGATAATTAAAACAACAACACAACTTACTTAATGACTGTTTGGAGATGGAATTCTAAAATTGACAAAGTAAGCACAGAAAATCATTTTTTCACCCCTCCCCGCTGTGTTTTCTGTTGTTCCCCTCTCTTTCCTTCTCCTGTTTTTCTTCTTCCTTCCTAATTTCCCATGCTCCCTCGGTGCAGATCAAACAGCTTTGCTCCAATCAGAACAAAGAGAGAAAGACTGATGTAATTAATGTAACCTAGGCAGTTTTTTTCTTCACGGTTGAGCGCTGGATGTCTGCTATTTCCTCCCCAGTAATGACCGTTCACTGTCCACAAAGAAAGTGATACTCAGAGTCCTTGTTATTATTAGCTACAGAGACATGCTTGTAATCCCTTCACCTGTTGTTAGATACCCCTAAAATTTGTCATACGATATATACAGTACAGAGTGAGAAACAAAGTCTCAGTTTACAGTGTGTGTGCTACAAAACCGCTTTCACAATTTGCTTATCATCAACCAATTCCAGAATGCTCATATAGAATGAATGGATATGCATTTGAGGCTGTATGGCTGGGGCCAACATGACAGTTTTCTGTTGGCTCGCAGCAGTGCTGAAGAGCAAGGTCGACATGGTTTATCTGAACAGGGGAAGGAGCCATCATCTACTGTTCTCTTCACAGCTCTCTGATCACATCCCATTATCAGAGATATTCATTATACTTGTTCTCATCCTGGTGTCTGTGTGATTTTTATGTTCTAATAAGGCAGTCTAGATGTGATAACAGATGGTGCTTCATTTTGCCAGGCCCCCATAGCAAAGATGCCATAAGTTGTGATGTGTTTGATTTTATTAGATATGAGATTTAACGCATACATGCTACATTACTGCAACAGCACTCTCATTTCTCATCTGCAGGAGAAAATGAAACTGTGATGAAATGTAATATAGTCTCCCTCAGGCGAAACTGGAGGGACTGGGAATTGCAGCACAATAAATCTAATGGATATTACAGCACTCAGCCTGCTCTCTTTCCCATTCACCCTCTCTCACTCTCTGTCTCTCATTTTGTTTTTCTTTTCTATCTCCGCCTATCTCTCCGTATTGTCTCCCTCTCTTGCCCTCTCTCTTTCTCTCTCTCTCTCTCTCTCTCTCTCTCTCTCTCTCTCTCTCTCTCTCTCTCTCTCGTTCTCTCTCTTGTATGTATTAAATATGTTGTTTGTGCATGTCAGTGTATTCGGCTTCTGTCAGGCACATTTTGGTAAAGTACCTGCCCTAGCTTCCATGAAATTCACTTATTTTAACCATCAGATACATTTGACATATTCCTAATGGATTTCAATTACCAGGTCTGAACCTCAAAGCTAATGAACTTGATGGTTCTGCCACATAAAGTATTCTAAAAAGCATGACAATCTCAGAACAGAAGATAACATCTACAGTTCATTATCTAAGCAATGCAAAAAGTAAATGGCTTTTCTACAGTCAGGGTTGACAGAGTGAGGGACAGCTTTGCTGGGAACACTTTGAGTCTCTTGATAGATTTGGTCTAACTAGCCACTTAGCCTGGTGTAGCTAGCTTTTGACAGGGCACAGTAAGCATGGCAATAGGGTGCGCTCTTTGGAATAGGCTAGCTTCAGTCTTTTTGAGTTAAAGGATAGTGACAGGCATCTCTCCTGCTAGGAAACGACAGTTTGTTTTGAATATTGTTGACATGGCTGTTGTCAAAAAGGAAGCGTGATTTTACAAGTCTGCTCCCGCAACTGTGCAATAGTGATTTTGTACCGTTTCTAAATTTACATCCAAAAAGATAATAGACGGGGAAAATACTGTCCTATTTCTTGTGTTCTGTCTCCTGGGGGTCAAAGAGCATGAGAACATCACTTACAGCTCATGTTCCTCTCTCATACACATGAAGATTCTAGAACCTAGTGTCTGTGTTGTCTGAGCAGATGGCAGAACACCTACGCATCAACAGTCAATTGCTCTTTTGTTCTCTCAAATATTTATAGCTCACTCCTCCTTCACAATCTTTGCTGCCTTCTGTAGACAAAAAGCAACTTTGAGTCAAGCTCATTTCATATCAGATACATCATACTCATAAAAGACGAGTTCTTGAGCTAGCTAGTAGCTAACATTCTTTCAAAGTTCTGGATCATAGCACTAAAAGGGCCTTGCCGACAGTTGAAAAAAAGCTGTCATCTCTGAATCTTATAATACAGGGCTTAGATATTGTCTAACCAGTTTGTTGACTGACTAATGTCTTGGTCTGCCAGCTTGTCAAGATGAACCTGGCCTGTTTTCTGATCCATTTCTGTCGGATCAAGTCAGATGATCAGGACCCACGCTAGACGTCCCCTGGAGCCAAATACGTCCCTGTCATTTCTCACCTTTGCCCTTGTCAAAAAAGGCTTGTGCACGATCCCGGATGGGAAGTGACATCATCTGTTGCTTCAAACACCTCCTGGTTGCACATGATGGGAGTTATTGTATTTGTGAAATTGAGTTTACCTGGAGTGCTTATTGTGAAAGCAAGAGGCAGGCAGAGTGAAAAAAAAAAGAAACTAGCCAATTGAAGTAAATGGATACATCTCAATTATGGCCTTCTCCATAAAAGTGCAAGTGAATTGCTGGGGGGATTATTATCAGAGTGGATAGGAAGATCAATGGCTGTCCTCTGCTGGACGCGCCCTGAACACCAAATCCAAAAGCATAATAGGGCTCATAGCAGTATGTATTACGGTTCATGTATCATTAGGGCTTCTCCCTGCTGAAACTAAAGCAATTAATGATAGAAAGTAATCATTACAAACACAGCTGCAGATCCTTAATGGAAAATATCTCTCCCATTTGTAATTTACTGTCTTTCTGCATGAGCACAAAAGCATCAACGTTGCCTTGTTTAGCGAGCGCCTGTCGCCATGGCAACAGCGTTTGACAGACCCTTGTCAAATGAGTGTTCAATACCTCCCTGTTGAAGAGTCTCAGTCTTTGATCATTGCACACAAGGTCAATAGATGTTTCAAATGAGAACACAGAAAAATGTTTTGACCGACAAAAATAAAAAGAGAGATGCATAGCATCGCCAAAAGTGTTTGACCAAAGGCTCTGAATCCTATGTCCCTCCACTGTGTCTTGCTCTCTGAAGCATTCTCATTCACTCACATGGAGGTGGTATAGTATTGACTCAGAAGAGTGTTCATTTACAGCTAACACAGTATGAACTTGAAATGACCACATTTTTGTCACTCATTATGTTTAGTAGTGGCTACATAAAATTGCTGTCGCAGGCTCTTACTATTCTTTTGAATCATTTTTTGTCTATGACACATATTTCATTGCACATCTTCATTGGTGCAATGATTACATCATTGATCTGACCAGTGTATTAGCGAAACAATTACCTTTTCCAGCACTTAACTTTATAGCCATTTTAAATCAGGGTCTGATGTCTTCTGGTAGCTTGATGAGAATGTCTAAGAGTCACTTTAAATCTATACTGACTGTCACATTTGTAATGTATGTAAGTGAATCAACCTACCCGATGCAATATGCGTTAGACAAGTAGGTATAGTATACCACAGACATTCACATCATTAATACCAAATATTAAACTAGTCTAATGTGAGTTAAACATACTGATAACATTAAAAGCCAGAAAGGAATGTGAATCCAAAACATACACACATGGATACTGTAACACATGCACTTTCTTTAATCTATAACTATTCTTCCATCTGTATCTGGAAATAACCTGTTTGCACACATGACAACCATACACACAGACAAACGGAGTATTCCTGATTCTCATTATATTCCTAATGCGCTCCATATTTTTACATCACTTCAAAGTTTAGTTGAGGCCATTTGGGTGCTCTCAAGCCCATCTGTGGCTGATATTAGAGCGTGGCTCCCAACCTGTCAATGTCGCTGACAGCTGCAGTGCTAATTAGCCCAAAAGTCTTCACTTGATTTCTAGTTAACCTATTGCCGAGCATGGAGAGTACACCATCAAAGTAGTTTTATAAAAACAAATGCGTGTCAATGTCATCCCTACGAATGAAATCTCATTAGCTTGACTTGTTTCCCCCATTTGTATTCCGTGGACGTCGCTCCCATGTAGAGTTAGGAAACTATGATGAAGTGCAGGGCAATTTTCCATCTAGTATAATCTCCCCAAGGTCGTGTTAGTGGGAGCTGTGTGTCACAGCCCCCAGTGCTCAGCTGGATAATAAAATGCTGGACTGAGATGGAGAAGAGTCAGAGAGGATATGCTACAGTAGGATGTTGGGGGAGAAGGAGGGGAGTTGTCCAGGGTAGGCGGAGAATGGGAGCTGTTGTCTGGGAGGTTAGGGAGACATTGTGGGTGTTGTTTGGGAGGTTAAGGGGAGATTGGTGGGTGTTTATATAAGCAGGGCCTGGGAAAAGCAAACCCAGACCCTAAATCTGAGGAGATGGTGGACAGGAGGACACAGTCTTTCTGGTGTGGACATGAAGCATCCAGATGGCTGGCTCCATGGGCCATCTGGGACCACATGATGCAAGGAAGAATAACATCAGACTGCAGGATCCCTAATCAAACCTGCCTCTCGCATTCCACTGATCCTGCTACAGTTTGTCCATCTGTACATTAGATAGATTGCTAGGAATGACTTTGAGGGAGATCACTGGTTTGTGTGGATCCATTGTGAAAATGTATTCTCTTTGTGTTTGGCACTGATGATGCAATGTTGGGGAAATTCTAAATCAAACGATCGCATTGCCCCAATGTCAATGTTTTGTAGTTCCTTTCCATACATGAGTCTTTTTAAGACCAAGCGTGGTTGCATGAAGTCAAATGGGCTTTTGTATTTGATCAGCTCATGTCAGCATTACATACTATCATTCTGTACCGTTTTCCAATGCTCCGACAATAGAGACAGATTGTTGCATTTTTATTGCTTCGAAAGAAGCCATGTATACAGGGGTCAGTCAAAAGCTGGTATAATTGCAGAAATTAATGTCTTCCATTTGAATAAAGACCAACAAAAAAGGCAATCAGTCTCTCTGATTATGGGTTATAGCCAGACTCCTAAGCTACATTTGAGTTGAAAAACTGGCTGGTAAATTGTGAAGTTGCACAGATAGACAAAAAGCATCTACGTGAAGGTCATCACTGTTTTATTGTTGAATAGAAAACTGAAGAAAGAAAATTGATTTGCTAAGGACAATTTATGCACTCTGAGCCATCTCAGATCCATTTTTCAGATGAAACTAAAATAAAGCATGATTCGAAAGAGCATGATTCATTTACATTATATATCTTGGCAGAGATGCCAGAGATGTCTTTGGAAATGCTGTTAAAAGATTGTCCGACTCAATTGTTTGGTTTTATATAGGTTCAAATCATTGATGAAGCAAACACCTCTCTAAAGAGGTGTATCGTGCAGTGCTGTATAACAGTGCTCAGAAATCCAAGTGTTTTCCCAAACCGATTATGAGTTGAGGAAAAACGAGTCCCTCTGTCTATGTCAGGCGGATTCTACGGTTGGCCATCACTTTCTGACAGTTTGCGTGCTTCGGATGCTTGTTCCAGAACTCTGAGGGCTTGAAGGCTGGATTACAATCACTCAAAAAGGAAAATGGTGGAACAAAGCTCTCACAGGCCCTTTCATATGTCCCGTCCCCCCGTCCCCCCCGTCCCCCCATTGAAAATTTGATGAATATTCTGTCTCTGGGCTTTTGAAGTATATGCTGACTGTGCAGGTCCAACCAAACGTCTATCCTTTGCGCCAGTGCCACTCACCCCCTGTCTTTGTTGTCCTTCTCATTGTGCATTGCTGACCCCATGCTTTTCTAAAGGACAACATCCCACACCTCCGATTACTGCCTCATTAGCTCTTCTGCTGGCTGTGAGGAGAGCTGCAGAGGCCTGCTCACATCTCTTTTGCCAGAACTCCCACACCAAACTTTCACCAGAGGTGGGAATTGTTAAGGGGCCACTGGTGCACTCCCTTTCTCACACTTGTATCTTAATCTGAGGGTCAGAGAGCAGAATCGGGTCTCTCATCTGTTTAGGCTGATTATACTGCAGTCTTTGTACATGATGGTTCTTTTTGACTTTCAATCATAAAGCCAAAGTTAACTCTGAAGTGAAGGGCTTTATGTAGGGATTTATTTAGCATGTGTTTGACGTGCTTGAGCAAATTGTATTATAAACTACCGGCACATGATTAAAAGATATTATGTTGTGTGAGCTGTCTTTGTAGGCGAAACTGCATTCTAAAACCTGCCTGGTATAATTTATACCATTGATGGCCTATGTTATATCACTAACACATGGACACAGTTTGATAGTTCATAATAAATAGTGTTTGGTTGTTTGTGAAAGAGGACCATTATTCATTGTGCATGTTGAGCAACAACAGTAGGCAATGTATGCATAGGTACATGTCGTAGAACAGATGTTAGCTACAGAAAAAAACCTTGATTGAATTTATTTCCTCATGCATCCACTGGGTCCAAAACAACTCTGGAAATGTTGCTACACATCAATTACCCTTCATTTCCATGGTTATATACCCCTATTTTATTATAAAAATGCCACTGTGTTTCATTTTTAATATACAGAAATAAAGTTATCATTTATTCAGCTCTCAAGCCCCTTGTGCTGAGCTAATCATTTCACTGTTGTTTAAATTGCTTTGAGCCGTGACACGAGAAACAAATCTCTCTCGCTCTCTCCTCCTCACCTGATTGTTCTTCTCTCCTTTTTCCATCCCCCTTTTAACTTCCATGTTATTCATGTTAATATGCAACAAACAAAAAACCTTATAAGCTTTTATCATGTAGTTCTTCGTGGTGTCAGATTTGCACTGTTTAGTGAGTGTGTGAAGGGACAGTAAAGCATACTCTAAAATGATCTTCTCTGCACACAAACACAAAAACAAGAGTAGCAGCCCCGAACATAAACATCTCTAGAAACGTGTAACAGCAGAAACCTAAAGTATGGATTAATGGCAGTAATGTTTGCGCACCACAAGCTTGCTGTATATTTTATTAGGCTGTGTTGTTTGGTAAACTGTTGCATACTGGAATATGTGCATGTTCATTTAATTAAGAGCTGTCTTGGAGTATTTCAAGCGGAATCACATTGAATTGACAACAACACAGATTTATACACTGTTCAATACAATATATTATCCTCACTGATGTATATTGATTGGACTTTGACAGATGATCAAATAGAGCGCTATGGTTGTGTTCCCTCCTAAAGGACTGCGGAGAAAGATGGTTGTTTGAGCATCCTCTGTCTATTTCTACCTGTCCTCCGGAGAGTAAACTGTACCTCAAAGCCACTGAAACAACATGCTAGCTACAGAGAATTGAGAATAGCTTTCCAAGTCAGTTCATATAAAAAAAAAAATGTGAGCTAGTGTCCACAACAACCATTTACAAAGCTTTGCCAAGTTGCGAAGTACCACAGTATGAGCACTGTCCGTCACTCTGACTAGCTTGTCACAGATATCAGCCATCAATTTCAAGTTTTATCTGGAACTAAAGCCATTGTTGAGTCTACAGTTTCCACAGTTCAACATTGTATTTCAAAGAGATGGATTACATGCCAGAGCTTCTGTTCAATTTGAAAGTACAGAATGCCGTACAGCATGTCCCCCTGAACACATTAGAAATGTTTATTGTCCAGGCTGCCAGTGAAACATGTTCATTATCAAGATATTCCCTTTTCGTTCATCCTCTGAGTATCAACAGTCAATGCTATCAGTCTGTTATTTTTATTAAAGAACTTAAGGGACCTATGATGCATGAAGCCTGACTGAGCGACACAAATGCTTTTGGAAAGAAACTCATAAACATGTGTTCTTTCATCTTGTTTCCGTGTACAAGCAACTGAGTCAACAACATTATTTCAACATTAATGAAGGCATAATCAAGCATACTGAATCTGATTGCTAAGACATTGAGTTTTAAGTACGCACAGTCAAAATGAAAGGGTGCCCAACCCAGTGTACAATTTTCACAAAGCCTTTTATATGGCACTGTACGTACAAACAAACACAGCATAACTGACACGTATTCACAAGGGAAATCCTGGGCCAATGTCAATCAACAGTAACACCAGACCATGTTAGAAAACATTGCAGAAGTCAAATGGCCTTTCTTCCATTGTGACTGTTAAACTATTCTTGACAGCCTGTCTTATACTCTCAGGCTCCTTCATTGCACCCTCCACCCTTTAAATCTATCAAATAAAAGCAGGACAATTTGGAGGTGTTGGTCTGAAAGAAACAGCCCTCTCTCTAATCCCTCTTTTTCTTAAAAGAAAAAAGAAAATTGTCATGACCCTGCCATCATGTGTGTGTGAGTACCCCCTCCCTCCCTCCCCTCTTTTCTTGTTCCTGCCGGTCATTTGCTGTGCCATTAGCGCTGGAAAGCTAACCAAACGTGAATTAAAGAGAACTAACAGTGTGGTAGATGACCTGGATGTCGGTCATAAGGGTGGAGGACGGTGGTGGTGAGAGGAGGAGGGAGGGGGGTTGGTTGACAGGGCTGAATCTGGCCCAGGCCGGCGTTAGGCAACAGAGGGGGTTCTGTCGTCAGGGGCCCCAGACAATGGACCCCTTCGTCGCTGATGCAGCTTGACATGTGAATGACATGCTGAATGGTTGCCATGGCAACAAATGTATTTGAATTTATGCATGCATATTCTGTTGTGATTTTTCTTTTTTCTTCTTTTTTCATGGCTAGGGAGATTTAACTAATGGTGTGGTGATTTTAAACATTGTGCTGAACAGTGTGACTGCATAGAGAGCTTCTTTCTCCAAATTCACAGAGAATTATTGGCCAGCTTAATGCTAATGCCACACAGAAAGAGCATTAGGCTAACTAACACAGCAAGAGCCAGGGTCGAGCTGCGACGACAGGCCAGTGCATCAGGTCCTGCCGAGGGGGAAGGGGGTTGGTGGTCTCCACTGCTAATGACACTATGACACTGTTGGATTCACTGTATTTGACCTCAACTCCCAATTTACTCAAAAAGTAAATAAGTAAAGTAAGGTCATTCTTACTGGAATAATCGGTTCTAGTAATCAGTCCATGGTAACCATAAAGTTTATTCAACCTTAGCTTCTCATAGAGGTCACTATGTTCGTAAAAGCTGGTTAATATGTACCAACAACTGTAACGTGTTATCAGAAAACGTATATCTGTAATTTCCCAGAAGTTTTAGTCTATTTATAGTCAAGCAGTTGAGAGAGCAGTTTCTCAGTTTGAGTTCATGAATGTAGAGTTGTTTGGCACTCAGGGAGCCTCCCATCACTGACTGGGAGCTAACTCTTCCCAGGGGCAGATTATATGCTGTGTCGTTGCCCACAAAACCTGCTGATGAGAGGAGAGAATCAACACAATCTCCAACAATACCTCTGTTACGCACGCACGCACACACACACCCGCACACAATGAAATTGAGCGTGTGTGCAAAATAGCCCTATAACCAATGTGACATCTGAGACATTCTTCAAGCTCCAATTTATGATTTTCATTCCTGGATAATAGAATGCAATCTTCCAACCCATGATTACACTACTCAAGAGATCATATTTCATATAAGGTAGCGACATCTAAAGTGCCAATCATATCGAGTGCATACACTCAAAAACCAATCCTGGTAAAGGATACACAACAATACATTTCCTATCTTTTTAGGGAAGGAAATGCATATTTCAAATCACCGATCAACATTTCCTTCAAATCTAGTGACAGGGACTACAAATATTTGAACTACGTACGCTGACAGTGTCTACACACAATTTATTGCATGTTCTTGGCTGACTTTTCTGATAAGGTTGAATATATCTCTGTGTGTATATTTTTGATTCATGTAGAATGTTTTGATATCTTGATGTTCAACATTTGCCTTCAGTTGATTGGTGGATTAACCTTTGATACACACCAAATGTATTGGACAAATGTATCCATGGAGTCCATTAGGGTGAATAGCCATCAAATCACAGCAAATTTTATTTTTCAAAAGGTCAATTCAGTTCAGCTATCATCATCAAGTCTTGAGTCTAGTTGAGATAATTGTTTATGTTGAGACATACAACTTACAATACAGCGGTATTTCAGTTGTCATGGATTGTTCATAACATCATTTGTTACAGCAGTGTGTTGTGTTTACACATAGATGCTCTCAGAAAGAGAAAGAGAGAAAGATGGAGGTAGGGGGAGGGGAGGGAACACGCCATTGAATGTCCCAAGCCATTAGAACAAGGGATATTTCTGGTTGACTGAGCAATTCATTCTCGACATGTCACATTGAATTTCTTCCATTATAAAACACTGCTGCCTTCTCCACTCTAAAGGCAGATTGCCTGCACCTATTCCAGCCAGTGAAATATTGCCTCTCCACTAATACAATCTTTTTTATCCTAAAGTTGAAAGAAATTTTAAAACACAGATAGGTCTATGCTCACATTTTATATTCATTTTTTTGTGTTTCACTGACTCAATAGTATTATGAAATGTCATCCTGAATACTCAAATAAGCATTTTAGTGGAATTACGGTGTCATGCTATTTTGTCTGAATGTCTGTTTAAAAGAAGTCAACTAAATTCAGCATGGACAGTTTCCCGTGTATGCTGCACATTTTTCATCTATACATCCATTTCAGTTGTTATTCACTAGTCACTCTTCCATCTTCTCCAGTATTGATGGGATATTGGACATGGCAACGAGAATCCATCTGTTCCTGTCAACCTATATAAGGCTTTAGTGCTAAAGTCTGAGTTTTTCACTAAACCTGCCTCCTGACACATAAAGAGCAGGATTGAGTCTCTCTCCTCAGTCACCCAGCAGCTTGATCTCCCCTCTCATCCTCCTAGGATCCTGGTGGTTAGCGCCAGCTCTTCACACAGCCCAGTGCTATAGGAGCCCGGCTTTCCGCTGTGACTGAGACAGTTCTGACAGGCCCCTCAATACAGATTGATGTTGCCCAGATAGAAACGAGAGGAAGAATGGCAATCATGTCAGCCTCAGAGAAACATGTGTCTGTGTGTGACCGTACAAAGGGCCCTCCCTACATTGTTATCATTCTCAATAACCTAAAACTGTGTTTGTGAGTAAATGGAGTGTCTGCACAGATCTACTTTATTCTCTCCCTGTTCTCCTCTCTCTGCTTTCTCCTTTATCTTCGGATCTACTTTCCGTTCTTTCACAGACATATTGTTTGAGTCAGCTATTAGGTTAAAGGTAAATAATGATATAGTAACATCACGTTGGAGACTAAAGATGCCAAACACTTGGATACAGCAATACACTAAAGGAGTAAAACATAAGAATACTGAAACTAGCTGGCAATATTCTAATGGAGGAATCCATTCATCTAGCTTGATCAAGGTGAGATGTTTCTTGTAGCGTTACACAAATGAAACCTACTCTGCTGTGGCAGTCTGGTGTCACTTGTGGATCCAATGGCTCATCCAATGGCTCATCCAATGGCTCATCCAATGGCTCATTGATTCACGCTTAGAAATAGAAATCTTTCAATGTTACAACGTTACAGTCTCCTCTACAATCGTGGTAAAGCAAATACAAGGTTTCTACCATCTTACTGTAAATAGACTTAAAGATTAAATCCTACACTGACCCATATCTCTGCATAGCGTTATATTAAATTGGTTGCAACTGCAAAATGGTCTTCCTATACAGCACGCTCTATGAAACTACAATCCACAGATAGTGTGCTGTGTACTGTCACTGTTATTTATGTTAGCATGCTGTCACTTGCGTTTGGAAGTGTTGTGTGACTGTCTCATTTATTTGGTGGCAGCGTCCTCGGATCTAAGGCCAGGGTACTGTCGGGTTGGGGCTGTGACAGGAAGTTGAGGTAAATGATAGCACGGTGGATTAGGATTGAAATTAACTACTTGCTACAAATCAAAGATGTGTCACTCAAGTGGGGACATGCTTCAGTTAATTTATCACCATGGAGATGAGGCTTTCTCTCCACCAGACTCATCTATATCAGCAAATGACACATTTATATTCAGTAGAATATGAGCTTACATTTTGTTTTACACCCATGTTGACATTTAATTCAAAAGACAACGACCAACAGGCCAACAGTATTCTCAAATCTGGTTTAATGTGTTTGAACATTCAGCTATTGTAAAGGATGAGCGATGATTTCATTGAGATAATAGCAAGGGGAAAACTGCTTTTTGAATTGGTTTGTGCATGATGTTATGAACTATAAAACAAGTTTTAAAGCCGAAGGGAAAAAAACTTGGATTGTTCTTACAGGTGTGGGGTCATGAAAAACCAATGCAGATATTCAAATGTTTTCAAGAGTCGGTTTTAACCAAGTTCATATCGCATATCTTATCAATAGGCAATGCTTGTGCATCCTCAATTTAATTTCTGTCTGAAAAGGACAATATTTAAAAGTGGTAAGGTGTTCTTTTTTCAAGTAGGCTCTGTGGCAAGAGGGCCTGTAGCCCATGGCATTCCTGTGAGTGTTTGAGTCCATTGGGCAGTATGCACACCTCACAGCAGCACCACACAGCACCGGAAACAACCCTGCAGCTGTTCTCCCACGTGAGGGGTGAGTGTTAACTGCTGCCGTGGTACATAAATATTTATGAGATTCTTCCAAACTCATGATATAAACATCAGTATATGGCCAGTGACAGCCATTAGAGTGGTCACATTGAATCAAACAGAATAACCTGCCTTTGATGTCATGGAGTTGTCAGCATTATCTCTTCCATTAGCGGACACATATAAGGAGCAAAGGACTTTTGAAATCAACTCTGCCTCCATCGCCCCGGCCTTAGATTTATTTTTCGAAGGGGGCAAAGCACCTTTTATATGTGCTGTAGAGATGAGAGAAGATTGCATTGTTGTGACGTCGGAAAACCTATGGAAAGAGGGAAGCCAGATTAGGAAAGACACCAAGACTTCTTTGATGAGGCAGTGCTAAGTGATTTTGAAAGGAAAAGTTGTAAGATGCTTCCTACCATAAATTCTGTAACTGAAAATGTCAAATCATAATGTTCTGGTATTCAATATTTCAGAACATGCAGTTCAGTACGCCTGAAAAATGCATAAGTAAGTATGATGTAGCCTGTGATTTTTGGCAGAATATGACAACACCTCAGTGATAATGTTCGTTTTGAGTTCTTTGACAGGAGGGACAAAATTCTCATTCTGAGCACTCGTGAGTACAGGAACAAAGAAATGCGCCATGGCAGATTGTGGCGGAATAATTGATTTCATTTAGCAAATGGCAAGCTGAAACTATCCATCAAAAGATGATGTAGGAAGAAATCTCATTATACTGTAGCATTTGGAAACCATGCTCTTTTCTGCTTTGGGAGACATTTCCTCTACTTGTTTCCCTTTCCCTCTGCAGTAGGCCCCTTACTGAATAAAAGATAATGGATGAGTTTTTACAAAACCATCAAATATACTTTACATTAGCTTTTAGTAGACTGTTTAGTCATGGCAAAACACATCACCACAAGAAGTCTGATGGATAATGTATAAATGATTAGGGGATTCAGCTAGGGTCCAGACAGTCCTTTCATTTGATTAAACGTGTGACCATGGCACAACAACATTAATTTGTTTGCCACTGTTTGGAACAACTGTTTATCTATCCATCAAGACTCCACGGGGTACATCGTACCAACCCAGGTTTAAATACACAGATAGTTATGAGAAGGAATCAAACAGTTATTTAACATTTGTGAAAAGCCTTTTGAAATATAGAACCATTCGTGTAAAAAAACTAAAAAACACTAAAGCATATAATGTAATTAGTTTCACAGAATGTCAATCACGGTCATATCTCTGAATTGCTTAGTAGGATATTGAAATCTCCTCTTCCAGTGCAAGGAACTGAAGGCATGCACTAATTACTATGAATGATGAGCACTAAGATGACTAATGCTGCTAAGGACAGGTTTTAATTGAGAATAATATAACAAAGTATCCTGCAGATTTATTTTAGTGCAGAAGAGATTCCTCATTGGGCTGCTCAGGAACAGAAGAGCAGCTTCATTTAGACTCAATGGGGCTAACATCATTTTATCCAAGCAAAGCCAGCACTGAGTTAGACCACAAAGGGTGATTATTTTTTTTCTTAAGAACAAATATCATCACTTTCAAGGGTGTAAAATCTAATCTTGAAAATTGAGATTTACTTGGGATGTAGTTCTGTTTGTATATGTAACCATCTCTGCCTACTATACATAAGATACCAAACCAAACCAAGAAGCCGAAAGACACAAAAAAACTGTACAGTGTGGATGTTCCTACAAATCTTTCTTTAAAATGTTGCCTGAGAGTAGTGATGGTTTTAGAAATAGTTAACATGTTTACATGCACATGTGGATAATGTGGATACAATCTCAAGGACAATGGAACACAAGCATGGCTAATAATACAGCACCCAGTAATACTGAGTACTAAGAGGAGGACTGCTTTTAATCTTTAATCTCTCTCATCATCACTAAACAGTGTAATGGAGGCAATGGCCCTCAAAGGCACAACATAAAATCCAAACATGCACAGCACATAGAGCGAGAGAAGAGGGAGAGAGTGCTTGTGAATGAGGGATTGTGCAGGATACTAGCTGTACCAGAACATGGTCCTTGGGATCCATTTAAAGTCCATTTAAATCATCAGCTTCAGGAGGCAATGAACACTGGAGAAGAAATGTACCAGTCTATATTAGGGAAGGAGCTCATGTCATACTGAATCACAACCAATCAGATAAGTGAAAAACAACAGCCCCTTCTGCAGACCATTGGACGTGGTCTGGGATTTACCCACGCCTCTTCACAGCAGTGATAGCTTAGAACAGCTGCCCTCAGATGAAAAATAAAAGACAATGTTGTGAAAGTGTACAAACGACATATAATTTTATTACAAGATTTTATTATAGTGATCAACAACTCGAGCAAGTATATTTCCCTGCAATGAAGTCACCCAGAAGGCTAGGATAAGGATTAGTAATACATTTCACCATTAGGATGGGCCAAGGGTTAGGGCTGCATTATCCCCTCATGTTTCCTACTCAGTGACTAGCTTCAGGCCTCTCTTTATCTGTGAGGGAGTGACTGACTTGTTTTTGTGTGTGTTAGGATTTTGTATCTATGAACTAACTGAGTGATCACCAACACTGGACAGATAGCCTCGAATGAGCAAGGCTGGCTTAAGAGCATCTATGACACTGTTTATTTGGCCCTTGATGTACAGCAAACACACATGGGTTTACTTGCCCTGGCTTTTGTGTTCCTTGTAAGATATCTTAGCGTAAGATGTGTTAACACCGGCACATTTTGTTTTATCTCATCCTATTTTTTGTGTGTGATATGGGGTGCAGGCACACAGAACATTGTCTACTTAACTACAGAGTTAATTGAACTAAAGTATTTCTACTGCTACTCTTCTACAGCAGTGAAAACATAAAGGGCAAAGTCAAGTGTCTCTCTCACATCAAGGTCACTTTGTGCTGTTCAAGCTGTGGATTCCAAGCTACTGTTTAGAGGTAATAGACTTGACCCAACTTTGACACAACTGCACTATATACCAATATATGGTGCCCTTGAGTAGGGCTGAGGGCTACAGTCCCACATTAAATATTTGTTTGAATCTCTCCCTGATGAAAAATAACTGACATCATTCCAAATTCAGCATGTGTTCTTTACAGAAAGCAACAGCCAGGTTTCAATGTTGTCTAAGTCCTTTTATGTTCAAAAAAGAGAGTAATACATAGTTTCCTAAGTTCTCCCAGACAGATACTGCATTTTTAGCTGATGCAGTTGCATCATGCAGATTTTCTCCATGAGTGAATAAGATCATAATCATAATAGGTGTGAGTGTGACAAGTACCTGAGGTTGCATCCTAATATGTCTTTGCATGACATGGTTGAGATAAGAATAATGAACATTCGCTATCACTACTGCAGGACCGGCAGAGGGAGTTCAGATACTAATATCCGTCAGCAGTTATTTGCGAGGGCAGTGTACAATGGAGGAATCACATACTTAATATGAGGGGAGCATAAATAAAGATTATTAGGTTAATTAATTATTTTGCATTTATTACTCTTTTGTACCCCGATATAATTACTCTGCGCTGATTTAATTGAATTTGAACGAGAGCCAACAGAAGATAATTTGTTTTCAGGTTACCGAATGGTTCCAGTGTTGCCAGGCAGAGAGGAAATGACACATGGTAGCAAGGCATAATTCATCTGGCTGGGACACTGACACCCAACCAACAAAAAGGAAATTAATTCAGCTCCCCAGCTGCACAGGCAAACAACATTAAACACGGAAATAAATAACAACACCAACCCAAAGACCCAAAACAAAGCCGTGTTGTATTCAAAAACCAACACATCCAATAACCTAGCCAGTGAATTAGAAATTGAGCATGGGGTGTCTTATCTGATATATAGCGTGTGAGACTGTGTGGGTTTATATGTGTGTCTGTGCGTAAAGGGTGAGGGAGATTAAATGCGATGTACTGCATACATGGGGGTGTATCTCTGCATGTGTCGAGCTTTGTGGGGCATGTAAGCAGCCTTATCATGCAAGAACATAGCCTTAAAGAACAAGAATGGGTCAAGAAATCTATCAATGCTAAATGTATTTCTTGGCAAACTTACATGGGGTATTCATCATGTCTACATTCTTTAGGCAATAGTCATGGGTGCGAAAACTGGATAATCTCTAGGATGGCATACTGTGGGATCCTGAAGAATACCTCTTCTACTGGGTTCTTATCATATAGGCTCTAAAGTACACTATACATGCAAATCACTTACCAACTACATCCCATGTATTGAGTTGAAATCACAAAGGAGTTTGACACACTGTGTTTCATTAATGAACCGAGAGAGTGATGAATGAGAGTCCTAGACTTAAGTGGAACATGTGAGTGCATGGGGTTGTGTGTTTGCCAGCAAGTGCATTAGTGTGTTTGTGTATTTTGTGTATTTTAGTGGATGGTGTGTTATTGGCAGTAGGGTTTTGGAAAAAGTGTCTTTGTTGTTGCTAAAATACAAGTGTTATATAGTGATCAAAGAAAGCAAATATGTGTAGGCAGGTGGATAGAGTAAGTCTAATAGGCTTAGTGTTAACATGATACCATATGATGCAATTGCTAGTCAAGGTTATCATTATCTACAGTGTTTATGGGCACTGACATTCTAGTATTCTACAACATCTCCAACTTTCGTTCTGAAACGAGTTATGTTACCATCAGTCGAGTTACAATTAAATGCATATTCATTGTTGAAACTCTGTAATGACCTGCAATATGACAAGCTGCTCCAGACTAATTATTGGTTGTTTTTAGCACTACATGTTTTTACTTTAGGGGTTACATAACTTGCATGGTCCTACCACTAAACTGAGGGTTATTTTGTTGGCTTAGTATTGGTAACTCAAGTTTATATTAATAATCAAGTACACTTAATGTAAAATACAGTTCATTTCAAGTATCCACTTTTCTAAATGGTGGTTATTTATGTTTATTATCAGTTGATAGTCGGTGATTTTCATAGGATGTCACCTGTAATTTAGGTTCAAAAAATGTTGCACGCATTGGCTATTATGTCGTAATTAAATTAGCACTGTAACTCTGACAAGTACGAAGGCTTAATGCATTTTAGAAAGTTATTAACTGTTATCACTGAAACAGATGCTGGGCAAAGTGGGGAGTGGCGTGTGGTGTGTGGGGAGTGGCCCCGGTTTGTTCACACATTTGGCTTGTTCATCATTATAACGAATAGAGCCAAAGGCTGTTGGAGGTTGTGTAGCCTAGTACAGCAAATCCACTAATTATACACCATCGATCGGATACAACAGTATTTCCGTTTTTAAAAACAGAGAAACCACTACAGCAACTGGGAGCACAATGCTATTGAAACAATTAGGCAACCAATAGAATCTTTGTTTATGCGATGAATAATAAACTTTTCCCACTAGGCTAGAGTCTGAAAACTTGAAGAACAACATAACTTCTAAGAGAAACGAGAGGGCAAGAGTACGCACCGAAGCTTGCATGGGCAATGCCTTTACTGCGCGTTGGACTTGTTAAATGGCTATTAGGCATCTGCTAAATATTTTTGGTCATTTCCACACCATCTGAACGGCGAAAGGTAAATTGTGGAGTCTGTCGCTGCCGGTCGCGTGGCTTCTTTGTGTACAGCAGCTGCTTCTAAATGCATGGGCAAACACCGCGGCTTGGCACAGATATAATACGCCTTGAGGAAACGCTTGGACACTGGCCAATCTTTATTGGAGTTTCCAAGCTCTGAAGAGGTTATTCAACAAATAGATGAGGAATACCCAAACTTCGTAGTTTACCCCCTGCCCAATCTTATGTCCACTTCTAGTTGAAGTCCCGACAGAGCTTCCCGTTTCGCCGTCTTTCTCTGTGCGCGTGGATTGTAAAAACGTAGAAACAAATTGAACCTTGTTCTCAGTACAAGTGCGCGGTTTCTCGACACATCATGGATGTAAGGTTTTATCCATCTGCCGGAGGAAATCCTATTCCAGGAGATCCACCAAACCTGGATTTTGCCCACTGTCTGGGCTACTACAACTTCAATAAGGTAAGATCATACTCAGTGTTATGTAGCTTAGTTTTTGGACAGTATTGTGGCATGCCAGTTTCTCATCATAACCGATGTGATTCACTTGCACTGCGCCGTGCTCTAGTCAGCACTTCATCATTAGTCAAAACATGAATTGTGTACTAAACTGTGAATCTAGCATTTATTTATAATGGCTTCGCGATGTTAACACTTTAGTTAATGCTACGCTCTGTATTTTCACTCAAACTTATTGTCTCTTGGTGCATGCGAGGAGCCTAGACAGAACGGTGAAGGTTTCAGACTTAATTATGCATGTCTTCAGGGCTAAGTTTTATCTCATAAGAAAAGGGAGGCTGGTAAACTTCTCCTTTTTATTTCCATTGTATTGCATAGCATTACAACTTTGGTCACTGTGGAGAGATCCATGACTTTATTAACCTAAGCAGACAAATGTCTATCATACTAGCATATGGTAGTTTGAAAACCTTTAAACATGAATATGTTTTAGCGTTGGTCCTAAATGGAAATGTGCCATTCTTGTGACACAAGTTGTTGGGTAGATTTGAAGAGATTGTGTTTAACTGCAGTTGTTTTCTAATCTGTCCCATACATCTCTATAATAGAGGCTTTGAAACAGACTGAACCCACTCCCATACCGAATCTATAAGACTTTATTGTGCGTTTCCTAGATAAACAACAATACTAACTGTTCCTGACAACTGTATTTGGCTGCTCATCAAAAAACTGAATCAGTGTTAGTGTAACCCAACACAATGGGTTGGGCTTTAATGAGTTGTGGTTCTTCACACCAGCTGTATGGTGCTAAAGCACTGCAAGTGGAGATCTTTCTCTTCATAGGAGACAAACCTTGCTCATCCTTTTTAAAGGGACTTCAAGATTGCATTGGATTGTGACATGCAGGTAGACCATCAGACAACTCTCCTTGTATCAAAACACCATGGATTTGATGCTACAGAACACTTATCACCTTAGTACTTATCACCGTAAGGGGACAGGAAAACTCTGACTGGAACATTGTGTCAAATTCTAAATGGTTTGCATTGTTTGGCCTAAAAGTCTGGCTATCTATCTTCCCCATAAAAAAGACGTATACTCCATCCAAAGTATGTAGTAGCATTACTTCCCAGTATTGCCTGTAGCTTCATTGATGGTGCCATCGATGAACCTATAAAGGAATATTAGTTATTGCATGTGAAGCTATTTTGCATACAGTAATGTTACAATGTTATTCCTGTAGCAGGTACAACCGTATTGTGGATGCAAACTTCTAGAACCAACATGAAATTGTTAATTAGAGATGTAATAGTTTAGGCCAAAATACCAATTCAGTATTAATGAAACAGAACTAGCTGCCTGGCACCCTTGTATACATGTCATTATGTAGCGCATATCTCATGCCACTGTTGACTTTTGTGTGTAAAACACAAACACCTTGATTATCTGATTTAACTCATTTCAAGGTAACACAACACAGCAGTTAATCATTCAGATGATGTGTCATGTTTGCAGGTCATGGTGAGATGAAGTCTGACACACGTCATCCATTTCCAAGCTTCCACATCAACTTCTTAGCCCACGGTGCTTCAGCCGTGCCATTCGACAGTCAATAGATACTCCATTTGATTCATAAACAGCTATACCCTCTCCAAATGTTGGCGAAGGACTTAATTTAATTTTAATGACAACACAGACGAGAAGGGCCCAAAGGCATTTTCAAACATCAGAGATTCTTTTAAATCTACAGTAAACCCAAACGAGAGGCACAAACTTAATTAGGTGCTGTAGTCATGACTAATGAAGCTGCCTGTTATTTGGCAGTAGGATGAAGGAGAAACAGGACTGGTGAGGAGGACCACGCAATAACTTTCCACCGCTGAATATGTTAATATAATGTACATTACAAGGAAAACGAGCTCCTGTAATCTAGTGGAATTGAACTCTGGGGTCTTGATGAAAAATATCATTAAGGCTGATTTAAAGCACTCTTGCTCATGCTGCCTGGGTTATTATTCTCAATATTTAATAGCATGCGTTGTGTTCAGGTGTATGACAGCCTTGTCACAGCAGGGTGTGTCTCTGCTAAAGTGCTTTGATTCAAGTTTGAACACAAGGTAACAGTGTTTAGGGGCAAACCCACAGGAACTCTTTTTGTCACTGATTAGTTGGTCCTTCATAAATAGTGTGCAGTCGTACATTACATTCAATTTTTCTGGGGTAATGGCTTAGGTTTTCTTTACTGGGTCTTTGGTTTATACCAAAGGCACATGTGGTTGTAGTCAGTGAAATTTACAAGAAAATGGTCTCACTCCAAAAGGCTTAAAATAAATACATGCCTACATTTAAAAAAAATCTTTGGTTGCAGAAGTACATTTACTTCTTTTCTACTTGAAACCTTTCAGAAGTGGGACACTTGAATTATGTGGTCTTTAACTAGGCAAAGTTGGCATAAAACGTCTCAACCGACAGATTTTTTGGCTTGTTTTGAACTGGTTTCAGCATGCCTCAAAGTCAAACTTGATTGACTGAAAGGCCTTCATGAGCAGAGGCCCTTGTTACTTGCACATTTATGGCCAGGTGCTCCAGTCTTTTGGAGTTGAATAATGTTTAAGTTATAATACACATTTCATCTAACGTTTCATTAGCTTTTCTGGCAGAGATAATTAGCTGCAGATGTTAACAGAACAAGCTATCACCTACTGACACCACAGTTCTGTTTGCAAAGTTATTCATAACACTGCAATACCCTTTAACACATAGTCACGCGTACGTTCAGTCTGTTGACTATAGGGAAAATGTATATCAGAGTTAGTTGAGCAGATTTGCTGAGGACGTTTGTATTGTTGAAAGGTTTTCTTGCAGTACTGAATAAAGGGCTTAATGTTTCTGTTTCCTTAGTGGGATATGTCATTGTGCCAAATATCATTGTTTGGTTTAAAAAGAAGAGAAACTGAACCGAACAGGAAGTGGGGAAACGTCAGAGACATAGCAAGATTAGAGATCTACATGGAAAAAAACAAGTTCCTCTGACTTTCAAGGGTTAGAAGAACACTTGCGATTGCACTGTGGCTTGGCCCTTTTACCTCAAAGCAAGTCTATCCTGGGTTTGATTGTTGCTTGAAACACTGTTCAGTGCTCAGGTGGGTCACCTGGTCAGTTCTGTGTGCAGTTTACATGTTCTCCCCTTGCTCACAAGAGTTTCTTTTGTAAAAGAGAGCCAATAAAAACATGCCGAACCGATCGCTCTTCTATCCAGGTATGAGGTGAGCACTTAGACATAGTTGAGACTGATCATAGCTCATGGCCACCCAGAGGAAGGATAACAGGATGTGAAAATGCAGAGGGGAAAAAATCAGAGGTGGACACTTCTACATGGGTGTCTGTGTGTTTCCAGTGTTGCCGCTCGTCGCACTACTGCATGATGAATGAAGTATTCTCGGTGACTTATATCACTTTTGTATTTGCTATGAGCCCCCACGAGTTAGAAAATGGATGAAGGGAAGCTGCCCTAACTATGATACATTTGCAAGGAAGTCTGCAGCTGCACATATCAGAGCACTTTATTTAGCTCGTAAATGTGATACAGGTGAAACAAAAGCCTCCAATGGCTTGGATCCCATTGTCTCATCCATCTGTATGGAAAACAAAGCAGAAAGGAAATTGGTAGGCTACAGAGATGCTAAATTACAGTGCCTTCACACCAGCAAACCCTCAGGGCAATATCTTCCTATTGTCCTCTGGCCACATCCCCCCCTCTTTGTTTCACCCTCTGTTGAGTGGGAGTGAAGGGGTTAAGACACTCCTCAAACACAGAGCTGTGTGCGTCTTGCCAGTGTACACAGCTGGTGCCATTTCATCAAACTGAGTCTAAACATATCCAAACACAACTTTAAAATGGGTCTACCTTGAGAAGCTGCCCACTTTGTCATGTCTAAAAGTTGATCGATGTTACTAGAAGTACACATTAGAGGATTTCTGTACAGGAAGTGAATGCCCAATGTGTTCTTGAGCGTTTAATTGCACCTTGTCAAAGACCTTTTTCAACAGATTTATTAAGCATTAAATTTTCACGAATTGATTTGCAAAATGTATTTACAGCCTGCAGTTCTACTGGATATAGAATCCCTTTCCTAATAATGACTTATCTGTCTACATTTAAATTACTCTGTTAATTTAGGTGATTCCCCATGTAGGACTGCATAGAACAGATGTGTGTGTATGTTAGCTTGATCAAACATGTCATGTGTGGTTTTTATCCACATACTTTGACTTCCTGCATGCTTCCTAAAGCTTCCTGTGTTCCTCCAGAACTGTTCATACAGAACAAGGCAAATAATTGTTGCCATGGAAGCTGTGCTAGACTGGAATGATAACATTTCTGTAGCAGGATTTAGATAATACTATGGGTGTACCCACCAATCATGCTTGTAGATAGTAAGTGACTTGCATAGGAGTGCATTATGTAAAATAAAAGACTAAATTAAACATTAACTGATAATGTTCTCTGCTTTTGATAGAGAATGTTGATCATTACTTTTTCCATGTTAGCATATACACACATGCCTAAAAGTTAATCAGAGTCCTATTCACTTTATGTCTATGTGCACTTGTTCATTTCAAACTGAAGCAAGTCAACATTGCAAGGGCTTGTCTATTCACTAAATACACTGAGATCGTCTTTATGAGGTGGAGTTGAGAAGCTGTTGAATATGTAAATCTCAGGCTGACACAGACCATTACCCTGATCAGCGCTCATGACGACCATCTTTAATCCCAACACCAGCGCTCGTAAATCCACTCCATTACATCTCCTCAAACATCAGCTAGCATGCTTCATTTAGAGCTCACGCTCAAAAATCATCACACTTCCTTCTGGACAGTTCAGAGGGCTTTGACAGCCGCAAAAGCACAACACTTTGGTAGAATGGGAAAGAGATTTCATGTTTGGTGTCAGATTACCTGCATTTATTGTGAGACACAAATTCCTGGTACACTGTTGTTATTCGGCGTCAGGACACATGAAGTGTGTTTCTTGAAAGGCAACAGTTACCATGACTTCTACCCACATCAGAGTTGATTGAACGTGTATGACTTTTTAGTTTTAAGTTAGGGACTGGCCTCTGTTCCTCTAATCAATGAACAGTTTGTTTGTGGTAATGATGTGTTGAACCTCAAAGTGGCAGTGTTTTTTCCTCTCTTGATGAGTTCAATGACGTAAATACTTTTCCTAATTGCTGATCATCGCAGGCAAGATGGAGATGATGGATTTCATTCCACATTATAATCAGCAGAAAATTGTCCCCTTACATTTTGTCTCTCCAATCTCACCGTTTAAAAATAGTATTTTTTCTACTCAATTCTACACCACACTCTCTGCTATTATTGCAGTTTTAATTAGTCTTGCAAGAGGAAATGTTTTTTTACCATGCACTGTATGCTACTGATCACATACTGGCTAATTAACTGACCAACGAAAGGCATATATATAGCTAAACTAATATGTCAAATTAGCCTGATGTTCCTCAGGTAAAGATTGTGCACTCATAAATCAGACTTATTATCTGAAAGATTTTTTCCGCCACGATAAAACATTGAAATCTTTCTTTGTCTTACTACATGTTTAAAAGCACCAACCTCACTGACTTGTAAAAGTCTTAAATTCCCTGTGGCCTAGAAACTTCTTTTACTGTGAATTAGGACGTTTGCTAAGGGACCAGTCAATCATTTGTGGTCGGTTGATTCAATACATTTGTCCTATAAATGATTAGCCTAGGCTTTCATTTTTGTAGGCACTAATCTTTTAAGTATTGTTTCATAAGAGCAATCATGTCATATTTTATATATCTTTTGTTGAATTTGCGGTAGTGGTTTAAGACACTGAATCGAAACTCTCAGGTGACAAAACCTTTAATCTAACAGCTATCCACACAAAAGTGGATGAAATGTATTACTATATTTTCCAGAACAAGATCTGCATGGTCCTTCACTCAACACATACAAATAAAGCGCTGTCAAGAAATCCACGAGGACTGAGTTGTTTTCAAAGATTATTTTCTTGTGAACCTTTTCTGTGACCCTTTTACAAAGAGAGCCTGTCTTTTCTTCTCGTGGAGGTATTATTCACTCACTGTAGTGACATTCATTCGCAGGGTAGTGCATTGTTGCAAGGGTGAAATCTCACCTCATTAGTGCACTGTAGAGACCAAGAGGCATCTCTGATATTACATGTTGGGCGAAGGAAATCACACAGAGGTGATTAATCTAGCCATTGTTCAGCTGCCACTGGCTACACTATGCATTCCTATAATGCTATGAGCAACCAGGTTGTCCTTTAGAGAGTGACAATGGTAGCAGATATGCAGTGGTATGCAAATGTTCCTTTAACCCACTCTGCAAAGAGCCTAGATAATAAGGGTAAGTACAACTACTATTTGAATGTTCAAATAAAAAGGGAAGTGAGGACATATTGTAAATTAACTGCTACTGTCCAACTAAGTATTAACAAAAGAAGGCTTTGTCTTGGGTGTGTGCGGGTTGTTTGTATACTCAAGGCATGTTTAATGTTGATCTCCAGCCATTTCAGCTTTTCTGAGTCTCCAGACAGAGAGGGCATCCCCCACAGATGGACTAAGTGTTATGGAGATTGGGGAACCATGTTTTCCCTGTGAAGGCTTTCCAGGGTCATACACATTGATCGTAGACGGCCCCTCCCCCTACATTATATATGTTGCAACGTTGTAATGTTACCATCTCGGCTAATCCAATTTTAGTATAGCATTAATACTGTCACATTTACAGTCATCTTCAAGTAATAAATAAAACTTTAATAGTCCCCTCAAAAGCTCATATAAATTGGAAAAGTGCCATCACACTTCACCAGATTTTAATTGGATCTTTTATAGACATGCATTAGACTGATAAGAATATTCTATTGCACCAAGTCCTTTGTTTTTCCTGGAAATGTAATTTACCATAATTCATGTTCAAATTAAAATGGTTTCAAGATTTACATAGGCACTGTTATGTCCTTTGTAAACTGAAAAAACTCATAGAAATCTTCATCCTATTATATTCATCTGTAATACCCACTTTTGGGACATACCATATTTTCCTGCTCTCCATTTTTTGCGAGGTACTATCGGTGTTAAATACATAGTTTCATATGAAGGATAGATTTTGCACCACTTTCTGCTTAAGGGAATCACAATTAGAGTCATGTGTTATGTCTTCGCTAGTTGCAAGGCAACTGGTATCAAAACCAGGCAGTTCATAGGGATGCAAATTATTAAATATATTTTTAATTATAATTGTGTTTGACTGTTCAACCCAGAGAAATGTATCATTTGAATGTCATGTGAACGAATCTCTAATCTCTTACAGTCATTGTTGCTAGAACACACTAGGATTAGACTACATATGATTTTATGTAGTAAGGTAAATATAAAGTCAGACAACTTGTGTTTGACTTCTGTGTGACATAGTTGCCTGTGTTTTGTCCATTTGCTAAATGAGGAAACATGCTGTCAAAGATCTGTAAAAATACAGTAAAGTTGGAGCAAGAGGTTTTTTAAAGCTAACAAACATGTGGTTCCTCTCATGTGGTTCTCTCCTCTTATTTCACATGCATGCTAAAAGTGAAAAGTAGTTCCTTTGTAGAGCCTTTCCAAAAAATGTACATTGATTGCCTCATTGCTAATGCAATTTTTAGTGGCCACAGACGTATCCTAAACAAATGAATTCCTCCCTTTTCCTCCAGCCATAATTGAAAGGTGCATGTACAATGTTCTAATAAAGACCCAATTAGGGACACAGTCTAGCTGGCCTCCATCTGGGCTCTGAAAGCAGTATTGATGTGAAGGGTGGAAACTCTCTGAACTGGTTGTTAGTGTACCCCTTTGTCTCTCTCTGCATCGGTAAACCATTCAGGTGGGGCTTAGAGGTAGAATTCCACCTACAATTGTTCTTCATTCGATTTGCCTCTCGTCAAGTCGAACGATAGAAAGATAGTCGTGTTTGAAAGGGCGTGTTGGTCATGAACCTCGGGCCATCCATTGGTAGACCAAACCCTGTGAGTATGACCTCATGTTCACATGTGCTGCCATTGCTGGGCCATTGCCCTGTGAACTCTCACAGGTGGCCTTAGTTTGGGATGGCAGCGGTGGCAGAGACGAGGCAGAGGAGTGAGAAGCCTTTACATTTAGAGACTGGCCTCCCTGAGACGGCTATTCACAGGTCTTTCATACATACATTCCTAAGAAGAAAAACGATCTTGTTGCCCTGACAATAGACAATAACCCTCGAGCCTGCTCCTCTGAGGTCTTTACTCAACCGTGTATCTCTTCAGACACCTGCTGCACCTGTGTGAGGAGCTCCTTTTCCTTGACGATGCACAGGACCTTTTTACCTCTCAAACTGATAAAACAGGAGAGAAGCAGAGTGATTACACTGTATCAGAGACATTACAGGCAGTTGATTAAAGCGTTAGCAAGGAGTTAGCCAAGGTTAACCGTCCATAATGAAACACTGTGAAAATAATGATACGCTGCATGGTTTTATGAAGGCTGGTGGCTGCTCGGCAGAGCTGTTGTGACCTTCAGTACTTACGCAAGCTAATCGTAGTGAACCCCTTTGCACCCCTGTAGATACATGACTCCATTACATATGATGAGCATCGAAGAGAACCTTACTCTACCCACTCTGGCTTTGAAACTGTTGCGGGGACATGCTACCATGGGGTTTGACATACAAACCTACAGTGTACTCACCTATATTCCAAGACGGTATTCAACAGTGTATTTTAAGACATGTATTTATCTTGTTACGGTGGCTCTCATGTTTTCCTCTGTTCAAGGTTAAATACTTTAAAAGGTGCTTAGTGTTTCCATGGGTCATTGCTTGTTATCATAAGCAGCAGCATATCTGTTAGCTTTAGTAGGTTGGATCATGTTCTTGCTGTTGCTATATCAAGACGGGAATCTGTGGACTTTGACATTTCATACATGGACTGGAGGCTATCCATGGTTACTTTATGATAACCTAGTAAGCAATACTTACTTCACTGAACATGGAAATCCTAATATTAGTTTGTCACCCATGAAGGATTTGCAACAGTTTCTATGTGACTGTGATATCTTAGGAATAGAACTATATCAAGATAAGCACAAATGAGCTAATACGCTAACACTACAGGAACATCAACTGATTAAGATCTTTCTGTTAGAGATTGTCTACTTTTTGTAAACATGAAACACATTCATTTGTGTAATTATCTGTCTGCTTATTTGTCATCCTTCTAATGATGGAACAGCGAAGACATAAAAAAAAATGTTTTCTATTTTCCACAATTGTTTTTAAATGTCAAAACATTTTTGTTCTGTAACCAATGTCCATGTTACGGTGGTGAACAAACGGTAAATTCCCTTACATCTTTGGCTCTAGCGTTTTAAACAACAAATAGCCATTCATATTTCCCACTTGCTGTTTTAATTTGTTTACTCAATCCGATGAATAGGTCTATGACTCTCCATCATAAGAGCGGGGTGTGCTAATATCTCTCCAGGCTAAACAGAGGTCTGAGAGAAGCATGATATTTAGGCTAATTCATAAGTGTGAATGCCTCACATTAGAGGGATCCAGTTGGACAGCTACGAGGTTGAGTGCTAATTAGTGTTTTAAAAGCCAATCGGTTCCGTACAATTACTGCTACTGCTTTCGGAAATGCCATTTATTTAATCTGGTATCAAAGTTTACCATGCGATGAAGTGTCATAACTGGCAAATAGTTTTTACTGTTTAATTGTAAGAGGGTGGAGACTTTGAAATTATAGGATGGCCCTACATTCCACCACTGTTGTAGGGTATTGACATTTTTCCTGGAATATATTGGCAACAGGAACTAATTAACAAATAGGAATAATTGCTCCATTCGCTTATTTATCACAGGAGTCCTCACAACAGGCAAGCCTCAAGCAGGAACAACAAAGTAGTACATAAATCAAAGTGGTTTTCTTTGCCAAGGCAGACCCCTGGGAGGTACCTTGGTGCTTAATTAAAATCCAGAAGGATCATGTTTTAAGTGTAGGTGAGAATGTCCTGAATAACAATGACTAATCATGCCCCAGAGCATTAGTTGTATATTTTGGAACACAGGAGCCATATTCTTCTAAAAACGATTCAAAAATAATTAGAACGAATTGTTTGTCAATGCAGTGCAACATTACACTATAGTTCAGCCTACTTCTTTTGCAATTTGGCTCAGTTTGCCCAAATACAAGATTAAGTGTGTTTATCTCATAATTAACCATATGGATTGCAGTGAACACTGCCTTTATTAGACTTTCTATCATGACTTAACATCTCAGTTCAGCATTTTTTGTTATTCTTTTATTGTATTATAATCACAGAAATAGCTGTAAACTTGAAAAATATACTATGGATGTTGCTTATGATATTAATCCTGATTGGTCATACATATTAACATATTACTTACCAAGTGTGTGTGTGGGGTCTCGTATTGTCTTATATTTGAATATTTGAACCATTGTATTGCACTGTAGATAGAGGGTTTTATAGGGACAGACAGGCAGTCAGATCAACATGCTGTACAGTTTGTATGATAGGATGTCAGAGCTCACTGGCTGCCCCTCAGGCTATTGTTGTTCCTGATCTTTTGAGTTCCTGGATCTGACAACTCTGCGCAGACCAGACCAACCAGCACTTATGGGTCTGTGGGCAATAGGGGTAACAAATGATGAGAGACTAACCATATGGATTACCAAATGGATAACTCAAATTTAATCAGGTGGTTTTATTCTGATGTGCATCACCTATTTCTCTTGACTCAGAAAAGAATGAATTTAGTTAATGGTAAATCTCTCCCAAATGAAATCCTCTCATTTACATACTACAGGTCTGCAGAGATGTCCTCAAGCTATCTTCCCATTGGCGAATAAGTTCCAGTGAATCACGATGGAGAATAAGCAGACTGTGCAGATTGGAATAAAGACATCATGATTGTTTCAGAGAGTAATACTAATCTCCATCCACTTATGAGCCTTTATTTGGGGCAAGCGTGAGTGGCACTGACTCCTGATTAGAAGAAGACAAATATAATGGCTGCCAGTCAATGTGCCCAGCTAATTGGGTCGATGTCTTTAACAGAGATGAATGGAGAGATTAATTATTCCTACGCTTGTGTTGAATTTGCCTCTCTGGCTCAAGGTAAAGTGCCTGATGACACGATGACAGACATAGTCTATTTCCTCCTTCTACCAACTAAAGGACAGTGGCGTTTTGTTTTATTCACCTGTCCGGCACAATCGTCTTGAACGCCACTTTGCGGCAGTGTGCTGGCCTCCTCCACCCCCAAACGGAGACTGCTATGAGGATGGGGTAGATGAGATCTAGTGAAGTAGCGCTATCCGCTCCCAGCAGACTGTGTGCTTACAGAGATGAGGAGAAGCGGGTCAAAAACCAGCCTAATGAAGACGAATGGAGACCAATGAGGCTCTGTGTGGAAGAGAAGGCACCTAGGTTGGAGAACCTGCGGCACATACATTTATTTTGGTGCAGAAACTCACATTGTGCCTCCTATTTGCCCTGAAATAGAGGTCAAGGCTCAAACACACCATGTCACTGACCCCCTTTTTTAGCCTCCTGGACTAGAATTGGAAGAAAAGTGCTCTCCGGGAGTGATGGTCAATGGAGGAAATCGATGGAATCCTTACCTATGGACACTTAGCAGAAAAGAATGTTAACCTAGAGGTGGTGTTGGACAAATACAATGGACAGCTGTATTTCTTTAAATTGTTCTTTTAAATTGTGTGTAACCTTTTCTGAAATAGTTTTCATAGCCTACTGTACACCCTGTGTGGATTAACTGTAGCTAATGCCAAAATAGCTCTATACATTAATAACCTTTAATCTCTGAAATGTATATCCACATGGTCTCCCACACCTAACAAATCTTCAGTTGGATCATGATTTTGCAGTGGTATATGACATTTAACTTCAGCCCAGTTGAAAGAGGGGGAAAAAACTAGATGACATTACCATAACTCTGCAGTCCCCCATTCCAGATGCTGGTTTGTGGTAGTAAAGTACGTACATGACTGACTTTATTACTTATATGATTGGCTTGTACATTACTCGTAAAAGCAAACGCTTAGCCTGATATTGTCCTTGGGGAAATTCATACTTTTTAGGGGACATGGCTGCATTTGATTGGTCACAGACTGTTTAAGTGTCAGCTTCACAAAAGCTTATTTCTGGAGAGAGGTTTCTTTTCTCCTCCTCTTTTGAATGCTTTGCTAGCTAAGCTTTGCTTTTACCCTCCTGTTCAAATGAAATCCTTGAAAAACATGGCAGGGTTTCAGTGACTCTGTAGACTGTCATTCCAGGTGCCTTTGATCACTGTGCTGTCTTTATACTCGGAGCAATAGAACATTTTTACATTGTGTCTAAACAGATCTGTAGTTTCTCTTTGTTACTAGCCTGTCTAAATGTCACTGATATGATATGAAATGAATGGTGACGATTAATATTGGTAATTATGCCACACCACTATCATAATCTTACCCTTCTTTTCAAATTGGAAACATTGAAATGACATTTTGGGTGTAAATACCGTTAAAAACACGAGCAAAGCACTTAGCTTTGATGGACTCCTTCACTTTAAAAAAAAACTCCAATATCTTCAATAGAACAGACATCAGGTTTGTTATTTAGATTTAACTTGTCCTGTTGCCAGGAGACATCCTGTCTGTCAAATGGATGAATGTTATATGCCAGACAGTGTATGCTTGGAACAGTTAATTGTCTTGAGTTTGTGGGTAATAGATCAACAGCTGTCTTTTGTGTCTGCAGTTGTCTTTTTTTGCTGCTGCTCTGTCATTATAGAATCTTTTTAAAAAAATTGTGCAAGCAGTCAGCCTTCAGTGACAGACGTGTGCTGTTGAGTACCAGGTCCCAATTAACAGACATGCACTGTATCAAGTATTGGAAATTAGACAGGTGTGTTGAAAACACAAAAGAAAACATCCTTACGCTGTACAGTTTTGGTCATTTCAACTAATTTGCTTCAGTCATAACGTTAATCTCCGCTGACCTGTTGATCGTCAGTTTCCAGACACATTTCTGGAGAGGAGCCCAACAGTATTTGCAGCAGGACCTCTGTCAGTAGCGCCAAGCAACACAGCCACAAATTGGAATGTGGTACAGCTCTGGGAAAGGAGCCAAGATTTAAATTAGACAATAACCTCTGCTCTCCTATACTGCCTCTCTTCTCCTGCTGCAGGCATGGCCATTTGTTTAATACAGTCAACCCTGTAGTGTATAATAGACTGATATATGAGTCACCGCTCAGCAGTTTGTGTTTCTCAGATTTATAGAGATTGAACAACTGGTCGGTTTGTACTTACTGTAGGCTTATCGAAAGAATAAATGGAAACGACAGAGGTAGAATGGGTTAGATACACCCACACCAGTTTACAGCTGTATCCTTACCAAAACATACATAGAGAAGGTATTAGAATCCATTCCTCACCTAAAGCAGTTTGATTCGTGAGTAAGGAGAGGAGGATAAAGACAAGTTGTAGACCCCCAAAAATACAGCAACTTTGTTTTTCCATCAAATTAATGAATCTACCCAAAATTCACATATCATACTTTAATCCAGAATATTTGTTATCAAGCGTTCAGACGTATGGGTAGCTTGATTATTTCATGTTGTTTCAACCAAAATTAATGGTGTTATTTTTCATGTCATTAAATATTACAGTATAACACCGAGCCCCCTAAACATGAGTTTACCCCCAGGACCTTGTCTTAGCTGTTTACATTACCAGTGCCAGTTCTAATGAGTGCAGTCACCAGTAATGGTGTCCAGGGAATGGAGACGTGTGTATGCTGCCAGAGCAATAAGAAACTTCATTCTGACTAACTCATTCTTAGTAACTCACAAAAGAGTTCCAGATCCCTGAGCTCATAGCCACCTGTCAAACCAAGTACAGTGGTTGGGCCATCCGGATTACCGCTATCAAAACAAAAGGCATTTTCAGAGATAAAAAAGCTCTCCTGAATCGCACTTAAACACAACACAGGTAATGAGCCTTTAAACCCACAGAAGGCTGCAGCTCTTGTAGAGCATATAGAATTTAGCAAAGTAGCCCGTGTTTTAAAGCTACACCTCTGATAGCATCTTCAGCTGGAGTTACTTCAAAGCCAGACAGAGTAAACAGCCTCAAGACATGGCTTAAAGGCGAATGCAAAACAACACCACCAGGCTAGCCCTTTTCTCATGCCGTTTCTCAAAAAAGTGCACATTTATAGGCAGCAGCCGATGTGGGAAAGTAGCCCCAAGTTTCTGGGGCCCTATCCACCACCTAAGTCCTTTTGTGGGCTATGGGCCAATGGCTCCGCACCCCGCTAGATCAAAGATGAAACTCAAATTTAGCTTGCGCTTACTTTTAAGATTTGCTCAGGAGAGTGCAGACCAGACTGAGCTAGAGAGAAAGCAGAGAAATATTGGAAGGCCATCCTCTCCCAGTATTTAAATTATCTACATGTGAATTTATTGGTAATCTCATGCACCACTATCATCTCTTTGATTGTAGTTGTTTTGCTACCAAATGGTTTGAGGTTACAGGTTTGAGGTTGGGGGCTGCTTCCAGCGCTGTCAGTTGAATGTCGGAACATTGCAAACATGTCAACATTGATGTTGATGCTTCTATAATACTTGGGGTGAATGCACACCAAGCTTCTAAAAATCACTGGCTATTGTATGTCTGGAACACTATTCAGCCTGCTTTGAGACCTCAATACAAACATCTTTGTTACAAACCACAGTTAAACAATTAAACAATCCTTCAACAGTGCTATAACAAGCTGGGCCCATAAAAGAATACCGAAAAGAAAGAATGAACATTTTGTGAATTTCACAAATGAAAATGAAATAAAAATTCTTTTTTTTTTTACTGTAGTCTATGTTAAGCTTTATGTGATGTAAACCTAAACAATATTCGAAACATGCACATAAATGCTGGATCTGAGTCCCTATTGAGGGTTAACTCTAAAGTAGGAGCATCTCTAATTTCCTGATCTCACATTTCAGGGAGGGGGGTGGGGGTTCTTATTTTTTTCAAGGTTTAGGTCAATATTCACCAAATTGTGTACCCCGCCTTTCAGTGGGCACCAGCACCTGGGATCTCACATTTAATTCACCCAGATCGGACACCAAACACTGGTTGTGAACCAGAGGAAACAGGTGGTGTTTTATGGTGGTGTTTGATATCCCTGCAAGGAGTTCAACTTGTCCTCCAGGTCCAGATTTATTAAAGCAAACAGGCCTGAGGAGACAAAGACCAGGGCTGGGCACAGCGCTGTAAAAGAGGAGACAATCAGGACACAGACTGAATGAAACTGTCATCAGCCAGATCCAGGCATCTGATAAGACCCAGCCCTGCTCTCAGGCCGGTCCCACCACACAGCTCTAATCTGCCCAGGCCTTTCCTCAATCCTCGCTATGAGAGACAGAGCCGGAAGGACAGAGAGACACAGGGACAGAACCTCCCTTTAATGATACCATTGGTGTTTTTTCCAAGAGCGGTCCTTATGTGCCGCACAGCCTGTGCTGTGCGAGCAGAGTAATGGTTTTATCTTTAAACTGAATTACCAATCGATTGGGCCTGCAGATCAGAAACCAGCATGGTAGCTGACTGCGTGAACCCAGTGTGCTGTGGAGTCGCTTTACAAATTGACTACAGAACACATAGGGGGAATATATAGACACACTGCATATCTGTCAGGTGTGTATATGTCAGGATGCACTGCATGCATGGCGACGTGCTGCGAGTGAGAATGGCTCCTGCGATCCTGCTAGTGGCAGCTGCACAGTGTTTACACTGAATTGGGTTGTAAATGAGTATGTATTTAGTGAGGAGGACCAGGGGAATCAGAAGACAACCTTCCCAGAGGTTTTTGTTTACCCTGCGCTCCGACGGGCCCAGAAGGGCGGGAGCTGGGCGGGGAGGAAACCCTGCCGCTTGTGTTGGGTCTCCTCCCCTTTTTTGTCAAATGAAAGGGTCTTAAATGGGCATTCTTCCAAACCCCAGACCAAGAAAAACCTACCAAAAAACATAACACCAAAGCAAATTACTTTTGGTCTCTCGGGGCAACCTCCGTTTTTTCTTCTCTTTTTACATTTTAAATCACAGTAGTGTTCATGGTCTCCTTTTTAGACATGACTGGAGAACATATTAGCACAAGCATCGTGTTCCAGAGAACAGAGACAAGGCTGTGATTACTGAGCTCAAGCTGAACTGTAAAATCGCTTGTCAGCAGCTGATATGTTTCTGGCAAGCGTCTGCTCATGATTGAATTAGTTGCTGGTTTCTGCAGGGAGGAGGAACATAGCCAAGTTGCTTACCTGCTGTCAGCTGAACAGACTGATAATGTAGATCTGACCGTTATTGTCAAATCAAAGTGTCTTTTTACATTGTTGTTTTTCTGCGTAATATGCCCAAACATGTATTGTATATTCATTTAACTCGTTAGAGCATTTAGCTGGATTTCTTCATAAGACTTACACCAATTTTATTCCAATGTGGAAAACCTCAATGATTTCCTCAAAATGATGTTGAGTACATGCAGGTTTTTCTCTTCAGTTAGTGGACTTGCACAGAGCATTCTATCTCCAAATGGACACTATATCTTACTGCCAGTTTGCTACACTATCAGATGCTCTTCAGGGGTGTATTTTGTGGATCAAACTTGTCCAGTCCATGTTTACTTATAGGATATGTGTGGTTTCCCCATCATATTTGGGTTAGATGGGGTCATGTTGGTGTAATATTGCATGTGCCCTGGGGTTGGAATAATTTTGTTTGGTGTAATAGCTGCCAAACAGCTTATTTCCCACTGGACACACTTTCATAAGAATATTCTTGGTCTAAGGTTATACATATTGTGTTGAAATATTTCCCTTTCAAATGGCATTCGCCTACAAATATATTGTAGAAGTTGCAGAGCTGATTGATGTTTAGTTTGAGTGTTGAGATTGTACTACTTTGTCTTTGAATAGTGGAAGCTGAGATGCGTTTAGGAAATTAGGTTGTAATATATCCTCGGGCAAATCCTGGAAGTGCTGCATTATCAAATATATCAGAAAGAGAAAGAAAGAATAAGAGAGACAGCTACATAAAAAAAACTAAAACACAGTAGAGTTTCTAAAATGAATTGATTGCACTCCTCTATCTCCAAGAGAAGAGGGAATTCGTATTTGTCTCAGCATGAGTCAACTAGAGAAAGCATGCTTTTCAATCTCCCTGTGATCACTGGAATAGTACAGTCTTTTCACTCCGGGATCAGGCGCTATGTAAGCTCTTAATTCTCCGTTCTGAAACATTTATTGAAGAAATGTGCTGGTAGTGCACAAGTGGGAATGAAAGCACTGCCTGGCCAGTGTTTGCTCTGTCGTTTAGCCGTGTCTGACTCTCACCACAGCTCCTATTACACAGCTTCTTTGGCCATGGGTTCACTCTGTTAATAAAAGCCTCCTATCCCACGGCTGTTTTAAAAGAGCTCTGCTCTCGATGCTCGTTCCCCTCTGCCAGAGCCCTCCAGGAGAAAGAGAGAGAGGGGAGAAAGAGAGCGGAAAAGAGAGATATCACTTGTTTTCGGGAACATGCTGGGCTTCAGTGTGCTGGGCCGTCTAAAGGCTTTGTCACAGCCGGGCTGCTGCTGCTGTGTTCCTATAGATTTTTCCAGTCAGTTCCTTGGTTAAGTAAAGAACACCCTCTGATAACATTTCAGTAACATCCTACCCTGTCATGATCAAGTGATACGACTCTGCTGATTGGCCCATCTCCCACCACCAGTAGCAAAGGACTACACTGCCAAAAAGCTTTCTGTGAGCGTAGCATTGTTTGCCCTAACAAGGCTGTTACTGCACTCATCCAGATCCTCTCATCATTTTAATTACAGAGCGCTCATTGTCTACTCTGACCCATTTCAGTGCCTTCCCAGCCGTCAGCTGCACGGTCTCTCCAATCACATCTAATTTCATCTGGCATTTGACTCAATCGGCCAGGCCCGAGAACATGAACATTAAAATGTGTTTGGCCAAAATGAATCCAGAATAACAATAACAAGATCCTCTGTCTGCTTGGCCTGGCTTGTCCGTTGAGGCCTGGACCAATGCCCTGCCGCTACAGAGCTCTTAATGGTCAAGATTGATTCTGGTGGCTGGGGACATTTCCTGGGTTGTTAGTTAGGGGGTTCTCCTAGGAGAATTGGACCTGTTCTCAGAGGAGGCTGGAAACCTACCTTGAGAAAATGGAACCCAGAGCATTTTACACTGCTAATTAACGCTTGGCCTTCCCTTATTGCACCATCGCTGGTGAGGGGGTTTGATTTGGACATTAAATGATCACTTTGGTTCTTGATTAATCATACATGTTTATCAGGTGTGTCAGTTCATTCTTTAATATGTACATTATTCAAAAGATGTGTGATGGACAGTGAAGCGATGCGAGACAGGTTCTTGTTTCAGGAATGAAAGACGCCCATGAAAAACACCAGACATTCAAAATAGTTGCCTTCACTCCTCCAGCTTGACATATGCACACTCAGTAGTTTCCTTGCAACTGCAATGTGCAAATCAGTCAGTAACTGCATGAACCAATGTTTGTTCACATTCTGGAACATGTTACTCACATCTAGGGTAACACAAGGGGTGGGGTGGGACAAAGACAAGACTGCAAGAAACCCTATCTCTTTCCACATCGGCACAATGTTCCCTGTGTTTGAGTAGGAGAAGGATATCTCAGAGTCTTCAATTTGTAATCTAAAGAAGAAGAGGGGGGCAGGGTAACACTCCACAGATAAGCCTTCCTTGAGGTTAATTACTAGCCGAGTGCTTCTGAGAATATCTGACGCACCCTAGCTATGTCAGGTCTCCAAGTTACTGTGGCTAGGAAGGGACGACCAGTAATTGTCAGATGTGTTTTCAGTCAACTTTATCTACTCGTTTGTGCGTGTGCAAGCACGTGTTTGTTCCGCTGTGCCCGGCTAAGATGCAGTTTAGTAGGCCAGCACCAGGTGAGAGGTCTGGCAGTGGACTAGAGTGCCGCACCAACCACCTGCTTTGCCAACTGCTTGCGGGCCTTGTGGCTTCCTTTCTCGTTGGTGCGTTACGCTGTTAACATAGCCGCTGATTCTCCCTTCTCTCTCCAGGGCACAGACTAATTAATGGATACCATTCGCAGTTGATTAGACGCAGTTCTTGCGGTAATTACATTCGCATACTAACCACTCAGAAGAAAAGGAGGGACAGAGAAGAGAAAAAAAAAACAAAGGAGCAGAAAATAAATGAATGCACTTCTCATTTCGCTCTGATCTTAATTTGTTTCCACTATTGTTTGGCATTCACTAAGATAAGAACCCCCCCCCCACCCTGTACTTCTGTTTGAGTTCTGCATTCATAATGTTTTGAAATAATGACTTTGTAATAAATACACAAAAGGAGATTACTCCACTGCTTTGTTGAACCAGGAAAGTGTCTTGGGGTTTTCGTATGAAGACGCAACACACTGTGGTTTGCTCTTTCTGCCTTCCTGTGTAGGCTGGGTTGGCGCTGCTCACTCACAGAGAGGCGCATTGTGCTCCAGGGCCCAGCTGCTAGGCCATAATTCTTCATTCTCTGTCCCATTGTTCCTATCTGTCAGCACGCTTGTGTCTCAGAAGAAAGGAAGTGGCAGCCATTTTGCCAGGGAGGAGGCTGTGTGTGGGTTTAGAGGAGTCGGTTGTGAAAGCACCGTGCTATTTCTTACCCAAAGCGCCGTTGTATTTAATAGCTCATCTACACTTAACCCCCACTTAAGAGCCCGACCAAACCCAAACCTACAATAATGTAGTCTCACTCGCCACCATCTTGTGATTGTTCCTGGGCACTATTAGCCCCCGCTAACACCACCAACACCATGATGGGTTACTTCAAGTTAATAACCTGCCTCTGCATCTCCATACTTTGCTTTGTGATGCAAACCCATCCTTAATTGCCATCTCATAAGGTCTGAATAGCTAGGCCCCGCAATCTAATTATCTTGTACTGAATTGGCCAGACCTCTCCCAGAATGGGCGTTGTTCCAACCAATAATAAAGCAATACTTATCAGGATGCAAGGAGAGCGAGGGGTTAACTTACAATGTAAACACGTGAAACCAAGTGATACACCCACGAATGGATGGACACCCATTCTGAAAGGGAGATGTCTCATGTTCCATCAGTTGATGTAATGTTGATATAAGGTCAGCTTGATAATGATCAGCTCTCTTCTTCTCTTGCAGTTCCAGAACAACAACAACTACATGAATATGGCGGAGGCGAATGGCGCCTTGCTTGCAGCTGGTGATGTAAGTATGCCATATCACTGTTACTTATTAAAAACTCACTATTGAAGTGTAAATCAAACATGGCAGAGTCTGAAAGACCTAATGTTTTCATTTGTAAACAACACATTTCTGATTATATTAGTGTACAATGTAGTTGATTCTAGACATTGTTAATAAAATGTTCATTTGTGTCAGACTGCATACTTGATAGGCTACTGTGCCTGCACATGATACAATGTTTGAAACACCCATTGAAGCCTGCACCTAATATACATCAATACAAACATGATTTTGCAAAGATGGAAAAGATAAGGCAAGTTCAACACACACAAAAACGTCCTTAAGAGCAACAGTGTGGATTGTGAAACTTCTGCGACCTGACTGCCTTGACACCACTCAGTCAACCAAAGCGTCTTTCCAAAAGACACCCGTTTTCATTCTCATTCAAAGAGACCTTGAATGAGCCAAAGTAGATGCTAGCTCTGCCACCCACTTTACCATTCTGTTACCTGACAGTTGACGATGTTAGGACATGCCATCTAGCATCACTATACAATAGAAGTGTCTGCGTTATATGTATAAAGTGCATTATTCATGAAAGACACGTGCAGGTTGGGAACGGTAAGGCTTTGCAACGTTCCCAGAGCTTTCACTTAGATCTTAGAACGCTTCAACAGTGTGCTAAATATATCAGTGTACTCCTTCACGTCAACCCTGTCATTAGACACAAACCTCCAAAAATACTGGTCAGCCTTTGCAGCTTCACCAAGTCATTTCTAATCAAACTAAAACAGAGGAATCACCCTTGAGATGTTTTGCCCTATTTAATAATCCTCTTACAGCAGGGAAATTGATGTTCTTAAAAAAATGGTTTAAAAGCATCTTAACTAGCATAGTTAGCAGGAAACAGCCGTTTCCTGTATCGTTAGCTCCATAGCAATCCGCCTGCTACATTCAGGTGTTAGGAGCAGGATCCTTTGACCTCAAATTCACTGAATGACCAGAGTACAAAGCAAGAGATTTAAAGGGAGAAGTTTAATTTCCCCCCCACATTTGCTCCGACTGGGTGCATCCCGCACATCTCCAGGACTGGTGAGGCTCAGCGTGGTGAGGCCACGCCAGCCCAAGCTGTTCACAGAGCGTTTAGAGAGTGTTCAGAAAGCGTTCAGCTCCAGCTGTGAGGGCCCGCTGGGTCAGGATGGGGGCTGGTCTGGTAAGGACTTGATACAACAGCTCGACTCATTTGCATTTTATCAAAAGGAACAACTGTTTCCAGTGTTATAGGGCAGATGGCATTGTACTATAGCCTACATTCTCTCTCTCGCTCCTCCATTTTCAGAGAGAGAGAGGGGGAAAGTAACTGCAGAGCAAAGATTCTTTTCTTTTCCAATGAAAACATGATTGGAGTGGATGCGGTATCATTTTTTTGGGAACCTGAGCTGAAGTAAAATTAAAGTGACTCTACGTTCTGTTGTGTAATTTCACACTGAAATGAGTTTTCTGTCCACTGTTGCACCATATTAATCTACTTAATGTGTCAGCACTGGGCTTTGGGTGCAGTGGTAGAGGAGGCCTGTGCACCAGTGCCAGCCAAAATGGATCTTGCTCTGTGATGAACAACTAACTTTGACAGCAGCTACATTTATGCAACATCATTTACGCAGGCATTGTTTTCAACTACAACCAAAGGGCAACTGGAAAAAAAGATGCCAGACATTCTTAAACTCTATAGTATTTGGCTCTGTCGGATTAGGACTCACAGCATATGCTTCAATTCAGAATAAGACATGCTAGAAAGTGAAAAGGAACCAGGAAATATCTAATGCAATAGATGAAGGAATATTGGCTGGCTTTGGATTGAGGTTGGTGTATTATTACCAGGCGCACTTACACAAGGAGATAAGATGACCTTGGTGTGCTTGCTAAAGCATACAGTACATCCAGACTGAGAGCTAGACTACTCCTCTAAGGGAACATGATACTATCCGCAGGAGGTTTAGTTTCACACAGAGGGATCCATTCTCCCTTTCAATCAAATTAGAGAGGTGTAATGAACTATAAATATGTAGAAATGGATTTAAGATGGTACAAATTTGAAACATGTTGATTGTGGGCTTCGATGATGTCATTTGAGTAGCTGGGCTTTTCTGTCCCATCAGATATTGGAAATGGGAGCCTTTGTCCTGGTGTATTGATCCTGGTGCCTATTATATCCAGTAATTCTATGGTGCTGCCTTTAACAAGTCTTGGTTATTACATCAGCAAATTGGATTACAACAGTTATTGAAAGGCTGAAGATATTGCATCAAAGCTTTACTATGGCCCTGTCTAGATATCAGGAGAGACCCTCCAGTACTGGCACCGGGGAAAGTGGCACGGAGGTCCCTGAATCTGGAAATCTCTCATTAATCATGTAGCTTTTCACTGTCTTTGGGAGTTAATAGTACTTGCCACCATGCTTGCACTGTAATGCATGAGCAGTGTACATGGCACATGGTGTCAGGGAGATTCCCTGCACATCTGTTGGGGCATGAGATCTGGCCTCTCTCTTACAAGGCCTGTTCTGCCCCCCACCACTGTACCATCGGACCCTGAGCTTGCCAACCGAGCGTCCTGTCACACACACACTCACACATACATGCTCTCACACCCAGAGCCAGCATCTGGCTTGGCACTTGCCTCTGCTGAGCTTTCAGAACAATTTAAATGGATAATCAGGCGCTGATGTGAAGAAAGTGGATTGTGCATCTCTTAATCTGAGATCAGAGCCCCCCTAAGCTGCTCCCAGTGCAGAATTAGGCAGGCTTTATGTGAAGTGACACCAGGCAGTGTGCGAGGCTGAAACACACTCTCTCTCTCTCTGGGATCCACCAGGCTCTCCTTAGTCTGGCACCTCCTCCCAGAGGAGCAGGCCATCAGTGACAGCTGACACCTTCCATAGTCCCGGACGAGCCGTGTCTCCATGTCTCCATTTGCAACTCTTCTCGTGCAGATGTTAATTTGGATCATCATTAACTGCGGCAGATGAGGCACAAGCGTAGTGTTTTGGGAGCGATCCCACTCCATTTGTTCTGTTCTCTTGCTCTCATCCCCTCTGTCTTTCTTTCTTTCTTTATCTCTCTCTCTCCCTCCCCACTTCCCTTTCTCGCCTTCACTTTTGTGCTGTTTAGCAGCAACCAAACCCCTCCATTGCTGCCCTTGAAGGGCATGTCTGTGTTTATCTTAAAGGTCGCAGTCACATTTGCTCTGTTTTACTGTAAAAATGGAATTCACCTCAGCTCACCTTCAACCATAGTTGTCTCAGAGCTCTCGGTTGGCACTGTAATTCAGGCCACAGTACACTAGCCCATAGGGCATGACTGTCTATATATAGTCCTGTACGCTGCCCTGATTTCACTTACACGTTGTGATGCCTGAGGAAATCTGCTTGCATTGCAAATTGTATCCATATGAGAGACACCAATGGAAACCATACCTTGCCTCTCTCCTTGACCATAATGAATTGGACTGTAAAAGTAGCCAAACACGTTTTTAGTGCACGTCAATCTTCCCTAATGACAGGTTCAGGTTTTGATTGTCCAAGATGATCTTCTCTCCCTGATCACTTCCATATGTCAACTTGGACACTCAAGCATTGAGTCATGACTGTCCATTTGATTTATGTTAAACACTTTTTGTTTTGATTAGTTTAGACTCTCCGCTGTTATTAGGCATGGAAGTGAGGAATGTTCCAGAAAGGGTTTTGTTTCCTTCAGGCTCAGGGACGAGACGAGAGCAGAGTGCAATGGTTGATCCTAGTTTGTCTGCTTCTCACAGGGTTGAAGCATAAACTGGGGTGAGAGGATGTGGCTCCTTCAGAGAAACAAACAGATTTCACAGTTGTGAAACAAGCAAATTAAATCCCAAACACTGATATATGGGGGAAATTAAGGGAACAAACAAAAATTAGAAAAGATAACTCTATTAGCCCTCTCCTCCACTGGAATTCTTCGAAGCTTGTTAAGACAGCTTCCCTGAGTAGGCAATGAATTAGTTTCAAGTGTCTGTGTGCTAAGGCAAGCGAGGGGAACATTAATATACTCTAATCAAGAGCTATGTTGGCACATTCGCCCCTCTGCTTTCCTTCTGTATTATTCCACTGCCAGGGTAGGGAGAGGGAGAGAGGGAGGATTAGATTGACATATGTGCTCCCCCCAAGCCTATCCTGGCAACATGTGAATCAACAGTGATAAAACACTGACCCAAGGCACAGAGAGACGGGTTTGAACTCAACGTGGAGCTTTGATATTGAAGAGAGGGAGCAGTTGAATCCCAACATGCCTGTGACCAGACTTATCTGGATGTTGCTGAAATGTGGTCATTGTTGGTGCGTGAATACATTGGCCTTTCGAAGACTGGCTTACGGAATGTGTAGATGAAGACAAGCCTGAAGTAGGTGAGCAGTCCCATCTCCAAGAAGCCAAATAAGCAAATTAAGTGTGACCAAAAGCTTTAATTCAGAAGGGAGAGGGATTAGGCTGTTTGATGAGCAGATTTAAGGGTGCAAGCAAGGGGAACAAAGAGAAACACTTCTGGCAAAGTGCAATAATCTTTGAAAATGTTCTTTAAACCCATCTCTGTGTGACGTGTGTTTTCTCCGCACTTTCTCCGCCCAACATCTTCCAACCCTCTCCCCCCCCCCCCCCCACCCCCAAAGATTAAGGGCTTTTTCATGTTGCGCCTCTCTCATGATTGCTGCTTGATATTTTCAGATTTGACACTTTCTTCCCCCCCTCAGCTCAGAGTGGACTTTGTGAAGGTTTTACGAAATGTTATATCTCAGTTTGTTAATAGGCAAGTGTATCACCACTCCAATTTAAAACAATGTTCTTTCCTTTAATCGCTGGAACACAAGTTTTGACGTGCAATGGAGAGATCCACCACACTTTGATCGATTGATTGATTTGAGTCAATGCTTTGATCCTTAGAGTCTATATAGTATGTATTGTCATTAACATCAAACTCCTCTTTGTTCTTCAGACATTTCACACCCCTAGCCTGGGAGATGAGGAGTTCGAAATCCCTCCCATCACACCCCCTCCAGAGACGGAGTCTGGCTTGGGCTTATCAGAGGTGGACACTCCCTTCCCAGGAGTCCCAGACCCTCCACCTCACCACAGAGGTCCCTTCACCCCCCAGTTCCCCCCTCAGAGTCTCGAGCTACCCTCCATCACCATATCAAGGAACATGATGGATCAAGAGGGTCTGGCTGGCAACAATGGCCTTCCAGTGGTGAGTAAAACAAACTGCCCCTATGTTGGAACTTCGACTCCATGACACTTATGACAGTATGAGTAGCCAGACCTACATGAGCCATTTCACTGAGCCATAACCTTCACTGTGTAAAGCACCCGCCTCCTGCAGTTGCTGCATCTGCCACAGCATCTGGTCGCGTTTACAAAGTAAGAAAGAAAGTACAACATTGCAGTGATAGAGGGTCAAACATTGTGTTTACCATGACTTGTATTTTTACTGTGGTATATTGGTGTGCCATAATATTAAACTTTGTCATGATGTAAGTTCCAGAAAGACCTACAGTTTATTCTCATTCTCATTCTGGCATTGTGCTGTCAACTGGCTGTCACATAAGGAGTCAATGCCTTTCAGTTCTCTGCACTGAGCCTGAATAAACCCAACTACAATGCCCTGTCGCAGTTTAGGTTCAGGTTTTTTACTGTATGTGTTGAATAACCAAGGGCTTCTAGAATTAACCTTCCAGAGCTAGCACTTAGCCAAGAAGTCAATGAATGGATTTCAAGGTTAACCCTGCTGCCCATTGATGTGAATGCTAAAACGTGAAATAGTGGTCCCAAGCAATCACATATTTTATACTGATAATGTTAGGTGGTAAAGATTTTAAGATTGTTGGTAGAAAAAAGGCATTTTCAAATGCCACAGACACAGAGGCACTGAGGAGGAAAAATGGAAATGTCACTGCCTGACTAGTTGTCTTAGAGCCCTATTATAGAAAATTGAGGATTCATTTAAGGGAAAAGAAATGGAAGCCAAGAGTGTCATTGGCAGAGATGATGATATTGATAGCGGGTTTGTTATTTGAACCACCATTGAGGGGAAATATCATTATCTTTTTACTGTCCGTTTATATCAAATAGCTTTTAGATCCCCCCCACCTTTTTGTTACACATTGCGGATCACAGTCATATTAAAGATATTTATTTACATTGTTATATGACCATTGTTATATGACCAGGCACTACACATTTTATAACTTTTTTTCCCTTCAATGCCGTTGGCATGTAAAATAATTGCGGCTTTTAAAATAAAGTCCCAGAAGGCTTTTGCCTAAAGAATTTTCATTTCATGGTCAGTTAAGCTTTCTACATCTGCAAGAAACGAAACCTCGACACAATTCCAGTGGTGACTGTTCTCACGACTTGGTGGAGGATTAGATTTGATTCTCAAACATTATTCCTCTTTAACACCATTTGCATGGCTCATGTCTCCGATTGTGAGGAGACTCTATTAAAAGTGAGCGGAGAATGTAGGTTTCTGCTCCTTGCCTCGTGGCATTGTCACTGGCACACTGCTGTCTCTTTATCACTCACCGCACATTGTACCACAGAAAGGCTTACGGATGCCTCTTATTTTGTCTGCAAATGGGATTGATCCCCAAAAGTCCCGAACAGTGAGACAAGGCATTGAAAATTCCATTGATTTATGTCATTGTCTTGGCTTTGAAAGGGGAAAATCAAAGTTTGATTAAATAAGTAACCTTATCTTTCGCAAGACATTATATTGAATGACACTACACAAGGAAAGGTCTTTCAATGTGTTTCAAAGTAATACCAACATTCAGTATCACAATATTTTGTATGAAGTACTTACAAATATTATTTGTAAGTAAGAATTACACGCAAATAAACCATGCAGTGTTACGATTACATTTGTGAACATTTTTTTTAGTTTTCTTCTCATAACTGACAGTAAATAAATCCTATTTATGATAGTCTGTCCTGACATTATTAGAAACAAACCAATGTCTGTACCTGTACTCTTTGAGAATTGCCTCTATGTCAGTGCTTTGCCAAGTGTTCCACTAATTCCTTTCCCCTAATGCCTTGCGTATGTCTTGCAAATTGGCCACAGATGCTGTGGTTCTACAAAGAGAAATACATTTCTCTGCTGCAAAAACGCCTGGCAAGCCCTGAATGTGAAGTCATTATTTATTTAATCTTCTCTCCTAACAAGCTCCTGACTCTCATTTTTGTCTCCCAGCATGTGTCCTCCTGATTTGTGATTGGGTCTCAATGGTGCCAAATAGTATTGGAGGTAGAGCTGCCAGTAATGCTTTACTCACAGCTCGACCTATTTCACTGCCTGCTGCACAGGTCTTCTATTCTTGTTTAGAAAAAAAACAGGCTATCTCTTCCATCTTTTTAGCTTGCTTCCCTTCACAGGTAAACACAAGCAGAGGAGTACATGAAACATTCTATACAGAATGTCATAAATAATTGGGTTCGAAACGTACAGTACCCACCAAGAGTGGAGATCAGAGTAGAGATCCATGTAGCTTTTTCTTTTGCTGTGTTTGCTAACAAATAGATCCAGAGAGATGCAGTGCACATGTTTACGTTTGTTGTGAGAGCTGACCTAGGTTTGTTGATATGCATCTTTAGCTACATTTTGTGAGTATCGATTGAACCCATGACAATTGTGCTTGAGTAGTTGAGCTTTAGACAATGCTCAACCACGCAATTGGGAATAAGTAAGTAATTTGCAGATGATGGTTTCTATGATAAAATTGAACCAATTCATACTAGCGTGTCCTAAATGTACTGGAAAATGTGACCCTTTTTGCAGGGACCATGGCTTTTGTTTGTACCTCACTCTTATCTCTCTTCCAAGCCCAGTACGACTGACATCAGTTGTACATCAATTTCAGAGAGTGGATTTTCCCTTCCCTCCTGTTTTTTTCCTCTCTTTTTTCTTACTGCAGACAGCTATTGTGACATATTGGGTCAGACAGAAATGAAAGATATTCATGCAGGCATGCAATACTTGTAATGAAGTCTCAACCTGACCTTCTGTGTGATTGATTCTTTAATTTGGTTTTCTCAGGCAGTGCTTGAAATGAAATGATATCATGTTGAACAAGTTTTAAATACCCACAGTGCATGAGGAGGAACGGGGGAAGGGTGTGAGGCAGTGTTGCAAAGAGGAGGGAGTCATGGTCAGGGAAATAGGAGGGGTGGGGAGAATTAGAATACATTTCTGGCTGGGTGTGGGGGTGGGAGAGTTTTGGGGGGCTGTGTAGGTTAAGAAAGGTTGGCTGAACAATGTATGCAGTAGAGGGAAAAAGGTGTGTTGCCCTGAGACAGGGGGGTAAGGAGAGAAAAACAATTTATCTTCATGCTATTATAGCTTTTACCAGCATTCAAAATTCCATTTTTCTCATTTGGCTTAAGCACTGAGTTCTGCAGGTAGCCGAAAATGGGAATGAAAATAAAATGATGTTCCCGTTTAGAAGCCCAGTAAAGGAATATGTGCAGAGGACTGATAAACTATCTTTAATAGGACTGACCTTTCATGCTGGCGAAAGTTACTGGGGGATTCATCCTATAATTACCATATAGATGATTTTACCCTTCGCCTGCAATGGAACATTTCCAAGAGCTCTGTCGTTGATTGAATGGAAATTGAACTTGTTAACATTCTTTTCAGCCTGTTACAGCTCACACAGTGCCACTGTTAATAAATTCCCCACCTCCCCAAATTCTGATTCCAATATCTTCAAGAACAGACTCTATGCTCTTTTCATTGACATCCCTATTGAGATTTTTATCCACTGCACTTGTGCGTGTGAATAAGTAATGTAGCATTTTTCAACCGCAGCCGCTGTGTGTATCGCTCTGTGTGTGACAGAAGAATGTTGGCCGTTGCTGTTGTGTTTTATTGTGTGTGATAGTTGTTCGAATGCTTTGATGCAGAGGAGAGGATAGAATGTTTTTCTCTAGAAAACAGTCGTCCATCAAACAAGTCAGTGGACATGTGGTGGCCTGACAGGTACATGGGTCAAGCTGGATCCTTTTACCAGAGTTTTCCTGAGCTCAGGGTTTTAAAGGGTACAAGTCCAGTATTTTCCTCTCAATGTTGCCATCAGACAGATTTATTGATTGGTGGATAGATTGCTTACTCTTACTAGCTTACTAGCTTTTGATGTACAAACATGCACAGACTAATTCCCAAAGACAAGCCCTCTCTCTCTCTCTCTCTCTCTCTCTCTCTCTCACTCACACACACACACACACACACACACACACACATGTACACCAGATGATGTGGATGCAGACTGGCAAAGGGGCGGTTTAGGAGGGGCTGGTAGTGAGGCGGGGGCTGGGCACATCTGGCCACTGTGCACTCAAGATAAGGACTTATTTACAGATTTATGATGACTATCAAAATAACTAGTTAGATGTCTGCTCTGTGACTGCAGACAATATTGCAATCAAAATGCAAATGAGAAAACAGAAGGAAATAAACTGACTTTTTGCAGATTCACTCACAGCTTCTTAATCAAGGTAACTGTGAAAGTTCTTTTTTTATCTCACTTGAACTAGGATTGGTTCAAGTCTTTTTATGTTGGATAGCATGGTCTTGTTATTATGAGTTGATGTTTCTTGAGAAAATTTAAACTGAACAAGTTGTAAAAAAAAACACTAATCAACACTCCATCCATTCATCTATCCTGTGACAGTTGAATAATAATTGTGAGAGATTGACATGATGCGACAATGTTTCACACAAACCAATAATAACTATCAGTGGCCTTCTCTTTTGAAAGAAAAAACATGTTGTGAGTGCCCTTTGAACAAGGAAAGGCCATTTTGAGAGAAAATTGTGTGTGGGGAAAGAAAACTGCAGAATGAGTCATTGCAGTAAGTGAAATTGCATCAGTGGGATTGGACCAAAGTGTTATTATACAGATGGCCATGGCTAATGAGCTCAGTGTGCATCTTTGATGTTCTCAAGGAGTAGAGAGCACTGTTAGAGCCCTTGTGTGCTCACTAATGGAGATGACAATGAGACTTCCACATCAACTAGAATATTCTAGACTGCAGATATGTAAATCATATTCGCTCACACAGGCTCACTTATAGCAGCATTTATTCAGGGAGGGAATTGAATGGCACCATATTTGCAATATCAGGACGAAAAACATCTCTGAATAATGCTCCCGCTTTTACAGAACCTTCTATGCAGATGTAAATATGGAATGCATTTCGCCTGGTAGATTGTGTTTATGATAAGCAGCAGACATGGCACAGGAGAAAGAAATGGATTGTAAATCCAATATGTTTTTTGTCTGAGAAGGTGTAAGAATATTGTTTTGAAGACCGGGGGTTCATGAGGTTTTTTCAATAAATACAGGTGCGTGGTGTTATGATGTGTTGATGTTGGTAGAGATTGAGTTTGTGCTTCTGAATACCTGATGGATGTGCCCAGAGAGAACAAATCACCTTTCTGTGTTCACTTGTTTTTTATCCTCCTTCTTCTTCTTCTTCTTCTCCTTCTCCTTCTTCAGTCACTCTCTTTGTTCCTTGTCAGCTGTACTGGATCTCTGATTTATCTTCCTTCCTGGCGGATTGGGAATTCTAGTCATTTCATCCTCACTGCAATCAATGCAAACACTTCACCACCCCCCTCTCCAAAAATATATTTTGAAGACCTAAACGTTTTATCAAGAAAATGAATAAAAACCACTGACTGTGTTATTTGATTAGACACGGGATAGTAAAAGAGAGCAAAATGTCCAAGACACTCAAATCTGATTCCTCTCAGCAAGTTGATTTATTGAATTGATTATACAGAACTACATTATTTCACTCTTTTGCAGTCAAAGTGTGATCTACGAAAGTAGCCAGTAGATAGAATTTCATCTCTTAAATGTACTGGAGGTATCGTTTTATGCTTCGATCACAGAAGCAGTGAAAGTTATTGCCTTAAAAATGTCACACTTTACAAAAATGTGAAGACTTGAGTTGTTGAGGAGCTGATATCCAAAGTTAGTTATGGCACATGTGACTGTTCCTTTTCACTAGATTTTCAGTTTATGTACCCATCTGAAGGATACTGACTCTGCTATTATCCATTCATACTGACAAGGGATATGACATTTAAAAGCCTAAGCACAAAGATGTTTTCAACCAAGTCAGTGCAAGTTATGCAACCATGTATTTCTGGCAGACCAAGTTGTGTATGCATGCATGTAGATAGTTTGTCATGTTCAATAACTGAGATGACTGTTTTGTTGTTTTGTTCATCCTTGACTCATATAGGGTGTGTATATACAGGTTTTGCATCATGTGATAAGTGACACACTTGAGAATGATGACCTCATTCTTCGGCAGAATGTAGGAACACATGACTGATTCAATTTGTTTTGTGTTCCTCCTCTTGTTCAGAACATTGGCCAGGGCCACCTTCGCCAGTATACCCCCAACCCCGCCATGGTAATGAGGTCCATCATCAGTATGAATAACCCCAATGCTATGATGTCACGGAACCAGCTCACTACCATCAACCAGTCCCAGCTCAACGCCCAGCTTGGCCTCAACATGATGGGGCCGAACATTGCCCATACCTCACCCTCTCCCCCCGCAAGCAAGTCTGCAACACCTTCACCGTCTAGCTCCATCAATGAGGACGATCAAGATGATGGCAACAGGGTGAGTTGTGACCAAAGCACTCTTGGATACCACTACAACCAAAAGATTATTAAATAAATGCTTCCATTGTGGTTCAACATGAGGTTCATGTCAATTGGCGTCACAAACCTTGCATGTATTACAAAAGCTCTGTCTAAGCAAAATGATTTTGATGCTGGCAGGTGATTGGAGAAAAGCGTCCAGCTCCAGATGCTGGGAAGAAGCCCAAGACCCCCAAGAAGAAGAAGAAGAAGGATCCTAACGAGCCTCAGAAGCCCGTGTCGGCCTACGCCCTGTTCTTCAGGGACACGCAGGCAGCCATTAAAGGCCAGAACCCCAATGCCACCTTCGGGGAAGTCTCCAAGATTGTGGCATCAATGTGGGATGGTTTGGGAGAAGAACAGAAGCAGGTGGGACAAACATCTTTTCTGTCTGGTTGAAAACGTACCTCTTGTTTGTTAGCGAACACAAACAATTGCTCAAGTTGTGTGAAAGTTATATTGTGTTGTGTTAAGTTAGATTTCAAATTTAACGCTCTGTTTGTCCATCAATATCTTGCAGTGTTGTTGCTTAGCGATATGGAGTATGATACTAAATTCCAGTTTATTGAGTTCTGACTTTATGGATAAAAGAGAGAGGAAATTGATAGGCTCAGACCTGCAAAGCAGACAGTTTTGACACTTTGAGAAATTGCCTCAGGTGAGAAGAAGCATTGAGAGACCCTTTGTTTCTCACCTGTCGTTCACACCTGTCCGTCTTGTCATTGCAGGTGTACAAAAGCAAAACAGAGGCTGCCAAAAAGGAGTATTTGAAAGCCCTTGCTGCATACCGTGCCAGCCTGGTTTCCAAGGTGAGACTCTGCTTTCACTTTTCACCTGACAGAAACAGGAATTTGATACTGACATGCAATAAATTGAATATTCACATTTTCACACAGCTTGTCACCCTTCCGCTGTTGTTGTTTTACCTCAGCGAGAGAGTCCTCTTTTAAACAAGTTCAAATGGGTTCTGCATATGTGCATGATCATCCTTTACATACAACTAACACGTTCTTGTTTCTTCCAGGCTGCGGCAGAGTCAGCAGAAGCTCAGACCATCCGCTCTGTGCAGCAGACCCTGGCTTCCACCAGCCTATCCCCAGGCTTGGTGCTGCCCTCACCCCTCTCCCAGCACCCGTCTATGTCCGCTGCTGCTCAGGCCCTCCAGAACGCCATGCCCCGGGCCATCGCCCCCAAGCCACTGCAGATGAGGCTGGGGGGCAGCCAGATCGTTACCTCTGTGACGGTGGCCCACCAGAACATGCCATCTGGCGGCGGAGTGCCATCACAGCTGCTGGGCCAGATGGGCGCTGGAGGTGCCATGGTGGCCGGAGCCCAGTCCACTGCCGTGTCCCAGATGAGCCCCCCCATGCAGCCAGTGCAGCAGCATGCCATGCAGCATATTCAGCAGCAACAGCAGCAGCAGCAGCAGATGCAGCAGCACCTGCAGCACCACCAGCTACAGCAGCAGCAGATGCACCACCAGCAGATCCAGCAGCAGATGCAGCATCAGCATTTCCAACACCACCTCCAGCAGCAACTGCAGCAGCACCACATGCAACAACAGCAGCAGCAACAACAGCAGCAGCAGCAGCAACAGCAGCAGCAGCAGCACATGCAGCAGCAGCAATTGCAGATCCAACACATGCAGATGCAGCAGATGCACCAGCAGCAGATGCAGCAGCATATCCAGCAGCAGCAACAGCAGCAGCAGCAACAGCAGCAGCAGCAGCATCAGTCCCAGTGTTCCCCACCGCATCACTCACCCGGTACGCCACACTCAGTAGGCGGTTCCGCCTCCCTGGGCAGCCCTCAGCCCGCCACCCAACAGCCTCACCCCTCTCAAATCCAGGCCCACGCCCAAGTCCTGTCCCAGGTCAGCATCTACTGAGCCAAATGGAATTCTTATCTCGAAGAAGAATAGAATAAAAGCATCATTCCATGTTGCTTTTTTAAGTTGCACTTAAGAAGTGTGTAAGAATTAGAATGTTTTACAAAGAACTGTCCATTGTTATAGACGGATATGCATACACATGTAAAGGGGCAAATACCTTAGCTGGATTTTTGTCTATAAAATAGGCCGTGCTACAAGGAAAAGTCTATAGGCGTGTGCCCACCGATTGTTCGTTTGTTGTTTTGTTTGTTGGTCTTACTCTCAATTGTCAATTTGAAAAATGACTGGGGGGGGGCACATTTCTGAAAAGACTGGCATACCCTTCACAGGAAAAAGGCCTGTTTTTATTTAACGGCAAAGCTTTATTTATGGGGTCAAAGCAGTCAATTCAGCCTAACTACTGGACAGATGAATGGATTTCAACCGAGTTTTTGGCAGCTCTGGCCTCTAGAAAAGAGCACGTGAACTGAGAGACTTATAGGTACAAACCCACACAGTAACCCACACATCGAAAACGTCTGTTTCCTCGTTGGCCAGTATATTCTACCTTGTCCCCTCTCTTTCTCTACCCCCCACATTCCTGCAGATGTAACTGTTTAACAATGGCCTAAGGGAACTTTTTGAACAAATCATCATGCATTTCAGGCCATTTCTGAGCACATTCATCCAATGTCATGAAGGCAGACAATGTCTCGAGGAAAGAAAGGGAGCAGACAAATGTCCAGGGGATAGGAACTGCTGGATGGAGGAATGAAGACATTAACTGCCATAAATCTTTCATGTCATCATATGTCATCAAACTGTAACTGTAATCTGCTGTATGTGTTTTGTAGAGTTGGGAGAAATCAGATGTCCTCTTTCCAGTAAAATACCCTCGAGCTTGTTGACTCTAACTGGCACTCCAAAAAAATACTCCTTTTATGTATTTGTTTTTACCTCAGATGTTTCACAACTAAATTATGTTTTATTTTGTGTAATAAAGGGGATATTTTATGGTAAAGTCCAGGATCAAGGTTGATGGTTTCACGATTGATGTATTTTTACACTCCTTGATACAGTAATCTTATCGAAAGTAAAAGAAAAAAAAACTAGCAGAGCCATTTGTTGCGATGAAAAGGTAATTGAAAAGTTAAAGGAGGTATTTTTGCCAGACTTCATTAAATCCATTAGGAGAACAGTTGTACATTTTTCATATCACATGTTGTAAAGTTTTCAAATGTGAGGCTTTAATTAAAACATTGGTAAATGACCTGTGGATTGCTATACCACATAGTGCATTTCTGCTCTTTTATACTTTTTTATGAGTTACAATAGCAGCTTTTCATTTGTTTGTATTTTGCTTACAGATAAAATCAACTGCTTTGGAAAATTGTCCATAGAATAAATGCATTTCAGTATGAACTTGCTTTGAGCTCTTAAATGGAACGTTAATTTGAGTTTTTCTTAGCCATGAGACAAAAACAAACAGAGACATTCCATCACTAATATGATAGTAGCCATAATTTTGTATGAAGTATTATATATTTCATTGTGTCTCCTTGTTTGAAATTAAAATAACAATCACAAATATTTATTTCAAGGAATTGATTCATTTAAAAATGATAGAAACTATGATTTTGTATGAAGTATTTCTTCATGTCTTGTTAGTTATTGAAAATAAAAACAATTAATAATTATTCAAATAATTATTTAAAGACGAAAAAAGAGAGATTTGTATGTTTTTTATATACGTCATATACGTATGTACATATATGAATGTACAGTATGAAAAAAAACCTTTGCAGGGATATGTCCATTCATGTTTTCCATGATTACAGTGTATACGGTTTAAAAATGATTATAAATGTCACTGTGTGCAAAAAGTGTGTATATATACATACATACATACATACATACATACATACATACATACATACATACATACATACATACATACATACATACATGTATACGCATATGTATATATAGTATTGAGTCCTGACAAGATCACCATGTAACTGGTACTTGTCTCAATAACAGCCCCATTCTCACTGACCAGTGGTTTAGATTCTGACTCTTTCTTGCTACATGTGAACCGCTTCATTTTCCAAGCTGTCTCCATGGGGCTCTGAGCTGCCTTGAATACGCTGTGTGGGGGGAGGGAAGGCTAGCAAACAGTGATTATCATATTTCCACACAAGGGAGATGAAGCCTCTGGACTAGGAAAGCCTTTCTGCAAAGCAATTGTGAAATCTAGACCAGTGTTAGATACAAATTAAGAGGAGAATCTGTTCTCATGCATATTTTATACCACCTTGATAGAATTTTCAAATTGTGCTTTCTATTGAATTTCTTAGTTTGAGAAGGCATTTGTAATTTGGGTTGAGCTTGAGCTGCTGCTATAGTGATTGGGTCCTCAGCTCTGTGCGGAAACGATGCCCATTTCTTGGCTGTGATTAATTGCAGCATCTGTCCTGTCAGAAGCCGTGGTGAAGAGACCCGCTTGAAAAACTGCAAATAAGCACTGGCAGTGGTCATAAAGCGCTTATGATGAAGGGAAAATTAAAAGCAGCAAGATCGTGCATGACCTGAATCACAACAGAGGGAGGGAATGTAAAAGTGGAGTGTCCATTGCAACCAAACGCATACTTTGAAAACACAGAGTAATGAGGCTATGGGAAATGGTTGTTATTATTCTGAACAGATTCACGGCGGAGGGCATTAATAATGCATGGGCCTCCTTGTTATTCCATAACCCCATAGCACTGCGGTCACTGTGTGTTCAAATATCTCACAGTTAGGGATGGAGTTATGGGACTCCCCAATAAAAAGGTTATAGTTGTTTTCCAAACACTGCTGCACCCACAACACATTTCAGGTGTTATGTCCATTTAGGGTACTGAATAAAATGATGTAAAATTACTATTTGAATACATTCTAAATACAGAAACAGGCATTGTATTGTGTTAATTGACATCAAACAAACAGCTTTTTTTTGCCATTTGTAAGATCAATTAATCACTGTTTATGAACTCAATCCACTAAAATTAGCAGATAGCATGCCATTTTATATTATCTTCACCTCCTGTTATTGAGCAAAGGTGATCAAATGTATGACGGACACACTGGCAGTAACATGTCTTGTGATTCATGTCATTATGAACTGACCTAATTGTCTTACTCCCAATGCAGTGGGGGTCTTGGCACTATATTGTATTTGACTAAGGAGCCAGATGTGGATGCTAAGCAATCGAATGTTTTAATGATTTATTTAGGTTCTTTGTTGTTTTCCTGTTCAATGCACAGATACAATGTGGGGATAACAATAGCCGGCTGCCACTGACTGGGCTGACTGTCAGACTCACGCAGCTACTAGTTCTTGTGTCAGGACCCAACTCTCAGATGCAGACCTGTCAATTTACCGATCAAAATAGTATCTTAATAAGACCCCCGCGAAAAAAAACCTACTTCTTTCACGCCTAGTCCTGGAGAAAGGACAGTTGACCGTCAAATCCAATGGAAAGCTTTGTTCAGAGAGCACATTAAGCGCTGATGCCAGTGACAAGCTATGTTTAAGGAATTCTTGACCTTGCAGTCCAATTGCTGAGGCTTTGCTTAGAGCGCTATTGACCTCATGGCTCAATGGTGAACTTTGCTGAGGTGCCTGTTGGCTGCCCTGGTTTGGGGAAATGCCTTCTTGACTTTTCTGACCACTGATAACCTTGTTTTAGAGTACGTGAAACCTTTTACATGGTGGATTGACATCGTTAAAGTGAAAAGCACTGTCAGAGAATAATTTTGAGAGTGGGTTGTGGTGCTGAAAAAGGTTGAGATGACTCATCCAGCCAGTGAAAAATGTATCACATTTGAATCCATATTCTAACATTTTATCGCAATGATTATAGCATAAGTCTTTTGAACATGTCCCAAAGTATCATTTATCCCACAGCAATTTCCTCCGTGTAAAAAGTTTTTCTTCATGATTACCTGCTTGGGTATTTTACAAAGAAAGCACTTGCTCAACTGGGCCTAGAAATGAGCCTAGAAATAGCTAGAAATGCACACACACATGCACGCACACACACATATTTTTTCACAATGTTGTTGCCTTGGTGACATAGTGATTCGGTCTTTAAGATTATCCCTCTCACTTTTTTTGAATTGTGTGAATGGAAGCCTGATCTGACACTTGTCTGCCAGGAACTTGCTCGTACACCATCACAGGGACCCTATTTATCTTTCAACTGTCTTTGCGTTATCTCTGTTATATTATATTGGAATCACAAAATACAATACCATAAACCAAGAACGTGATCATGTATTTACATTGGGACACCTGCAAGAGTCAGTAATCTAGAAGCAATTGTACATGAAACGCAAGATCTTTGGGTCTTTGAGTATGCAGTGGATGTTTACGTACAGAATGGTAAATCTCATTCTCATTGCTTTTCAGTGTCTTGTCTTATGTAGAGGTCTATGCAGGGCTTCGAAAGGTTTAGTAGATTGACCATCAACAAACAACACAAACATATTTCTCAAACACAAAAGAGAGAATTCCACAAACCTTATTGTCCACTACAGTAAGGTCAATGATAAAACAACACTGATAATAGCAAGATCCAGGCATGTTGCACATTTGCATGCATGTGAATAGCAAGCAATTGGCCTTATCTAAATTTTCTTTTTAAGCAGTTTTCACACTGAATGTCTTTGCAGGTCTTTATGTTATATTGAGTTGTCGACCATTTGAAAAACTGTACAGAAAACTAACACTGGGTTGAGAAAGCGTTTTTTTATTGGCCTCAAAGTCCCCAGAAGTCAGACAGATGTCCCCAGATTGCAAGGATGGGAAGGCGCTTTCATTACATTTCGACTCGTTTGGGTCCAGATTGCACCATCTTGCTTTTTCTTCTGGCCTATTGTAACTTTCCAAATTCTTTTCATCAGTACTTTATAGTCTTTGCGCTCTGCAGAGAATACAGCTCTGAAATAACTTTTTATTACAACTAATTTATCCTGTTAATGCAGGCTACTACTGAGCACACGTGTTTCTATGGCAACAAAACTGATAAAGTGTACCGCGAGACCATGGTGATAGATTACACGTGCATGCTGTGTCATATCCAATTAAGTCAAACCGAATGTATACTATATTATTCTGAGGCTCTGAAGAAAATCAATAAAAATGGACGGCGCACGACAAGGTTCCCCCTCTGTTCCCTTTCTTGTGCCCCTATTGAAGGCAGAGAAGCCAAGACAGATCATGCCACTAGGATGTCTCTTCTGCTACAAGAGGCAGGTGCTGTGTAGACACCATTCAAAACTTGGCCTATTCAATCTAAACTCCTCCAACGCTCCATTCATGCATAGCAAAACACCATCTGCTCCTGTTTTGCCTGAAGCAATCACAGCTGACCAAAAAAACCATGATAACAGCTGTTGCCAAACAAAAGCCAAACAAAGGGAGCAGGAAAAGGTTAGACGCAAGTTCAATGCTGAAATTACTCAGTGAAGGAGGCAATGGAAAACATTGGGTTTCTCAAATAAAATGGTTAAAAAAATAGATCATTTCAGTAAAGCAATCGTGAAAGGTCAGACTTTTAATCCCCGTGTCTGGTGGAGCCCTGAAACTACAGTTGTCAGGTGATAATAGATAGACACTGAGAAAGATAGTCTCACACAGTTGCCCTGGGTTCTGCAGGGTAGGGGGTAAACCAAATGAGGTATATGGTAACATATAATACAGAACATTAGTTATGAAAGCATGCTACACACAAATATCGTGAGAATGGTTCTGCAATGAACAGTTTCTGAATGAAGAAACCGAATGAAGATTTTAAGTGATTATAGAGACAAAATACTTGACATGATCATTTGATTCAAACCACGCCAAGACACGTTCTTACTCATATTAATTAAGACTTCACAAAAATCTAAACCAAAAAATAAGTTAAAAAGGGCTGATGATTGTGAACTTATCATATTAAGGGCTCTGTCACAAATACATTTCCCACTGCATTTGTAAGGGCTCACTTCCTCTCCACCTCCGCAATACACTGTATTGTAGTATGACTGGCATGGGGTTCCTAAACTCTGGGAGGCCTTCTCTCTATCAGTGTATGGCTGTTGACCTCTGGGAGGAGCAGCCAGGCGATGTGAAAGGCCGAACAGCTTGCGTGCCTTCAGACCTCAGCTGCTCCTGCAGCCTGTGCTGTAAAACCACTATTAGAGGCCCTCTGAACTCTTACCAGAACACTAGGGCAACCACAGACAGACACAACTGACAAGGACTCAACACAAATGGCATTGGAAGACACATCCTGGTTGTAGTCCAAAGGCCACATGTGAGCCACAGTTGCCTGAGTGTGTCTGGGAGCTATGATCTATGAATCATGTTGACTTTATTTGGTAATGACCTCTCTGTGGTTTCACCTGCTGCTGTAGGAAAGGTGGCAGAGTGTACCTGTCTGAGGTGAACGGTCAATTTGACTAACAAATACAGTAGTACACATGGGTGATAGTCTGCCACAGACTTTCTATGCCCATATGATACACTTCATCTCATACAATATTACATCTTTAACATATCATTTGCTCCAACTTTAGAGCCACAACACACAAGAAACAACATGACCAGATCCACTCTAACCATGTGAAAAGCCTGGAATGCCTAGGGGTCTGGAAAGTGCATAACTGGAGTGAGGAGGAGAAGGAGTAGAGAGGACAGACTCCAGTCTGTTACCATTAGAGGTGATTTGTCTGCAGCACTGATTCCAGTCCCAGCAGTTTTATCAGTTTAATGCACAGGCAACGTTCATTATTTTTTTGCAGAGAGGGTCGGCCTCTCTTCAGCAGAACAAGTGTGGGCTGTGTTTCTGTCAAAAGGGGGTTTTAGTGCTTGACCCGCAAAGCCATTCAGCTCTCAAAGTGATCCATTGTTTGTATCCTCTTTTTGTTTGCACTTTACAGAGAGCGAAGGGGCCACTGCAAGGGAAGGGAAAGGAGGGGAGCTATAGTCTCAGTGCCAGAGGTTTACAGTCACCCCACTCTTAAACACATTTGGGCCAGTTCTCCAAGCTGCTGGCCAGTAACAGCACACACATTTAGTACTGGTCAAAATATCAGCTTTGTAAAGGGGTACCCAAGGGGTACCCAAATCCGTTTTTTGACAAAAATATGGCTCCTTCGTATTTCTGGACCATCAACTGAGAAAGATTGTTGTAAACAATGCCAGTTAATAACACTTTCATATAGGTTTTGACATTGCGTGGCAAAATAGATCAGCAGCTTTGCTGTAAGATGGTCTGTACTTGCAGCCATTCTCAAACCTTTCATGCTGGAGAACCACTCAAGAGTGTTGAAAATGATAACCGTAGCATCACTGTAAACTCAGATTTCAAAGGAAACTATCTTACAATGTCCTGTTTGAGTCTGGTCAGCCTTCCAACCACCCCAGGAATCCATACAGTCTAAAGCCTGTTCCCCTCCTACTGCACTATGGTCAAGGCTAATCCTCACCTTCCGCTCTTTCAGGTCCATTCCAGTCTTATTTGGACAGGCTTGAGGCCTGGTAATATGGGTGACAGGTTCCATGAAAACGCTGGTGACTGGAACCAGTTTTATCAGTAGGCACAGTCTATTAGTTTTGCACTTTTGAAGTGATGAAGGGGGGGGGGGGCTGAGAGGTGGTCGGTCTATTTATCATACAAGTCCTAATGCGCTAATTCTGTGTTCATGATCGCCAGCAGCATCATCTATCACTGTCAGGTTGACAGACCCCTCCCCCGCTACCCCCTCTGAAGCTGTCTACACGCATAAGGGGGTCATTTTTTCACAATGTCCTAAATTTCTGAATTTCTCTTCATCTTACAAATGAGCTTGCCCTGCCACTGTTGATTAATGAAATATAACTTCCCCCCACAAACCCCCTTTTCCCTCATGCTTTTTAAATGAATGTCTGTATATGGGATGAGTGTAGTTTGTGCAAGAGCTGCAAAGCCTTTTCATAGTATTCAGTCTGTTTGGCTGCTGCCTTTGCCATTAGAGGAAATTGAGAGTGGCAAAGAATAATTATCTGGGTATCGTTGCATATTTTCTGAAAGCTTTGTGTATGTCTTCTCCAACTGGAATAATATTTGTAAGATTGACTTAATGGGGGATGAGAGCTTTACAACAAAAACTCGTTTTTTATTTCATTTAAAGCTAAATGCAGATTTTTTTTTTCTCAATATACTGTTGTTGTCAAACATCTTGAGCAAAACATGATGGCTGCAATCTCATATTCTGGTCATTTACAAGAGACAGTCATGTCTAGGTAACTTCATATTTTGATGCATCAAGGTTATCATAAGTATTACATAGTAAAGTGCAGTGCAGACAAACAACACTTTCAAAAAAAGAAAAGTGTGAAAAGGTCTTATTCTACAAAAGATTAAAGGTGACGCTGCTAATTCAGCGAGCGGACGTCAAACATGAGCGCTTGCTTTGACCTTTTCTGTGGCTATGAGAGCAGGGCACCTCACAAGGGGAAGTGTATTAAAAAATAAATGGAGGGGCTTTGCTGTAAAGGTCAAGACACATGTTTCTGAGATGTCTGGTATGTGTCTGAAGCCTGGACGTCTGGACGTGTCAGATGAAGAAGGAGAATACAAGATGATCTTCGACAAATGTAATGAGCCCCTACAAATGAATGGCTTTAAGCCTGGACTGTTACCTGACATATGTTGTGAGACTTCACATTCCCAGTCTATTTATTTAGTTTGAGACATATTTTTATTTGTCATTATATATTTGGTCAAAACCCTACAAAAACATACTTTACAACCAGAACGTTTTGCAGTAGTTCTGAAGGACCACAGTAAGGTATGGTGCACATGAGTTGCCCAGAACAGTTTCAGTGGCTTTGACTCATCAGTGTCTTCTCCAACACGAGGACTGTGTGAGCTGTATTTCTTTCTTGTGAAGGGGGGGGGGGTGTCACTGGGTGCATGCAAGGGTCACTGGACCAGAAGAGGTGAGGGAGGGCTATTGTGGAGAGTCTACAGACTGATAAAAAAGGTTCCAACAGACCAGCTGCAGTGTTGGGATTATGTAAAATTAACCGACCACACCCTGATGAACTTTGTCACTCTTCTGTTCCTTTCGATCCAAGGTTTTTTACGTCTTATTAGATCATATCCAATCGCAAGGTCATATTGGTTTGGGAGTTTATGGATCAATGGCTAAGGCCTTGAGTATACATGTATGTTTTCTTAAAACAGCACACATATTTGGTGAAATTATAATAATTAGCTAATCATTTACAATGTCCATTGAGCTAGAGGTTAGAATATTTATATAACAGCAATCCTATTTGAGCAGCTGTGTACTTATTTTGAAGTGTGTGTGAGTCTGCATCCTAATGCAAATTAGGCAAATGTTTTCTTAACCAGATTTAGCCCCACCCATCCAACTATACATTTCCTGGATTTGAGATACCTGGAGAGAATAACACGGTTTGGTTAAAAAAAAAATATATATATATATAATATATATATATTTGGTAACCAAAGTAACTACTATTCATTGGGTTGTACTGTGATAGTGTTGCCCTTTGTTGTCCTCACAGATGGCAGTCACTGTTCATTATGTTAATGGCTTATTCTCTCAATAAGTTACTTGAAAATTCATGTGCGGAATTCCATTTATAATTTCTGCCATGTGAGAGGTACAAAAGCTGCATACAAACATTCTGACAACAATTTCTATTGTAATGCATGAGTTAGCATTATGGCATGTTCTAACACTCTATTCTCACCACACTTTATTAACTGTTCTTGACAGGACATGACATTGACTTAGAAAAGAAACCGTCATAATGGTTAAATTGTTATTTGCGACAGATGAGGTTGGCTAGCAGTTTGAAGCTTTTGGAGGAGTTTAAAGAGTCATAAATAATAGCTGGCCCTCTGACTTTAAGACACCTTATTAAAGTCAACTGTAAATATCCAGTGGATATCCCTAGAGAGATTTTAAATGGTTAGATTTTTAAAAGGAGGGTAGTAGCTTGATAGAACATGATTCCTACTCCAAACAATTTGTCAACTAAAAATATTCCACAAAAACTGTGGAAATATAGAGCATACTTTTCAAATATTGCATGGTGGTAATTTTTCACAGGTAAACAGGTCAGACTATAAATGTAGTACCTCAGTAGCTTTAAGTAAGATTTCAATACATCTATAAAAATCTACATTGTAAACATCATTATATTTTTGGTAGTGTTCCCTCTCTTTCTCCCGCTTTCAATTTTTCACCTTTTTTACTCTCAATGGTAAATGTGATGATTCACAGCTTTCGTTCTGAACAAGCCAATGACTTTAATTTTCTGTTTTTAGTGTAATAAACATTGACATGAGAATGTGCCTTGGGCACAAAGCTCTAATGAGAAAATGGAATTAGTTTTCAGCTGACTGATCAGAAAAATTGTATACATTATAATCAAGCATTTGTTTGACATGAATAGTGTGTATGTGTGAGTGTATTTACGTCTGTGTGTACAGTAATATGTGTTGTCAGTTTGTACAGTGGTCTGTGTTTGTGTTTGCGTATATTATTCAAGGGCACATGATTTTTTCTCACATGGGCTGCGAATCATCGTTTGCTAAATAAACAACGGCTTGGAAAGCTGCATTTTGATACTAGTACCTAAAATAGGTCATTCCCTGCTAAAACGATTTGATCTTGTCATGGTTGAATAACAAGAGTTAGGGGGTAAAATGGACAAACAGTGAATCTCACAGTCCACTGACACCTCTTTACGAAGTAAATCTCACATTTGGAATTTTCTGCCGTAAAGCGATCGGTTTGTAGAAAAGCTGTTTGAACAGTTGCCTTTTTAGGTCCGATCTGTACCTGTATTACACCCCAAAATATATCCCACTGGTGTTCTTACCCAGGAACAATAATGCAAGTTGCATACATATCAGACGCTAGTTTAGCTGCTTGGGAATTTAAAAGAAGAAAGTTTGTAAGTTTTTCAAGGATATTGTAAATGGACCACAGTCGAAAATGCATTGTTACAGGGTGTACATGGGATGCTGAAACTTTCCATAATCATTCCAAGGAATCAAACACTGGACAGCAATGGATGATGTCAAAGAGAAGATCAATGTGAAGTTCGAAACAAAATTATGCTAATTTGCTTGCTTGAAGCATTTCACTGACTTAAGTTGTGAAAACCTGGGACATTTTAAAACGGATTTGCTATGAAGCTGTTACTGCAAAAACAATGTTTCGACTGTGCTCGTCTCAACCACAATCTGTAAGGTAAGTATGATTTTGTCGCTAACAATTAGCAATACTAATGTATTTCTGTGATGTCGATAATCTCGGTGAATTCTGCACCAAAAAGGTTGAGGATCACAGTCTGTAATAGAGACATTGATTGGCTATTGATCTCTCGAATCAGACTTTTGATTTGTGTCACGAAAGTCTTTAAAGTTGCATGAGAATGCATCGCCTGGTAGACTGCATAGCCCTACTAGGCGGCAGCCATGTCTTATCACAAAGCTCATTGCTAATTTTGCAGTTCGGTCAATTGTACACAATAAATGTGGAGCAGGGCAGTTATCAAGAGATATGGGAATTCTGATTATTTTTGTGATTTGTGTAAAACGGGCAATCTGAGTGAGACTGGTTCCCCATGACACTGTTTTGACGTTAGCCTCAGAGTCAGACTCCGGTTGCTCACTGGCAGTGAGTTCAATGTTGTATTTCATTCCATTCTACACCACAAATGTCAGGGGGCACTGCTTTTTGTAGTTATGAGCCTGTTGAAGATCTCAGATTTTTTTTAACCAAATCTGTTTCATTCGTCATTTCCCTAAGAAAGCGACGCATGTACATCTTCAATTCATGATGCATGTTTGGTTGTCTTTGCTCTGAAGCTTTGCTCGTTCTACACCAACCAATTGGCATGCAGTTCATTTAAATATTCATGAGCATACCAAAAAGGGCAGAAACAGCACGTTTCATCCTCGGACCTTTTCTTAGGTTGCATTAGGATGTAAAAAAACAGCACCCGGGCCAGCCCAACCAATGTTATATACCCTAGACTTTAAAGAACACTGTAAAATAACCTTAAAACCCAATGAATGGCACCTTTAACACTCGTGCTCTCTTTGGGGGTCAGAATGACCCGAAACTATGTTAAATGCACACACGCCTACCTACAATGAGCGATTTAGATTGTATGTGCTTGATTAAACTCAGACAAAACGAAATCTTTCTGATTCATGTGCAGCATGGCTGCACATTTCAGTTCCCAAAAGGATACAGGGTAAAAATTTAATTAACCTGCTTTATTTCAGAGTTGACCCTTAGGACAGGGTGAGTTGCAAAATACGAAGAGATCACGTTAACATGGCGACCAAGAACTTTGTGATATTCGTCCAGAACACTAATATAGTATATGTAAGTTATGGTATAACCTTTACATTTTGTGTCCTTCTCTCAGTGAATTGTCCAAGAAAAGGTTACACACCAATTAACAGCCCTGACAATGTCATATATTTCATCTTTTATGGATATAAATTGGCCCTCTTAGGTTTGATTGCTCTGACAAAAATGAATGACTGAACATATTTGGGTTTCACAAGCCGAAGGTGATGGCAGGTAAACCATGACCTGGCAAACAGTTGCATTTGGATGACTTTCTCCAATCAAATCACTTGTGTTTGACATCCGCATTGAAGTATAAACACATACAGCCTTTTCAGCTTGTTTGTACAGTGTGGATTTCTTTCTATGGTCACATTTCCTTTATTACCTAACCAAAAGAGATGATCCATACTCATCGGAAGGCTTTTCCAGTATATTAAATGATCACTGGTTCTTGGTAGACCATCTTCTTTTGAGTTTTTAATTTGTTTTCGTTTTTTACCTCCTCTGCCACAAATACTTTTGCATATTGTTCATTAGTGTCAGTCTGGTGTTTCTGCTGTTTTTAAAGTGTTTTTCAGCTAGAGAAATATAGAGACTAAAGGGGACAACACTGTCTCCCTTGATGCCATTCAACACGACTCGCCAACCAAAACAAAGGATAAGAGACTTGTTTATTGCTGTTTTGCACAATCCGTTTTCTCATGTCTTTCTATGAGGAGGACCTGCTGTGATCATTTTAGTTTGATAAAAGCTAACCAGGACTCTGTGGGCATGCATGGAGAGAGGCGTTTAATTAACACAAGCACACCGACACACACAAAGCCCAAATATACACCCACTCAGGCAGCCAGAGTGAACAGCACATCCCAGTGTGATGTCTTGTGAAAGGATTTTTTCCCGCACGCTTTAAATGCTGTCACGTCGAACTCGATTTGTAATGATTTACGACTGTTTTAAATGAAGCGTTTGTGAGTCCTTACTTTGATCAGCACCGAACATCTGGTGAATGTGTGGTCAACATGCTTCTTGGATGAAGTATACCTGAGTTAAGACATGAAAACACAACAGGGCACAAGGAACAGTTGATATAGTTACTGTACTGTAGGTTTAGTCTCTCTGCTTTAGAAACAGTAAATAGCTTTAGTGCGTATGAGTGCTGAACAGCAGAGGTTTTGTGGAGAGTGTTCTACGGTGTCAATTGTTCTCCTCAATGGAGGCTGCGAAGAAACTGCTGAAAGGCCAAATTGCACATCTGGAATGAAGAAAAGCACCAGACCTGCTGAATCACAGCTCACATTGCTGGCTCTCCTTACCACAGTGAGGCTCCAATACCAGCTCACAAGGTACAGTATAAAGTGGATTGCACACCTCACTGGCTGTGTGTGTGTGTGTTTTGTGTGTGTGGGGGGGGGTGAGGAGGAGAGAAAGGAGGGGATAGGAGGGGGGGGGGTAGCCACAACAAGGGTAAGTGACAAACAAACAGTGATCTTGGATCAATCCTGGCGGCATACATACTTGCTAACATTACACCTCACACACTCGTTCACGCACTAAAAAGCACATATAACTTTGTTTTCATAACTCCATAACCGTCAGTATTGATCGTGACAAAATGCGAACCTGGCGATATTTTGTTGTGCTTTATCTGCATCACATCCTGTGTGAAACCCACATCAGTACTAAGTGATTAGTGCATAGGCCTACTGTGTTCATTGCACAGCCTCCCCCTCCCTCCCCCAGCCCCCCCTTCACTATTCCCAGGCATAAACACAATACCCCTCACTGTTTAATGTACTCTACATTGATACGATGTTGCTTTTGCTTTGTTGCCCATGCTTGGTTGGATTTAATTATTCACATACAGTATTATCGTTCTGCAGTCCTAGTCCTAGTTACACAAAGGATGACATGGGCTTTCGCTGTGCTTATATAACTGTGAAAACGGAATTAAATTGAAAAACTCTAACATCGCTCTCAAAAGGTGACACTACCATAATCCTGTCACAGCTAATTAAAAGTACTTGACTAAAGCCCCCAGAAGGTTCTATGAAAAGTTCTATTGTGGAATATTTCACAGCGAGCACAGCCAAGCTACTGTCTAAGTTTATATATTATATTATATTACATTCTATTATATTTCTCAATCCTTTTCCATGTTACTTTTTATACACTCAGTCTGCTTCAATAACAGCTTTGTGAGTAACTGTCATCATATAGTTCTATCCTTGCTAGATGTACATTATAGGCCTACACCATTCCATGTTATTGCATTCCATTATTTGTTTTACTTTCAAATAGAAATTTTCATTTGGCCATAAAACCTGCTTTAGTTTGTAGTGGATCATTACTTATGATTTTACCTTATTTTGCTCCCCTTGGACGTCTGTTGTTTTCATCCCACAGTGTAAAATCCATAGTGAAACATTGCCTGTTCCACCGTTACAGTTATTTTGCCCAGCTGTTGCTATGCAACAATGTGAAATGTTGATATGATTTAGATCGCTTCCAACAATAAAGTGCTGAACATAGCAGTATATATGTTACCAGAGTGTGTGTTTTTAATGTTACCAAGAACAGTGTGATGTTATATTAAATAGGTCTGCGCTAGATCTGATCTGGGTGCTGCTGTTTGTTCATCTGCTGTTGGGTCCTCGATGTCCCTTTTTCAAACCATCACAAACGTTTATGAGATTGAAATAGAAGAGATTATTGACGCCGTTTTTGATACCGTGACACTTTATTTTAGTCACCTATTTATCTTGCGCTGCAAAAACACATGTACATTTTTATTTCTGTAATATTCTGTTGTCAGTGGAAAATTGATTGATGGATTGGTTTGTCAAGATGACCTTCAAACCAAGAAAAAAGTGTATGGATGTGGAGCTCCTGAAAATTGTAATTTTCAAACCAACATAATCTTATCAGTGTTTGAACACAATTGATTTTCAAAACATTGTTTAATTTAATCAAGTGTTGCTTCCATCCCAAACCATGGGCTCCGGCTATCCGTCGCTAACCCATAGTGGCACTTAAAAAGAAACATCAGAAATCATCACTTTATTTTCTTGATGTATTCAACAGGAATCTAAGCTCAGAAAATAAATATGGACGCTTCGAATATAAGTCCCCTAACAACAGACAAGCCTCCTGTTTTTTGGATACACTTACCAGTCATCACTCAACGGACGGAAATGAGCCAATTATTTCTTATACAACAGCATGCCAATTAGCTGGAGAGATCTAGTCTCTGTTTATGGTATTTCTGTGTGCTTTGTGGAAGATGCTGTCAGGCAGTTTCTCTTCCAGTCCAAAGCAATTTATATGAGCATCAGTGAGAAGAACAACAGAGCATTCTGTCATTGTTTGACACTGATGACTAGTAGGAGAGGATTTCAGATCATTTTAGACTGTCTGTTGTACTTGAACTCTGATGCACTGTTTTGAAAGTGTAGCTGAGAGATGCGATAAGTGTGGAATAGAAACAGTTTAGAAAATGCCCCTAAAACCACTGTGGAGAGAAGATGTGGACAAACCGTATGAAACAATTCTGCAGAGGGTTCCTTCTACCCTTGCCTTTGTTTGTAGTGGCAAGAGATGTCTCTCCACACAGACTATTTGCCAATATCTTGATTATAGCAATGCTCCATCAGGTATTTTTCATAAACTGGCTTTCAAATATTCTTTTTGAAATGTTGGGGTGAGTTTTTTTGCGTGTCTTTTTTTTCTCCTCAATAACATTTCTGTGGCTGTCTACTCAGTCAGTGTAAAGTGATCCAGCTGTACCATGCTTCTCTATATAGCTCTCTAAATGTTTTCGGCTGGCAATGCGATTCCAGGTTATTCATGAAGGGAGCAGCTGCTGAATTTTCTCTTTTCATACCGACTCAGCATGGGCGTAATTATCAAGCTCGTTTTCTTATCTGATTCACACACGTAACCAAGACACCGTTTGCCCTCCTCTAAAGCCCACTTGTTACTGCGCCTATTCTGAACCACAAAAAAGAAGCGAAAAACCAAAAAGGAATCTCAGCTGGCTTGGTTACATTTAGTTAGAAAGGCTTCATTGTTGTTTTTTATGGAGCGCAGCTTAGAAAATGTCTCCCCAACTCTTGTGTTTTGTCCTCTCTGAGTGACTTGGAGGTTCTCTGTGCTGTCTTTTGAAAGGCGCGCGCAGAAAGCCTGTAAAAAGACATTATTTAAAATGGATTTAGTTGTGAATTAAAAACAAAAGCCAAATGTGGTACTGTAAATGACTGTATAAAGTCTGTTCATTTGCTTTCAGTGAACAGCATACGATCAAACAGTTGTTGCTGCATGGTCTTTATTTTACCATATGGTGTTTGAAATTTCCATGGGCCACTATTAATTCAGTTATGTGATCATAGCTTGCCCCTGTTTTAAACACACTACCATGCATGGTAGCCTGTCATGAAATGTAGCTGCTCCTTGTCTGTAAAGTTATGGAATGAAACGCATCAACCAAAAAATCATGCCACTTGATAATTTAGAGAGCAGGAGCTAGGGAAATGGCAATATATTACACCACATATAGAGCAAATGGCCCCTGATAATGATTTTCAATTTGAAACCTTTTTCAATTTTGACCTTTAACTATGTCTGACCATGAGTGTAATAATATGGCATTAGTGTAATAATAAAGGTAATTAATTTATATAGTTACTCTGGTCAAATAGTTCTTTATCAATGTGTTTATGGATTCATATTTTCATGGTCTTTAAAGCGCTTTGTCACTTTGGTTAATGCATTGTAAAATATCCGATCTCTTTTGCCATCTTTCCAGTAACTGATATTAAGAGTCAATCTAGCTTTTCAAGCTCTGCTAAAAAGGTATTTGTTGTCACGCTACGTATTTCTAAAATGAGTTTATCTTGATGCGAGGTTCAAGATTGTGAGTATCCAAATGGAAGCTGCAGCTTGTCTTGTCTCCTGGGCTCTGTTTAAACAGCTGTTTATGGTCCTGCTGCATGGTGCTGTGTCACAAGTAGGCCTACCTCAGTTGTGTCTCTCCTTTTCCAAACAAGCTTTGTGTCAGGAGATTTCAAAATACCAAACATCGCTGATGCATGTTGTTTCATAAAAAAGGGTTCTTTTTGGCTCGAGAAAAGGATGTGTCTTTGAGTCGTTAAGATTTACCACTTGACCTAGAACTGTAGGATTTGTAAAAGTGAGGATCAGCCAATATCCTCATCTCAAGTCTGCCTTGCTGTTTGCAATTAGAGTAATTGTAAAATAAGATAATACTGTGATCTCACGTGAAATAAGCAAAGGGCAAACAAAGGCTGAAGTACTCTCCCTGTGAGACCTGTAACTGATGCCATGTTAAGAACCATCTGCCTCAAACTTGTCTTGCCTGTCATCAGTGATTCTAATTCAGCACAACAAAACCCAAGTGGAGCAAGCTCTGGGACGCTGCTTCAGGCTGCCCACTGATGAATAACAAACACTTTCATATTGAGAGGAAACATAGATGGACATTGGCTTCCATCACCACAATTCATAGGAAAGAAAGCTATAGTCACAGTGTGCTTTAATGGAATCCTAAATGTCATGAAATAATTTATGGCAAAATTAGACAGTTCTTCTCTTTATATAAAACAAAAAAGCACTCAGCCTACCAGGGCTTGCATTTTTATATATATAGTATTAGCCTCACTAATGCTTCATAAGTAATACAAATGACGCAGGTTCATGAAGGCTAGGACATTAGAACCTATTCAAATTTCATGAGATGAATATCAGAGAAAGCATTTAACATGGATGGTTATCAAGGTGCAAAATGCTGCTACTTTGCTTTTTTCTAAATATCTTTTATTATTAACTAAAAACATCCCTTGGCTCATTTTTCATATAACATTTGGGTTGCCTTAAATTGATAAAAGCATGAGCAGTTCAGCTAGTGCAGTAAAAATGTTTCCTAATTCATGTTAGAATGAGTTCTTACACTACATGTAGTTAATGTTCTGAGCATCCCTTCTTCCTTGTAGCATTACATGCCAGGGATTATTCCGCGTCAAATAGAACGTTAACGTTTCTTCTAGAGATAATACAAGATTTGCCATGCTAACCCAACAAGACACTGCTGTTTATTGATACATTTGAAATGTTAGATCCTCTGCACAATCACATGATATCCCAAAAATACATTTCCATATCATATTGCAATGTGAATCGTGTGTGATTATTCATAGTTATATTCATAATATGCATAATTATGTACACACATATATATGTAAATACTCAAACAATGTTTGGGTAGTGGTGGTTATAGAACATCTATTTCAACTGACTTTTCATAACATGATATGGAAACGTGGAAGTTTCTGTTTGTTTTAGTTGTTCTGATGCTGACTGTTCTTGGCCAAGCAGAACAAGAGAAGGTCAGTATATAAAGGTGGGCTGTAGCCTGGAGACAAAGTAGCATTGATCATTTGCAATCTCTCAACCTCCCTTATGTTCACATTGTGACTCCAGTACCTTCCTTAGAAAATAATGTCCAACTTTGTCCAAAGAAATTCTACATTTGTTCTAGAAAGCATTGTAGAATCAAACAACTATGTAACTTAAGTTTTCATAAATCACCTTATAAAACTAAATTCAATATATATAGATGTGTATATATATATATATATATATATTTATCTGGAAGCTTCTGTGTGTATATATGTAATTGTGATATTGTATTGGTCTCTAACAGCCTCTACCAACTGACCCCTAAAAGCATCCTCACCAGATAATTAAATTGTGAGATGCAGGCAGAGCTTTAGTTTGTGTTGACAACCTAACCATCTCCAACATGTTCACTGTGGCTCTGTTTTGTTCTGCCCCTGTTGGGCCACATTCTCAAAGGGCTGCCACTAACAAAGCTGTACTGTTCTCTTGCCAAATTGTTCATTAGCTGTAAAATGTACATGACTGCATTATAGAAACAAAGCACGTTTCAGACTGTTGTAGTGGAAGTTATTTTCCCAAGCCTGAAAATGTATGTGCTTGGATTCTGAATCTCAAGAGACACTTAGTCAGACATTTATAGAAAGGTAAAACACATTAGCCTAATTAGTGCCCTGGAAGAAAATACAAGGTAGGGTCACCAACACAATAGCATCACTGTAACAGGAGTTATTTTGTGAGATAGTAGATATTTAGGACAAGAAAGTAAGTCCTGCTTGCATATCTCAAAGCTTAGCTTTTGTAAGGTTAAACGTTTTGCATTGCCTTTATGCTCATAGTTCCGGGAACAGGTGTAAACAACAACCAAGGAGGCACTCGGACAACGTAAGCAGGGTGAAATTATGTTTGTGTGTGTATGCATATGCAGATATATACATAGATAATAATAACAACAAAATAAAGCCATTACGGAGGAACCCCTTACACTTTTGAAAGTGGTTGGAGGTTCCAACAGACAGTGGAACCCTCCCATTGGACCAGGCTTCCATCAAGCCTTTTATGAAGAAGAAAAAAAAAAACTTTTATGGAGACTGCACTTTTTCATTGAGGGTGGAAGAGGGGGTAAGTGATCCTTGAATTTGAATCGGACAACGTCTGTGCTGGCTTACTCAGCATCTACGTAGCCTGAATGGACAGACGGGAGCGCCTAATCTTGTCTGATCGTATATATCACAAGACGTTTTCACAGCCCCACATTCCACACAGGCCCCTCGCAAGAACCCCACTGGAGCTTCATGTCCCTCATGCAGCCCAGTCGAAAATAAATACACTGTTTCATATGTTAATGCAAAATAATACTGAACAGACTACAAATACAGTACAGATGCATTCAATTTGTCTAGGCTAGACTAGTAATGCTTGGCTGAAATTGTAAATGCCAGATAGCATATTTTCCAGATCATGCGATGTCTATGATTGTGATGGCAAAAGTGTGGTGTGAATCGTCTAAGCAGTTCGCCATTCAAAGCTAATGCATTCAATCATCTGAAGCAGCTGAAAGCAATCCCCTCTGTGAAGAGTTCTGGGTAAGTAGATGCATTGTTGATTACCTGTAGCCACTCTAAACACAAAGACACAGCTGTTCACTCATGCCTCACCAAGACACTAAGCTGTCCTCCAAATAGAAAACAATGCATAATAAAATGATATGGAGAAAGGGCTGAATGTATGTCTTGAAAATGAACTCTTAGACCTTAGCCAAAGCTACGACCAACTGCTAAGGAAAATGTGTCATTAACTTGAAATGATACTGGCAGTGTACAAGGCTGAGAGAATGGAGATTGAAATCATGGTCCATTTTCAACTGCATCACACATTTAACTCAAAATGAGCATGTAAAATGATTGGACATTCATGCAAAAAAGTTAGTTCGTAAGAAAAATAAATCTGGATGTCTTCTTGTGCATGCAGACATTATAACAAAAACTGAAAGGAGACCAGTTTTATTATTGTGTTTCCTTCAGAAAAGAGGTTAAGAATGAACACTTACAAAAGAGCCACTGAATGTGTTCTTCACCACTATTGTTTTTTGAAGGGATTCATTTTCCCTCAGCAGTATTCTAACATGACTAACAGGCCTGTCTGGAGGACTGATGTTTATCCTTGGATCTCAAATTCCTGCCTTTCCCAAACAGGGCATGACTGACCTGGAACAGAACAGATGCCTTCTTTATTCTGCTGCCCCAATCTCCCAGGACGAGCAAAGCAGCTAGAGATGAGGAGAGGTTTTCACCAGAGTGGTCTGGGATGCAGCCTGCATTTTAACAACCTGCTCATATTATCCTTCTTACTGTACCCAATTCTCCTTTAAATCATTTATTTTTTTTAGAATCCCCCCACCCCCATTTAATCACAGACTGCTTTTTAGTAAAGCATTTGTAATGTGCTTGGCAGGATGCCTAATGCCTCATCTCCTTTGTGCGTGTGTGTGTGTGTGAGTGTGTATGTGTAGTGGTGTGTGCTTGTGAGAGGGAGGGGATGGGAAATAAGAATGTTAAAGTTTTGTTTTGTATCCCCGTCACAATTTCAGTTTGCTGCCAAAGTAAGTTGATTTAACATCTTTACTTTCAGCCGTTAAATAGACTGTGGGACTGTGGGATGGGGGAGGGATTATGTGGTGCAAAGACTAAACCTATACGTCCACCCTTGAGTGCTCTAGGACAAAAACAGATCCCCCTTGTTGTACAAAACAAAAATCCGAGTGCAATTTCCTGGTCACTCGTTGGTGAAACTGACACTTTTACCAACTTCATTTGAGCACTAATACTCACAATAGGAAGTAGGTTCCTCAGCTAGCAAACACTCCATCTATTTGCTGGTCCACAAACACTTTGTTGGAATCAGTTTTATTAGATGCACAATCAGAGGAACATGGTGTTAGATGCAAGGGTAAGGCCTGAATCTATTAAGGCTGCTGACCAGTCTTTGTCGAACCATTCACCTTACATGGTTTTTCTTCTGCATTCGAAAAGTTGATGACTGAAATTTTATCGCAGATTATTTTAGCCCGGCACATGGCAATGCACATTTTGAGCCTCTGCAGCACCATTAATCTGCACAGTGGGCAGCTGAGGAATGTGCATTGAATGGGACATTGATATTTGGGATCATATCTCCTGTCACCAGAGCCTGAAATAGCAGTCATTATGTGAAGCTCTCTATGTCAGCGGTACAGAGCAGAGCAGTCATGGATGGAAACACGGACGGCTCAACAAATACTGTTGACATGTGGACCTCTACATGGACGTCAAAGAAAACAAACAGTCCTAAAACAGGCTAAACTGTTTGGTATATTAATCATTGTCTACAGTTTAAGAGGCCATCAGATGTCATGCTGACTGGTTCCTCGACGTCTCGAGTCCAAGAGCCAACCAGTAAACGCAAATGATAGCATACATGTCACTGACTGACAGAAAGCATTGTGTGCGTTTGTGAAGAGACATGTAGTGATCCTTAAGAATGGTCGGGACATTTCTTGGAAAAGCAACAATTCATCTCTCCCTTTGTTTTTTCATTTCACTTCCATCTAGGTAATAATAGTCTTGACCGCAGCGAGATAAACTATCAACTGTGAACATATCTCCTTCTTTCTCCGGTAACACCACTGGGGACTTATAGAAACTGCCAAAAGCAACGTGAAGAGGGGCCTTTACTGTATTTATTAATGTACATGACAGGCATATAGCTGCTTCTTTAATAATGCCATGTTGTTATGATTATTAATTATTGATGGTGTTCTGGCCTCTCTTTGTCAGATTACTTTCTGTAGACAGCCAACAGTGCCTCTAAGTGCTGGCGCTGTGACCTGTAGCCGTTGCTTGTTGCATTGTTCGTCCAGCAGCAGGTGGCTTGCGTGCTCTGCCTTTGTGTCTAGTGAACTTGAGCCATATTGGGACATCAGCAATTTCCCAAGAGACCAGCGTGATCAGGTTCAGCTTGCTGTGTTTAGATCTGGTTGCGTCTTACATTTTAGTGTGCAGCCTTCGCAATTATGAAATGAACACAAGGCAACGTAAGTGGCATCACTCGAAATTAATACATTATCGCTGATTTGATCGATAATTCAAACCGCTTGTTTTTAAATTGAATATTTCTCTGGTGTTTTTACTAACTTTTTTCATTCCAGACTAGTGAGTGAATATGGTCACAGAGCCCCACTAACAGTTCTGTAGCCTACAACCCAGGCATGACAGAAGAATTCAGATATGCTCTGATGAAGGATGGCTATTTAAAGACTTTCTGATAGCACAGAAGAGCCCAGGGCTCCATGACAAAGTTCAAATTATTTCAAGGATGCCGCAAAATCCTACAACCCCTTATCAATAAATACTGGCAGAGACAGGCACGGTTTGTTATGACAGATGTACTTTTTCACTTGACAAGCAGAACTACCTCTCAATTACAACAAGTATGAGTGTTACAAGCCTAGCCAGTGCCAGGCCATGACAGCAGCTGTTAAAATGCAAACATCTGCTCATACAGAAGAGTTATTTTTGAACTCTTGAATCTAGGACAGAGGTATAATTATAGTTTTAGTAGAAACTAAAGACCTGTATGTGAATAATCAGCTAATGTTCTGTCCAGTGTTCTTATTTTGTCGCAGTGCACAGAATGTTTATCTGCTATCATTTTAATGTAAAAATGACTAATGGATAAGGGTCTTCCTTCTGCAAGGTCACACACTGTTCAACCTCTTGAACGACTCTCTTTCTGTATAGTACAGCTTTTATATCATTACCGTTTAAACTTTAAACTAAACTAGGTGGAGGAGGACCAAAGGAACACAGACAATAACCCCCATGATGCCAGAACAAACCATTAGCATGTTAGGGGAGGGGACACAAATTATATAAGGTGAAAAAGTCCTGATATAATTTGTAAACCCCCTGGAATTTTTTCTAGAAAAGAACAGACATCTTCATATTCTCTCAGGTTGTTCACTGTGACTGACACAACACCGAGAATAACCCCCATGATGCCAGGACAAACCCTTTGCATGTTAGAATGTGAGGGGAGGGGATAGAAATTGTATCAGGTAAAAAAAATAGCCTGATAAAATGTATATCCCCTCTGTAACTTTTGCTAGAAAAGAGAAGACATCTTCATATTCTCTCAGGTTGATCATGGTGACCAAAAGAACACAGAAATAACATCCATGATGCCAGGACCATCCATTGGCATGTTAGGGGAGGGGATAGAAATTCTATCAGGTGAAAAATAACCTGATGTAATTTGCATCCCCTCTGTAACTGTTACTAGAAATAAGCAGACATCTTCATATTCTCTCAAGTTGTTCACTATGACTGAAATAACACAGACAATAACACCCATGATGCCAGGACTAACTATCTGCATGTTAGAATGATTGAAATGAGGTTGAAATGAGCTGTGGTCTCCATACATGCTGTGCTCATTAATATACAAACAAAACCAAGCGTTTCACAGCAGCAGTTTCGATATGTCAGATTTACATCAAACAGAGGTGTCAATGGGTTGTGAGATTCACTGTACGTCTATTTTACTCCCCAAACTTCTGTTATTCCATTGTGATCGGGTAAAATCAGTTTTGCAGTCTGTGACCTCTTTAAGTGCAGAGAAGCTGCGTTCACAGCTAGCACTGCAGCATAGTTTTTTTTAGTCCATTTCAACATAACAGTAGCTGTCCTATGCTATTAGCTCTGTAGGCCTACTTTATATAACAGGAAGATACCAGGACCCAGATAGATTCAAATGGATGGATGGAATCAAAGGTGTTTGTGTAGACTCCTCTATTTTGTCTATTTGTTCTCTTCTTTCCACATGTCCTGTTCCTGAAGATCTGAGGTTGCACTGATACATTTCTCACTCTTAAAATGTGTAGAGGAAAGTAGGTCACAACAAGGGCTGTCTCTGTTAACCAAGCATGTAAATAAATAGACACATTCCCTCTTTGAACTAATCAGAAAACAATTATACTTCATTAAAATGTTTCAGTGCACTGCTGTGAAGATGACAAGTCATTTCTAACTCTGTTTCAATGCAGGTCCCTGGGCATCCTGATGAGAAGATTAATGGAGCCTCTCAAAGGGATTTGCAAATGTTACCTATCAAATATGTTGCCTCAACCTCTACTCATTGCAAACAGCAGGGCTTCTTGCTTGGCAGCATCATATTCATTCAGTTCAATTCCCAGTGCCAAATCATCACATGACACTCATTCATTATACCCGTACCCTCTGTTTGCATTTTCAACGTGATGTTGCCAAGCATGTTTTCAGACAAATTTAATAGCATTAGCTCTTTTTGTTTAATTGTGCAGTTCCTTAAGATCTTGACTTGCTCCTTGTGTGTCATATAACACTTTAGGATTTCAGTGTTCGAAAGGTTTACTGTCTTGCTGGGATTTATAGTTTTCTGTTTAGCCATTGTACTGTGGGCTACCATGGTGCCTGCTGTGATTTAGAGTGTAATTGAGAAGTGTGAAAATCCTGCACAATTTTTTGCTGCCATCAAAATAAAAATCTGAATGCTCCTCGAGATGAAAGAAAATCATAGCATGATAAATCAATTTCTACATTGTGATGAGGTCATGAATTCTTCGATATATGAAATTGCCAAGCAGCAAGAGCGTGTACAGTAGAAGGTAATAAAGGAGAGGGAATGATGATCATGTCTTCTGACTGTAGGCTGTGGAGACAAGAGAGAAGGCCGGGCTAAAGCATGCTGAATGCTGTTTTTCCCTCCTCCAAGCAGGGAGATGAGAATTCCAACTGCATTGCAGCAGATCACAATTCATTCAAGCTGGAGGTAGGCTGCTTTTGTAGAAGGGAAGAGCATGAAAGACTGTAACCACTACACCGAGACTGATGAAAGTGTTAAAAAGTCAAATGCTGCCACTAGGAAAGGGGCCATTTATTACATAGCAGTCAATGACCAGTTGTGAATTGTGTGTGTGTGTGTGTGTGGTTGAGTTGATCTTTGTTCTAAGTTTGTGAAGCCTACATGGAAGTGGGTGTTTTTTTGCCTTCTGTGTTATGGACACACCAAGCTAGATTTCTTCATACCATAGACACAAGTTTTGAAACATATAAAGGCTACCAATATACTTGGATAAGAGGGCTCTCAAATCCCACGTCAATCCAGTCTCAATTCAGACAGTTTTCATGCTCTCACGCAACACCCTGTATTTCTCACGCATTTCAACCTTATACTTGTCCCGCTATATATACTGAGATGAGATTTAAAAATTTGCATTGATGAGTACTCTACTATACTCTTTTGCATTCTGCTCTAGGCTTCTTGTTCTCCAACTCTCCCCAATCTCGTCATTTCACTTTGACATTTAAAAGGCCCAATAAATATTTTCTACAAATGTCTTTAATAAAGGTTTTGAACAATCAGAAACGTCACTAGCCTACTCTTAAATCGCAGCTCATTTAGCCTTCATCTTAAGAATATCGCAACTCGAATAGCGTCGTTCGTCTTCCCACGATGCATCACGTAAACAATTCGCTCGCTCCCATTGAAAATGCGTGGAAAGCAACGCAGCACTAATGGCTTCGCTCTTGTGGACACGCACAGTTCTGGCTGTAAGTAGGACGTGCGTGGTTCAAGCCGCGCAGCGTGCCGTGCGCGTGCCTCAGTTGGACCCAGTGAGCCAATGGAAAACTACCTGCTACGGAAGGTTTGTGTTCGACATTGTTATTGTAAATGCAGTAATGTGCTGCTGACCTGCACAAGATCGCTAACGACGGGTTATTCATACGTTATCTATAGTGATTATGAGGCAAGTTGTTTGCTGGCAGCAGTTAGTCTGTCTTCAGCCTGCTGCTATGCTCGTGAGCGGACACTGCAGTTAGCTAGTTTGCCATTTAGAAAGAAATCCCAATTGATATAGTATGTCTGGACTTTTGCAAAGTCTGACGGACCCAGTTTTTCCAACTTGTTCTAGTTTTGTTACCTTATCATGAAATGCTACAGTTAAAGGCTAGACACTGACACCCATTAAAGTATCTGCAGGTACAAGGCTTACTACCATCAAGCAGCAGCAGTCATTATACCTGTCCTAAAAGTCTTCACCCATGTTCTAAACTTTGACATGTACCATCCAATGATTTATTTAGAAAAGATATTGTGATCTCAACCCAGACAATTTACACGCACTCTGCTTAATGGTGTACAATATCATTACAATATGTCTGTGTTTCAAGATTCATTTGGCAGCATGTTTTCCATGTAGGGGGAAATGGCATCTGGTCGAGCAGCTGTGTGATTATAATTGCTATACAACTTAAGCTAATAAATTGCAACTGTAGGAGCAACATATTAGAAATGCTGTTTTTGTATGAGTAAACTTTCAAGAAGTTTTCATGTGCATAATGTTCCATGCAGTGGGCCATTAGAACATTCTCACAAGCTCAATATTTCAGAACTGAGCCCGGTTTCACACTTAAAACACAATACCTTGGGTAAGCTGGCCAATTTAGTATGCCTTGGCTTATTCAAGTCATGTCAAGTGCCTGTTTATCATACAACCAGTTATCCAATGTGTCACGTATAATGTTCTTCATAGTCTGCTCGAAATGCACAACGTATCCAACCCATATTGTGCAAGGCATCCAGTCCCATAAGATGGTACACATACTTTAATTAACCTATCAACCTAATGTTTTTGCATGCTCGCATTGTTTAACGTTAAAAAGAACACAGAACATTACCCTCTTTTAATGAGCATTAGATATTTTTTTTACGGTGATGTTATTACTGGAATTTTGTGGGTATTGTTTTAGCCTTTAAGGGCCTTCTACACTGTAAGCATTTTGTTTGGAAGCAAATCCTTAAATTAACCATTAAGTCGATTTCCCTATGAAATGACAGATATCAGTGAATAAGATGCCACGGGTGAGCAGACCTTCGTGCACCACATTACTTTGAATAACAGCTGTGATTATACCATTATCAACCACACTTGACTGATTGTCAGGGGTAGATACATTTGTGGAGATCATTTAGGGAACTGTCCTGTTATTCAAGGTTGCTAACATGCTTTACAGCAGCCTGGCATAGGGAGATGCCTCAAGACTCTCACCTTGAGTCTGCAGCCCATGTAAATAGTACAAGTAGACCACAATCCCCCTTTTGAATATGAGAAATGCTATCATCTGCAGTGCAGTTTCCCTTGGAGGAAAAGCATGCTGGGGCCGCTGCTTCCGATTAGGTGTCCCACCACAGTTTGGATACAGTGACTTAAAGCATGTCTGCTTTTTAACAAGCAGGTAGCTTTGGACTGACCTCTGAGGGAGACAGCTAGGGGCTTTGTGTACTGTCAAAATCCCCTTTTGCCACTGGCCTCCTGCATGGGACTAAATAGCAGGTTACATACTACTAAGTATGTGTTTAATTCACCTTCAGTCAAGCTGCAGTAGCACTTTAGAGGAGAAAAAACGCTTCATGGAACAAAACACTGTGTTTGTGCTGCCTTGCAGGGAGCCATGACCGGCTTTCTCATATCTGCTGCTGCAGAGAAATAATGGTCATCACGTTGGGAGCTCTCACACCGGTTCTCTGTATGCTTTTGCTATGACAGAAACTGTGTAATAATTAGCCCTGTCCCACCATGCTCCTCCCCCACTCCTCTTCCACCTCCACCCCCCCTGCCTTACACACACACTCATCCAACCGTTTTTCTGCCCTTCGAGAGAAGACCAGATCATTGGGAGGCAACAGTGTGCATTATTGCTCTTCCTTGATGGTAATCGCTCTGACAATCTGCTCATTTCAGGGAGAGAAATAAATACATTTTTACACCATCGCTCTGAGCCTTGCATTAAGATGAGGACAATAATTTCCTTGTAAAGCACCAGTCAAGTGGAAGATTATATCCATATTGCATTTTTGTTCTCCAGGCACAGGGAGGAAAGTAAATGCTGTGTGTAGCTGCTCCATTTGATTCCTGCAGGCAGGGCTTCTTTCAATTCCATTTTCCTTGGCTCTGCTTTGCTCTCTATTAAAAAGACTCATTCAAATCTGGCAGAGGAAATTGCATCAAAAGGCCTTGAAGCAGTCATAGATCAAGGAAATTGTTACCATTTAAATGTGCTTGTTCTGTGCAGGTCCAAATTTTGGTAGCATTTGAAGTCGCAAACCCTATGTTACTAAGAAGAGAAGCTTACTATCCTTGTACTGTATTTGGCATAATCAAACGTTAAATAAAGAAACAGAGCTTTGCTAATTTAATAAACAATGCTTATGGAATACTAATATCTCTGAATGTAGATGTGATTCAATTTGATTTTCACTCGAGTTCTCTTGCTTTCCCTCCCCTAAGGAGGAGATGGTGGTTTAAGCAAAGCTTTGCATCTTGATGAGTTGTTGCTTGTAGAATAATCCTTCGCGTGAACATACTTCACGGAAGGCATCCCTGTTGCACCCTGCAGGTCAACATTGAATTTCGTAATACTTTGCTTGGCAGTGTAAATCCCACAGGGTCATTTGAATTCTACTCTGTACAAAATGAAATTACACTGTTGTGTCATTGATAGTTTACAGACTTATTTGCGATGTTATTTTGATATTTTTCAGCCATATTTTGCCATTGGCCAAAGTAACACATTCAGCCCGTATTGACAAAAAGGAAAAGTTTGATATTTCTGCCAGGAATGGTAAGTTCACATCCTCTGAAAGTAGTATCCCATTTTTATCATAACGTTTTGCATACAAAACGATTTGGGTTTCAAACTTCCAAACACTGTTTGTATGCTGATAGATAATAGTGTCTGTCTTATGATTATGCCACAAACTTCCTTTGAACACTGACCTAATTTTACCTTGCACACAAGTTAGCAGATGGAGTAAGCTTTGACTACAATTAATTAACATGGATTTGAGGCATTAATTAGAACCAAAATGTCTTGGAACTCATTAGTCTGATATGGATAACATTTCCATGGAGAGCCAAGCAATTGAACTCTCGATGATAAACAGTGTTTTGCTGCAAGAGAAAAGGGAAAACATTCTCATTTTGACTTAATTGAGTGAGCATAGGAGATGCTTCAGTCACTGCAAGAATCTGTAATTACATAATATATATATTTTTTAGCAAAGTTGGTTTGGCAGAGTCTGTTATTACTTGCAAAAAACAAATACAAATGCTAGCCATGTTTATTTGTGTTCTGTTGTGCGTTCAAAGTTACACCACGACTATCGATGCTTAAAGTATCACTGCTCGGCAAATGCCACAGACTAGTAAGTAGTCCACTACTTACATGACATATCTCCAGTATGTGCAACTGAATGAGCAGACAACCTGATCTGTAGATTGGATGGGGAGAGGTATGGTCTTATTAGAGTAGGCTGCTGAAGAATGCCTTGCCTGGCCTGAGGCATACCTTAGAGAAGGGGACTTTTCTCTCCACTTTATTTTTAAACGTTTGACAAGGCTTGTCTCTCCTGGTTACCATCACTCGGAAAGGACAGTAACCCCTCACTTGCTTGGTTACATGTCAACAACCCTCTAGTTCACACCATGTTGTACATTTTCTGGGTTTATCTGCAGAGCATGGGTGAGTCTTTTCAAATTGGCTGGAATGTAGAGTACAGTCCAGATAAAGGGCAAAGGAAGAATACTGGTATTTCACAACATTGAAGATGTTATATAAGACAATTAAATTGACTTTCTGCAGTAGCAAACTATGAATCCATCAATCAATATGTTGGTTACTTGAATACATACTTCTAGGTTGAGTTAATGGTAAATCACTCTCAGTTCTATGTACATTTTGTGGGTTTCGCTGGAGCTTTACTGCCAGCAAGACACCTGCATCTCAGTAGAACACCTGTTTTCAGACGCCTGCTCATACCTCTAATCTGTTTCACTGACAGATGGATGGATGACTTCCTAGAGATGTAATCTTATTCATTTAACCTTCATGCTATCTATACTGAACACAGTCATATCTCTTTTAGGTTTTCATGTTCAAATCACTGTAAGGTCATTTGATTGATGATTATTCGAGGAAAACTCTACAGTTACCCTTGATCTCTGCAACATTAATTGTCCACAGTGTGTTCAGTGCTGGCAGAGGCGGTCCACATTAGAGGTCCAGGACCAGCTGAATATGGTTAGCTTGTGCTGGTTTAGGCTCTCAGCAGCTAATCTTCAGTGGGATTTAATGCAAGACAGTGCACTGGATAAGGACTGTCCTGAAGACTGCAGCGTTGTTTTAAGTAGTTCAATGGTCTATTGTTGTTTGAAAGATGATCAGCATGGTGTTAGATGAGATGAAACCAAATGAACTGTCATTAAGTAAGGACCTCTTTCATCTATAGCTCTCCTGGCTATAGAAAGGAATTTCACATCATGTTGTTAGACCACAAAAGCATAGCATAAATAACAAGTCAATCTACAAATAGAAATACTTACAATTAGTTCAGAATGTATGCATTTTGTAACAGTCTATTGATTTCTATTAAAATGTATAGTGACAAATAACCCACGAGACAATTTTCTTCTGGAGAAATAGGTCACAGATTCAATTACAGTCACTGAAGCATGGACTCAATCTATCATGCCAAATTAAGTGCATTTTAGCAACCTACTTTTCTTTTTGAATTTTATAGACACATTCAGTCTAGTGGAGAATCTGTAGAAACTAATACACTGGCTTCTTTCGATTAATTTATAGCTGTTTTATATGTAATGCACATTGAAAAATCATTTTCTTCAGGGAAAAAGCTGTTAACTCAGGCTCTCAGGTTTATCTGTCTTGAAAGCCTGCACTTCACCTCCTCCAGATTCTCATTATAAGTTTCAGGATTGCTTAGAAACTATCGCAGTTCAATAGTATCTTTTTGGTAAATGTGAAAATGAGTGGTTGGGTTTTGCAAAGTATTCTTAGTAGACACATGCACACTGATGAAATGTGATCATGATTTGCCAAATGTTTTTTTGAATGATAAAGAAATGTGTCCACTTTGTCATCGACATGACAGTCCTTCAAAAGCTCAGTCCTCTGGTTGTGTGATTAAACATGTTTCCCTTGTACTGCTGCAGAGAAAACGTCCGGAAAGCAAAAACAATGTACAATAACTGTAACCACATTCCCAGATGTTCCTACCTGAGGATTAATAAAGTGATTATAAAGTGTTGGAAAGTGCTGCAAATGCTCATGCAAACCTGAACTTATTGCTAAACAGATGTGAATACGTATCCAAACATTTGTAAAAAAAACTTTCTTAACTGACCTTGATTTGTTCTAATCTGTATTGCATGTATCTGATTTGCTTCACAGCCACTCTAAATGCCAGACTTTGAGACAGAAAGATTTGGGTCAAATCCACATTTACTAGATAGTGAAGAATGACATATGTCATACTGATAATAGCCTTCGAACCACAGCATTTTATTGTCTTGTGAGATTCAGCAGACTTAAATTCAATCTCTTGTCATCATCTTGTCATCTACTTAGGAGCAGCCAGCTCTCATTTTCCACTGTCTGCATTCAGAAAGGGGTTGCCATGGAAGTGACCAACAGTGACCATCTCCCGAGACGTAAGCCTTTGTCTCTGTCTTCAATTGATGTCTCCGAATGTTCACTCGTATTTCATCAAATTGGGAACCTGGTCTTGTGTTAGGTTACTGGGAAATGTTCAAGTTTTGAGTAGGAAGTAGTTTTAGCGTTAAATCCATCTTTTATTATTCGCAGGCCCGTTTGATCTTAAGCTTGTACAGTGCTGGATATTCTCCTCTGAAGAAAGCTCCATAAAGCAGGCTTTAATAATTCATGACACCAAATTTAGATTTGTGCTCCACTGCTCAGAAACTGAAATTTTTCCACTACATTACTTTGTGAAATAGGCATGGATCTGCTTTTTAAGTCTGATATACAGTTCAGCAAGTTTTTAACAGCCAATGCATATTGTTAGTCATATTTTACAGTAAATGGAATATATGAGTTAAACTGAACAGTTTTTCAATGATTTGTAATGTGTGCTCTTTCCATTAGCTTTTGCTGTGTGGCTCAGGCTATGCAGATAGCATATTTCTGAAGTTTTGTCAATGGTGCTTCTATACAGCACAATGATGAATTGCAGTACTGGCAGGCAGGTGTCCAACTAAAGTGAAAATGCAGATCTTGGTCTTTCTCCACTCTCCAATGGTACGCTTTATATTGGTATGCTTGTCCCAAATACATATTAATGTAATAAAAGTGATTTAGGAATGGGCAATTGTTCCTACAGCTAATGTCATGTAAATAGAGCAAAAATAATCTACAATGAGTAATGTCTGTTTACGTATGCATCATGTGCTGTGTATTTGGTTTCCCTTGCATGCAAAGTATAGCCTAGGTAATTGATTTCACTCGGCTCATTACGCACAATTTGTATATCACATGGGCTGGAAATGAAAGTTGTTGATTAGTTAAATCTTGTTTTAGGAAATAGCTTTTTCACATGCTAATCAGTGTGCTATCCCTGCAATATTATTATTTGCGTAGTGGCTTGATGTGCTTTAATGTGACTTCGGTACATTTAAATGGCTTGGATGTTTGATCATATACTGTATTTAATGCCATCACGTATATTACATACTTCAGATAAATGTTTTGTCAATGTAATACTTTCCGGTAGACCTGTGGAACCCACCTCACTGCAAAGGTAAGATAACATTCAATTGAAGATGTCTGAGAGTGAAACACATTATTCATTGACATTTGGCATTAGGTCAGTGCTTCCCTGGTCACAGAAAGTACTCATTGAAGATGGATCAAGGTTGAATGAGAGAACATTCACAAGTCTTTAGTTCATCCTATGCACTTTAACTCTGTTGGCTCTTACAACAGTGCTGCTTTATAAAAAAATAAAAAACAAACTCAGTTTGTTGGCTCAGGAAACATGTTGCTAGTATAAAGTTTTCCCTCTTAATATATTCCTCCGTTTCCCTCTAAAGCATGGCCTTTTAATGAATCATTCGATAAAACACACAGTGTGAGATTCCTCTTACAAAGCTGACCTGCGTATAACGCCATGTGAAACATAAATCCAGAATATTTCTCCACAGCTGTTTTTGGTAGAATGTTGTCCTTTGCTTAACTGTGCAGGTTAATTGTGCTTTTTCAATCTCTGCATGTGATGAAACTTAAAAGGGACACAATTACAAATTGGAATTCTTATTTCCGCTGAGGCACAGGAAGATAAAATGCATAAAGCACATGCCAGCAGTAACTGTCTCCATGCAGGGTCATTAGAAAAGGGAAACAAATTAACCAGGCATCACTTTGGATTATGGTAACGTGACAAACCGCTGTGGTGAGGGCCTCCCTTCCTTTCTGAATATTGAGCAGTTGCTACTGTACCGGAGCTAGCCCAAGAGGTGTGAGTGCTTTGCAAGGTGGCATAAATGCACCAGGCCATGCCCTGGAGGTGAGGTGGCACCATAAACCCATGGACACAAACCACAGGGGCCATGGGTACTGTCGTAAGCCAGAACATTAGAGACAGAGGGGATGTGGAATGAGACCCAGTGACAAGATGGTAATGCCCCCATTGTATTACGCCTTGCTATACCATGGCTTGGTTGAATGCACAATTCTGATTGGTTCTTTGGTGAGCTGTGCATTAATTTGTTTCGCAAATCAATTGCTTTCCAAATCAATATGAAAATGTATCGTAGCACACAATATCAGACTCAAAGAGATAACCAAAAGAGACATGGACAAAAGCAGTTTACATTCAAACCCCTAACCTGCAGTCTGCAAATATTGGCAAAGCTCACTCCCATGCAAACATGTGTGTGAACATACATGGAGACAAACACCTCCACACACCCTCGCACCTCCCTCCAGGCAGAAAAACCTACACACATGGGCCCCAGCACCTCCTTTGCAGGAAATTTTATGGTCTCATGAACATCAGTCGAGGTCATGCTCGGGTCACAGCCAATTTATCTTGCCGAGGTGCTGTGAGGGGCTGTCTATGAAAAGACATCTTTGCATTAGCTGGGGGTCTTGATTGATCCCCACTTTCTGTTTACACTTTGTTTGGCAATTGTATTCATGAGGAGGGAATGCTTCTTTCAAATGGAGGCTTTGCACCAGAGAAAATAATCTCCTTAGTCACATGCTCTGTACTCTCCTTATTGTTTACCATTTACAATTAGGTTTCTGGCTAATGACTTGCTTTGCTGCACCATAATGTTGACACGTCTAACTCAGTGAAGTATACCATCGCACAATGGCAAATGTTTTTTTTACAGTTGGATGTACAGCATATTTTTGATAGGAATATATATTGGAATAATTGTGGGGCAGTAATGTCTAAATAGATTTCAACCACAGACTGGTGTGCGCATGACTTGGGAATGTGGGCCTGCTTTCCACCCTGCTTCATCACTTCAGTGTTTACTGAACTAAAGAGAACCAAGTGTCTGTTTACCATCTGACGTGGAGAGCTAGGCATCACTTTCTAAAGAACCAATTTGCTGCCTCTAAATTTAAACCCATGGTACACTTGTTTTCTGCTGTAGCGAAGCCTCTCTTTCTGTTCCCACTTGCCGTTGCTTATCAGCCAATAGTTTGTTCTCACTTGGGCTCATGTTTTTTTCTCTATTGGATTTTCTCCCCTCTAGCTCCCACAGACTGTGCTGTTACAATCATAACATATCCTTTAGACTGAAAACAATGTTGTGCTGGCATTTTTCTATCTAGATTATTTTGCTTTGTGTGTATGTGTGGGGAGGTCGACAAGAAGCTCTATTGTTTGTTCTTCAGCTACCATTTGAGTTGGCATACTCACTGGTTGGCTGGCTAGTCTTATCAGGACTTGGACAAAGGCCAGCTGTGGATAGTTAGAGGGAATGGAATTGCGTTAATTAAGTTCCGGGAACCTAATATGTTGAAATGCAATATGGCAAAATCAACCATTGGCATTTCCAGTATGTGGATGAGGAGCAAAGAACGCTATTGCAGGCAACAAGTAGGCAGGGAGACAGGGAGGGAGACATGCATGGAAGTAGGGAGGCAGGCAGTGTAACAGGCAGGGAGGCCAACAGGCAGGGAGGCCAACAGGCAAGGAAGCAGGGAGATGGGTTTGAAGACAAGGAGGCAGGTAGGCAAGGAAGCAAGGAGACAGGTAGGGAGACCGACAGGCAAGGAAACAGGGAGGCAGGCAGGGCCGACACACCAGGCAAGGGTGGTGGGAGAGAGGCAAGGAGGAAGGTAGGCAAGTAGGCTGGTATGGTTTGGAGTGAGTCAGAGAGACAGACATGGAGACAGGCAGGCAGTCTGGACACTGGATAGTCTATAAAAGCATTCTGGGAATTGTCCCCTTTGGAAAGAGTTGAAACCTTTGTGGCTGTGTGATGACATTGAATCCACCAGGATGCAAGCTCTCCTGTGTCCTGATTTTTTTAAATGACTGCCCAAGTCTATTCACAGTTATGAATGCATTCCCATCTGTGAAATGCCAAACAAATTAAATCTAATGCCTGCCGATTGGATACAGTCATACTCCTCATTATGGCCATCAAAAGGCAATGAGGTATTGCAAATATTTTATTGCCAAATTTAATGAAGCTGTGGTTTCCCCATTTAGGTTTCTTAGATATCTGCATACGCCACAGCCTCACTTGACTGGTTATAATGAAGCCATTTTGCAGATCTTAATCCACATTTTATGACTTGTGAGTTGGTTAGAAGCACCAGGTTTTAAGTCAAGTCGATGAAATGTTATTTCAAACAGATAGAAATATCGTAACCTAAGTTTAGCATATTCAGGTGCGTCATAATATGCATGGTGAGCTTGACCCAGGTGCTTAGGGGGATAATACATGGTATTTGCACTATATTTCTAACTACAACGATCATAACAGAAATGCAGGAGTCATACATATTTATGAAATTAAGGTGCTTTGTGCAAGGACATGTAAACACAGCACAAGCATCAATGTATGGCAAGCAAACATACTGATCTGTGTCGTAACTACGTGTGTATGCATCTTCATGTCATTTCATGTCAGCCTGAATACCGTTCCATTGTGTATAAGTGAATAATGAAAAGGCAGAGCAGTTTTTGGGTGGATAGATGGAAAACAAGGTTTCCTTGAACAATGGTGCTCTCACTGCTGATCTCCGGCCCGGGCCTAAGATCTGCACCATCTGTGATGTTACACTACTGCCATCCACTGCAATCTGTTTGACATAACCACAGCACAATGGGAAACGATTAGGGTTCTTGTGACACACTTTCAGCTACTTCTTAACACTATTTGAACACGTCTAGTAAGTGAGGAGTCAAATCAGACCCAAGGCACCCAAATAACAAATCACAATCTTTGAAAACTGCCATCTGGTTTGCGCAGTGGTTCAGTTGCTCGCTTATGAAAATTCAGAAGTGATATTGTGCCATCGTGTGGCCGTTTCATGCCAGCACATTGCTTGTAGATAGTGGGACGGGCACTTCAGAAAGCCTCAGTGATGTGCTTGGTCGTCGATATGGCCAGTACATTTATTTGAGTGAATTTTCAAAACCATACCTTTTTGTCAGAAGACGACAATGTAAATATACTATGAACGGTACGATGGCAAATGAACTGTCATTCCAGATCTGTTTCTCCCTCAGTGGACAGCATTGCATTAGAGTATGTCCATGAATTGTTTTACCAACCTTAACTTCAATACCACCAGTAACCCCAACCTAGGTTGCATACATGATAAAGTAACATTTGTTGAACCTTGACCTGACCTACAAAAATGACCTTAAGTCATTGTGATTTTCATCAAACATACAGAAATATATTGTTTTTGGGACTATTACTTTTTGAATAGTCTTTGTTGTTGATACTGTAAATATGCCCTGCTTCAATGACGTTTACATAATTCAGGAAGTGAGATCATTTTCAGTTGCCCTTGAAATAATCCATCACTTGTACAGGCATCTCATCTACAGTTAGCAAGGCTTGTTTAATTCATAAGACATAAATACTTAAACACAGGTTGCAGTTTGGTGTATGCAGGGCCAACGATAATCTTTTAACTTGTAATAAAAGGTTATAGCAGTGGAAAATGATTCTGAGTTCAGAAGCTTAACAAGAGGGTAAATCATGTACTTGTCTTATATAATTATGTGCAGTGTAGTAACGTTCTGTTAATCCTTTTCAGTGTAATCACACTAATAGAAATACATACTTGTAAGAAATATCTTAATTCAGCTCAGTGGTGGAAATCCAACACAATTATTTGGTCAAGTTGTTTTACAAGAGTCAGACTTACAGTTAATGATTTGACCTCATGAATACGCTTTTCAATGCTCACTCATTCAAATCACACGGCAGTTCTAGAGAATGCATTAAATACATTTCATTGGGGAACATTCCATCCTTTCGGATGTATTATTTGTAAAGAGGAGACATTTCAATTTACAGGACCGCTCTGTATTTCTGTATCTATTTTTAGTTGTTGTACTCCAGTCGTACCTCACTCTGTACACCTAAAACATTCATCATCTAGCTACAGTACATCTATATGATTATTTCACACTGTGTACCCTTTATTTAAAAGGTTGGTGGAGGCCTTGACAACTGTATACAGCATAGATATAGTTACTGTAGTCTGTACAGTAATAACCAACATCACAAGTAATTCAAAAAGTACAGCCACCCTTAAGCTCAAGAATGTAACAAAAACCAAGCAATATTTGAGAGGTGCTTTCTGGAATCTAGTTTTGAGGTCGCACTGCAGAAAAAAATGTTATAGCGAGATTGCCTCACTGTAAATAAAATAGTATATCCTCAGGTAAGCTGTTCATCATCTATGTCAGCCTTAAAGACTACCATTAGTCTGCGTTTGTCCCAACATTTAGTGCTGGTCTATGTGGATAGTACGGCAAGTATAAGATGTGAGAAGGACATGGACTACAACAACTGGAGCACTGTCTACATTGTGCTGAATGTACAGTATTGGTTTATTTACAGCAGCTGAATGGTGAGGGGCCCCATCATGTCATTAAAGTAGTGAATCGTAAGATACAGCTGCGAAATAAATAAGGATACAAGGTTTCACTGTGAATGGCACTGATGTTTGAACGTTTAGCTCAGTTAAGAAAATACACAGCTATATTTGTTAAGAAAGTGATACGGTTGTTGTAGTTATGATATAAATAACATTATTTGCTCATTGTTGGTCAGTACGATGTGTGAGATGCATTGCGTTTGTTCATTTTACAACGTACGAGGGGCAGTAGTGAAATGCAGTACTTTAAAGTGTCATCAGATACCGCAATTAAATGCTACGCGCTCGTTCAACTCCATGTTACTGTATTGACTAAACATGTTATACAATCAAGTGTTGGCATTAGGTACTGTAGAGTAACACTGTTGACTGGAATGAAGTCATAATGTGGTCATTGTCATTATCACTCTGGAAAGTTCCACGTCTGCTTCATCATCTGGTGAGATAAAAGGCTGTAGCTACACATATATTTTACCAAATGAAACATTGATGCTGCCTCTAAAGCCATCATCCTTCTTACTGCAGCTTTCACAGACAATAGCACTTTGCTAGTAATTTGTTTCAGCCAAGATGTATGGAGTGATAAATATTTAAAATCAAATTTGGCAAAAAGACAGAGATGAATGTGGCACCCCGGGCCGCCTTGGGAGCCACAGACTATGTGCTGTGCTGTTCCTGCTTAACTTGCTTACACACACACACGCGCACACACGCACACACACACACACTTACATTTAGACGCACTCTTCCAACAGACACACAAGCAAACGCACACCTACCACATTCAATGTCCTCTGTGCGTATCTGCAGACCAGCATGTGTTTGAGTGCCTTAGTGTGTATTTGTGTGCTTTGGTGTGTGTTTGTGTGTTTTAGCGTGTGTTCGCGTGTAATCAGGTGTAACAGAACATGGCTGCCCAAACACTCCCACTATGTGCTGTGAGAGGGCTGCCGGCACTCTGCCAGGCTACACTCCAGTAGCATTAGCCACAGACACACTGCTCATTTAGTGGCGGGAAGGAAAACTAGGGACACTGTGTACTGAGTCTACAGTAGGCCAGCAGAAAGTCACCCATGCGTACCAGTACCAGTTAACGTAAAAAGCGAAAACGAATCGTGAGTTGAAAGTGACCCTTCAACGATGACTCATTTAACCACATAAAGGAATTGGTTAGGGTTACATGATTGGAATTTTTTTGGGGGGGTTGCTTACTTTAGTTTTCATTCACAAAGAGCAACTTATAGTAGGATACATGCTGTCATTATGTACAGTAAGAAATGAGATGTTAGAGAATATTTTTTTCCCTAGCGTGATAGATGGAAGATCTTGTTTAGGAGGTCCCTGGTTGATGTATGGCCAGTGTAATAGCTTTCCATTCATCATCAGGTGATAGTAAATACTGGATTTCCGGATTTGTTGTCTGCTCAGAGATGACTAATAGCCTGAGTTGGCATGTCAGTGGAAGGCATTCTGTAAATAATCTGCCTGGGAACTGCAGTACCTTGAGTACTGTACCTGCCCGGCCCGTCCAGTGGCTTATGTAAACCATTAGGGAAGGTGTGTGGAATCGTCCATCCTGAGAGTGGAGCTGAAGAATATAGCCTTGGTCAACCCATTTATCAGTTTAACTCGCCTCCCAGCCTCTGCCTTTGTTAATGTTGTCTGTGAGTTTCGTTGTGAAGAATTCAGACTCCTCATTGTTTTGGTTACAGCGTTAGAACGGAATAATCTTCACTGCGTGAATGACCAGAATATGTCCATTGTTTTGTTTCAATCAGGTCGTTGTTTCCAACTTGCATATGAATACAATTGTCCATTCAAGTCATAATATAGAACAGTTCCCTCTCTCAACCATCGTTGGTCTTCACATATGCCACCTTGACTGCATGAACCACATGGGGGCGCTGCAACGTAGTGGATATTGCCCTGATTCATTAAAAATGGGTATAAATAAGCGAAATGATTCCAGGATGTGTTGGACTCAGTAAACAGCAGCAGAGCTGAGGAGGCGGCACGTGCTCTAAACTCCAAAACGCAATGCTGTGAAGTATGGACAAGGTTTCAGTTTGCTGTTAATGGAGTCCAGGCATGGGACATGCTGGAGACATGCTGGAGGCATTAAGAGAAGATGACGTAGTAATCAAATTGCATAAGGGCCTGTGATTAAAAGGGTGCCACGCACTTCTTTAATTTAGCCTTAGTCTGGCTCAGAGCAGCCAGACTGAATATGCAGTAAAGTACTCCAATATTTCAGGTTTTTCCCGTAACCAGTGTTAGTCTCAAGGCAAATGTCTGAGTTTCTGTCTCAAAGCAAATATGTAAGTATTTATAGTGTCACTGATTAAAGAAACAGCCTTAAAAAAGAGAAGACAATTCAAATGCACTTTATATCTCATTATAAGGATTTACCCAGTGTTACGTGAACTCTTTGCAAACATCCGAACGATTTTTCTCAAAAGGTCAATTTACTTTCTAAAGTGTTCCTAAAAATAGATAATCAAGCAAAGACAAAAGTTTCAGTCATTATTTCCAATATTGCTGCTATTTAAATATAAAACATCTTGGAAGCTAACATTTAGCTAACATCCAGTAACATAAGTATATAGGATTTAGAGTACAGTATTTGGTCTTGGTGCAACATTTAGAGGTACTGCAATGTCCAATGCAGTCATTACCTTCTTGTGAGGGACTGCCATGGTTGTTGCAGCCTTTGTGAGGCTGCCAGTCTTTAGGTTTCAGGCACACTAGAGCAGGAGTGTATCTCAGCCATATCCATTCCTCTTAAGCAGATAACATCTAGCCTAACTGCCTGCTCGGGGCGGCACATTTCCTCAGCTTGACTTGTCATGGGGACAAGAGCACTTTATAAAAGCACAGTTTGTGACACAAGAGGAAATGGATGCCAGACACGTTTTTCTCTGACCCCATGTCGACCTTCCGCAATGAAGTTGGAACTGTGTCACCAACATACTTTCCATTACTGTGCGTGCTTATACCAGGAGAGAATCTGCGCTCGGAGGAAAGTGTACGAAGCAGGACAAGCATTAACTTGGATACGCGTGCGGGGAAGAGCAGTTTGTCTTTTAACTAGACTTCGGTATTATTTTCAGCCAGCCACTTCTTTAAGGTTCTCTGACAGTGTTAGCACATAAAGGAGTGTGGAGAGGAGAGGAGGAGGCAAGGAGGAGGAGAGAGACACTGTAGAAAAGAGGCTTTTAAAGCACGCTGCGCCACCAACTGCTCCAGCACATCTTTCCTCTTATCTTAATAAGTAATGAGACTGCCATGGGCTGACAATGAAGTATTTTGAAAATAGTTTTAATGTATGGCTTCGAAGGGGACAGCCAGGCATTGATGTATAGCGCAAACAGACCTGGAAACAAGTGAAATATTAATGGGCCGTTTTCAAGGAGTTAATGTGGGATTTACCTGATTGCTTTGGTGTAGGGAGTAAAGGAGAGACCAGGAGGTGGTTGGGAGAGGGGGGTTGGACCTGGTAGAAGGGTGGGCGACTGTGATGGTGGCTGAAATGAGTGTTGTGTGCAGCTAATGTGAGTAGGAATGGTTTTCTCATTGGACGTCAGTGTAACCTGCACACCCCGTATGAAATCTAGTAGCCAGGTAAACACCAAAAGAGAGCAAAGACTGTAGCACTGCTTGGTAACTCCTGATTACACTCTAGTCCCTTGATAGGATCACTGATTATTGAAAGTCAAAAGTAGAGTCTAGATTTAGAGGGCCAAAGGTACACGGAAGACTACTTGATTGCACCAGAACAACTTTCAAGTGGTAATATATTGAAGAGATTTAATCCGTTGTTAAAAAATACAAATAAGGAACAGATAATAACCTTGACGTGTAATGGACTGGTTTTAATTCTTGAAAACGTGTTCAACAGCAAGTTTTCCGTCTCATGAATATGAGACATGAGTACGCCACAAGGGGGCAGCAGTGTGAAGGCAAGTGAGCCACAAGAGCTAATGAGCGACTCGCCACAGGAGGGTCTCCTCTGAGCTTCCTTAACAGGTAAACAACCCACTGTGAAAAACACATTCTTATCACTTTGGAAGTAGTGTGGTGCGAACTGTCATCACAGTCAGACCGTGACAATATCACGTGGTGTAATATGAGCTCGAGTTATGTGCTTTCTCAATTAGAAACGGGCAAGCCTTCACATAGCTATAGATAACATATTCCCGTTGTTCGTTTTAGTTCTTCTCTTTTTCTTAAGCTTTTCCATTGTACCCAGCATGCCCAGGAGAGGAGAGGGAGCACTGGGGCCCCAGTGTTCAAATAGTGTGGTGAATGTGTGAGCGTACAGTAACAGTTTAAGTGCTTTACCCCGGAGATGGGGCCTAACACAACACTGACGTACTGGATTAAAAAGTTCCCTTTCTCTACAGCAGTGGCATCCCTGAAAGTCTGGAAATGCCATTCAAGCAGTAGAAAGGTCAACAGTTACAATAACTTACTTTAGTGGAGAAAGAAAACTTGGCCGTGCTATCACAAATTGCTTCCAGATTCTCTCTCCAAGCAAATTATTACTAAAATTGAGTGCAGACACTGACACCATTTTCCCAGAATCATACATTTGACTTTGAAGTGAAGGGTGAACAAGACCCGTTTAAATCAGAAACATTACTGTCTTTCTCTTTTTGTAGTTCATTGACCCATCCACATATATACTGTCTTCAGTCATTGGGTGAATCAGTCTTCCTGTGGGTATGAATCACCCACAAAAATGTCATGTTGATTGCAAAAAATTCTGAATTTAGTCACATGATCTCAACCATTTAGTCTGTTGGTGGTCAGCATGTTCAGTATGTATGTGTATGTGTGTGTGTGTGTGTGTATGTATATTGGTCAACGAACAAGCAATAGTAACTGTATGTATATTACACTTTAAATTATAAACCTTGTTTAAATAATATCTGTATTTTACCAGTCAGTTCATGTAACGATACGCTGATGTTATCCTCATCCACTCTCTGTGCTTCCATGCAGCCTGCATTCCCCTGCCCCTCTCAGCCTGAGAAGACGCCTCTGCTGTTGCCTTATCAGGAACTGTGATTAGATCCCTTGTGATGTTTCACAGCATTGCTACTTGGGATATCAGCTCCTACAAACAGGGCGCTAAGGGCTTGTTACTGAGGCTCAACATCTCCATTGAGGACCTTGAGTGCTACTTGCTGTTTGACACTGTCACCCTCTCTGTAACTATTATTCTGTTTGGTTACGCTGGAAAGGGTACGATGAGGTGCTAAACAAGTATTCACTAACGCTGGTGACAATGTCGGTGTTTTAAAAGAAAGAAGATGAAATTATACTGTAGCTTAAGTAGGCTGCAGTTTATTGGATAGTATTTTCTGCTTTCCCCCTAGTGAGTCTTTTTCATCTTACTCTCCTGTTTTGAATGAATACTGTGCAGTCAATCCTGGAGGGGGAAAAAGAGCAATTGGTTGATTTAACCTCCATAACCGTGTGTGGTCATCATCATGCACTGTAACAGTGTAATATCCTGCCTGTGGCTCCCATTAGACACACGTACATAGACACCCTCCCGTTCACTGCTGAACTTGAATGTGCCACCGTTGGCTAAAATGAAAAACAAATATTAATAATCACCGTCGTTGCTGCGGTATGCTACATAAGGGAGGCCAAGGGAGGTGTATGCTATACATTCCACGTTTAATGACACATATTTGCTTTCCTGTTTCAGTGACGGCCAGCTATTTATTCGTTTCACAACGGTAAATTATATAGTTCGTTTTCAATACAGAAGACATTCATTGTTCATTTTAGAACTGAACCTTTTACATGATGGGTGTCTGGGAAGTTGTGAACTCCCGAAGCAACATTGTTTGAGTCAAATGAAAATCAGCAATTGATGCGGTTTCTTTGTCTGAAGACAGCGGACTCAGTCAAAATGATATAGTGGTGTTGCTTAAAGCTACAATCTAGGTCTGAAAAGCTGGTTAGTATTGAAGTGTTTTCATAAGAGGCAAAGAAGAAGGGCCGATGGATTGCCCTCACTTCAGTTCATTCGCATTAGGGGACCAATTACTGTGTGCAGAGATGAAAGTGTCTCTGTAAATATGAAGAGGGCTGGCCTTGGTGGTATTAATAGAGTTAGCTCAGGAGCACGGCAGGATCACAGAGGCCACAGCCATATTAACCAATCTGTCTTGTGTCCTAAGCAGAACCTATGTTAACCTTATTAGTAGCCACTATCCACACATACCCATAACCTAATGCGGCTGTGCGTGAGTGTGTATGGCCGTGTCTGTCTGTCTCCCCTAACCCTTTTGACAGGTCTCACAACATATGTCCTGTTAGTTGCTGTCAGAAACACTTATACACACTGTTCACACAGTTGACTGTGTTCTCCTTCACGGGTATTTCTCTTGCTGTTGTCAGGGTCTTGTCATGTGAATCTGCTAACACAGCACCACCGCTCATTAAGAAAGAAACAAAACCCTGTATGTTCCACTTGGCAAACATTCTCTTTCCATTCTGCGGTGTCGGGGAGGGGTGCTGGAGCCCTGAGAGAGGAGGGGGTTTAATTAGATTCTTCATATTAGTATGGGTGGCTTCACAATAGCTCACAATGGCACCTTTGAATTATGGCACTTTTTTGTAACACAAGGTTTGTTGAGCTTTGCCATCCAGATTTGAAAGCATATTGGTGTTTATGCACAGAGAGATATAATGATCCATCATACCATGTGGGTGATTGGGGGGGGGCAAGGAGGGGGCTCTCTGCTCTACATAAATAAGCAGCAATTGGGCCATCTGGTTGAATTCTTTCTACCTCCCTGGAGACTCCCATCTGCCTTTACATTATCAATTACAGTTCAGCCACCCCCCACCCTGATCTCTCTGTGTCTGTGTGACTGGCACCCTGTCTACTCCAGAGACACCCTGAAAACCTCCAGGAAACAGCCCCCACCCCCCAACACTGAACCCCCGCCCCTCCCTCCCTCCCTCCCTCCCTCCCACTCCTCCTCTCCTCCCCACTTCCCCGCCTTTATAAGTTTTGGAACGTCTGAAAGCAGATGTCCTTGTATCCTGCTCTGCTCACCCAGGCCGTGTAGTGTCATAGAAATTGTTCATTTTGATACGTACACATCACAATGTATTCTGGGATCCTTCCAAAAATAGACCTTGAGGAGTAATCCATCATGTTTCATGATGGATCTTGTCATCCTACTCAGCATGATTTCTAACACCACATACAACTTCAGAAAGCATCTTTCAGTGTTGGAGAGAAGTTCTGAGGAAGCACCTGCTTGGGACAAAGAGGGAACCCTTTGTTCTGCGCCGTCTATGAAAGTGAGACAAGTTCTCACAGTGACAGGTATGTGTGGGAAGAAGGCCCCTGTGTCAAGAGAACTGGGGGCCTCATTAACATGGAGACAGGTGCTCTTCTGATGAGTTCATAAGCAGTTCACCGGCAGCCTGGAAGTAGCGCACTTTACAAGACTGTTCAAAGATCTTTGACATCTGAGGAGAGCCAGCCAAGCCAATAATCCCACTTTCAGAATGCAAGCCTTTCCTCCAAGATCAATCCCAGATCGAAACATCAAATAGAACTGCTGGTTTTCCCTTTTTTATACCCCCTTCCTCTCTACTCCTCCTAAAAAATCACTTACTAGATGGTATTAGACAAGCTAGCAAAAGCGCCATTACCGTTGGGAACTGTGGGGTAGATAGATTCCTGTCAAATTGTAGAATATTTTCCCCCTAATTTAAGCCTCCAGTTAAGAGCACAGCATTATTGATAAGACAGGGCTCCTGGTCCACTGTTGTGCCCAAGGGCCCAGAGGGAAGCAATCCACAGAAGTGGGCTTTCATGTTCATCTGTGTACCAGAACAAAGCGAGGATTAAGACTTGGCCTTTCATCCACCGCGCAGGAGCATTTTAAAGCACCTCTCTGGAGAGCATGCAAGGGCCTCTCTGGTGGAGATGTCTCAGGAGTGCCACAGCACTGTCACCCCAGGAGTCTGCTCTGCCTGACAAACAGCACAGTGGCCCTCACCTGGCTAACATCTGGGCCTAGCTACCCAGTGCTCCGCAACAGCAGAGTGTGAGAACATTCCAACCGCAAGCCCTGTCAGATTCAACTGCAGTCACAGTGTTGGGATTCCATCCGCAATTGTTTTTTCCCCCCCTAATTCAATTGTGTTAATACAGACTGTTACCTGTTTTTGTAATTTTGCGAGACTTGTGACCACATGAGTGAATGGACTTTTTCTTTTTGTCTCAATAATTTACTGCTCTTTTTGGAATGACTTGTAAAACTCAGGCTCCTTCTTTACAAAAAAATCTGCCAACAAGCTAGTTAATCAGTTTGTATCGATGCTGCCATTTCCAGAGGCAAGAGTGAACCTGAGTCAAATCGTAGATATGCTGGAAATCATGTTTCATCCGTCTTTAAGGTTTATAAGTAGATTACCTTTTGTAATTCGTTTGTTACACCAGTCAATAAGCGCCCGATGCAAATGTGGTTCATTTGTATTTGAATTGATGTCCTGTCCCCATTAACTTATGCCTCTAATGCATTCTGGTACATTAGTAAATAGACCTGCCGGATTAATCATTAGTTCATTGGGATCATTTGCTTTCCTGGTGCTTAATCGAATCTCTGACATTGGTAATAAGGGCAAACTTCACCTGCCTCCCTGGACACTCAAAAACAAGCAAGAGTAATTCAGACATTGGTGCAGGTTTTCTCATGGCTTAGTCCAAGCACACTGTACATAGTTAAGATAGGTAGTCCTTCAAACTATTGACAATCCAAAAATCTGTGTTTTGGATGTTTTTTGGATGTCATGTTTGGATGTTACTTTGTATGTTGTTTTTTTGTTGCATATATAGAAATGTTTTCCATGCTATTTAGAGTGTTACCTCCTTGCACATCTTTCTTAGCAGGCTTTGTCTTCTCTTTCTCAAGTTTGCTTGAGTGTGATAATTAATGGCTTTTATGTCTTAAGAATAAAACCCCTAAATAGGCTCCTTGCATTATTTATTCAGGCCTAATTAATTGGAGTGGACCTGGATTGAATTCAAGAAGGCAAGAGGCTAAGGTTGCTATGTCTCCAAAGAAGAAGCCCCTAACCCTTGTAAAAGTCTGTGTGACCGTCCTCCCTCTTTCACGCACACACCAAACTGAATACAGGATGGTAGAGGAGCAGTAGGGAAGAGTTCACGGCTTGTTTATATTCACAGTAATTCCAGCTCATTCTCCTCCCAATTCTTTTCGGCTATGGCGAACGGGAGGTGCTGTGTTGCATAATGTGGACATTCAGAGGCGCCACAGTGTAGCGTGGCGCTGAGGTAAATATATAGCCGTAATGACTGACTGACAGCCTATCATTGTCCTTTGTTTTACTACGGTGGGTCCGCAATAGGGACATGTCACCATTCTTGATTCAGTGCTAACTGTGATGATGCACAAGGTCATTGTCCTTCTGGATGTGTGTGTTCTGAGTCAAGTGAGTGTAGCCTTTAACAAACCTTTTCGCTTTGGAATGGTACAACGTCATTACTGTAGGTACTTCTGAATAAATATCAGATCAAAACCATAGTTAGCTGATGTCTTTCAGCTCTTGGATGTCGGCTAAAGGCTGGCAGAGTCATTCATTTTTCTCATGTGAGATATGGCCATTTTATGCATTTAGTTCATCCGTTGATGTTTTGGACTTGGAGAGGATGTGCCCTGAATAAGCAGGACTAAGTGACATTGTGTTTAAGGGACATGACTGGGAATATAAATACCACCCATGCAACTGGCTTACTGAGGCCGATGCACCCCGAGGACCATGTCAGGTTCCCCATCATCCATGTCAGTACATGTCAGTACCCCCTGTCCTTTAGCCAAGAGTACATCTTAGTCATTTTAATATTACTGATAGTCATCAGCCAGACTCTCATACACAGACGACCACTGTCGCTATCTCCTTCACAAACTCTTTCAGACACACAGAACTACTACTAATTCCCCCCCTTCTGGAACACCATGTCCGCTCTATGTATAGTATTTCTTCACAGTTCTTTTTATGATGCCATACTCATCCAGCATTCATGCATATCACCGGGAAGGAGGAAGCAGACACTACCTTTGATGTAACATCTGATATGTAGTCACTCCTCCAGAGCAGGTCATCTGTAGGTATTAGCCTACACGGGGCTAACTCTAGTTTCAGTGCAGGCTCTCTGCGCTTGGCCCTCCGTTCCGCTGGGCAGAAACCTCACTCATCAGCCTGCAAGATGGTGTGGTTTTACCAGCGGTTGCCATTATGCCCTGTGTGTGGTATCACTTTAAACAGCACATTCAAACAAAGGCCTTCATTGTAGTTGTGACCTTAACCCATAACCCACCTAATCAGTGCTGTGCATGTCTTTTGTTTTCTAACCATCCCCAGATCCATTCATCTTCCTAATGGATATATTTTTTGGATAACATAGTTCAGAACCGGGCTCTGGGCTGGGAGGATAGGAGTAGGGAGACAGGACATACAGGCCCCTTTAAAAGGCAAGATTAATAACCCAGCGCCAGTGATGTCATAGTTAAGTGTTTTCCTTCGTATTTACACATCCGCCTGGCCTGTCATGCCTCCACTCGTCTCTGAGAAATGGCAACGGTGCATCCTGACACTAATGCATCACTGAAAATATTTGAAATGAATAAAGCCCATGGTCTCCTCCCACAGTGGTGAAAAAGCATTGCAAACACTGTTTGACATTGATACAAAGACGCCTCTTTCACAAAGCAAATACTGTTATTTTTTTCCCCTTATTCTCTTTTGATGGAAGACTGCAGGCAACGGTGGAGGAGGAGGAGGTATGTGTATGTGTGTGGGGTGGAAGTCTCCTTCACTCAATGCAAAGTAATGAGACATATTAATGACATTAGACCTTAATTCAATGCATGCATAATTCATAATAATTGATTATCCTGCTCTGAAGGAGTACCTTTTTACGAGAAAAATGATCCCATTAGTCCAGGTTTAATCCAAATCTAAGCTGTCAAAACAGCCAGCTCTGACTCCAGCCTGCTGTGTTAATTGTCATAAGCATTTCAGATTGATTAGTCTTACATTTGGAAGTGAGCTTTCATTCATAATTTCCTCTCTGCTAAAGTAGATGTGTCAGTAGATTTTTTTCCTTTAGTCTTCCGAGGCACAAGAATACCTTCCTGGAATTAATTCTTTATCTTCACATAGCTGAAGGGGGATTTTAACTGAATCAATTTTCTAGATAAATATTTCCAGAGTATGAAATTCATCATGGATATCAGTTTAATCCTTCCACGTTTTCTCATTCTGTCCATTTACAAATTCACTATCCAAGAGCAGTGTAATGGTGCACAGCAGCCCTTCTCATTGGAGGGAAATAGTTGTATGGTCAATAGCCCCGATAGGAAAAAAGAAACTGTCTCATAGTATAGGCTGCTTGCTAGAATAAATACCAGCACAAAGCAATGGACTGTGTCAACAAAATACTATCGCAAAATACATCATAACGTTGAAAGTAGCTTGTGTCCTCTGTTATTAGGAGGGACATCCCACACCATTCTTGTCCTATTGTCTTTCATTTTGAGCCTTAACTGCACTTATGAGCAAGTCGCTTCCAACAGATTGTGGACGGAATTGTTTGAAATCCATTCATGTTCCTTTCGAGGGTTGACCTAGTAGGTACTTAAAAGTATATATTTTAAATCAATCGATGTAAAGGAAGTAAAAATGAGTGTGTAACATGATAATTCATGTTTTTGAAATCAGCTGTCTTAATTCCTCTGGCATTTAATTGTTTCCTCCGATTTTACGACTTTAAGTGACCCCAAAAATGGATTTAATTTAGGAGCAATCAGAAGTGGTTGACTGTGTGGAGGCGTTCCATGTTTTCTCAGCTCATCAGACTGTATTGTTGTGAAATGACAGGTTAATCCTGACCCCCGACCTCTGTTTTATGTGCCGACAGAATGGTTGTTAGAAATGAGATGGTTTGTGCTTTAAAACGCCATCTGCTTTTGGTGGATCTGTGAAAAGGTTGGTTATTGTATGTATTGCATTGTGGAATAGTGCATCATGAACTCTGTTTCTCTCTATAGTGCATGATTATAATGGCATGTTGTTCACAAAGGCCCATTCCATTTGAGCTATGTCTGACATTGAGCTGTAACCTTCATTATCGTGTGTACAATTCAAATAACTATCAAGTCTCTCCCTATGAAGGTCATCAAACTACAAGTGTGAACCATTTTCAACTCTTTATCTTTGCCTTGTTTCAAATCCCCTATTGTTTCCACCAAAGGAATCACTCAGAGCAGGTATTGCTTCAGCCCCTAAATATTTTAGTCATATAATCCATATTAAAAGCTACTGTGTGTTTGCATGTGTGACTGAGTGGGTTCTTAAGGGCTCAGCAACCCACCACTGCATAGCATCCCCACCAAGCAAGGGATTTTGATAAATAAGAATTCAATTTAGTTCCAGCTTTGACACGTTGATTGATCAAAAACCTCATGGCTAAGGCCTCCCTTCTTTCCCATCTTATTTATCCTTTGTCAAACTGTTTCAAAATCAATACAAGCCTTGTACACAACCATTTCTGCTGCAGGCGCTGAGGAAAAAGAAAAAGAAAACACCTGCTCTCTGGGTGATTGTTACTAATTTTTCCTGTCAAAGACGTTTGAACACAGAATAATTATTTTGCTGTCTGGTTGCGGGGCACAGAGGATTATTGTACAATCCATTTAGATAACTTCTGGTAGGGGTTGGAAAATGAAAGCGCCCCAAACCAGACAAGTGAAGCTGGTGAGGTGATTCATCAGAGACTGGAACATAGAACTCAGCTTAAAGATGCTACATGGGCCCAACCAAACAAGATCTGTAATGGTACAGTCAAGGGGACCATTTATAACAGTACAAGCTTTCCCCTTCTAACAGTGCAGGTAGAACAATACTTTTATTTACACCCCTGTCAGACTCTAGCCCTGTGTTGGAAATGTCTGATGATATTTATCTTGAATCCCAAAATGCTTTTTTAGTTTGTGTTTTCTTTAGTTTAGTAAAGAATCAAAGTGTCATGACGCAACAAGATTTAGTTTCTCCTGTAATGATTTGCAGGATACACTTCTAAAACTCCAAGGAATTCGTAATTACCCCAATCAGTCCAGTCTACATAAGTCATAATGATGACATCACACCGATGACCATGAATCTCCTGAAACTGTCTGTGCCGACTCAATTTGTAAAGCAATTAGTCTGTGGACAACACTTCCTCTGCATGTCTGTGGGACTCTGCATCCACTCCCCCATGTCAGCACGTGGTCTATGAGGTTCACCCCCCAAACCCCGCAAAGGACCTCGAGGGTTGGACCCTCTGGAGGGAGCACATTCATGTGGTGAAAGATCCTGCCAGGGTCACACGATTGATACAATTCTCCGACAGAAACCATTGGCTTTGGAGGATGTCTCTCAAATGGTGGCGTAAGGATGTGCCACAGAACATTTTGGAAAAAACAGTTGTTTGCGTGCGTCATTAATCTACGTTGATGGCTTCTGTCATATACAAAAGCACAGATATAGCGCTTGAGTCCCACAGGTCCCGTTTTATGTCCTCCAACATTTGTTTAACCAACTGTCAAATCCACACTGCCTCCCTGCAAAAACAAAAAAGAGAAACACGCTTTTGAATAAGTGTCCCCTTGCCAGGCACAATAAATTCCTTCTACAACGTTTATAAAAAAAGAAATTGGCTTTTTATGAGCCATTTGTGAGGCACTGGAAACCAGGAGAATGACTCGGCGCAAATTGTAATGAGTTTATTGAAATCAAAGTTTAAACCACTCCAAGATATTACTGTTAACCTGTCTAGGACCGGCTCCGAAGTTGTAATCCAATCACAGGCCCTGAGTTGGCCTGTCATCTCCCTGGTCTCTGACAGAGACCTGAAGAGTGTTTATCAGACAGGACGGCTGCGGCCCCCAGTTTACCCTCAGTTGAAACACGAGACACATCATAACACTGTCTATTTAATGATTTGTTAGACTTCGGCGCTTAATGGATTTTTAAATACATTTTTGGTTCCCATCAATTTTCTATAGTAATGGAAACTCGAATAGAAAGCTGTGTTATCATATGGCCTTTTCAAAAGCATTTTTGGAAAGAAGAATGGTTTTTGTATGTTTTATTCAGCTTTAATAGCGCCTATAGAGCCTTGTATATGGCAAGCACCAGCGTTGGCCTCCAGTCTTGAGGTGTGTCCCCAGGCCCGACAGCTCAGATGGCTGTCGGCTGCAGTCGTCTCACTGACCGAGGAAGGAGCTTGTCGTTGTTTAGACAGCTGGTGGACATTACATTTGAAGCTGCAATGACCATCCTCCTGAACCATTAGCAAGGAAGCCCCAGGAAGCACCTCCCTGAACTCTTCACAATTAACCCTCGATGGAAGGCAGTTGGAGCCAATCGAGAGGGATACTGGCTGGTCCCCTTCTCACTCAGCTGGCGTAATTGTTATTGTTCTGAAAATCCAGTCAGATGTGAAAGTCAAGGCATCATTTGTTTGAGTTAAGCTGCCCTGTTTGGGGGGAGTGAGTGGTTGTACAGCTGCTCTGGCATGTGGGCATAGGGAGGCAAGGGGTAAGGGACAGGGCTGGAAGTGTAAGGGGAGGGGCTGGGAGTGTTAGGGGGTGGGGCTGGGAGGGGCATTGGGAAGTTGCAGTCATTGCTCCAGATTTTGGCTTCATTCTACCCTGATATGCCAACTTTTACTTTTGATTTGCCAACACAAATGAAGAGATCTTATGAAAACGGCGATAATACACAATCACGTCTATTCCAAAATCAAGACTATCCCTTTGCAAGTATGATGCGAAATTGAAACTATATTTGAAGCAGGCAAAAACGATTTCTCTAATTAGCAGCGTTGATTATTTATAGGGCCTCAATTGGTTTCTCTGGATGCTTTGTCTATGTCGTTGTTGCTTCTTTCCCTGGATAGCAGCACTTTATCAATCTGGCTGATGCGCCGATGATGCACGCCTCTTAGTGGTTGACATCTCCATCCATCATGGGAATTTTGGATCTCTCAATCTCCATACCCCAGGCACTTCATCATACCTCCGAGCGCTGACAGTGAGTCACTGTAACATGCCGGAGCGCCGTAATGAAGTCCTCCATTAATGAAAAAATAACATATCACATAATACAAATGAGTGGTAGAAAAGTGAGGGTACCTCAGAAATGCCCAGATAATTAGACTGTCTGGCAGCTGATTGATGGATTCTCTATAATTACCTTTGTGTTATTATTTCAGGGCCAGACAAAAAAGCAAACCTGGTTCCTCTGCTTTGAGCACAGCAAATTCATTAATCTCATTAATGTGTAGAATTTATATCGTTTTATCAGACATTCCAGAGCTGCTGGAGGTGTGTGTGGCTGGGCCCATGATTCAGACCTGTCAAAGAAAAAGGACGCATCAATCTAACTCTCTCAGCGCTCATCTGCCTTCCAATCATGAGACCGCGTGCGCATTCAGACTATGTCTGTGTATGTGTGATGGTGACTGGGTGGGGTTAGTGTCCTTACATATTCTTATTGTTTCAATATCTATAGCAACTGTAAGCCTTCTTCTATTCTTTTGTCACATACCATTTTCAGAGTTGTGTAACATGTATAAGCATAGCAGAGTGCGATCCAGTAAATGTTGAAAGAGACTAATTCACTTGTCTTAATTTTGGTAAACTTGGTGAGTCCAGACATTTGGCAAGGTTTCAAATGATTAGCAGTGTAACTACTCTGGATTAGGATTCGCATTCAACAGCAGATGTAGGTTGGCTGAAAAACACAAATGGCGCGTTGTCTGCCTCTTCTTCCTCAGCCAGAGGGAGTGTGGAGGCAGTCTCCTGGTCCAAATCTGTCTTGTTGGATCTGGGAACAGCTTGGTGGTGATAAGAGGACACTATCTTATCTAATTGAAAAGGGTGGAGCATGCTACTCCAACAACCAGCCGTCTGTAGATGCTGCATGACTGTAGATAGGAAGAGCACAGCTCTCCATCGAAGCCCTTATGAAGGCCATGGGCCCTGAGACAGACATGAAACGACATTGTATGAACGTTGGGTATGTGTTTAATAGTGAGCTCTCTCTCAGTCTTTCACCATTTTGACACACAACATGATTATGCATAGATATAATTATTATTTAGCTTTCTCCTGTTTGCAGAATATGGATTTTGAAGGGAATTCTTATACGTAATTGTTCTGTTTTAGGGAATGTTCCAATCAAGAGGTTCTTCAGCTCTCTGTTGTTGGGTAATAATAGAAACAATATGGACACTCCAGACTCCTGCAGTACATCATATCCAATCGCACCGCAGGTGGCTCAGTTTGTCCATGAGAGGAAATGGGATCTTTACACTCCATTTGAGGTGAAGTGACTCAGGGTTTACTTGTAGGATATCCCGTGACCCTGGCGTAATGATTTCCAGACTGCAGGTGGTCCAGCTCTCGTGTGGCAGTGATGGGGCCCATAGACAGACTTAATCACATTCCTCCAACCCCCCCCCCCTCCACCCCACTCTCTCTCTTTTTCTGTGTGTCTTTTTTCTACCCTTCAGACAGAGACCATCTGCCAGCGGATTCCTCCTATTATGCCAATAAATGTGTTTATGAACTTTAGGCTGGACAGCTCTGAGACTTGGTAGATCATCGTTGTCTGAATGGATGGTCTGCTGGTATGGTAATAACTAGGGGGCTGCTCCCTTTCGGCAAAGCCACGAAGAAAAAAAAAGTAGTGTTAACGCACACTGGATTTCTCTGGTCCTGTCCAGACGTCCTGATCTCAGAGGTTTACGGAATGTGTATGATTAGGAGCAAATGCACTCACGTGCACAACCACACACACACACACGAGCAAACATGCACACTAACACATTGCGTTTACATTGTCATGTGTGTGCCATGTGAGGAGAGCTCAGCAGGCGTGCCGGGGGCTTGTGGTGACTCTGACCCAGCACTACAGAGGGGAAGTATGGCATGCAGCGTAAGCCGTCACTGAAAACAGCTGTTCACGCATCCTTTCTCCTTTTAATGGCACTTCCGCGCCATCCCATAGGCCGTCTGGCCTCGAAACAGCTACTCTTTCCCCAGTACAAAATGCGGTTTGTTTTTAATTGTTGTCAGATTTTTTTTTTCCTTTTTCCTCCTCCCATTGAAATGCTTTCCAATTCTTAATAACAGGGTGGTTTAGGAGACCAAAGTCAGATTCAAAACTCCATAAACAGGCTTGGTGCGTTCAGAGCCACGCTGATTCTAGTGGGCTGTGTCTTGTGCTAATGCTCAGTAAGACTGAATGAAATCAGGGAAGTTTAAGAGCGAACGCTGACTGCACTTTCCAGATTCCTGTCATACATCGGTGAAGAGGACATTTCAGTCCGACTCGGGTTTAAAGCAGCAACCGATATAAAAACCCAATTCAAGTTAGGACACACATTACCTGTCAACTATTTTCAAATACTTTCTTTGACTATCACTCTCCACCTCACTCCATCTTTTCATCATCCTCCCTCTTTTTTAGTTCTTCCAGTGGGGGCTGAGAGAACATGAATGGGCCCTCTCCAGTCTGGACAGCCCAGCGTCTTCCCCCTAGGAAGAGAGCTGTTTATGTTGTTGTTGTTGATGTAGGGCAGTTGGGCTGTCTGGAAATGCCTGAGACAGATTATCTTTGGAGGAGGGTGGACGGTATGAAGCCATGAAACCAGCCATCACAGGCCTTAATTGGAGGTCATTAATCACGCAAAGCTGTCCTGCAGTGAACAGACCTGTGTTTCCCCTCTGCCATTTGGCTGCTGTGTGGAGGTGTGTTAGTGTGTGTACTGTACAGTGTGTGTACGTGAGGGAGAAAAGGACTATCTTATAGGCGTGATGGTCCCAGCCCAAAGCTGTTTACACACTGAGACAGGCTTGTGGGCAACTTCCTGCTTTTGGTCAAAAAGAGGGCAATCTTTTCTTTATTTCTGCAATCCTGGGCAAAAGACAGATGGAGAGCAGAAGTTGTTGGGCAAGAAGAATTGCACAATTCAGCAATGTAAAAATACTGTTTAGTGCTCTGTTCATCCCATCTTCTACACTTATCTTTTCCTCCATTTCCTAGTCTTCTAATGCCTCTAATTTACCCGACTAAGGTTGAGGCCAGCGGTTTGAGACACGGGCAGGAGTATATCTGAAAGCTTGAAATCACAACCCTCTGACCACTATTGACTCCGCTAGCACAAAATCCATAGGGGTTGATTTGTGAACCATTATGATGTGAACCCCAGAGCTTATAATGGTCATATTTGCAGCAGCTTTTCGCTGATTAGAGAGAGGGTGGGATAAAGAGCGTGGCTGAGGGGTCAGGAGGAAGCAGGGGGGAGGGGCTACTGTAGATGGACGGATAAAGGAGGGGGAGAGATATTGGAACAGTTGATTGGGAAATCATTAAAGGGATCAATTGTGCTGTGTCTGGAAGATTGCCCACACAGGCAATAAAAAAGGGAATTAAAATATGTATTGAGCCATTTAGCTTTGCGCTTGTGTAGATTAGTTCTCATGCTTTGCACATTTATGAAATCATCTTGGACTTCGTTGCCAGCCATTTGCTTGTGTTCACCTGGCCCTCGAGAGTTCAAAAGGGTTTCAATAGCTACGCAAAGGACTGGTTTTCTTCCGTTTTCTTTCTGTTTGGATACGACTTATGTTGCCTCTCTGGAATTCAGAAATATCATGGTTATGAATAAGCGTTTCTGTTCATTGCTTTCTGGGTTCAGGTGTATTCCTCGACACATAACACCAGCCTTGTTCCTCTGGAGCTGGTCAGCCAGGGGTCAGATGGCACAGCCGACTCTGATACCTTCCTGCTATTTGCATTCAATTACCTTCATGAACTGACTAAATTAAAAATATCTTAAGATGCTTAACGACCAGGTTGTTGTTTGCCGACATCCTTGACATTTTTCCATACCAGGCAGCCGCTGTGCAGACTAAATATTACTGCAGTATGAATAAAGAATATCACAGCAGCCAAATTCCTGAATGAAATGAAATGATAATTAGGCATTTCTAAAATAAGGGGCAATTACGCTGGAGGTGTCAGAAAAGTCATGAAGAGACATTAATCACAGCCTGCATGACACACATAACACACACGTTCACACACCTGAATTCTCACTCTAACACCTTGAACATATAAAAACGATGGTATTGCCCCTAGGGGGAACTCTAATATGTTTTTCATGCACATTTAAATTTCATCCCACTGCTTAACGTGAATGAATATGACGTCTGACTCACAGAAAGCCATTGACTTGCGCTGGACACGGCCCATCTTTCAGGAGTAATGGGGCAGGTCTTTAGGAGGGAGGTTGGGGAGTGGGGTGAGGGTGGGGGAGGACTCTGAAGTTAGTCATGCAACAGTTGAGCCATTGTGGATCCTATTTTATGGACAGGTAGTTTAGCAGAGTGTTCCTGTCATGTGACCAATGGCATCCTTTGTGCAGTCAAGAGTGCACTTCTCTTACAGAGGCTGAAGATCCATGATGATTATGACAACATCCACCCGTTATTGTGTGGGCACAAAGGGAGGACAGGAGTGGCAAGGTGATCATTTTTATAGTTTAATAACTGCTAACTGTGAAAAGCGCGCCTCAGAGCGCTTTGATAACAGTTATTTTGTCCCAAATCGTCTTTGTGCTCAAACAAAGGACGTTTTGATTGGAAGGTTGAATACAGGGGTCACTTTTCATCTGATAAAACCCGAAGAGAAAATGACACATTCAGAGCCCCTGCCCATCATGGTGGTCTGCTATTCACAATCACACAGCTGCTCCTGCTCAGGTCAGCTGGGGGAGGCCAGGATGGAACAGACAGAGAAAGACTAGAGACCAGGGCATGGGGAAAATGATAGTAGGATGTAACACGACACTGGAATTTGCAAGTCGATGCATTTGAAGGGTCAAAACTCTTGGAACAATTGAATGGTAATTGGGATGAGTGCATTTGTAGTGCAGGTGACTGAGGGTGATGTTACAGCCCAAGATGAGGCCAAGTAGCTTTAGAGAGAACCTAGAGGATCTCTAGAATGAGAGCTTTTGACATGACTGTTTCAAACTTTGATAATGGCAGCAGATATGCCAGGAGATCCTGGTGATATGCTTGAGGGTGGGCCTGGCCCATGGGCCCGCGCTCCTCTAGTCACTACTGTGATGTGTTGAGTGCCGTCCTAATAAAAAATCAATGTGCCCACTTGAGGGGAGCCACAAGCCTTGTGTAGCAGGTTATGTAATCTGATAATATCAATCATAACTGTGTTAGAGGCAATCCATCTGACTAGGCCAGGGTCAGTGTGTGTGTGCGTGTGTATGTGTATTTGGGTGTGTGTGTGTGGGGGGTGACTATGCCTCCCTCACCATCAATTACCACTTATTATGGGGGGGCTTACTCTGCCAAAGAGCTGTGTAGCCCCCCACCATAAATAATATTAACAAGGTGGATGCTATCAATCAATACCAGTACAGTTCTATTGCCCCAGCCCTAATGGCGGCTTCCATAGCTCTCCTGCCTCGATCAATGACTGTGGCTCCTTCAGGCCAGTACGGGTAGAGGGGTAAAACTAGCTCCTCTTTTACGCCCTGGGGTCCTCTCTCACTTCTTTTCTCTGTGTCTGTCTCTGACTGTCTCTGTGTCTGTCTCTCTGTCCGTCTGTCTCTGTCTGTCTCTGTGTCTGTCTGCTGCTCTTCCCCCCCGGTACAGCGACCCTCGACCCCCTCCCCCTTGAGCCTCTTTTCTCCCAGGCCCTGACGTGGTAGCTGGTAGAGGAAGTGTCAGAAATGTGTGTCAGTAAGAGTGATTATATGGAATTAATGAGTCACTTAATGATCCTCTGCCCTCCCTCCCTCCTTCCCTTCGTCTACCCCTCCACTTTCTCTCTGACTTCCTGCTGTAATGGATGTGGTGTGAGGAGGAGCATGGTGGGGCATCTCTCCCTCAGCCGGTGTTGGAGAGACGCTGGAGGGGGGTCAGACTAGTGCGGGCCGTGCAGCTGTCTGCCGTCTTCATCTCACCATGTCATAAACAGCTGTCAGAAACGACCCATATTTCCAACCTGTTTTTTCTCCCCTCTTGCTTCGCTCTCCCTTTCTCACAGCTCCAGATCATACGTTGACATGCTGCGGTGCTAGGTATCAAGACACCCACACGGGCGGTCCAGAGTGTTGAGGCTAAGGGAGTCAGTGGGGCGGGCGGGGCATGGAATAATTATGGAAGGAGATCATTTACGAGCGGAGTGCAAAGCAAGATTAATTAGCCTCATCATCTGACTGTGACCTTAGCTCTCCAGAATCACTGCCTGCCTGACCAGCCCTGCCATGAGAGAATCATTCACCTGGGGCTCCACGGCCTCTAGCCTGGTAACCAGGGAGAAAGAAAGTGGCTGACCCAGCCTGCGGGGCTAGTTAGCTGGGTGGCCACAGATGTGTCATTGTAAGTGATAAAAACATTCCCGTGTGAGGTCGATAGGACCTAAAGTTTCCAAAATGTTTTTAATACCATACATATTTTTATATGTATACATAATAAGTAATACAGCACTTTAAACACAAATACTCTAAAATAGTCAGAATGATGTTTGTCGTGAGATTGATTCCCTTCTAATAAAATGTCAAATCTAAAGGGAAGTTGTAGATTCTCCTACAGGTAAAAATTCCACAGCCTTTTGGAAATCAAAGGGACTCAATCTCTTTAGTTCATCACCTCACTGTACGCTCACTGCCTTTGTTTGCTGGTGTCTCCACCAGAGAAAATCAGCTCTAGTTGAACCTCAGCAGTGACTTCAAATGTTGGCCTTGAGCTGACCTGTAGACTTCAAAGCTTGATCAAGCCTTCCAGACAAGTAATCTGTAGTAGAGGCAATTTGTTAAACAGGGGAGAGGTATTAGTGTGATTTGGGAGTGAGTGGTGTGTGTTGCTCAGTAGTCCAGGCTAACCCCAAGATCAGCCCTCAGCGTGACTGAGGCGATCGTCAAGGATCCACCACTGTCAAAGACAAGACTGTTCCACACTGGGTGGATTTTAGTGCTGCAGATGCCTAGGCTGACTGTATCAGAAAATAGCCATTGTTCTCTCCCTGGAAAGTTCATTACAGTCATTCATCAAAGCCGAGAGGACCAGCGCATTAGCTTTGTGTCATGTTTGCTTAAATAATGGTTTCAGGGGGATGCATTTGTTATAAAAAAAAGAAAGAAAAAATGCAAAGAAAGACAATTTTCAATATTAGGACTCTTATCCTGTCATAAAAGACTAAATGAGGGTTAGACAAGGAGGGAAACGCATCCATAATTAATGGAAAGTCACATAAGTGGTGTGTGTTGGCAGCCAGCTTCTTTAAACAAAAGAACAAAGTTACAGTATGTGAGAGAGTGGTGGAGAAAGTAAATGGAGGTGAAAATAAATGAACTTGAAGTGGGCATTGCCGTGCCAGAAATTGTACATGAAAACATTCTATTATGATTGGACCCTCCCTAAGGTGATGCGCTTGTCGCTCACTGTATAGAACTGACTTTCTGCCTAATGCCTCTTCTGTGGAATACAAGCTGTAATCGACTCTCATTGACTCCAATGCTGGCTAGACGTGTCTGGCAAGTATCAGACATACAGGCAGACAGTTAACAAATAGTTTGCTTTGTTCTTTCCAAAAAAGGCTTTTAATACAGGTCATTTCTTGGAACATCTTGGAACAAGTATTGCTGCCAGTATACATGACACAATCAGCCATCTAAACATTTGCTCCCATATTTTTCATTGTCATGCTAAATTTAATTCTCTCATTTAAAATCAACCTTCAATTGAACATAGAAGGTTTTTCAAGAGATTATATATTGAGTGTAATTAAAAGTACATGTGTTTTGTTTTCGAGATTCATTTTCATCAATCTCACTCCAAGCAGTGCAAACCACTCCCTTGATGAGAGCGTACAGTTGGTCGTAAGTACTGTATTTACGTCCGTAATCGTCACAGCTGGCTAAGCTGTCAAGTTAAGATGTATGAGTGGATATTTAAAACGGACATAATTTCATGGTAAAGATGGAAACTGTTATTGTTGTTTGATTATTGAAGCTTTCTAGGCTGCTCCATAGTGCTTTCCTTTGGATTAGTGTTCAGTTAAGGACCGGTTATTTATGTATCCAGCGAAATGATGTTTTGAAATCTGTCTCTCTTTTAAAACACTGTAAACAAAGGCTATCAATCATAACACTTGACATCTGTAATCGTTGCCAGAGACCGTTGGTAATGTTCTGTTGCTCAGGCTCATGCTCAGTGCCAGTCTCTTCAAATGACTAAATAATGGGCGAGCGTGTGGGTTTAGTCATTTTCAATTGTATAAACTTTGAAAATGTCATGTTTTATCTGTTTACAAAAGCCATATACTGTTTGAAGTTTATATTCTTGTCTTGGTTTAACTCACTCAGGGCTTGGAAGAGGAAGGAGGGATTGCTGTTTGTGTTTTTGTGTTTCTCCGGTTCAACCTGGCCATGCATAGGGCATAGTCGAGGTTTTCAGTCGTTCATACTGTAACAATCTTTCTTCTGTACAACAAGGTGGCGATATGCCCCCTGAGTCTTGTCATGACACCTTTCAAAGCAGTTCTATACTCAGAGCATCTATACTCAGAGCATGTACACGCAGAGCATCTATACTCAGAGCAGGCTACAGCAATAACTGTGTTTGGTAAGGTGATGAAAAGCCATATGAACGCAAAGTCTCTCCTTCTCTGGGTCTCTATCAGGCTACTCTCTCCTTCCCTGCTCATTTACCCCTAGGCGGTACAGCCTTTAAGCAAACTGATTGGCTGTTGTCCGGTATTGATCAAGTTGCGGATAATGTTTCATCCCAATGGTGCCGGTTCAAAGAGAACAGGCTGGATATTTCCACCGATGTAACATCAATTACAAAATACCTTGTTGGTGATATTTCTGTCGTTCAGCAAAGGTTGATGAAATAAATCTATTTCTTCTGGTACATAGATTATACGTTTTCCCACAGATTAAAAGAGGTAGAGAGCACAGCTAGCGATAGAACATCAAGGTGTTATGAAGGCATTATGCTGTCGATGGAGTGACTGACCTGTAAACCTAGAGGAGTCTGCCCATCGCTGGGCTAATTCTACTGATGTCATGAGCTTTGCCGACCCGAAGAGTCAGCTCAGCTCTGTTTATGTGAAACAATATCAATACTGCCCACACTCTGGACAGGGGGTTATGACTGATCTGCTAGAGAAATTTATTAAAGCTGCCCCAAGCAGATACCCAGGGGAAGACTGGGTGGGTGTAGGATGAGGTAAAGGAGGGGCAAGCAAGCCTCTACGTTATTGAATGGCTCAGGATAGAGGATAGATTCTATGGAGCCAGAAGGCCTATGTATTGACCTGTGGCTGACATCCACTTCTTAGTTTCATAACATAATCAGCACTTGACACATGATTATAATAACTCAATTCAATTTAATGCATTCTCTGCAAACACATTGATTTTTTTTTACAGCTCCCAGAACCAATTACATTAATATTGGTGCATAATTAGTTTACACATTTCTAAATTACTGACAGATTAAAAGTGAAATAGTGTAGTTCATACCCAGCCGCATAACTGCTAGAGAGGAAATGAATATGGATTCAAACACTCCTCTGAGACACAAGCTGTAAAAGGAAAATAAATAAATAAAAAGCAACAATCTATAAAGCATGCTTGCAGAAGGAAATCCTCTCAACAGGCAGGCTGGGTGTTAGTTTCAGCTGGGATACTCAGCCCTAGGTAATTAATATGGTCCCTAATTAGATGTGCGTATGAATATCGATGGTCCAGGCCTTATGGGGAGGGGGATGGGGGGTGGGGGGGTTACAGGAGAGTCACAGAGGGGAGCCAAGGGCCGATCCAGATCTCCCCTCCTCTCCTCCCTCTGCTTCGCCCACCAAGACCCACTCACCCAACCATCAACACTTACGCCCCAACAGGACAACCCCTCGTTCTCAAAGCCTCCCTTTCAGTGACGCTTGGACATTTGTTTTACTATGGCATACCTCTCAGAGTATGTGTATTCCTGTGTGGGTGGCGGTGGCGTGTGTTTGCCTGGTACGAGGCAATGCGCACGCACCAGGGAAGGCTCCTATGTCTGCAGATCCCACTGAGGCGTCTGCGCTGACAGCTGAGGGGCAGACAGTGAAAGGATCAAACAGCCTCCTCTCAGTGCAGAGTCAGTGGGCTGGCAGAGGAGTTGGCCAATGGCACGCTAACTTTTCAGCAGAAATGTATTGGTCTGACCTTTGATGTCCCCATTGATCCAATGTCCTGAGTGGCCATTTCCCCAGAAACAAACGTATATAATTGGTATTGGGTTCCAATGGCTTTGCCCTCGATGTCTTGGGGATGTTTTGCGGCAAATATAAATCAATTCACACTTATAGAAACAATATGGGTGCATTAGTGCTGCCTGGTCATTTGAGAAGGGCTGGGATGGAGGCTTCAATAGACCTTGATTAGGCACAGCCGATCTGTCTTGATCTATGGTGAGCCAACAGCAGCACTAGGATGGAGAGAAAACGTCAATCATAGTTGATTTCACTTTCAAGGTGTCTAGAGCTCACAGTTTTTCAGGCTACGGCTGGATGCATGCTGGATCACATCTTAGAAAAGAAAGAAGGGAGTCCTTATTGTTGATTGAGAACAGGTGCTCCCAACATGAAAAAAAGATATGTATTATGTAGTGTTTACAACTGTGCAGTACAGTTGGTTCTCTAAACTTCGGTGCATATCGCGCCTTATTAATGTGCATAAATGCTCCGAGTATATTTAGCAAAGGTGAGACTGTGAACATATGGCTCTGAATTGCTGTCATATGGCTTGTAAGTTTAAGTGTTTGTAGGTGAAACCTTTTAGAGTTCCTCAGTCACAGTTTGGGCTGTTTTGCATTGGTTAGGAACACTTCATGTCTGTGATACTGAGTCCAAGGTCAGTTTAGTAATACAGACTTTACATGTTTCAGTGCCCACAACATAGCTTCCTGTGTGCAGCATCATAAGTACCCTAGTCTACTTGTATTAAATGTGTAATCCTCATCTTTTTGGATCTGTTCTTTTAAAATCTCAGAGGTGATCAAAACTGGCTTTGTTTTGGATATTACACAGAGAAAATAAAAGCGGGCTACTTACACCAAGTCCCTCATGGTGAATATATATTTCCATAATTTACCCTCTTCCTCTGAAAAATATTGATGAACTTAATTCTCCCCATATTTCTACAGCCTCATTGTCTTGTTAGTATCGGGCCTTGAAGTTGTCTCCTTAGACCCATTGCTAAAAGAGACTAATTCTCATTGACGTCCACAAGCTGTCCTGAGGCTCGATGAGTCGGCATTCCAAACATCTGGATGAACTCTGGTGTACGGGCGTGTTTGGGAGCCCACAGCACAGTCTACAGAAATGGAAACAAAAACTGCTTACAAACCTACTGTTTTTACTTTGCAATGTTCTAGACGGCCCTGTTCTGAAGCTGGTGAGCAGTCAAGGTGTTTCGGCAACAGTGAATTGATAAGAGACAAAAGGCACAGCTGGGCCCAAGTCTGATTTATACTTTTAACAGAGCAAGGAGTTCCCTTACCCTATTTCGTTATGACTAATTGTTAGAAAGGTTGACACCTGGGGGAGGTTTGCTGGGTAACACGCCCAGCTGTGAAAAGAAGCAATTCAGGAAAGTTCCACTGAGGACACATGGCTTTTCGATTGTATTGTGCAAACGTGTTGAGCTCAATCCCACGGAAATATAATAACAGGCATATTAATGGCATATTTAGCGCAATTACCAGTTAGACGTGGCACTTAATCTTAATTGCCTATTTCATTAATTGATGTAGAACAGTGAAAGCGAACCGTTGAATTACATGCAGTAATTTGTCATCTTCCCTCAATGTTAGGAGGAAAGGGGTCATGTTTTCATTTGGTGCTGTGACCCACTCTCCAAGGTAACGTACCTAATGGTTTTGGGCTGTAAGGGAGGGAGGTGCTGGGGTACCTGTCCACTCCAGCGTCCTCCTGTTGACTCAGCTGTGGGCTCTCTATGTCCAGTCTGAGGGCACAGGAACAGGTCGCTAAATATTTCATTTCCCAAGTAAAACACGCTTCCCCTCTTCAGTTAAAAAAAGAAACAGATCACAGTGATGAATGTGCAATCAGGCTGATTAACCCATTATTAGTCGTCCGCGGGATTCTCGGAAGGAAATGAGGGCAGGACCAGAGAGATTGTTTATGTCCCATACTTGTTGCCAGCTGGATATGTCGAACTTTGCTGCTGAGGGCAGAAATATGGACATGACATGGGAGGGTCAACAGTTCCCAGGGAACGTTGAATCCTGGGGCTTTTAGGATTCTCAGATTCCAGAATGAAGATGTGACAAACCAGGCTGACTCACTCTGTGGTTGATTCCCTCACTCTCGTGTTGTGCTTCTTTCTCTCTTTTCTCTCTTTTTGTCCTCCCCCTCGTCTCTTCTTTGCTGACACTTCACTGGCCAGCAGGTGGCGCTGCCGTCTCCTTTACGAGCCAATACGGTTGGAATGGCAACACATGCGTACGCTTTCCCGCTCTCCCTCACATGCACACATACAGCACACACTCTCCAAAAAAGAGGTCCGGCTTAGTTCCTGAGTTGAAGCAAATGTTTGTTGAAATAAGTGGAGATTTCCTGGTTTTCTTTAGCAGGAAAAAAGGGGGGAAAAAAGAAAAGTTTCTTTATTGGTGGAGCTCGGGGTGTTCTGTGATTACCTTCTTTTGCTATGGCTTCTTTTTTTTTTCTTTGAGTAGGAACAGACAATGTTTTCCGTTCCAGTTACTTGTTACAGTTGCAGAGTGGGTGCCGGTGGGCTCAGTGTTGGGGTTTACTGTGGTGGAACGTAACGGGTAGGATGGCGGGGCTAAAGAACAGAGCTCTTTAGAACGACTGAGGGGCTTTATAGATGTAAGTAAGAGCAGCAGTAACATTTCTATAATCGTACGCGTTTTGAACAGGGCAGCATGCTGGTTTTCATATCGGGTTAATGATTAAGATAAACATGTGTGTCAGTTGAGCATCCCTTGGTCCTTGTTTACTGCTGTAAAATAGGTGTTGTGTATTTAGTTTTATGATGAGAAATTGTTAAGAGATCATCAATTATGTATTGTTCAATATTTTATTGTTAGTCATATTTTGATCAAGACCAATTACTTTTAGGTGATTGCTGTGGTTAATAATATGGAAAACAATATAATCTGAATAACACATGTAAGAATAGTCAAAGGAAAGGTGACTGTGTTTCGTTAAATTAATCAAAGTGATAATGTTTTTGTTAAACGGTTATAAAATATTCGGAACTGAGATTAATGTGCTTTTTACTCCATAAGAGTGAGTTAGGTTGGGGGGGGTAGGGGGCAGCGTGTTAAGGCCATTGAAAGGAGGAATGTGAGAGAGCGTTATTGCTCACACTTCATGTGAATAGAAAAGGGCTGAAGAAATGACAGCATCCAGTGGGTGGTAGGGCCCCTGCGCTGCCTGGAAGGAAATGGAATGAGAAAGTGCAGTCAGGCAGACCACTCATTCACCATGACAAATGGGAGAGGCCTAGACCAAGGGGATACCTGACACCGCACGGTGGGCTGCATGCACCTGCCTGGGATCTATGTCCATCAGAGTGGAAACAAGCAGGACAACTAGTGACAGCACAACTTGGGGAAAAATAACACCATAACTAGTTATCATTCTCGTTATACAGAACTCCAAAGCATTTTTGCCATTAAATAATGCATTGCAGCAGCCTTTAAATATTATTACCAGGTATACTTTGTCTGGTTTTATTTGATCGTTAGTCGTGCTGTAAGCAAGTGGCACAACTTAGTCTGGAACATTTTCACAATGTACTTGTACATCAATAAGTGTAAGATATTAAAAAACACAGTTTTCCTTTTGTAGTAAAAGCTTATCTCAGTAAAACAAAAGTTGTATGCTCATCCAACAGTATCAGAACTAGACAGTGGAATAGTGACACTTCACTGAGGATATCCCTATCATTTAAAAGGGTTGAGTAATTAATCTTTGGATGGTGGCTAATGTACCAATATCTACTTTTTTATACTTTAAATAAACAATACTTGAATCTCAAAAGCATATCATTTTTTAGTCTCCTAGTTTCCACAATAACCAAACGTATTTTGAACTTTCTTGGTGTTTAACGAAATGGTACAGTTTTGCAAACGATGGAGATGAGGAGTCTATATGACTTGTTACCGTAAACCTCATTCTGCGATTCCAAAAACCCGAGCATCCATCTTTGGGGGGGGGGGGGGGGGTTGTTTACTGGCCTTGCTAGCTCCTCCCATCTTCTGTCCCCTAAGATGGGCATTAATGAGCGCACAAAGAGTTAATGACGCTGTTTCGACAGGATGTCACAAGCCCCCATGTCATGAGATTTCCATCTAAATTAAGTCATATATCAAATTCCAGACGCATATTAAATCTTTGGAAACTGTCTTGGATTGGATGAGAGTGCAATAATCCAATTTTGAACAGGACAGGGCGGGGTGCATGGTCAAGAGGTAGGTCTGCATACCTCATTCTGCATGACTCCAAAGAGTGTTTAACCCCAAATGCGGTCACCCTAACCCCCCCTACACACACCCACTAGATCAGTCAGTAAGTACCACCAACCCCCATCCTCTCTCTCTTTTTCTCTCCCTCTCTCTGTCTCTCTCTCTCTCTCCGGCAGATAAGCTGTGGTCACTCACATGCTGACCGGTTAGTGGCGTCAGTGTGCATGCGGCATGTCGTAAAAACACTCAATCTCCTCTCCCAATTTATGTTTAGATTGGGCGGGGACATGACTGTAGGCTGACAGTAGAAGGGGCCCGCTTGGTCCTGAGGACTAGAATAACGCTCTGTTTCCTCTGGACAAACAGATGATCTCACTCTCGATTTTCATGTCAATATGTTTTTTGGGGGACAACTGTATGCATTCCATTTTAAGGAAAGAGATTCCAAGGAAGTCAGCTTTATTCTTTGTCTGGCATAGTTGTGTTTTTGCTATTTGGGAGACATTAACCATTTCATACAAAAAGTTCAATAAGATCCTTCAATTACATGCAGCATCGGCATGACGCATACATTTTTTTATGTCCGCGAAATCCCTTGTTACAGGGCTCAAATATGTCATAATAAATGAAATAGTTACTTTTGTTTTGGTGTGATCCTATCTACCATTTTCACCCCGGTAGAATCAAACAGTAATTTTATCAAGATAGTCAAAATCTTGATTAATAAAAAGGAATCAATGGAAAAAAATATATGTCTTCATTACTACCTCTTATAGACCAGCGCTGTATTTGCCAGTGTTTGGTCAGAGCAGCAGAAGAGATCAAGTGAACCACTCTGCCATTTCTACTGCCACAGCAGATAACAGGTACAGCTCATATAGAGCACCTGTCTAACAGTTAACTCCCTTTCCTGTCCACCCCTAAGTAGTCCATAAGCTCACTAGCTGTAAGGCACAGGTGAGTTTAAAATCACAGTTGTTAAATTCCTCAAGGTTGTTGTTACTGTCCATGGCTCAGAAACGGTGTTTATACTGTGTTTCTGAAATAAGAGTATGTGTTGTATGAGCAAGATTAGTTATTTAGCTTCTTCATGAGCAAGAAGTAACTTAGTGGAATTTGTGATGGTAGGCACTTTTACCAAATTAGACGAATATTTTTGTCTTTATAGAAAATTAATCAGAATTTGTATTTAAATATCATCTATTATTGTACAGTAAGTGAAGTCAAATACATTCACACAAAATAGTTTCCTCGCTGTGAAAGACCATCTAAAAAAGGGTCTCCACCTTTTTCTTCAACATTTTTCCGACATTTCTAAATGACTTCTTCTTAAACTTTACCATACCCACGGTCTGCACAGCTGCATTTACACAAATGATCTGTCAACGCTCTTATTGTGTATCAAGATGGTTGTAATAACTACTGACGGACGTGTTTGTTTATTGCTTTTAATTCATAATCAGGCATCTGGGTTCATCTCATATTATTTACAATCATTCTCTGAGGAAGTAAAGTTTGCGTTGAGTGTTATAATAAATGTTATATTTTATAATTAATCATTTTACGTATTTGCAGATGAAACATTAACGTACCTATTTTACAAATAATATGATTTCATACTGAGAATTTACATCCTACAGTATAAGCGTGACCAAATGGAGGCTCCGGAAAATGTCCTCTAAACTGCTCTCCATGCAGCCGAAAAACAATTCAGTTTTAAGATATTGACAATAGTTAAGAAACACAAATACGTTCTGTTTGTAAGTTAAAAATATCTTTCCCCGTTTAGCTTCAAACCGCCTTCCAACAATCAAAAGTAGAGCTAGTTGCAGTGTGGATCGATCGTGCTCAACTCGTGGTTATAACTTCTCTGTTTGGGTCTTTTCCTGCTGGTTTAACATGAACAGAACTGCAGTCATGTGGGCCAGCCGCTTGGACCTTCAAATCATACAGTATATGTTTATCCCATGACTTGACTCTTCAGAGCCATCTGTTCACTCAATACTCCAGAGAACAAACAATATGTTTTGTGTTAAGATGATAAGTTTACTTGCATTATCGTTGAGTGAATAAGCCTTATCTTTCTTATTTAGAAATTATATTGACTTAAATATGCTTTGTGCAAGTAAGAAGATTAGTTAATCTGGAGTCTGTCTTTAGCTGTCTCTCTCCACGATGCCGGGGGAGGGGGGGGGCAGTATTTATAGTAGTAATAATCCAAAGATATAATCCGATGATTTGTTCAAGCTGTTTTATGTTGCAAAATGCTGGGTATTTGTGTTTATTCAATATTGGGTTACCAGTTGTCGTCGTGTAGCGTTTTGGCAGACTGGAGTTTGCCGGCAGATTTAGAAGTGCATTCTCGCACTGAGAGATATTGTAACTAAACATTCCAGAATTGACACATTATGGTCAGTAATACAAACAGTCCTCGTTACTGATATATGCAAAGACAAGATTTGCTTGGTGAAAAGAAAAACCAATAACTTAATGCAATTCTTGATATAACAGTATACTACGGTGAATGCAACACATTGTTGATGTAATTTAAATTTGTATTATAATATACGTTTTATTTATTCATAATTGTTTACATGCATTGTAAATTAATTTGAAACAATTGCATTTATTTCAGTAAACCAATTATCAATACCTGAAGCTGCAAGCTGCCCAGGCAACATTACTATGTATATTAAAATGTAACCACATAACCATCTATTTTGAATAATAAAGCAGATTACTACGAATTGAATGATCGAAGGGATAAACTAGAGTCTGTGCCGTCAAGGTCATGAACCATGTGTGGATCAGAATCAGTAGACACTGATTCTGCACACTGCAGAACATATTGTTTAGTCAAACATTAGGGACACGGTCCAACAGGTGGCTTATGGAATTACTCATTGGTATTTCGTGTCATACCTTGATTAAAACAATTGGCCTATCATATAAAGCTCATCCTCATTATTATCAATTGCTATTTTTACCCTGTTTATTGTAAGTAGATTCCGTTCCCGGAAGATCTCTTTACTGTACTGACTTGCATGTCTAATATTATTAGGTGCTATGAGTTCAGCCTGTGCAAATCTGTTAATGCATAAGACTATAAGAGCCTCTTATGTTCAAGCCAGGTCAGGGTGAAGACACATCAGATTAATATTTGATCATGCAGAAGGCCTCTTAATCTGATTTGCTTATTCCCTCAGCTGAGTGCTTCAGCAATTATCATGATTGTTGCGCTAAACACACGTCTTTGCGGCCGGCTGCAGGGTGTGAGTGGGCTCCATGAGACGAGGATTCCAGCACCAAACCCAATTAATGCGGGCAAACTGTTGGCCCTCCAAAGGGTTGGAGTGGAAGAGGAGGGGGGTGAGGGGTAGGCCCAGCCCAGACGACCGTGCCGCGCTGTGCCAGTCCTGCCTGCTGTGAGAGCTGGGTCCCAGCACACCTCAGTGTTGCGGTGGCCCTCGGATAGGCCGGAGCTCCAGACCACGCTCCGTCTCACAATCTTCCTTCACAGCCATGCCAAGAAACCTAATACAAATTCAATCAAATCTGGGCATCTTGAGTACTTGGAACTGTATGTGTGTCTATGAAATATAATCACGTTATCACAATCACAACATATAATCTCCAGATCTAGTCTGGACAGCCAGAGACCAGAGTCTGTCCCAGTATCGGGTCCCCTTCCCCTGCTTTTACACATCCTTCTGTCTGTGTTCTGCCAATTTTAATAAATTATGAAATGATCATCGATGCATGTCTCCACATTTTACTTTTCTAAATTGCCCAGGTTTATTGCATTGTTTTGTATTGTGTTATTTTGATTTGAAGTTGAACCTATATAGACATGTAACTCACGTCAGTTTGGTGGAGCACACAGTGCAGGCAGCCCTCCCCTCTCATGTCATCCAGCAGGAGAGGAGAGCCTGCGCCACAGTCATCTGCCTTGCTATGGGATCAGTACGGCAGAGGTGATTTCAAACCATCGGTATGTGAAATACACTCAGAGTTCCTGTTAGTCATGATCAGGCAGATGTGACTGTCCATGAGTTCATACCGCACTGCCATAACAGTGAGGAAACACACGCATCAATATATGTACGCACACATACGCACACATACGCACACATACACACACATACACACACATACACGTTTGGTGCCAGAGCAGACTGCTGTAGTTGTCTCCTCTATATAACCGGTGACAGCAGGGGTGTAAATTACGATTTTTCCGTAGACTCTGCTCATTAGAAATATAACTGTTTATTTTTAGATGTGTTGCTTTTTACAGTTGCATTGCATGGTATCATCAGATACGTAATGCAAATACTCCCAAAGTTTTTTGATGAAAGCTTTTTAAGCAAACGTGTGTATTTAACAGTAACACACAGTTGTCACAGACAGTCGAAGTCACATAAAAGGCCAGATTTTGAAATGTGCTCCCTTTCAACATTCCTTCTAATTCTTTTCATGATCTTTGATGAATACTGTGTAAATGAAGCAGTTTGTCATAAACATGTCCTCCAAATGAGTCTTTGGATAGGTGTTGTCTGTATGAAAGTCATCTATCCTGTTGAAGGCATGGCACTGTGTGAGGGAACACTGGGAGAGATTGCTTCCCATTAATCTGGACTGACTGGCTGGAAATTGCATCTTTGTAATGAGTATTAGGTGTGCATCTACATGAATTAAAGCTGAATGAGCTACTGATTGATCACCTTCCCCCAAATGATGCTCTACTAGTGATCATTATTGCTTAAAAGTGACTACATCATATCAGAGTGATTAAGAACCTGGTTCACCAAGAAGAAAAAGTTAAAATAAAGTAATAGTGGCCTGTTATAATGAAAAACATTTATTTTCAGATCATTTTTCTTTAAGATGCGAACCTTGGTGTGTATTCAGCTGCAGTTTGCTGGGTCTTTCTTAAATATTGCAGAACAAAGAGAATGATGAGGGCTGCTGGTATTGTGAATCACCACTTATAGATTTCAGTTTTGGATGACATCTGGACTTTGAATCTAATGTATCAACGTGACAAACATTTGTTATTTCAGTCCAGGTCTCTACCTGTGTGGCCCTTCTACTCTGTTATTCCAGTTGATCTCATCTTACTCTATCCTGGACCTCCTCAAACATATACTCTAGAACCATTTGGCTTGTTCTTTTGGTGGACAAGCAGGGTAGTGCCCCTCACCTCCATTCCCAGGCTGGGTGGACAGGCCACACGATGGCCCCTCACCCCCATGCCCAGGCTGGGTGGACAGGCCACACGATGGCCCCTCACCCCCACCACTCCAGGGTAGTGTTGCGCTTCGAGCGCCGTCTGTCAGCAATAATCTCAAAGCGGTACCCATTTAACAACTTCTTAACAGATTCAGTCAGTTCACATTCACACACTGCTGGAAGGATTATTTTTTGGGGGGAAGAACTGGCAACATGAAAGCGCTGTAAGAGTAAACAGAGCTAGCAGAGCATGTTTGAAGTCTGGGCCAAAACGTTCAGGTGTTTTTATAGACACCAAGGCATTTCTGCGGTCTAAACTGCAGCACACTGTATGTCTGGAGTCACCTACACAACGGTGCCACACAAGCCTGCCAGATATTCACATACGTCATAAAGTCTACTCAACTACATTCGGCTAATGTGCTGCCGCTTTGGGTGCTCACATTAATCCTCATTATTGTAAGAGTTGTTTACTAGATCCGTTTGGTACAATAAGATCACGGCCTTTCGCACCCTATAGCTGGACGGAACACACTTTTTAAAAGTTTGAAACACTGTTATAGCTTGTGCAGTACTGTGCAATTAAGATGTTCCAGAACTTTAAAATAAGCTTTTTAATCCAAGATCCTGCAATTGTTACCATGATTAAAATGGGCACTGTAATTTTCCAGCGCTGAATCAGGCACTTGTGGGCAGAGAACACCTTATTTTTAAAAGATTCAAATTCAGAAGAAAGACTCATCACGTTGTTTCTCGACATATTTACTGTACCTGGACACATTAATGTTCCACTGTAATCTCTTAGTGCTAATTATTCTGCCAAGTACCCTGTTGGGGTAATTATACTAAAAACCCTAATTAGTAGCATCAAGATGTAAACCACAGAGGAGCCAGTGTCTTACCTCTCTCACCTTTGGCGATGAGTCTCAGGATCTATTTACGCACCATACCACAATGTATTCTTCCACAGTCTGACCTAATGTAACAATACAGACCCTCTCCTTATCCCAGGGTTTTGGTTACAGAGCATACTCATTTTTTCCTAGACCAGCGAGTAATTACTCATACAGTGGGAATTATTTCTGCAACAATGTTTATAATATGTAAATATTTCACAAAGTTGAACAATTTTATAGATCACCTCACCATGCTCTGATGCTGTGTTATTCTTTGAAAAAATATGGTTAGCTTAAAAGCTAATAGTTAAAATGGTTAACACTTATCATTTCAGGTCATAAAAATTGGAATAGAAAATGCGTCGGTGATTTTTGCTTTGTGCTTAAAAAGTCGTCCGACCACTCACCATATTTAACTGGCAAAGAAATTAGAACAGTAATCAAATCCAAAGCTCTGCATTGTGTGGCAATTTGCTCACTTTAAATTATTCAGAAGAAAGGGCTTCTTTATGTCAGCAACTGTGTGTTTTTTCGTGACAAAGCCAGCCAAGCCTAATAGTTTTACTACGTCTGCCACTTTATGACTGACATAGCAATAAGCAGATTGTCTCGATATTTATGCCATCTGCAGCTAGGAGAGATAATTAAAGTATATAAATTAATCAAGCACAATTAATTAGAGACTTTATGTTCACAGCAGTACATCTTTGCATGTATAATTTATATTTATTGATTTGTTTGGTTTCATTAGCCTATGAGATAACAGAGGAAATGCATTAGAGGGGAAAATGCGCAATTAGCATGCGGCACAGGCCACTCGTAATTGATAGATCAGCACGCATTCCTTGCAGATATAAGGCTGTGTAAACTGTCATAAGCAGTTACAATCGATGACTGATATTTTTCTCCATATCTCGATGCTGATTAATGATGTTTTTGAAAGCAGCCCCTGACTTAATGGGAGCTTGATAGGCATGCAGAATTTACTGTTTAATCAGGGGAAAGAATTTATTGCAGCCTGTAGCCTTGTACTTGTTGGTTGAAATGTATGATTGGTCTCTATAAGTGCTATGCTGATGCTATTTGCTCCCGTCAGCAACCAATATGGCTGAGCATTAAGAGCTTTGTGCTTCCCAGCTGATTTTTCATTGACTGCGCTGCCATCGTTCATCACTTGCCTGTTTCTCTCCACTCTGCAGAACAGGGAGGAACTAAGCTAGATAGTCGATAGCCAAGCCCAGCCTGTGTTTTCACAGCATTCCCACATTTCCCGCAGCAAATACATTAGTCGACCATTCGGAAAACTGCAAGAAGTGGAGTTTTCCCTTTTCTAACAGGAACAAGTATGTCCCACTCAGATGGGGAAGACACTGACAATTATAAGTCTGTGTGCGTGTGTGTGTGTGTGCGCGCGCATGTGTGTGTGTGTGAGAGAGAGAGATCCAGTTTCTCTGCTGTGGTTTGAAGTGCTTGTGTTTCAGTGACCCAGCTTGCATGCGTGTGTCTTTGCAGAGGATGCTTCACTACCTTGACAACCTGAGGTGGGATGATTTACAGAGCCTTCCTGCAGTCCTCCTTTTCCTAAATGAGGGGGTTAAAAGGTTTCCTTCTGCCTCTCTGGACTTGATTATATGTTTATTGATAAAACATTACTAGACCCATGGTTTCTCATTCTTACACCCTATACTCACAAGTGCATTTCTGCACCTTGACGAGAAGTCGTTTCGCGGCACTTTTTTGGCTCCTAATTTCATGGAAAATGTAATCATCAGCAAAAAATAGCTTTGGTGCGGTGACATATTTTATATAGGTATTGTCACAGCATGTTGCATCAATGATAATTCATGGGGCTGCAGCAACTGGATCACTGTAAATAGGATGTGGCTTTATGGGATCCACATGTTGTTCCTTTCCAACAGCTTCTGTTTCTTTCCAGTTACTCAGAGAGGGGTATCGTTTTCTCATGCAGAGGACAAGCGGCCTCTGCCACAGATACATAGAGATCACTGTCACCCTACTTATTCTATAACACAGACAAGGGAATGTAAGGTAGAACATTACCACCGTTACCAGTGTAGGTTTTCGAACAGCATGGCCAACGTTGGGTTTCATTAGTGCAGCTGGAAGCCAGACTTGTATACAATTGTTGCCCTGTGTCTCAGGCAATTTCCTCTCCTTCTGTCTATGCAAGTGCTTGCAGAAATGCCCCTCTATGTTTCCAGTTCCTGGTATGTGTCCTGTACCTTCCAGTGATGTGCTCACTTTGGTTGTGTATATTCACAGTACACCTGCTGTGGACTGACATCACTGTTTCAAAGATGTTATTTTATAGCAACCTTTTTCTTGTTTAATCTGAATGATTTGTATCCAAGATCCACCTCTGAAGAACTAATGGAACTTGATCAAGATTCTTCAATTCTATTGCACTTTTCTTTTAAGTGAATGGATAAGTGCTATGCTTCCTTTGTCCCCCAAAGCCAACTCCAAAAAAGCTATATTTGGAATATGAGCAGAGCTGCTGCCGGTGAATAATGCAAAGACAGATCTGTTTGCCCATAAGTAACAGAAACCTTTTGACCTTCCTGCTCCACTATGCTGGCCTACCTCTGAACCTAGCCCAGAGATAGCAGCTGGAGATGTTTGTGACTGGTCTCTCTCTGATCTCACTATAGTGTGTAGGCTGAGAGCAGGGCCATATTGACACCACCGGACCTCTCCTGCCCCTAAACCCACAGTGGGCTATCTGATTTCCTTCCAATGGATCCCCAGAGAGGGAGAGCTTCCATTTTTCTTAACTTGTGTATAAGTAAACTGCAGGACCTGACTGGGAGGTCAAATCAATCTCTGCTATTTATTACTTAGAAATGTGACACTCCTTCTTAAATGCTCCCGTCCCCTGTGATTTAGCCCCAGGCCTGCATTGTGGTCTGTGTGTGTATGTTTGTGTGTATGCGTGTGGTGTGTGTGTCTGTGTGTCAGTATGCGTGCCACTAAGAGGGTGAGAGAGCTGTGTTTTACGACCATTGCACCAAATTGTCTTTTTGTCTGACTCACCTCCTGTAAACAAAGATGGGTTAATATGCTCTTTGATGACATTTTTATGTAAAGCTTTTAGTCCTGGAGTATGTATCATATTTACTGTAAGTACACTTCAAACACAGACAAGTTAATGCAAAGTAAGGTAGACAGGACTGTAGTCACGCACAGGTCATTTTTGGGGTAAAACGAACACAAATATGACCTACCTGGAGCTCCTCACCTTCTCACCTCCTCCTCTGTTTGTGTGTATTCAGGTCAGGCAATGTAATCAAAAATGATCAATCCTCAGAACGTGATGCAATCCTGTTTTGTGGGCAACAGCAAGGCTTTGTTTACTGCATGACAATGTGATACTGTGTTCATGCTGTCCTAATTGGAAACAGTCTCGCCCCACAAAAGGTGCACAAGGCTCTTGATTTTGTGAGGCAATCTCCATGCCCCCCCCCCACACACACACCATCTTCAGTGCCCTCCCCCCACACACACACACCATCCTTTACTGCCCCCCTTCTTCCTCCCCACTTCCTCCACACTCTCTGAAGAGCAGTGAAACCCCCTGAAGCCTTTCCTTAATCCCTTCGAAGATCACACTCTCCCACTAAATATGATACCTGTGGACAAACAATGGATTTTTCCATAATATTAAGAGGAAGATTTCATGATGAGTGTCTAATGGAGACAGTGGACTAGGCCTGACCAGCCAAACTGCGAATGCTTTCCTTTTGATCAGCAGCATGGGGTTAATCCATGCTAAGAAATAATTGTGGTTTAGAAAGGAAAGAGGGAAGGGGGGTTGCTGTATTGAACTGGGCTGAATTTACAGCCGAGAGGGCTCAGTATAAGGGATGATTTTTAGAGCCTCTCGCTGTGTATTGAAGGGAAGACTGTCTGACAAGTCGTCAATGAGCCCTGGCGCTGTACTAAACTAATGAAAGCCGCATTTGATCTTCTCCGACGAGGTTCAATACCACTCCTGCTATTATTTAAGTCCTCAGCTTCACCAAACCTGTTTTCAGAAAAATCATTACACTGCACAGAGGAGTAAACTGTGTTTGGGAGAATCCGATGAGGAGGAAATAACTAAACAGCTGTAATGTTTCCCTGCTGTAAACACGTGTTACTTTAGATACAGTATGTCCTTTTCTAGGAATGTTGTCATGTGAGCACAATGACCATCAACAAACCGAGTGCTTCTGGAAATATTGTGTTTGATCCTAAAGTGTTGCAACCTTTTCATTCCATTATACTGTCGTATAAGATGCCATGCACTTACTTATGTTCATTCATATACATTCATATGCTTTGCATAGCTACAGAATTAGCTATAAAAGTGCTGTAGTGACTGATGAACTGTTGGGGCATCTCCATTTTTCATTTTCATTAAAATACTAGTCAGCCTTTTACAATGTATATGTAAGACTATTTAAAGGATATGGCCTTGTCTATATTTCACCCTTTGTGCTTTTCGGAGGAGACCACCTGAAACCAATACATAAAGAAAAAAACATCTTATCTTCTGCACATTTTCCAAAAACAAGGACTGTATTATTTTATCATTGAAGCAAAATGAAAATAAAGCCCAGTTGTTGAATTTATATTTGAGCTCAAACACTAAGGGCCACCCCGACCGCACTTGAGAGACAAGCCGGATGACAGATTTGGTCTGAGCCCCTGCCAGGGAACAGGCAATGCGTCATCTGCTAACTTCAATGCTGGGGCTGCACTGCAAGCAAAACAAGCCATCCCCACACTTGAACTGGAGTGTTTCAAGGTTATGTTAACTGAAACATGTTGAAGTAATAATATAAACAGTGTGATAACCAGCAGCTTGGAAGATTTCAATAATAAATCAGGCCCTAGAAGGCCTGACTTAAAATTTGTGATGACACAGGATTGACAAAAACAATTACTCTCAATTTATAAACATGAGTGTCTTTCTGGAATTCCTATTCCAACGCTTCTCAAAAACTCAGACTGTATATTACTGTACATATGTACTCCTCTAAATTTAAATTATATCCTGCATATCTCCCTGGAATCACCTTTTAAATACTCTTCCAGTAAGCTTCATCAGTTTATATCTGCCTGAGGATTTCTGCCTGTAGCCTGGCTTTGCTTTGAGAGAGATAGTTCAGGGCCAGAGGCATGGCCAGGGGTGTTTCCAAAAGCCCTGTTTAGAAGCCGAAAGGGAGGGAGGGGGGGAGAGAGGGAGGGAGGGGAAAAAGAGAAGGATGGCAGTCAGCAGTCACACATCTCACAACACTGAGCAAGAGAGACAGAGCGGTGGAGGTAGAGTGGGGAAGAGAAAGAGATGGAGAGAGAGGGGTAGAGGGGGAGAGAGAGGACAACATGCAGTAGAAAGAGAGTGGGGGGTGGTTGGTGGGAGGGAGGGAGGGAGGGAGCTGATGGGCCGTGCAAGGGTTAGGCCTGCTAATCCTCACATATATATTCCCCTAATTAATCCTGATTACCACTTTTTAATCGCGCCGCTCGGGCTGCCCTGAAATAAAGTGACACTTCCTAATGAATTAAACCTGCAATTTACAATTGGTGCACTGTTCCCTTCACTGGTTCCCCTGCCTCCGTCTCAGTCCCATGTGGGAGGCGCTAGGCTCTCAGTGGCGTGTGGTCTCACTCTGTGCCTGTTAACCACTAAACGCTCGGGTCACACCTGCCCCTTTAATAGGCACCAGGAAGTGGTGGTAGGGATCAGTAAAAGGGGGTCAAGGACACAGAAAAAATAATAGTAATACGGAAACGTGTGTAGGTGTTGTCTTCATAAGTGTATATTTTGTACTTCTTTAAAGCCTAGCAATGAAGGCCATGCTGATATGATGTAGTTTTTGGCAGGTAATATTTAGACCATAAAGTTTTTAGCAAACAACGATATTTTAGTGCAGACTTTTTTCAGCCTCATCAAAGTGTTATTTACATCCAAAATATACCAGCAGGTGTACTATGGGTCAGCCATTGAACCTCAATCCCAAGCTCAATCCCACTGTCAAATTCAATGCAATCCATTTAGGTCCAGAAAAGGTAAACAGGTAGATAACTGACCTGGCCTTCCCTTCCAGGTCAGTGGCAGTCCAGATGTAGGGCGCTGTGAGACCTCAGCAGTGATGCTTAACAAATGAACTCTGTCCCCCTGTGGTTGGGACCTCTGCCACCCTCATTTGAGGCGCTCTATCCCTGGAAGATGGGATCCTGTGAAGCAGTGATTGTTTCCACGATTAGGTGGAGAGGGAGCCAGGACTGTGTATGTGTTTGTGTACGTGTGTGAGTTTGTGAACGTGTGTCTGTGTGTGTTTGCGAGCGCATGTATGTGTGTGTGGATCTTCTCTGACGGAATCGCCCCCTCACAGAATCCGACTGCTGAAAACAATAGCCAGCTGTCCCCTACTGGCTGATAAACCTTTGATCAGCCAAATGAAGGCTGCTGGCATTTCTTATGGAGTGGAGATTGCTTATCGATCTATATCAAAATATTCATGCTAATCCCAAGGCCAGCGGAGACTATTTTCAAGCCGGGTTAGCAATCAGAGCTGCCCGTCCTGTCTGGAGCAATTCGCTGAGCTGGGAAGTCTAATCAGCCCGGGGTCCTGCAGTCAAATGCACTTTGCCGTTTAAATTTGGACCCCTGACATTGATGGAGGAGTCCAGAGAAAGGTGTTGACAAACCAAATTGTTTGTTCCAGCACTATTTTGCTAGAGATCAAGTCCAGAGTAATGCGCAGTGAATTTGTTCATTACTGGCCTAGGCTATGAGAATGGAAGAGAGGAGAGGGTGGCTTTCACTGCTATCAATGTCCAAACGGGGGAGTCAGCAGAGGATTGGGGTGTGTGAAGGGTATACAAACAGGGGTGCTTGTGGGGGTTATGGAGGCGTCTGACGCAAATCAAGGAGGTTGAAGCCGCTCGGAGAGCCGTCCAGAGGCTTCACGTCCTGTAGAGGAGCAGTTTGGTTTGTGTGGCCTTGCCCCAGAGAAATGACCTGGGAGCCCGGACTGATTGGATTGTGTGAAGGTGCTACCTGGAGAAGGCATCTTCACTAAACAAGCCATTACTCTGTCTTTGGACTGATAACTGCTTTCGTACACACGTTTCTTATGCTGCGTTTGATGGGTTTTACTATTGGGAAGACATGCCCACTGTCATTGGATGACCAATGGTTCAGGACAGAAATACAGTTTATATACAAACCAGTACCGTCTCCATTATCCAAATGATGTGGTCATATACATGTTGGAATGTTTTTTTCCGTTAGGATTTTACTCGACTTTTCCTAGATTACAGTAGATTACGTCTCCTTCTCCCTTCCTGGCCGCAAGCCCCTCCTGCCCCTGAGTGACGAAAGCTATTCTAAATCTGTCTCAATACGTTGTCGTCATGCAATTATTGCCCAAAGAAATCTCTGAAGAAAAAGCGTTGCCAGAATGGAGAGATTATCCCTCTGGAGGGTAAAAGGCTAATGTCTCACCATATGCCCCAGACTGTCCACAAGAAGGGCGTCCTGCCTTGAGGTCAATCATACATCAGGTATTAGTGTCAGGTGGGGATTAATGCTTAATGTTCCTTTACCTCAGACAAAACACACTGTGTACCTGTACCTGGCTTTGGCACTAAACACAGATTTTAGCATCACCTTTCTAAAGCTGAATGCACAAGACATGATGATGTTCTGAAGCATGTTAGGGTTTCTACCTCCCCAACCTCACTGTACTGCTAATAACGTCCTGTTATTGCTGTTGTTTTTGTTGTGCTTTTAGTGCTTTCTGGAGAAGCTAGAAATTGTGATAATTACCTCATCTGACTGACCCATACATTCTTGGTGTAGACGATCTAACTGCCAAACCATGGGAACAAGGCTATGTACTGTAAACTGCAGTCTTACATATTTCCCTGTGTGTTTCCTCAAGATTTATTTGAGGTTTCACTTTTTATATTTATCATCATTTGTTTCGTTTTTATTCATGTGTTAGTTGTATTTATAGATCTATACGCCAAAGCCAAAAGGACGGACTGTAGAGCTTAGCATAAGTGCATTCCCACAGATCATCCAATTATTGTTGGAGTTAAAAGCATCTTATTCTTCCAGAAGGCCTTATTCTGTCACTGTGATAAAACTGTGCTGAGAACTGTAACTCACGAGAAGACCATAAAATGCAGTTGCAAAGCACTACTGTAGGTTGAGTATTAGGAGGGTGAAATTCAGTGACAATATGTCAAAGCAACATCTATCTTTGTAGGCGTTAAGATAAGCTCTTGACACAGAGTATTAACCCAAATTGCTGTAACTAATTAGTCTCCATAATCCCTTTTTGACTGATTAGAATTGATAAGCTTCATGCTTGCACCTCACACACATGCACACACTTTGGGATATGGATCACCTGAAAATAAAGTGACACGCCCCTATTTCCTGAGGGTTGCCAACGTTTTCTTCTGTAAGCCTGTGAAATGTGTAGTTGAGGGGGTTGGTGGAAGGTGAAAGGTGACAAAAGACAATGTGGTAAGGTAGGAAGGCATGTTAGACTACAGGATGCAGGAGCCAGGTGTCACCAGTCCATGGCTCTAGCTGTCACCTTGTGAATAAACAGCATTTGTTTGGTGTGCGAGGTGGGACTGATTCATGTGGGAGCGGCAGAGCAGAGCAGATGGATGTGCTTTTTCATATGTGTAAATAGTCACAGCTAGCTATTAACATACCTCTGTGCAGATGGCAAACTGTAATAAAGTACAGGCGATAAAACTTCTCTCCTATGGCTGACGCACAGGCCATGTTTGTTCATTTTTACGTACAGTGCAATATGTTCTATTATAGCTCCAGAGCGCCATAACTGGAAGGAATATTTAGGAGCTCTCCTTGTAGAACACCATTTTAACAGGTGCAGTAAAAATGGAAACTAAACATATGTTTCCACAGTTTTTCCATAACATATTATTTTGATAATATAACGTAGTAAACAATATCACATACAGTGTGTAATATCATGAGAAATTACATAAAATGCAAGTTATGAGAAAATGTTGTCATATATTATGGTGTCTGTGATTGATTATGTGATGTTTATTTTTTTCTGCAGGCAGAAACAACATAACCGTTCTGCATTCCTGAGACTCTCATGCTAGTTCATCCAGTGGTAGCTGCTGTAGCAGCCCGGTGCTAGTTGATGTTATAGGAGTCTCAGAGACCATGGTTCCTCTCCAAGTAGCTCCACTGCCCCACTCTGACTCCAGAGAACAGAGAGAGTGCAGACACATGAGGAACAGAGACAAGAAGCCAGACAGAGAAAAGACAGAGACTTGGAGAGGGATTGGAGACACGCAAAGAATGGGAGAGGTAGAGAGATGGAACAAGATAGACAGACAGGGTGTGTGTGTGTGTGCGTGTGTGTGTGTGTGTGTGTGTGTCTGTGAGTGTGAGAAAGAGGGGGCTGGTTGGCGTCAGGGTATAACTGCTCCACGATGGCTGCTGCACTAGAGTGTGTCTGCAACACTGAGATGTATGTGTGTGAATGTGTGTGTGTGTGTGGAGCCCAAGGACTTGTCGCCTGTCTGCTGGTGGCGGTGGCAGCCAGCTGTCAGGGGAGCTCAGAGAGAGAGGAGCCCAGGTGAAGGCAGACCCGGCTGGGGCGAGCCAGTGGCAGACGGGGGCTGGAGCCAGTGCTCGCTCACGCCAAATGAATGGTGACAAGAGAGGGAGAGCCATTGATCCACTGGTCAAAGCAGCCTTCAGGCTGCAACCTAATGTGTTGAAAAAAGAAACATCAGCTACACTTGGGGCTCTATGGGGTACAGAACACTTTCCTATTGCAACCCATCTCACATATATCGCACACAAGTGTGAAGGTTAATAGCCAAGATTAGAAATCGTACTTAGCTATTACCTACATTTTGCATATTTTTTCATTAATGTCATTAATGTTTATGTTTTTCACACTATTATTGTGGAGTGATGAGGCAAAATCACATCTGAGTTTGAAATTCCACATTCTTTGAATTTATGTCACAAATTGTACAATACACTACTACACGTAGTCCATATATATGTATGTGAATCATTTCTAAAACTGATTTTATTCATAATACTTACTCATAGACAACTTTATTAGTATTGGGTTTTGAATGGTAATATATTAGTTCCTGTCACAAGTTGCTCAGGTCAAAAAGCTCCAGAAACTGCAGTTCATTAAACCTGGCTCCTTCTTGATAGTCTTTTTGCAGCCAAGTGGTGAAGAGGGAATACCTCTTCTAGAAGGGGGAACCGTACTGAGTGTAAATGGCCAGGATTCTTTTTACATTTGCAAGGCTTATTGGCATTCATCATAATATCCTAATTATTTCCAGGTGTGTGTGAATCAAGCCTTTGAGCTGCAGTATTGTACAAATGTTAGGACTTCATGAGAAATGCACCAAAAACTGAATGTATGCTCAGACGCAGAAGGAATGTATATGTTTGTTGTAGCTTTGGAGTGACTGATCTTGCTAAGAACATTGTACCGCATAGCATACAGCATAACAACATGCCAGTACGTCTAACTACCAATCCAACTTTAACCGTGACATCCACATGAAATAACTCTACAATAATTCCCTTAGTTGACAAAATCACATGAATAACAACACGCAGCGTAATAAAATACAGTCAAATGCATGTGTTATCTCTCATAACTCTTTTTAAAGATGAATACTTGTTTTTGTGCTTGTCAACACGGAGACACTTAGGATTGGTTGAGGGAACCTGATCCAGGCAGTGACGCCAGGGGACGGCCCTCATTTGGGTCCGGCAGCAAACTGATTGATTGGTCATGTGGGGTAGAGGAGATGATTGATTGATTGAGGTTGGTGAGGTGACAAACAAAGCAACGCCTTGCCCATCAAGGTGCTGGCCTGTCACTGACAATAACCTCTGATCGCTTCTGCACCTTCTCTCCCTCTTTCTCTGTGGGTTCTGTCCACCACGCCATCCCCTCCTCAGGGATCAGACCCTCCACACCTCCCTCCACGCTCTCACTCTCCCTTTGTCTGTAAGGCTGCTCTAAGAGTCATATTTCGCCCATGTCCATCTTACTGCCCCAACATTAAACAGCTGAAGCGCCAAGTCGGAAAGTAAGACAAATTGGCTGACTCTCTCTCTCTCTCTCTCTGTATGTCTCCCCCTCATATTTTACTCTACAGATAAGATCATTGACTGAGACAAAATGACAAGTTACTATTCGCTATTGTATGTGACAAAGACCTTAGCAAAGCTGACAAGGGGGCGGTAAAGTATCAAAGACTCCCACGCTTGTACGTTTCTACGTCCACGACTGCTCCTGTGACCTCCCTTCTCTTCCCCTCCTCTTCTTTCAACTCTATTATCCCTCTTTCTACTCCTCTTCATCTTTCTCCCTGTTGTCCTTCATTATCAGCCTGTGCACAATCTTCTCCAGAAGGGCCAGTGGCCCCAGGCCTTTTGAACACATTATTCATATTACAGTTGATTCAAAAAATTAGTCGCCAGGATATCCCTCAGAGATTGCAAAGATTACGAAGTTCAACTTTAAATACTTCCCAGATTTGGTACAAATACGCACCATACCCATAAGTTTGTTCAAGCCATTTTAGGGTTTCTTGCTGAGGGGTAGAATTGTGTGAGTGCCAAGAGAAAACCTGGAAGTCCTTGACTTTGATTGGGATAGTTCCACTTTTTATAGCATGCCTAATACTCTAAAATGGTATAATCCTTCGATTTAACTGATAAAATACATTTATTATAATGATTTTAGAGGTTTTTACTGTCCTATTTTTTTGTAAGAAACGTAGGGTGTGTTCAACCGATGTAAACGCTGTCATGTTTTTCTGATTACGTTTCTGAACGTTTCTTCTAGATTGCCCCTGAGCTCCTCCACAGGCACATGGCATGTCTGCGCCGCAAATCTAGTTCCTGTCGAACACATTTCCTATCTGAGGGAGTTGCAGGCATTCTGCTTTGTTTGCCGGATATTATGCTGTGGAGCACAGACCTATTTGTATGTTTGTTTGTTTCTTGCTGAGACTATAGGTAATCTATTCTCCCCTCTTAGACAGAGGAAACTGAGGCGGCCAGGGTGTCAGAGCTCAGTGAACTGGTAAAAGGGTTAGTGCAGTTCTATGCTGGGGAGGATGTGGTGGAGATGTCATCATTGGTTAGTTTCCTTGGTTTGCTGCTGAATATGTTGGAATTGATGTTCAAGGCCTTGTTAAAGATCTTTCTAGCTCGAAGACAGATTTGTTTTCTTAGGCTCGGGTCGGAAAAAAAAGTAAAACAAAAATAGGGTTTCAGTGCTGCACATTTAATGCAGATTATAGGTGCTCAACAAATGATACACATGTTCTTGTTTTCCACCATGGAGAAAAATAGATGGGTTATCCGGGGATCAGAGGTTCAAGTGCACGTATTTTGACATTAATCCATCTTTAAATAACAGATTTTCGCAGGGAACAACACCAGTGGTGTCTTATTATTTACATACCCACTTGTGTTTGTGTGTCTGACCCACATGCTGTTACTTGTCCACTCCACTCCCCCCCACCCCCCTGTCCAGATGTTAGCCTGTGAAGCAAGGATTCACCCTAATACCACAACAAGAAGGCAGTGGAGGAAGGAGGGGTCTCTGTCCCAGCTCTGTCAAGTCACACACAACAGTGAAGGCAGCTTTAATAATAGATTTCCGTCTTCATATATGGAAAGCGCCTAAGAAACGTGTTCCAAACCTAGATTTCACACATACTGCAACCCGTAACCTGTTCCAATTGCTCCAAAGGCATCAAAATATACCGGCACAGATGCTCTGTTAGTCCTGATAGCAGTGGTGGTTAGGGGTGGCACCTGTGCCCCTCCCTACTCTCTTCATAGCACCCCTTCCCCCCCCCCGCTGGTATCTTTGTGTCACAATTAAACAAGCGCCCAAGTAGATCACAACAACAAAGGCATTTGTCCTTAAATTAATGCCCGCGGATGCCATGGGCCTCTGAACAAGCTCTCCGCACCGAGCGGGGGGAGTGTGAAATATGTTTAATAAGTACATAATTATGACATCTGTTACCCTCTCAGCACCTTTCAGCAGGAAAATTAACTTGAGGAATAACAGGTTTAAGTACTGTGGACTCTATGATAGCTTGTTTAATTGAAATATGACTGGGACGTAATGAAGATTAAATTAAACTCAGGGATAATCGTCTGACACGTAGATAATTGAGTTGCAATCCGCTAGCAGTGAAGAATAGCTCACGGAGGGAGAGAGAAAAAATAATCACAGCCTTGCCTGGGATGGAACGATCTTATTTCCCACTGACAGGGAAACTATAATTTCAGTGCTTAGATTAAAGTCTGATTAATCAAAGCAGTAATCCACAATTTGAGTGGGATCAGAATGACATATGTCTGCTTTATGTAATTTACTTCTTGATCTCAGCAAGGACAAGACTGATTGTGCTAAGTGTTTTCTTTTTTTCATAAGATCCTTTCGTCTTCTGTGCAAATGACTTGATGAATGATCCGATTGTGGAGGCTTGAGAGGCTAGCAAAATGTTTTCATCTCATTCTCCCCTCAAAATAGCGCAGGAGACCTCTTGTGTTTGGCGCAGACATATGGTGTCAGGCCACTGGCTTGGATTGTTCAAAAGGGGATTAGAGTGTCTGTGTGTCAGAAGCACCCTGCTGCATCCCTCAGAACTGCTTAGTATCGCGCAACACGAAGAAGTGTGCGCACTCAGGCACACGGGCTTGAGCACTCAGTCACACAGGCTCACGCACTGACACCAGAGCACACAAACGTTTGCAAGCATGTACACAGGTTATGTGCTTGCTCTTGACTGTGCTCTGACAAACATCGTTAGTATGGTAGCTACAATGGTAGCTTACTTGTTACCATTAGCTACACGGCTAATGGTATTAGTGAGAACTGCAACGAGCATTGTCAAAAATGTCACAAACCTGCTCGGCGTTACCCGCAGCAGAATATCTGTTTAGTAGTTTGTTAACTTCCTGGAGATTGCAAGATACCTATAATGGCAAGACAAGTGCGGAAATGCCACATGCAAAGGCTAGGGAGATAGCATGTGGTTAGCTGTGTTTCCAGGCTGTGACATCGCGACCCTATATTTCTGTGCGCCATTCATACTGGTTAGCTCCTGCAATCCCACACAGCTAAGCAGTTGTCTAGTTAGCTTAGCTGTTCAATTCACTTACCAGTCCAGTGATCAGGTCTAAAGCTAGGAGCAAAACGGAGCACTGTCGGCTTCTCTCCAGCCTAGGTAGGCAAAATGGTACATTATGACTGCTATGTGCTCTTCTGTAGTTTAAAATCTAGTTCCCCAAAGCAGGAGAGGTACCAGCTACATACTGTACTAGATACACACTGTTTTCCCTGTATCTGTGAGTTTCATGTTATCACATATGATCAAATGATGATCAGAAGACCTGTGGAGCAATTGATGCCATTTAATATCCGAATGATTGGAGTAGATAACTGGAGAAACCCTAGGCATTATGGCTGGTCACATGACTCCAGCCCTCAGACACGGACGTTGTGACTGACAATGAGGCCACCAGTAAACTCATTATATTAGCCAGTTTTCCCAAAATCTTGTTAAAGATGTTTTTAGTTCAAGCTTGTTTACGTTTTTGTGGGCATATTTCAGTGCTTCCCTCATATTGTGTGTAAATATATATTAGTCCAACATGGCAAAAAAGCAATCACTCCAGGTCCCTATATACACCCATCTAACTGATACTAGGACATAGGTTTGGGCTGAGCCTCACATTTTTACATCTTGCTCCGCCCCTGACTGTCGCCAAAAACACGTAATATATCATCAGTTTCTCCGGGAAACTGTTTCAGTTTGCAGATGGTAAGATTCCAGCAGAGATACTGCCACTGACATGATCTGCTTGTTTCAAAGTGTTCTTTATTATTGAATTAATGCAATGAATGAAAAAATGCTTTAGAAATATCAATCAAAGGGAAAAACCGAAAACCGAAAACCATTTGGACCATTTTTTACACGATTGCCCATTTATTTCAATTCGATACACGTTTCATCTACGTGAGGCTTCCGCGTAGCCTATCACCATTCCCTCTTCCCAAAAAGAAATGCTAAGAGAACCCTGTTTCATTCTACATTTTACACTTACTGGTGTGTAGTATAAATGAGCTGCAACAAATGTATGCTTTTTAATCTATGCAAGTTTGTCTGTTTGGAAGGCTGACATTAGTTTAAACAACATGTTTGGAGGTGATATGGTAAAAATCAATTCTTGCAATTTCCCCCAAAATTGTACCTTCTCTAGTTAATACCGCCTCTAGTTAAGCCTAACTAATTTACATTGTGTTCTGGAAGTAGTGCTGCTTTCCTATTGGAGGAACGCAGGAACAAAGAGGAGACTGACCAAGGGCAAAGGGCATGGCAGGAATCAGCACTAATTAGCAGTTTCCATGGGGAGACACTGGGAATAGAGGGAATTATGGCAGCAGTACAGTGATATGGTAGAAGCAACACACACTTCCATACACACACAAAAGTACCTTTCACTAAATAATGACAATTTCCTTTCACATGGTTTGCTCCACCTCCAAAAAAAATATACCACAATTAGGGAGGCTGATATATCTTCTCCAAACATGCATTTGCTCTCTCGAGCCCCTGTCAGCAGCCCTGTATGTTATTCTCATGCATTAATTAGAGCTATTGATTGTCTCGACCTGTCTCTAAAGATTAAAATCATAAACACTCGTAAACCCAAGGACATAACCCCCATGTCAAAATTGTTAATCCTCTGGCTCGTGATAACGGCTCCAGAGGAAAAACGAAAAGCTGAGAAAAGAAGTTATCCCTGAATCGACTGTCTGCTATTGATGTCAGTGTCATTATCTCCAGATTGCCTCTGAATTAGAACAATGGCCATTTTAAGTACCATTTCCTATCCCTCCCACCTTAACTGCATGTGTTACGAATCAGGCAGCAATCATTAGGTAAAATCTCTTCTCGTCCAGCTCAGTGCATACTTGGTCTCCTCACTTGCCCTCCTGCAGCATTGTTTTTCATATTTTAGACAACAGTTAAATCATTTATTTGTGTGTAGAAAAAAAAACATTTTAATTCATTCAACAGGAAGGGACTGTTATAACATATCCACTTTTAACCATCCAAAGACCAAGGAGATTATATAGTCTGACCTAAAGTAAGTAAACACATATAATGCTAATTATGTGTCTGAAGTTGGCAGAGCTTTTCTGCGTCCCTTGAATAAGAGAGGCGGAGATGTGGGAGCAGAGATAGGTATGGATGGGGCTGTGGAGCGATTGAGGGAAAAAAGCAGGAATAAAGAAAGAAAATTACACCAAAGAAGAACTACAATGCCCCCAGGGTCAGAGGAGGGGCCAGGAGGACATCTCTCGTTCCCAGGAGCGAGTCACAGGGAGGCGGGGTGCAGCCAGCTCACCAGCGGCCTGTCTTGCTTCAGCCGCTGGGAAAGACGGAGATACCGGCAAATCTGTGTTTGTTCAGCCACTCCACAAATATCCCCTCTGCAGATTGTGCTGGGGCCAAGGAAACGGCACTTCTCTGGGATTCTGAAATGATTATTGGTGACAGTGTCCTTCTGGGTCCGCTTTTCTAAATGTGCCAATAAATTTCACATGTCTAGCTTTGTTTTGCTTTCATTAGGGCCTAATCTCCACGCCAGAACCTGGCTGCCTCTGCCATGAGTGAACCCTCTGTTTTCTCTGGAGCCAGTGATTAATGACTGGACACTCTCATTACCAATATGCCACGCTGTTGTTTCATATCTAAAGCTATTGACGGGACGCTGTGATCACAGCTTTTTAAATAATAAGTCAATGTGGTAGTTTGTTAGCGTGGGGCCTGTGGGTGTGCGCCGCTGTGTGGGTGTGTGCACCGCTGTATGTGTTGTCGCTGTGTGTCACGGGTTGCATTAGGTGATGGGCTGTGTACATACAGTAGAAACCGCAGCTTAATGTTTGCTAATTCAATCCCTGGAATGATCTTCTGTGAGCCTGACCTGCCTCCGAACCCTGGTCTTTTACAACAGACACATTGTTCATCTTTTCCTTTTAAAGTCATATCCTCATTCCCTTCAGCTTTTAACAAGATGTTTGCTGTACTTTTATCGTCTCCAAGTTTATCGATCGATATCAGTCATCTCTTTGATATGAGTCACCTGTCTGACCCTGCTGTGATATCATATTTTAGCTATTAGTCAGCCTAGAGCCACAGGCAGTCAGACATATGTAAACCCTTCCCGACCTCAAAGCCAACAAGCACTTTTCTCTAGCATTGAACTGTACATCTTCTGACATGAATATGAGTCCATGACTAATAGATGATCCAGGCAAGGTGTTTGCCAGGCTTTCCCCAGAAGGAGATGCTCTGGGGCCAGCCTGTGTGCGCTGGGAACATGGCATCCTGCTGGGTGTATTCCTCAGGGTACAGACAAAGGCACAGTCACCTGGGGAGTGGAGCAGCAGGTGTTCTCCCTGGCAGGTTGGGAACCCCTTCCTATCCCTCGCCACCTCCTATCCCCCTCCCACACACACACACACACACACACACACACATGTGCTCACACACTGGAAGCTGTTACTCTGCCTGCTGGCAGAGGAGAGGAGAAGGGAGGTCCTTCACTAATCTCTGGTGGCTCAGTACCTACACACACATCATTCACACCTAGGTTTTGAATGTATGTCTTCATACTATCTGTTGTTTATGTTTTCACATTTTTGATAATAAAACTATTTGGCTTTGATTTGAAGACGCCAGTCTTGAGACCATCAATTTTTGTCAATGATATAGTCAGTAATATAAATGACAGCAAAAAAGAGAAATCTCAAGGGGAGAAAAAATGAATTTGTATTTTTCTAGAAATTAAAACAGGATTTTTTTACTTCACTTTCTGTTCTAACCAACATTGACAAGAATTTTACTTAGAAATTTCGATTGAGTTAAGAACATTGCATGTTTCTGTTCAAGACGGACACTGTACAGTTGAAACTGAATCACTCTCCATCTCCTCTGTGATCAATGATCTCAACTCTCACTGTTTATTGTTCCTGTTCCTGTTTTTTCTTTTCACCAAGCCAAACTATCTCCCTAGCGATTCAATGTGTTGTTTGCTCCCATTTTTAACCCGCCGTTGCCCAATGAATAGACAACACCTGTTGTAACGGCCAATGACATGTCAGGGTCAAGCGGGGTCACGTTTGATTGGCCACATCGAATGGTCGGAACACGATGCACGGCCCCAGTGGTAACTTTAAAAATGTTCAGGAAGTTTGGTTCACCCTTTACGGCCTAGGACATTTCCTACTACAGGAGTTAAGCACTCAGGACAGGAAACCATTTGCTGTGGCTGTAAGATCTCTTTAATGACTGTCTAACTAGAAACAGGCCGGCCTAATTCAGTGCCTGGAGCCAGCAAGAATGGCCTTGCATCCAGCCCCCGTTAGAATATTTACTGCTTCTTCAATGGGAGTCTTTTTGACACTGCTGCAATAAAATTTACAAGGAACCCCTTTTTAGCCTGATACGAGGCAAAGTGTGGTCAAGAAGTCGAAAGGGAAAAAAATAAAACAACAAGTCAAAAAGTGTTGACCGTTAGAAGCGTAGTTTGGCTTTGTTGATGTGGTGCCAGGGCTCCATTGGAGGACAGCCGACAGAGGACGTTGCTGGGGATTTTGATTAGCGTTTTCTACAGTCACCTTAGCATGGCATAGGTTGATGGCCAGATTCATTTATCTGACTCTGCTCTATTTCACCTGCAGCGTTGTAATCTCATAGATTTGGACAGGCTCCGTTTTAATGTATGTGAAAGGGTCAATGGTGTCCTTTAAAAAAAGATGCTGATGCAAACATATTGGACTATTGGTTTCTCTTAATTGTTGTCAACTGTTGTTATAGTGGAGATCAGAGCTATTTCATAGTGGGGCTGTAGTGTGCGTGACAAACAGGCCTATGCATTCTGCAATGCTGACCCTGAAAAGGGCAGTCGCTGCTCAGTGCATACGGGGAATGTGTGTGTGAGAGAGAAACCGTCTTTAAAAAAACTTTGATAGCACATTTTCTTTGCGCTTGGTTGCACGTGTAGGGCATGGGTGTATTCGTGTATTCTACAAGCGTGTATGTGTGTGTGTGTGTGTGTGTGCGTGCACATGTCTGCATACATCTGTGTGTGTAAGTCATGGTGTGTGAATTTTCCCGCTGACTGGGGAAATGAGGCGGGACCACCAAAGGTGAGTGTGTGAGTGGGGGACCATTCAGCCAAGACCAGACCAATAAGGCCACAGTGATGGTGTCTGCCCCCCCTCCATACTCACACAAACACACCACACACACACACCATATCACCTTAATAAGGCCCAGAGTGGGGTGTGCCACCCTGTCTGGCCAAACTGACACACTTCAGTTTCACAGTGTTTTCCCCTTTCTCTTTCTTCCTCTGTGGATTTAAACAAATGCAGTCAAAGCCAATTAGGGCAGAGTGAGAACAGCACAGGAGAGGCCCTGCTAATAGTAACTTTGTTCAGCTGGTTCCTGCTGTGACCAGTCCTCATTTAAATGAGCCGCCTGATAACCCTCAGAAATACGATCCCACCGAGAGAAGTAAAGAGGGAGGGAGAGAGAAAGATGCAACAGCAGCCCATCTCAACAACCCCTCACCTCTGCCTAAGAGGTGTAGAAAAACAGACTTGACACTTTGGATCGGGTCAGAGCAGCAATGCTCCTGTTTTCATGTGCAGTGAATATTGTGTAAAGGGTGAACTATTAGTAGGGGCCACAATAGGAAGCCAACAGTTCTAGAGGATAACTGTTTCAAGATTAGCTCAATTGGAGTGCAACTGTTTCAGTTGTAGACAATCATCTCAACACCGCAGAGCAAACCTTGACATTCTTCTAGCAAGGATTCTTTGTTCCTAACCAACCATCCCACCCGGACATAGCAAAGCTGAGCTAAGCGTGAAAATATATTATCAAGGTCATCCCAAGTGAGGTAACGAGGAGGAGTCATTCAAGTAAACGGCAATATACAATGGAGATTGCAGGGTCCTTTATTTATGACCAAATGATTGCTTTGAGGTCCAATTGCCCAGGCTGAAGACTCAAGCAAACACCTTCAGAAAGCCACTCCTTAACCACTTAATACTGCTACTTTCTTCCTCCACTTCGGTCAAGACGAGTATGAAAGTGGTTCATCGGGAGAAGGGGAAGACAAGGGGGGGAAAACGTAATTGAATCGTACCCATTATCTCCACATGCAACAGCTAAGGATGCAATTTCCCACCCTGCACTTCAGCATCACTTGTTCCAAAGGAGGCAAAAGAAGTGATTGTGCAAAATATGTAAAGTCTGTGTTGTTGAGGTGAGGCAGGGTGGTGGGGAGGATGTAAGAATCTGTTTGAAATGGTGATGAAGGGGATGGGTCAGGGAGGGGTTAAGGCTGGTGCTGGGGCAGGGGCTGGGGCAGGGGCTGGAGAATAGAGAGCTCAGTGCTTTGAACCATCACCACCATTGTTTCACAGTTGATCTTGGAGCACCAGTGGAGTATTGCTCTCAGCAGATGGCTCTTTTGTTGGCACAAAATAAAAATCCAATAAAAATGGTAATTACATAAAACGTGGGTTGTAGTTGACAGGCTCGGCTGAGGGGTGCTTTTGCGTCTGAGTAGGTCCTGAGAATGACAAATACAGCCGCTTATTAGAGGTTATGGCTCATACACCCCCAAACTCCATACTGACTCCCTAACAATATAATTACCACCAAGCGCATGAAATGAGTAGAATGCAGAACAAATTGCTGTAGTTGCCTCTGTGGTTACTGTGGGTTTGTTCACTGTCCGATACTTTATGATGAGAACACTTTACAATCTCCAAAGAACTATGGCTCACGCTGTTATTAGCATGAATTGTAACAGGGAACAACCAGAACTAGCGATTACACAATGTGCCAAGTCATTTCACTATATTTAACTATTACTACCATACCTCTATCTGCTCTTGCCTCCTCCTGACGACCTTTCACCAACGATGTGGGGTATGAGATGTTTGCTGAACACCCCTTTATTAAGCTGATAGTTGATCTGAAAGGACAGCCTGTTCGAGGCTTGATAGGCAGTTAATGACCCATGAGGCGTGCGGATGGGATATCTCTGAGAATCCACAGGTTTCACCCCTCCTTCATTCCCCCTCCACTCCTCCCGCTTCTTTATCAATCCCTTGCCTCATGACGGCACTTTTAGTGACATGATTTACAGTGCCGTGAGGTTAGTGTCAGTCGCCCAAAATATGACAAGCAGTAAACACGGAAGGGACAATGCGGTAGCAGTATCTGAATAATGTCCCGTCTCTCACAGCATGGCATCTTAGATACATTTTAATTTGCTCTTTTGTCTGGGGAAAAAAACAACAACTAAGGACAAGAAACTTGGCTCGGGCACAAGCTTTGGGAAGAAGAGTGTGTCATCCAAGTCCAACGCCATTCATCAAGCTCTATGATTTTTTTTGTCCTTTCCATTTAATGTCATCCCTATGGAAACAGACATCCCCTTGGAAATAATTTTCTAAACAGCTTATTTGTTGAGGGAGAAGGGGTGAGGTTAAAATATGTGTTTGCCACCAAGAGGCCAACTCAACACCCATGCATGGCGCTGGTACATTAATAACTCTGATGCGGGTGGCTTGGCTGTGTGTGTGTGTGAGTGTGTTGGTAGGAGGGGGGTGGTCAAGCTCTATTCTACCACACACTGAGGAGTCCTTTGTGGCTTCTGGAGCCACACTTTGGAGTGCCTCTTTCTTTTGGATACCAATGCGCAACACACAGTCCCCATAGAAGATACAGTTGAATTTGTGTGAAGGGGGCTTGAATGAAAACTACGGCAGCTATTGCCCCCTTCCAAACTTTTACATGTCAGTCTGCGCTCCCATAGGGACTTCGGCTATGCCTTCACAGGAGCTGCTGCCTGCCTGTCACTTAGAATTATTTTACCACACAGACAACTCCGACAGACATGGAGAATCCACTCCAGATTTATGCGAGGGCTTTTATTTGACATCGTTGTCAAACTTGATTACAATTATGTATATCAGTGGCCCTTTTTGTTGTTCTTGTTGCCGAGTGCATTAATCAGATTAGTGTTATACAGCTGAATAGCGGACACAGCTGTTTGAGAGGCTACAGGCGTCTGTTTGGAGACGACCAATAAAATCTCAGCTGGGCTGAGATGAGGGCTTGTTTTAGTGGCGGGTGGGCAAGCAAGCGAGCGTTTTGGCGCGAAGGCAGGCGTAGCCGCTAGGCATCTGTGCATCATGTTTCCCCACTGGCAGAGAGGAAACGCTAAGATAACATCGTCCTCCAGATAAAAACCCTTGTATCAAACGAACGCCGACTCGTGTTTGATCAGTAATTCAAATATTCAATCAGTTAATAAGAGCATTTTGAGCTCCTTCCTGGATCCCTTGTGGTCATGTGGTCAACTCCTTCCCTTCTGAAGAAGACTGTAAGTGGGGATGAGGGACAGCAGGGCATCAGTGAGTTGATATTGGTCCAGATGGCGCTTTAAATGGAAGACATATTGGGGTTCAACTTGAATTCCCCCGAAAAATGTTAAGTAGTGTAGATAATTCTGACTGACAGGTAATGCCATGACAGTGTACCTTGTACCTTGTTCAGCCGATGGCTATTAAAGTAAGGCTTTACACTGGTATATATTAACCTTACCTGGAATAATTTTTGTCTGTGTTGGAGACAGACGAGTTATCAGGCCATTGCGTACTAGGATTTAGGTATGGGAATCTGTACTCTTGATGCAAATTTAAAAATGAGGGTTTTAGACAGCTAATGACATATGCCACTTATAGAAGCTACAGGGTTAAAGGATTTTCATTAGAGGATTCCCATGTAATTCCTATGAGTCACGCAAGGAGATTAGATATTGTCTGCAAACAAACTTGCAAAATGGATTCATAGCTAATAGCCTTGTTTGATGCCATGGATGACTTAACCGTTGCCGTGGCGAGAACACCCTTCCAGAGAGTCGTGACAGAACTCGGTTGGTGCAAGATCACTTCAGGGGTTATCCACAGCCCCCCCCCCCTCCGGGGTCAGTTAGCAGGACGCTGGCAGCTGTGCTCTTCTCCCCCTGTGTGTGAGCAGTCATTGGCCGGCCTGCCCCGCTGTCACATCTCATGATGCATGGATCAGCCTCTCATCAATCTGATGCTGAGCAGCCATAATTGGATTATTTACGCACAGAAGATGCACATGAGGCCTGGCCACCTAACCTCTTATAGACGCAGGGCTTATGCTCCCACGGAACAGACTTTCTGACCTGATGTCAATATGCTAGGGCAGTTAGCCAATGCTAGTTTCCTTAAAAATACATAGCCGCAAAATTGGTCAATAGCAAAACGTCACAGTTAATCCTTCCCTTTATTTGATCTGTTGATACCATCAAAAATAACAAGACAGTAAATGAAATAAGAGGACATATTAAGTTGCTCAAGTAACACCAAGATACAGCATAACAGTTGTTTTGTGACTCTTCCTATCCTGATCTAGTTGTACAGTCACTGCATGACTGTACCACATGGAATTTGCATGCATGTTAAGTTGTTTCGAAAAACATCTTTGCTCAGAAATGCGAGTAAATATATCCAGATCAAAGATTGCCTTTGAGAGACTCATTGACGTCAGAGAAACACGAAATCTCACATTACTGCATCAGCAAATGTAGAGCCTCTCTTGCTGTATATCGATGATACTATGATCCCAAAGCATTGTGTGAGATAGGACTCTTGGTTTGGTGGGGGTCATGGTGTCTGACAGAGGGTGTTACTCAGGCTGAGGATGGCCAACCAAACCAGGGTAGAGAGAGACTGCTGGAATGCCATGTGTGGTCTGGAGAGATGTATGCTTGGCCATTCCAGCGCCTGCTTTACAGTTTATGCTGTGGGTTACTGTAGCGACAGTGAATCCATGCAGGCAGAAATGCAGTTGCAATCCAGAACAAAGTCTTGGCAGCGGCCTGATTCATTTTGTCATGAAGCATTTTCAGTTTTTATTTTAGGCAATAAAAGTTTTTAATACAGGGGGATTTTTAACATTGGATTAATATGTAAATTTCTGCCAGGGCTCACTTGTGTTATTGCTTATCTGATGCTTTTATGGGTTTGATTTTGAAAATGAACAGAGCTATCGGGAATAAAAATCTAATGCAGTAGCTGGACAAAGATTCAAGTGTGCCCTCCAAAAGTCTAAATCAAACAAATTACAAATCATATCAATCATCATGCCCTTGACAATGTTTATTCATTCTCTGTTTTCACACCAAAACCATGGTATTTAACTCAAAGACTGTACTCTAAATACATTCGAACTATTCCTAAGATTCTGCTTGATTTTTAAGTCTAAGTATTGTTAGCAGTATGTATCTTTTTTTCCACGCAAATTAAATTGCCTGAAGGGCACAATTTACATTGAGTTTACTGGGCCCTGACATGTTGGTAACGCTGCCTGGCTGTTGAAAGACCCTGGCTGCTGAAAGTGTCTTTACTGGAGGGAACTTCTAAAGCGTCTTCTTAAGTCTGCATTACTGCTTGGGCTTGACGTTTCTGTGCATCTGTTCATGTGCAGGAGACATGTGAAGAACTCTCTGGTCTTTAGAGTTAGGCCCATCAGCCGCTGACATAAGACTGAAACCCAAATTTAATGGACAATGCAGATTTCCCTTGTGTATGGAATTGAAAAACATGATCTCATGAATTGTCCTGGTTAAAAGGTAGAATGCACAACTACAAAACATTCTGTTGTGGTATTTTTCACACATTATGTAAAGTGTATAATGTCCATTGAAAATGTGCATGCATTTTCTGTTTATTTGCATACTGCATAAATTCTGTGGAAAATTCCACAGGATTGTTTTTTATTAGGGTAAAGTTCCCAGGAGCAGCACAGCCAATAAAAACCAAACAAGATAAAAGAGCATGGAGGATTAGTAAGGGATGAAAGCTGTAACATTTTCCATATTATCTTGTGAAGAGCTATGTTCTCTGCAGTGCCTTATTACATTTACCTTAATTATTTCGAAGGACAGTGAGTTAGTGGAAGTAATGGGAACTTTCAGCACATACCCCCAATACACACTCATCGCTAATTCAGATCCTTTTTTCTTTGGCTGTCTGAAATAGGTTTCTTTATGTAATGACCAGAAAAAAAACTAAATGGACTTGGAAATAAATTAAGTGCATTGTTGTGCAGAGATGACCTGACTCACGTCCCCAAAACCCCCACTTTATTCACATACACCACACACACAAAATACTTCACCCTCTGAGTTGCGTGTCTACAAATCGCACCGCAAGTCATGGAGACTAATAAAAAGAGGGGCAAAGAGACATTGAAATATCTGAACCTTGCAAAGATAAACAAACTGAGGTATTCATTGCACACTTTATGGGCTGTCCAAAGAATTCTGTCCACTGTCAGGGGGGCTTTTGGTGGAAGACCAAGGCTTTTGGACTGAAGATCAATTTGCGCAATCAAAAACACACTTACACCCACACATAAAAGCAACAGTACACACTTGCACGCTGGTATATACACACAGACCTACAGACTGACACACACACACAATAAATAAATAGTTAAATAAATGGGCTTACTTTGCCCGGTTCACGGATCAGTTTCACTGTTCGGTTCTTAGAACCATCTGGGTCACTCTTTTCAGCCTGGGCTCAGAGGCACAGATGCTCCCTTTGTGGTGTGCTCCAAATCTTAATAAGCAGTTAAAATATTTACCGAGGTGCCTTTTAAACCCCCCAATCATTTCTTCTTCTTCTCCTTCTTTTGCATTATTATTATTTATACCTTTTCAGGGACAAAAAAATGGAGATGTCCACTAAATGTGATTGATTGGGCTTAAAAATGGCCATTATTGCCATTAAGCCCCACATGTCAGCTGCTGCTTTTGTGCTGGCTGTATTTCTAAGCTAACCAGTGATCCATGAGCACAGACAGGAGGGAGAAGAATGTAATGCTGTGAAAGAAATGCCCATTTCTCTATGGATCCTTCCCTTGATTAAAAATACAGCTGCAAACACAAGAGGAAGAGAGGGAAAGAAAAAAGAACGAAAGAAAGAAATGAGAAAGAAGCAAAAGGGGGAACTTTAACTTCTTTGAAAAAAAAACTTCTTTAAACTTAACGGCACAACTTCTACTCGCCAGTCATAAATAAAAACAATGGTATATGTGCGCTTGGCTGCAGTAGGAGTAACCTTGTTTCCCATTTCCCATTTGAGAACTCAAACCTGTAGAAGGGGGAGAGTAGAATTTTGGTTGTTTTGTTGTCATTGAACACAATTTGAATTAGTTGTTAAATTAAGTTACAGCTGATTACAGCTGGTCTTTCTTTTTACCTCTATAGTCACAAACTGTTACAGCATGTTCTCTATGCTTAAGCAAAGGTAATTATTTCTATAACAGTCAGCTAGCGCTATTGCAGTGTCTACTTTACATTCTTGTTCATTCTTGTTTTCTTCCTGTGTAATTCAGAAAAGCACAAATCCCTGTTGACACATTTTGGTGAATCATCATATCAAAGTCCTTTCTCATATCATGTCTGTCTCTGGTGCCATGATGGCTGGGAATTCATATGATGTGAGTAACATGCATGGCCTCCTGGGAAACGTAAACAGAAAAGCCTCAGAATGGTGTGATGTAGTGAGTCATTATGATCACACTGTACTGTTAGGATTGAACTTCCTTTCAAATTAAAAGCTTTCACATGCCAGTGTACTAATATGGTCTTATTAGGCAACCTAAAAGGGAAGCTGCTCTACAATCAAGAAAATATGTTTCAGGGCATTGTAAAACACAGGAAATTGTAATTTCATTATAGACTTCCTGCACTGAAATGACCACAATAACAACTTTATTCCCCTTTTTCAATAAGCAGAAGAAAAATGTACTCATAATTGTGGACTAGTTATTTGTCTAGAATGTCGATATGTTGCTTGTTTCCATCATGAGTGTTATATTTAGTAGTCTTTTTGCCCTGCTGCTTTTTAAAACCTTGTGTTAAAACAGCTTGCAGTTGTATAGCTGGAAGTAGTGGGGTTCAGATAAATTGTTGACGTAAATTAGTCTGTGCCATGCATGTCATGTATGACCATACATCCACATCCAGGTAGTGCACATTCATTAGGGGCAACATAATGGCCTTCTGGGAGGTTCTATAGTGCCGTCCCTGTCCCAGACAAAGCAGAAGGCTACATGGGTGATGGCTGACATGTTCCAGTGACACCAGGCTGCTAGGGACTGAGGTGCCACTGGAAATTGGTCTCCAGAGCACTCTGCTGAAGTCATCCGTCTTCTGGGCAGAGGAGACTCATCCATTAACTTGCCCTGGTGGAATGGGACTTCATTCATCCTCTGGGGCCTCCGACTTTTATGAGTGATATACAGTATGTGCCTCCTGTTTGCAGTAACAGGTGAAAAACCTGTGCTTTCCTGAGGATTTGTTTCCCTGTTCAGTTTATCAAGCGGCGTAGGATATCCTGTCCAGTGTTGCTTTCAGAGTCATTCTCCGACAATATTGTCATAACCAGAAAGCTGTGTTGTTACAGAACATAGGCAGGCCGGAAAACATGACCTAACACACGCGTTCCAAAGCGGAAAGATTCCCAGAGGTCAGTGTGATGTTTTTTTTCTCTAAAGAGGAAGTGCCAGAGGATCTACACGGCCATTGAATGACCTCACAGGGTGACACTCTGACCAGAGGGCAATCTACTCAAGACGCCCACAATTTTAGACCAATGACGTGGCAGTTTGAAACAGGAAAACATATGACATAATTAAACACATACCTCAATCTTTTTTCATGCGATTGAACATAACAGAGTTTAAAATATATATATTATTATTGTGCGAAAGTCTTTTCTTGTCTGTGAACTACAGGCAGTTGAATATATACGTCAATCACTTTGAATTACAAAAGATTTCTTTATTTTCTACCTAAAATATAATACTATTATTTGGACAAGCAGGCCCATCTGTATGCACAACCAGTTCCATTCTATTGTACAACTTCAACTCCTCCTTTAAAATACTGTATGTACTGTATTTCCCTTCATCTCTTTCTCTACCAACCATCTCTCTCTCTCTTTATCCTCCTCCCTCCTCTTGTGCGTGCATGAGTTTGTTCAGCTAGAGAGTGGCCGGCACGTGGTCCCTGTTTATGGGACAACGCCGTTTGTTTTATTTATCTGACAGCCGTTCCCCGTATTGTCCCCGGGTTATCAGCACTCTCCGCCGCAGATCGCGTTACTGCCGGTGCAAGGCCCTGACCCATCTCAGGGTTCACCTCTAAATCTGATTCTTATCATTACCCCTGTGATAAATAGGCAGGGCTTAGGGGGAGATTACAGCGCCGGTCCCACTCCCCAGTTCCCACTGACAGCGGTGCTCCCTGTCAGGGATGAAATGTCAGCCCCGTCTCACTCTGGAGGAAGGCAAACACTCAACTCTGTTCCTCTAAAGATTTGGGGACTTTGGAGACAGAGAAAGGGGAAAAAAACTTCAGTTCCCATGTGGCTTTGCCCGCCCTCTTATCTCCTGTGTGCGCCATCTAAACCCCCTCTTTCCTCTCTGCCTGACTACATAGAGGGTTAGTCAGCAGACAGTCATTCTGACAAGTGAGCTCTATCTCATCGATTTTTCACACGGGTCTTATCTGTGGCAATAGTTTCAGAAAAGTTTCTTTTTTTCAGGAAAGCGGTGTCGTTTTACATAAAATCCAATATACCTTACAGTTCCCCCTCACTTTACTGAGCTTTACTGTCTCCTCAAAGAGTCTCTGTTTTAGTGTTGGTGTCTGTCTTCCAGCCTGCTTGCCTGCCTACCACTGCTCTGTCCAACTACTGTATGTGTTTGTGCAGGGGCTAGGAACCTAGCAGTCTGTCTTGTAACCAACATGCTTGTCTGTGATCAATAGCTACAACCATACTCATCGGCTCTGGTAAATTTGAAATTCGTTCAATGCAAAATAAATCCCTCATGTGAGGTCAAAGATTAAACTGCAACAAAGGCAAAAAGTGTGGAATTGTTTGCTCCTAGGCAGATTTAGTAAGTGTTGTGTTTGAGAGAAGGTAGATAGGACTTCCACAGCTGCGTTTGCTCCCCTAGAGCCATGATGGCTGTGAGAGGACACAGCTGGGTCATAGAGAACCGTAATGCTGGTCCAAGGTCATGATACCTCAACCAGGTTCAGAAACCTTACGTAAACATATCGCAAGGATGTGTACATTTACCATATTCATCATAGTGATCATTTGCAGCTGCGGTGTCAGACAAGCTGTGAAAGCCTTTCTCAAACAGGATAATTATTTTCAGACACGCTTTAGAAATGTATGATCAAAACGCATGACGGATAATGATGTCATTATTCTGCGGGAATTTGCATCAAAACCGCTTTTAATAGGAAATGTATATTTGCTGTTTTCTCTCTTTTGAGTTAACATGCTGGAGGGAGAACCATTTCACATCCTCTGATAATACATTACATATACATATCACACATTATTATTATTATTATTATTATTGCCTTAGATACTACAATGGCAAATTTTTGCATCCCCACTCTCTAATATAGGATTTAACTGTGCAGTGTTATGACCTATGACCTTACTGCCTCAGTTTTATTCGGTCTAATTATGCTGAATAGCTAAACTGACGAATTTGATATCTTTTCAACAGCAGCCTTACAAAAGACTTCCATTCTCTCCCCATCATGTTTGGGCAGCAGGTTAACAAGAGTAGACTGGTGCATTAATGATGATGGATTCCACACTCAGGGCCTTGGAGAACAATCACTCCCAGAATGCCATGCAAGGCATGACCCCATGACCTGTCTCAGGCCACACAGCAATGGAAATCTATTAGAAGATTTGGAGGCTAGAGTGACCAGTGACCAGTGGCTGGTTAGAGGCTTCATAGGGCTGTTTGCTGGACAAACACGCTCAGTCACAGCACAACCACAGCTGGGAAGTAATCCCATTCTAGTCCCCTTTAATATCCAGACCATGCAAAGCAGGACTGCTGTAAAATATGCTAATCTTTTTTAAACCTAATGAAGCACAATCTTATTTCTCAACAAGCTGAATTCTGTTGCAAAGAGGCAGAAAAAGACACGTTGAATTGAGTCCCTTGGTGTTTCTCTGTGGGAAACTTGTCATCTTTGAACTCTGGGGGGTAAGGAGCTTCCACCTCAGCAACCAGAGGCATCTCTCAGGGAAAGATCAGGCCTGCTTCTTCTGTCCTGGTAACCAGGCCCCCCACACGGAAGGAGCAGAACTGTACCTTACAAAGTCTCACTTAATCTCATCAACAAGAAAAAAAGAACTTGCCGCAAAAAGTTAACATTAGTGAACATTAAATAATACACATACTGCACACGTTTAAAGGATAAAACGTATATATTAATGAATGGATGTTTTGGTTACAATACCAATTGTAAATGACGAATGTGTTCCATTTTCTCTTTCTGTCGTACTCCTCTTGATAGACGTGCGCACAGCTATCCAGAAGGCCCTGACAGATCAGCCATTCTATGTGCTGTAATTTGCCCCAAACACCTGCCTTAACTTAAGTATCAGCTGTGGGCTCTGTCGTTTTTTACACCTTGCCCAAGTAGGTTGGCAGCCTTTACAAGCTGGGTGATAATCCTGCCTTTTATAGCTGCTAAGAAGGCTAACTCTGCTACTTTTGGAGAAATAAACACCCATGCTGATGCCTTAAGGATTGGGACTGGATACTGTACACAGGACTCGGCAGATTCCTGGAGAGTGAGGGGAAGGCAGACTTGATGATGAGCAGACCTATCCAATCACTGACCTTTTGGCTACATGGATGGTTTCCAGTGTAAAGAGAAAACAACAGGATAATATATAGAGTTAAACAGAGTTGAGAAAATGCAAATATCTTCTAGTTAGCACATCAACTAGGATGTATTTCTGCGTATCTGTTATAATGTTACTGGTAGTTTGTTGGGAAATAAACTGGACAACAGTGTTGTAATAAGTTCAGCGCAATAATATTCAACTTCATTTATTTTTTGAAGGGTTAGGTATTGATTGATACCTTCCTCTTATCTCTTAGCTAAGGGAGGGTAGCAGTTTCATGTGAAACTCTGAAAGGAGCTCTTTCATAAAGTGACTGCACACAAACATTGTGAATTCAAGGCCACATTGTTTTCCATGAAAAAACAGATAAAATATCTGTTCATCACTAAGTAAACTCTAGTCATTATTTGCATTTACCAAAAATTCCATTTTAGGGGGAAACAGCCAATCTTCTTCAGGGACATTTGGCAGTTCTTCCTGAATGACAAAGAAAAAAACAGACATGTTTTGATAGTTTTGTTTTTTTTCTTTCTTTTTTTCTCAAATAGCTGCAGTTTGTCAACCTTGCTGGTAAATTATTTCATAGTAGTCATCAAGGTTATTGCTCACAGGAGAAAACAAAGGCATTATGGGATGTTGGGAACAAATTCCCAGAATGTTATTAGTCACTCTTTGATGATCTCATGCCACAGCTACCAGTTACCATACTAATAGATTTCATAAAACCACTTTTATTTATAATGAAACCATTTCTGTCATGTTTTATCCATGCGCTACATGAAAATGGTATTGAGCCATATGAGCTTGTTCACCACATTTTATTGAAATGATACACAAAAATAAATATGATGTGATCTCACCATTATGTCAGTATTACTATGATGACTCATCACAGGAGTTCTGGAAAACAGCTCTATGTTTTTAATGTCATGATTATCATGGCAAATATACAGCAACCTAAATGTGCCATTTGAAGATGAGGAATAGAGACACATGCCCTTGTTGTCCTGTTTCCAGGGTACATTGTTATTCATTGCCAAATGTGGATCTATACCATCTTGTTTTCTATCAATGTCAGATAGCAGCACACTGTCTGTTCAGGGATGGCCTTCCTGCTGGGGAGAACTTAGCGATTAAAGCAGACAGGTGTTCCTGGTCCTCAGAGAAATAAAGAAGTGAAGGCATCGATGCAACATGCAGCCGTCATGGAGGAACATCCATAAAATAGATCACAGAGAAGAGAAAACAGATAAGAGGCCCTAAAAAAATCCACTCCACCAAGAAGGAATCTTTGACTAATCTGGATGCTATGTTACAGTCCACTCAGGTTTGAGGAAAACGTGAGAGAAAGAACTACCCCTTTCCTGTAAAGGTTTCTCTTTTAAGGCCAAATGTTGAAGCCTGTTATCCCTCTGTGGCCACTACTCCCAATATTTCAGTAGGCTAAGACTGATTGAATCAGCTGTTTCCACTCCATTTAATTCTACGACACAATCCCAGCATGATACCATAATATCAACACCAGGAGGCTAACTGGTTCTTGTGTCTGACCCTGACGTGATGTAACCCCAATGGGTCTGTCAGTGAGGTGTAGGCATGTCATGCTTTGCCCTAGGGTGTCAAGGACAGGGAGGGAGAACTCACCCTCATATATCATACGGCTGGTGAATTTGTCACCCTCACATCAGACGCCACACCAGCAGTGCCAGAATACGTTCTCTGATGTTAGAGCACTTATAGTAGATACACTACGTTTTTCTAATTGCAATATTCTGTCTTTAGAAAGTTGCAAAATTATGTTCATTTTGTGTTGATTTAAATAGTTGTATGAATAATAACATTCTACCACATACATGAGTTTTGTTTGTTGTAACTTGTAAAGGTTTGTGGGCTAGTTCAGTGCAAATGAAGTCTTGAGGTGGGCATGGAGGACCAGGGCGAAGATCCCCAGCAGAACTAAAGAGTGATTTACTGTGTTCACCAGTCAGCCTGCTCTTTTCACAGAGGAACAGGCTAAACAGAAAGAGGAATAAACGTCCCTGCAGTTTTCCCAAGCATTTCTCAGATTCATTATGTGCATAACTTACTTAATAGCATTCCTTCCTTGTACACTTCACGCCATGCCTACCCATCATGCACTGCAACAGCTTTATATGCTCCTTGTGCTGAGGAAGGGGCCATAGAGTCAGGAGGAGTGGAGAGGAGAGTGCGACCGCGATTGTGAGGAGGGGGGGGGGGAAATGTAGACGTTCACACACTGACTTTTTCTGGTTGTTTTATAGCCAAAACATTCAAGAACAACAAGTACACAAAGGGGTATGCACCTCAGGAAGAAATGTACCGAACACAAGGCACAAGGCACACAGTGTTTTTGAAAATAAGCTTGTGGTGAAAAAGATTGTCGTAATAAAAGAGTCCCCACAGCAAACAGTGCTGATTAATTCAGCCCCCCCTACCCCTCGGCCCTGAAAATGATTCCCCCCAAGCACAGGAGCACTTCGGCATGTTTAGTGCAAATGTAATTACAGCCTCGGTAAGCGGCCTGCTTTTTAAAGGACCCCTTCTTCCCGTCTCCTACTTCAATACCTGATGATGTCATGGCCCATTGTGGGGTCGCAGAAACTCCTCAAATCAACTGCCACTCATGACCTTTACTTTCAATAGTTTTTTCTCCCCTTTTCCCATTTCTTTCTTTCTTTCTCCCTCTTTCTCTCTTTTTCTTGGTTCATAACTGAGGTCCCTTTTATGGGTTGATCAGGCAGCCCCCCCTCCCCATTTGTCTCTCTCACTCTGCATTCTGGGCCACTTTATGAGAAATGCATGGCCCTGTTTAAATGGATTGATAGTCCGCATAGACGACCCATTCTTTTGTCCTCCCAGCCTGCTGAATTCTAAAAAAGTTCCAGAACACTGGTAAAAAAAAGGCTTTGCATACACCATTGTGCTAGAGCTCCTGCTGCCAAACATATTTGACCGGAGACATATTGCAGTTTGAGGGACTTTAGAGTGATTTGTGATTTGATGCGGAATAGAAAATGTCAGCCATTTTATTGCCACCCTCAGTGGCAGAAAGGAATGTAATCTGGCAAACAAATGTTGTGACAGTCAGACAGCTTGTCTGGAGCATTTTATAACCCGTCTGCACTGTTGGTACATGGTTACGCTATCACCCCAAACAGTTAATACCACATGCCTCACAGACTTGGCAGTGTTGCAACAGGGAATAGTCCTGCAACTAAGAGTGGAAACATGCAAGTAAATCAAGCAAGTTTTCAGATATGTTCCATTTAGAAGATCACACAACTAATACGATTGGTGTTTATGTTGAACATCACCCAGTTTCATATTTATTTCCTACCGGTCGGCTGACACTGACATCAAAGTGAGGTTCTAAGCCCAGCTTCGCAGTGGCATCATTAAATGCAACACAAACGACTTGAACCACCCACTCCTCTTTTTACTTGTCATAGCCTCAACAAAGAATGAATGAAGCCGGGTGGGCACAATGGAAATATATGAAGGTTTTTCACCCCCTCTCCTAACTGTGGACATTTCAATGGTATACATACAGTATATGTCTAATTATGTCTGTCAGTGTGGGGGGGAAAACAGGCATTCATTCGTCCGTGGGCCCTGCTTTTCTTCCTTCTGTGTTTCCCATTTCATCTCCTCCGTCCAAGTGATTATAGTGCACTTATATGCCTAATTGGCCTTACTGCTTATTAGTAATACAATTAAATAGGCTTAGAGATTCTCATATGTTCAGCCATCTGTAGATCTGTAGAGGGAGACACTATTCAGAACCATCCATAATTCAGACCAGTTATTCCTTCGTTGGAAAGCTTGGTTGTAATTGTGCAAGTGTGTATGGGCTCTCATCTACTCCGAGGGAAATCTTTTCTTCTCTGTCCTTTGATGCCTCTTTAACCTCTGTTGTGTACCAGAGCAAAGTACACACTGTTCATCGGTGCAAATTATGGAATAGCCATTCTTGCGTCACATGTTGCAAATTGTCAATCATGTCACCTTTGAGCAATGTCAGTGGATTTCTCAATACCTTCCCGTCATCAAGTGGTATTGTGATGTTGGATTTCTCTCTTGGTTAGAATGTCTAAATCTTTTAACTTGTAACTTTAGCTTTATATCTCCGTAAATGCATGTTCCCAGATGCTTTTTAGAGGATCTCCTTGGTCTGCTTCTTGTCTTCATGGTCGCATTGTGCACTGAACATGGTCCACTGCCAGACTGAGATCTATAACAGGTAACAAGTAGCTGGAGCAGAGTGACAGTACTGTAAGTTTGTTGCACTGCAGGGCTCTGAGCCATCTGCTCCCCACATGTAAGGCTTGGAGGCCAGGCTTACAGTGGAGCCATGCCCACCTTCCCCCCCCCGCCTCCCTCTTTCCCCTGAAAGTCATAGAGTGTCAATCTGGCCTCTCCTCCCTGTTTCAGCGTGCCTCAGGCTTGGAAAACGCACTGGCCACAATCCTCCCACGTGTATGCAGTGGTGGCAGACAAGCTCAAGTGAAATCATCCGGTTTGGAAGGCCTGCCTGGCACTCCAAACCGAATCAGCAGACGTAAACATGACCTCTCCCTTAAAGCACCTCTCCAAAGTTTGTGGCAGCATGTCAGATTAAATGTGGGTTTGTATGCTCTGGGACCGGTATATCCAAATACAAACATATTTCATGAGTGTTTGGGATATACATTTCGGACCTTTTTGGTCAGGCAAAGGTTTCATGAGCCTTTGTAGTATTTACATATATGTCAACAGTGAGTTATGCCAAGGATAACTTTAGGGGTGGTGTGGCAAATCCCCATCCCAGACATACACTTCCTCTGAAGCCTGTGGAGTCACATCTGCTTAAGTGTGGCAGCGGAGAGTTCACCTCAGTTTGGGGAGGTTACTGAACCTGCATGAATTACCACGCAAGCCTTTGAAAGAGTGATTCACATGATTCATATATTAGTTAAGACAGGTATGTCGGAGGTATATTTTACTACCGAAGCTCAATTATCTGGCTAACGGGCCTGTCTGGGTGGCTGCTGGAGATTCCTCCTACTGACCACGGCTGTAACAAGGCTGTTCTGATAGACTGTAATGACAAGGCAGATGCCTCCTTTCCTGATGCCATTATCAAACGTGGCCTCATCAATCAGGCGCAGACCGTGACAGGGATGTGTGTCTGTGATGACAGGACGACCCGGTGATGAGAGGCTGTCGAGGAGAAGGCGGAGCGAGATGGAGGGGTGCTGGGAGAGAGGGTGGATGGGACCAGGGCTCTGCGGAGGGGTTAAGGGTGGGGTAACGAGAGGCGTGGTGGAGAGCACAGGGGCCGCCCCTTCTGTCATTCTACATGCTCTCTCCGAGTCTCTCCCTCCCCCCATCCTCTCATCACTCCATCCAAAACAAGACTTTGATCAAGGTCTGTGTTTATTGCTCTTCTGCAGCTTGCTGTTCACTGAAAGATGAAGTCAAATCATTGATATGTAAAACAATGACCTAACTGTTAATTACTAACATTGCTGCCTTTTCACTTTACATTCATGAACATGTCAAATCATGTAATCATAAGATCTTGCATAGTCACATCCTGAGCAGTAATAATTACATACATTACACAAGTTTTTCTTCTCATTTCCATTTTTGCACAACAGGTGTCCTTTTGTTTTATGAAATCACTGGCAAGATTGCACAACGGGCAATAAGGCTAACTTGAAACAATACACGTACCTTAATAGTTGGGATCAACTGAGCATTGCTTAAGAACTTCATAATCCTCTGTTATTTTTTGTCAATAATTGCATCGTAAAGTAAAGAATTGCCTGCATTGCTCAAGCTAAGAGGAAGTTAGCCATTGTTCTGAATGTGCTTTTGGCCACGGACTGAAAGAAGGGCCTGAGTTTGCTCTCATGCAGATTAACATGTTTGGAAATTCTAACTCTCTCCATCTGACATCTTTGTGAGGGAAGAAAAGGAGAAAACCTTTGACAACGACATTTTTCTCATGATCAGGGCAAGAGAAAAAAGTGTCTTTGAAAGGCAGTGAAGCCCAGGAAAATTGTTTGTTGACCACACAACAACCGTTGTCTTGCGGCTGTCAGGCCGGGCCCTGGCTTGAGGAATTCCTTTGGGAATCAGATTAATAGTTCATTTTCATGGCAGTTGCTCTGCGAGAGAGAGAGAGAAAGCGAGAGATTGAGAGAAATAAAGAGGAAGAAAAGCAGACAAAAAGGGGTTTCTCTGAAATGTACTTCTTGTCAGCTTAATTTTCCAAACATTTTTCCCACCTATGAATGTAGCCTTCTGGATCTATACATGCTCTGTGCCTTTTTTTGGTCATATGCAAATGTAAAATATAGACAAAAGTTCTCTTTTTTCCAGTGAGTTGCTTCCAATAGACGTTTTGTTATTGTTGTTTGACTGAAATGTCATTGGGAAGCCAGTCTCAGCTGTGAGGACGTTGCAGCACATTCTCCCCCTCTACTCACAATCGGCTTTTTATTTTATCAGGGAATTTATGCTAAACAAAGGTCTTCCTTTTCAGGATCCTTGGGATTGCTTTCTTGAATAGTTTGGAATTAGCATGTCGATAAAAACATGTTTGGCCCTCCCTGCATCAGAATAATCCAAAAGAGAATGCTTTCTAAATGACAGTTATTGTTTTTTGTGATTAACAAAAAACAAAATGTACACACTCAACTCACCTTAAAATACATCTCACAACATACGACATTCACCAATAATTCTATTTCACAAAATGATGAGTATAAAAACGATCTATGTGAACACAGATAGTGGATCACCATTTCTTCCCTGAAAGGATGAAACAAGCACCTTCTGTGGAACTTTCTGCTAAGTATCCATTTGGTGGCACAACATTAGTTCTTATTTGTTGGAGGTGTCTCATTTTATTGCCTTGGGACCACACTCACAAACACTAACAAATTACATTTGCAGTCACAGTAGGTAGACCCAAAGGTAAGTTGGGTGAACTTTTGTCTTTTCCCAAGTTTTAAAACCAATAATTGCCTTAAGTGGACATATCAATCAGCGACTTTGCCATTTACAGTGCATTATCTACCACATTATCAGGTCTGATTTATGTGTGAGTGCAGATAGAGGCACTGTAAATACAGTTTGTGAGCTTGTGTGTGTGTGTGTGCATCCTGGTGTGTGTGTGCATTGCATGCACGTATGTGCGTGAGTGAGTGAGTCTGTCTTTTAAGTAGAAGAGTCAGACAGAAGCTTGCTCCGAGGGAGCGCTCTCGGAGGATCGGGGGCTCTTTAATGGGGTATGATGCTGCGTCAAGTCTCAAAATGAGTCGTGTAAAAGGGTGACATTATCGATCATGCCCGGTGAGCGCGGCGGACTCCAAACACCTGTTTTTAATGGCACGCTTACTTTTTCATGGTGCAGGGATAAATCATGACGTGGCTGCTCTCAGCTGTGCTGGGCCGCTCCATCACATTTTATCCTGCGTTAATAATGTCAGCTGTGTGCCTGTGTGGAGGGTAGGAGAAGGCCCCTACCTGTGTTCATCCCCAGGAGGAAGGGGACGGTAAGGGAACATGGTGGGGCAGGGTGGCGGATGGGGGAGACGGAAGCCTCCATTGAGCGTTCTGTCATTCCTCCATAGACGTCTAGCCAGACGGCAGGGCTCTTTATAAGCTCCGTGCGACACGACGGACAATCTGTCTGCTGGAGGAGGCTCGGTCCGCCTGCCTGGGAAAGCTGCTCTTAGTGGCACTAAACTCCTGTCCTGGCAAACATGCTGGAAGACATATGCTTTTCTCTCCCCCACTTTAGAGGTTAACAGGATTAATTTAAACGTTCAGTAAATCTCAAGTTTCTAGTCAGAGAAAGAGGTATTTCATAATTTATGTCTGAATGTCTTTCCATTTGCTATTAGTCCTCCCAAATTTGTGACACTTCCAACTGACATGCATGAGAAACTTGGGTAAATACATTTCTTCACCACAACTTTTATTGCGCCAATCCACCCCAATTATTACAGTAATCCTGGAAAGACAGTGGTGATCTTGTTAGAGTATTAGAAGTCTGTACGTCTCACTGTCTGACTCTCCCATCCCAGAAGACTCTCAATGACGAGCTCAGGTCCTAGATCAGCTTGGTCAGTTTCTTGGAGTGCTTTCAGAGTTGAACAGAGCAGACAAATCTTTATTTAAAAAAATATACATCATATACAGCATTATATACAGCATTTACATTTAAACTAAAATATTCAAACATTTTTTTTTAACTTCAATTCCAAGGCCTCTGCTTTAAAATCTTTCCACGACAATGTTTAATTGTAAGTGAATTTGTTGCATAAAGTAGAAGTTCCTTTAGAGAATGTGTGTGCACATGTTTACAATGTCTAAATACAATTTTCCTTATGATGCCATAGCGTGTTTCTGATTTAGTAACATTGACTCCTTCATCCTTAAAAAGAGATAAGAAGAAGAAAAACGTGATCAAGAGCAAAATAATTTTAAAGAATAAACAGGTTGCCTGCACTGTACAGTAATGGACTGTGTCTCTCCAAGCGATAGCGTGTAATCCACAAGCACCATTCCTGTAGGCACTTAAAGAGTTTGACCCTGTGCACTCGTCTGCAATGTGGTTAATACAGATTACAATGGTCTGACCACGAAGAACCTTGTCACAGCTGTTCCCTGATCTCTCCTCCTCTCCTCACTCCTGTGCCCGACACACGGGCTGTGATCTAGCAGGCTAGCTTCCCCATGCACGCTTTTAAGCAAAGTCAACAGTCGGAAAGAAACTTTGAGGGGGGAAAATCGGAATAACATTTGTGTAAAAAACATGAACCTGCATTGCCTCTAGTTGGTGAGGAAAGGGGGAATCCACACGCAATCAGCTCACTTCATCAGGACAGGCTTAATGTCTCCAGAGATCCCACTGTCCTTGTCAAGGCCTCAACCCTCCAGGAACTCCCTGGATCACCGGCCTTAAGCACATTAGTGTCATGTCAGGCCTGATTTGGAGTTTAACACTCATGAAATGCACTTTGAAATGTACTTTAATAGATGAAAAGAAAGGTAAAACCACAGTTTAATTTGGTCCCATATATTTTACTTGAGAAAATCACCTTTATTTCATGAGTTAAAATGGAATAGAATAACAAGGAAGGGTAGGCCTGGATCATTTCCATGTGTTTTGGTTATAAGGCCGTGGGATTTATTATGTGTTGTCTGTGAGATGGTTGGTGTATTGAATATATTCTCTCTAAACTAATTGACTAGTATGGTGAGGGGTACAGAATTAGGCAAATGGGCACAGGATGTGAAGTTGGACTTGATTTATTACTTTGAATGCAACTTGAATCAATGGCTCAGTTCTCCACAAAACCATTGCATTTCCCAGCTGAAATCATTGTTATGCTTAAGAAAAGAGAGATTATGCAGGCTTAATGAGTTTCAGTCGTTGAATGTGTTTGCACGCCATTCAGGGGCGAAATCATATTTAATGGCTGACACTCAGTTCATGGCAGGTCCTCCCTTTTCTGGGTGGCAGGTCATCTGCGTCACCGGGCCGGCCTTTGAGTGTGTGTGTGGATGGTGTTGGTGGAGTGGGGGAGAAGGGTTAAGGGTACTGCGGGGCTGTATATTGGACCCCCACAGTCCTGAAAAGAGGAATACAAACGCAATGCATGAGAAATGAAATGAGAGAAAAGCAGTTACCTTGCACACAACACTGCAGCTTGACTCAGCTCAGCAATGGCTGACCGACCGGCTGGCAGGCAGGCAGACTGGTTGGCTAGTGGACTGGCTGGCTGACTGGCTGGCTGGCTATATGGAGCTCTGTGTGTTGACCATCTCCAGACCTCTTTACGCTTCAGAACCCTTTGTATTTGTCGTAGAAGAAGAACACTAATTTCAGCTCATGGTCAACAAAGTTGTTGCCTGGGCATCTAGATGGAGGGAAAGAAATGCAACCATTCTTTAATGAACGAAATTAAGCATCCCCCCGCTGCCAGTTGTTTGTCCCCCAAAGTCTCAAACTAATTCCAGTTAAATGTTCACATCTGCAACTGCTTTCATTTGTAAATCCTCCTACCCCCCCCCCCACCTTACTTTTAATTCAAGGAGTCTGAAATACCTCAAAGTCTAATGAAGAAAGCAGAGAAGTGCAAACATTTGGCTTTAGTCCTAAGGGCTGCCCCAAATTCAATCTCTCTTTTTTTCATAGACCTTGTCTTTCAGTTGTTTTGGTTCGGATCTCTTTTGCTCACTGCTTAGCACATATCAGCTTCCGTGGGCCAAATCCATCACTTTGCAAGAGTGCCATACTATAGTACCATCATCATCCACACTAATATAACTCTACCATACATCATACCTCAATAGTATTGATAGTAGCAATTACCTTTATTATGTATAAACTGTGACCTTCGATAAACTAAAATGACCTGAATTACTGTTTTGCATTCAAAGCTATAACAAGATCAAGATTACCCTACTCATCTTTAGAATGTACTGGTCTTAAATGGTTATTATCCTGCAAATTCATTGATCCCTGGGACCAGAATAATTTGGTCTATCGTCAATAGCAATATGGTGCTATTAAGTGCTAGACATTAGCATGGTCAGTTATGAGATTAACAGTTATTGGCTGATGAATGGCAGTAGTCCATCCCTGCTATTTTCTCTGCTATGTAATAGGCCCAGAACCCCCAATTGATTATCCACTGCTAATATGTAATAGCCCAAATCAATAGCAAGCTCTCCACTCATTTCAACACAAATCCAATTATTGCCCAACAAAAGATAATGAACCAATTAGTGGAGAAGTAGATGACCATTCATTAATATGCATTTGCTCTGCATAAAGTGAACAAAACACCACAAGAATGTAATTCAATTTTCTTTCTTCAATAGTGAAACATAATGAAGTTTGTGCTCTTGGAAAATTCCTATGGTGACCTCAATTCGGCTTGGTGAAAAAAAGACATGTTTTTACAGTCCTCTTTTCGGTTATGTAAGATCCTCTAAGTCTCTCTAATCACCTGGTCACACATAAGGCTGTTTTATCCAAATCATCTCTGGTGAGAGGTGGAGCGAAAAAAGAAATGAAGAGTGTGGAGAGAGAAAGAAATAACATAATCAAGAGAGAGAAAGAGAGAGAGCAGGCCATCATTACTCTGTAATAAAGCATCCATATGGTGTAAATGTTGAGCTGGTGCAAATCCCCAGAGCTTAGCTGCAGGGTAGCCAGCCCTGTATGAAGGCCAGGAGCAACCGCAGAGGGCTCAAGCATGTGTTACTGTTTCAAGCTTTTACTATGGACTCACTGTGTGACAGCATTGGACAGGTACCTGTGTACTGGATGCGTGAGGTGCTGTACAAACTCAAGCCTCTCCCTGTTAGCTTGGAGAACTGTCATCTCTCAACACTGCCTGCGTGCAGCAATTTACAGTTTGCTGTTCTGTACACACACCTTGACACACGCATGTGCCGTCTACACCCCATTCCCTTAAACACGAGCGCACTGACGGACATGCACTTTGCCATGCACACGCACACCATGCTTCCTGTGTTAACCCTGATAGGACATGAGTGATTTGTCCTTAATCCTGTTCTCAGTGTCTGTACTGTATTTACATTTACTCATGCTGTGTTCACTAATGATAAAACCACGACCAGGCTAAAGACTTAGGCACTGATGAAGGGCTGAGGGTATCTCGGTCACTCTAGCACCAATGCCAGATTCGGTACCGAACTTAACAAACTTTGCCTTTCTTTTCTCCCACGCCCTCCTTCACTTTGCTCAGTACTGTGTTCAGTATTCAATCTAGGTTAAAAAAAGAACTTAATCAGTGACACAGCTAAGCCCAATGATGAACTAGACGAGGTAGAAAAGTGTCAAAAACAGCAACATTGTACTTTCTCCCCCGAGTTTAAAGATGGTTCTACTTTGCCAAACGCTTTCAAAGTCGACAGTAGTCAGCCAGCTCCTGAAGACTCTGCCCCTAATTACAGACCAAGTGTAATTACAGAACGAAAGGTGAGAGAAAAGAAGTGGGGGGAGAGAGAGAGGGCGCGAGGAGAGGAGTACCCAAATCCAGCCATTGTAAATTTAGATGGCTGCTGCTTCTGATGAGGCCAGGTTTTCCACCACTGAGAAGAACAAATAATCCCATCAAAGAGAACTATACCTCCACACCTGCCTCCTGAACCTCTGGCCAATTACATTCAGCTAAACATTTGATCTGCCCGTCTCTCTTCCCAACTCTCTCTCTCACTCTTCAACTCTTTTGTTTCTTTACTCAAAATCTTTTTCTTTTTTTTTATCTTTGAAAAACGTGACGCATATTTTTTTTTTGCCCTATTCAAAAGTACAAACAAATATCTAGTGCCGGTATCGTATTCTTCTCCATACAGATATGGTTCATATTGTTTATAAGCTTGGTCATTAGCATAAACGCGACCAGTGTTTGCGTTAATGAGTTGACCTCGAGGTGAAAGGCTAAGCTCTCTTCCAGTTGAGTTGTCAGCACAGCAGGTCCATTGTGTCTGGGGAGGCAGTCGGAGATGGAGCAGAGTGCGTGTGTGTGTGTGTTGGCAGAGGGGAGGTGACACAGGCTAAATGTGCCATTTGTAATGATGGCTCAGGCCAGTGTAGTGGTCTCCACCCCGGTCAAGTGTTCCTCAGATCTCCCTCCCTGCAAAACACAATGATCTTACTGCCAATCTTGTCAATGGCACAAACGCACACAACACTCGTGTTCACACGTGCACACCACCAGTCAGGCATATTACTCAAACACTCGCAACGGATGTGGTGTAAAGTCACCTGACTGCTTTTTCGAGTAAAAAAAGAAAAGAAAAACAAATATTTCCCCTAGCCCACCTACACTACAGAACAGGCAGTCTTCATTTAAAACTGTGAGTGAGAAGAGACTGGTCTATAGCCTTGGGTGTACAATAACCCCGAAAAGCTAGGTGACTTGGAACGTGCGTATGAACTGCTGTCGGAAGGCAAGGGTTGGCTGGAGGAAGTACACTGTGTGTGGTGTGGCGTGTGTGTCTGTGTGTGTGTGTTCCCCTGTGTTCCCCTGTCCTCTAATCCATTACCTTGGGGTCATTAAGGCCAGCTAAGGGGTTTAGGCCTGTTTTTATTGACTGCACTTTTACGCCTCTGTGTTTGAAGTAAGCGCCAAGGCTGTCATTTCCTGCTCGGCCCACTTGCCGCTCAAGACATATGTAATTAAGCACCATGTTGACCGTCCCTTACAATTCACCAGTGACGTTGAATAATAACACGAGTGAGAGAGTTACGGTTCTCTGCCAATAAAATGACATACTGGATATTCAAATCAACTTGGCAGGTACAAAGTACATCCCAACACTTTTTTTATGCCAAGCATGTTGCTGTTGACGTATCAAATCATGCTGTGCTGTACTTTTGACCGCCAAGAGTGATCGGTGGTTCTTTACTTTTCAAACTCTCTTTGCAGGTCCACAGTTGGCCACAGTTTAACAAACTAAAGACATTTTATTAACTGACGAGTGTGGTACCATTATGTTAATAAAACAAACATGTTTTTCCTTGCAAGTATTTTGTCAGCGTTAAGAGTGTGGAAAGCTTTTCTTTGAGTGCTGATAAAAGTAGTCAGATATATGTTTACCCCTCCTCGACCCTCTCCATTTACTCAACAAAGTGGATGCTCATGGCCTGAAAACAGGTAATGCAGACTGCAATAATTAGACAATCGGCATAGCAGAAAATGTGATTTTAACTGCCCCTCTGTCTCTCTGGGTAAGATAAATAAATGTCTGGATCCGTACTCTGGCACATTAATTTCATAGCTCGATAGATTTACGACTTAACCCCGAGGCTAAAGAAACCTTTTCAAACAAAGGTCGGACTAAAGGACTTAAGTAGGGAAGGTTTGTGTGTCACAGCTGGAATTAAGGCACTGGGATCTTTCAGTACTTTATGGGCCAGTTGTGAGCTTGATAATATGCATTGTGGGAGTATATATCCCACAAAGCCATAACTTAAGAACCCTGCCCCCCTCAAGCCCTGAACCAGCATGTAAACACCATTGTCATATCCTGTCTGTTTGGGCATGAGCATGTGCTGTTCTATCTGGTCAATGCTGGCGTCTAAAATGCATTACATTAAAGAGGATTTACACGATTTCCATCTAAGCTTTTTGTTGTTAAATACTTTTTACAAGGATGCTCTAACGCATAAACACACTCTCTCACACATCCATACGAACAAGGGTGTACTGTTTCATAGCTTCATAGTTTAAGAGCTCATTGTTTCTGTGGCAGCCAGAAGCCGCTGTGTGGAACTGTGTCTGTCATGGCCGACAATTTGATCGTTTTTTTCACACTTTGTTTTGCCAAGACTTCCCATTTTCTCAGCTCCATTTTCGCAGCCATGCCTGCAAGACTACCCACGGCTTGCAAATATTGAGTTTTAGTCCCTGTTTTCAATCTGTGAGCCCCAATATGCAACACTCAATAGGTGACCGTGTTCAGAAGCTAAATTAAGTGACACAGGGCTCTTTACTTCATACAGGCTACATCTTATCAATAGAGGTTCTCTGTTGATCCCTAAAAGTCACATGGATAATCATCTACATCCGGTATCAAAGAATTACTTGACTCTTTTACAGCTGTATGTTTTGAGGATAAATGATCAAAAGTTCCCTTTAGAAAATGATGCCTTGATGAAGTCTTAGATGCAAAGATGTCAATATGTCTGTGATGTTAATATATGAAACGTTTCATGGGTAGTTGGGTGTTAGTTTGTTATATTCAGATGTGGGATTTAGGGCAAGGGTGTCATTGTGTGTGTGTGTGTGTGTGTGTGTGTGTGTGTGTGTGTGTGTGTGTGAGAGAGAGAGAGAGGGGGGGTGTTTATGATGTGTTTTCCCAATATGTTCTGAACTAAGTGTACTGCAAAATAAATATTAATCTATGAACAGACTTTGTTCCCAGCGAGACGGAGCTCGGGGCTACGTGGTGCGAGTTTTCTGGACTTGGCCCAGCTCCTAGCTGCTCCATTATCTCCCAGTGTCTTTGTATGTGCTGATTTATTTCAACAGTGCTTTCTCGGCCAAGCGCTGGTCGCCTCCTCTTTGTCTGCTCCTGTGTGAACACAGAAGCCTTTGACCACCTTTGACAGTGTGAATATTTTAGATCCTTTTAATATGCAGCCTGAAGTTTTTTTATGTAAAGATGAGGAGCGCAAGGGAAGAAAAAGGAGGGAGAGATGAAGGCAAGGGGGTTGGGGACTGTGGAAAAAAAAAGTGTTCCCATGAGTTGATGTTGACATCATCAAGAGGCACGCTGACATTTACTTGACTTAAAGTACTTTTGTAAATGAAATAATTGGAATAACCTGTCAATGTTGAGTACATTTTGTTTGTGAACACAAAAATACTATGTGTAAACAAGAGCTCATACATTCCTACTGCTGTGACAAGTGGTTTAGGCCTACAGTACGTCTTGTCTCTTTGGTTCCATCTTCATCTCCTCCCAGGACAGGCCCGATTAAACATTCCCTCCAAGGTTAAATAGTTCTCATGTTTCACTTTCATGAGAATCATTTTTTGTTATTTGTGATGAATTCTTTGGCAGGCACAAACAATTGTTCTTGTAACACTGTTGACTGTACACTCTCTTCTCTCGTTAGGACACCCAAGCACAGGCAAGACTTCCAGGTACAGCTGTTGTTTCTCATTTGCTAAGGTAATTCTGAGGAATATCTATGGAACAGTTGACATAGGATTCTCACCTAGTGCAAACTGGGTGAAAAAGACTAAACATGAATCAAGTTCTAATGCACTTCTTCATTGAAGTTAAACTACAAAAATATGGACTCTGATATGTATTTAAGTAAAAAGTAGGTAGGCTTCTACTACCTGAAAAAAGGAGCAAGAAATAATAATATCCTGCCACTATCTGCTGACTAAAACTAAAGCGAGCCTCAGAGAAAGTATAGATATTTGTGTGAAAAACAGTGAACGTTTGTCACCGAAATGTTGGTAGAGCTAAGTTCAAAGCATGGTCAATGCATTTAGTAAAAGGAAACGTAAGCGAGCCATCTGCCACACATTATGAAAGGCTGGAAGAACCTGCTGGAACATCCCTCTCAGGTCAGCCAGGTTCAAATATGGAGTGTGAGACTGAATAATGATATTAAGTGATTAGGCCGTTGATCACTAATCAGACTTGACGTTTGACGTAGGTGGTATCTAGGCACAATACCAAGTCTCAACTCTCCATTTTCCATACAAGGCACTGTCAGTATGGTACACTGATTGGATTGCAACAGAGGGAGATTTAAGATTACATGGATAGTACAGTACGTCTAAGGATATGTTCAAATGTCTGTTGAGTAATGGAAATTGTGACAAATGCAGCGACTAAGACAGTTAACTTTAAATTAATAGAATATCCGGATCGCTAAAATAGTTGGTAATGCTTTTAGCATCCAAACTATTTATTTTTGAGTTAACCTGCTAATTAACTTTCATTTCCCTCTCGACTCCCTTACTCTAGGTAACACAGTCCAGTGACCTCTGATTTCCTGAAATAGTTCATGTACGTCCCATGAGGAAGGGTAGCATAAGCAATTGTAACAAAAAGCAGCGGGGCTCATCTCTCCGGTCATTATACTGACCTTATTTGCACAGCCTTGCTGACATATGTTTCTTGACTTGAGACGTTTGTATTTTAATCTGCTGAACTGTTTAAGATGTGGACACAGTCACCATTTGACTTTATTAATCCAGCTGGTGTTTTCTGATGAGATGTCACACCCCCCTCCCCCCCCCTCCAGCTCCAAACTGCCTCCCCCCATCCCACACACGCACTGCCCCTTTTTGCTTCCAGCCAACTGCCCCCTCTCATTCTTCTCCTCCTCCACTCATCCCTCAGTCCTTAACGATAGGCTCTTTGTCCGTGGTTGCAATAACCTTAGGGATTTATCATTCATGACTAACAGGGGAGGCAAGGCACGACTGCTGTAAAGGTTACCACTGATCCAAATATTCCTCCTACTGCCCTCAAACAGCCCTAATCCAAAATTTCTGAATAAGCCGAATCCAACGATCTTCTTCGCTAAAGGAAGAGTTGTATGTACGTGTGTGGACCAACTGACTCATCCACACCTACCCGGGCAGAAAGACAGCAAGATAAGCAGGCCAACTTACTTTTGGTACTTTCAGATGAAGCGGAGGAGGAGAGAGGAGCGGTGCAGTCTGCAGTCTGCAGCCGTGCAGTAGCGAGGGCAGGAGCGGACCAGTGGAGCGATGAGGCCCTCCCTCCCCCGCTGATCACAACAGGGGATTAATTATGTCAGTATAATAAGTACAAATGGTGATCTGAACATGGAATTAGCCCCCTAAGCAGAGGCTGCCGCAGAGTGCTACAGAGACAGGGAGATTCGCCAATTTGTCCCAGTCTGTCTGCCCAGGCATGGGGGTGGCGGACAAGGAGGTGGAGTTGTCTGGATGGCAGGGGTGTCCCAACTTCAACCTGTCATCTCTGCTATAATTTGCATGGATGTCAATCTCAGTCACAGCAAGACAACACTCTTGCTGGGCTGGAGGCCACTCTGCCATTCAAAGTATGATTTATGGGCAGAGACCATGGGACTTAGCTCTTTCCTTAGCCTTAGCCCTAGGCATAGCCCTATTCTTAGCCCTAACCCTAGACCCAGCCCTAGCCCTAGCCCTAGCCTTAGCCTTAGCTTTAGCCCTAGCCCAAGCCCAACTCAATTGTTTTATGTCCTGTGTAAACGTCATTTTGCTAAGCTGTGCAATAATCATTGCGTTAATGTGGGTGGACCCACTTGCTGAAGCAGGCAGCATGTGAGACTGGGTCAGGCTGCCCTAGGAACCTGACCAGGCAGGGCAAGAGAAAACATCCCCCTCCCTCTTTCTCCCCCTCCTCCCAAGTGATAGTAGCTGTTGTCCCTGTCGGCACCAGACCCTCTATGCTTCTCCACACCAGCCCTGGCCGTGCCACACATTCCCAGCTCAGGAATGCTAACATCCACACAGCGCTGCAGAGGGCTGAAGCCTTCGTGTGGGAATCCCAGCAGCCAGCAGGAGGTTCAGAGATGGCTGAATGGAAGACAATGGTTAGCTCCTTGCTAACTGAGCTATACCCACTCACAGATGGATGCATAGCCCAAACAGATCAATAATCCAGCCGATTCCCTTTTAGCTGTATCATCAGCAACAGAAAAGGGGGTGTAGGGAACAAACCTGTACATCAATCTGCCTTCAATCTCATCCACACACCTCGTCCGGCGTTGTATTTGTTTTTCTGTACCCGGTGTTGGGTCGCATGCCTGTCCAAGCGAGGCCTATTTGAATGAAGTTCCAGTCAATGATGGTTACAGAGACTGGGTTCACATAATGATTCCTCCTCTACGGGGCTGAGGCACCGCTGATGGGGGAGTTAGTATGAGAGACCCATAAATCCAGCGGTATGATGAGCATGCCGTGTATGACTTATGTTTACAGGGGGGAGTATGGAAGAGGAGAGGGAGGGGGGGTGGACTGGGGGCAGCCAGTAAAGACAGCCTCTCGTGGAGCCTCTCATAAACGCAGACAGGCTGGTGGCCCGCTTGTCAATTTTCATTTTTCATCGGTTATTGGAGTGGCGAGTGCTGAGTTATGTCTCTTGTGTTGGAAGGCCCATCTCATTAAGGAGACCGCTCAATGCTCATCCTGTAGACTCGATGGTGAAGAAGGGGGAGGTGTAATAAGAGGAGCAAGGGATGACTTGAATAGCTATCCGACCCCTTCTTTTCTACGCAACAGTCTGCAGCTCACAGGGACAAGCAAATAAGAATTACAATATATAAATGCTGTATATATATCCTTGAATTCACTGTAGTCACATTGATCAAATGTGCAGCATTTTGTCTGTGCAGCAATTAAATGTAACATATGTGAAAGGTTTTATCGGGTTTCTTGAACCTTTGCTATCTTTCCCGATTATTTGCTGTCTCTCTTAGTTGTTAGTTGTTTTCTCTCTTTCTCTTGTTGATCATTATTTCTCTCAATCTCCTGTTTCCTTTCCCTTTCTCTTTCTATTTTACCCTCTAACTTCAACGTCTCTACTCTGTGTCTCACTCACTCAGTCCGTCTTTCTGTCTCTCGTCTAACCCATCTCTCCCTCCCTCCCTTTCTCCCTCCCTTTCTCCCTCCCTCCCTCCCTCCCTCCCTCCTCTCCCTCGCTCCCCCTTGGGTTCATGTTCCAGGGGGCCAGGCAGTGTCTTATGGACGGGATCTGGGGCATGAATTAACGCAGCTTTCGTTTTCACTGAGTGACTGTTGGGCTCTGCGTGTTGTGGTTGTTGTGCTGAGGTTTCCTTGTGTGTATTATTCCGTCGTTGTTAGAGTCGCCTGGTACCCTGCGTTTCGCCTTGACTTATGGACTCGTACACTGACTCACGTCTCCCAGCTACCCGCCGTCCTCTCCACCCCCTCCCGGGTGGGTCACGAGCTCCGCATCATCTTACACTGGAACACATCAAATGAGATGCACAACCCACAATTCTACGACGTACAAGAAGCACATAATATACTTTTACCTGAACCACAAATAGTGACCTCTGAACTGCTCTAGATTCATCCTGACTAAAGAATAGATTTACCAAGGGGGGACCAGGGCGAGTCAACTTAGCCTTGTGTGGCAGTCACAATACGGAAGAGGCACATTCTAAATCATCAAAAACTGAGACTTTCTGATGGAACGCTCCCTCTATATAGAAAACAAGATATCAAATGTCTGTGGACGGCAGCCATATTAGCAACACCCTCCCACCCCCCCAACCCCTCCTATAAATGGTAACATGTTGGATCTACAAATCTTAGGTGTAGAGGGAGTTGTGAGCCTGCCTGACCAACAACATAGTGTTATTTCGTCAGAATTTTCAGAGTAGGAAAAGAATAGTCATAACAACAGTCAAATTATATAGTCCTTTTGAATCTAAATAGGAAGTTTCACTTATGCCGCCAATTCGTACCCCATTATTTTCTAATTCATTTTCATTGCTAGACTCATAACATCCCAGTCCATAACATTAAATGGCATGTTTTTTTAGACTCTCAATCAGAATATGCCGTGCTTAAAGGGTCACTGAGACGGCAGTGTCAAAATGCCTCTGAGCAATTTACTTGACAAAGGCGCGTATTGTGCTTCTGTGCTTGAGAGCCGCTGTAAGGCTGTTTCCTGTCTTTGCCGTTCTTGGCAAGTCTAATATTTAAAGAAATGTTATGTCTTGACAACCCTCAATTATATCCTGTCATAACAGAGGCCATCCAAAAAGAGAGACAGGAAGGAGAGACATGGGAGATGATGATGTCAGTGGGATGAGGCAGGGCGGGGTGGGGTGAGGGTGCCCAGTGGCGCATAAACAGCTGTTATGTTTGGCCCAGGCTGCCACTGTGTCCTCTACACCTCCACTCCAGGGGAAAGGAGACCACAAGCGACCGTGACCAAACCTACTTGGTTCTGAAATGGCCTTTCTGTCTTCTGATCAGTCTGTCCCTATCAGCGCTTTGAAGTTGATCGGCTTTTTGAAACTAAGCAGAGCTCATTAAAGGAGAGAAAGGCAGGACCAAAAAAAACAACAAGAATCCATGCTTGAATTATTACAGGGATGTAAGTACGTAACTCTAGCCTGCTTTAGAGGCTGTGTAAGTAGATCTAGTAGGTAGAAAATGAGAGGGAAAAAAAGCAAGTGTGACCCTCTGCACTTTATGGAAGAGGTCAGCCTGTCTTTGGCTAGCCAGGACTGGTCCATGTGCTTTCTGTGAATAGGGGCTTGGCCTTTCAGAGGGTGTAAAAACCAGCCAGAACAGCCTGTGTGTGTGTGTTTGTATACATGTCTGGTCTGCATGGAAGGGCATTCAGGGCTGTTTATTATCACCCATAGGTTCAGTTCATGGCAGATTCCATGGTTTCATAACAGCATACAGTCGCTGACCTCACACACTCTCCTGGTTCACAGACAAACAGAACAGAGTCCAACTCCCGCCTTCTCCGCTGCCCTTCCGATTACTAGATATGAATCCAGTTTCTCATCAAGTGACGTTTCTCCCTGATCGCCACTCACTGAGAACCTGGCAGAGAGATCATTGAAAATGTCAGTAAAAGTGCTTAGAGAAATTCCACGAGGATTATCGCCCCAGTAACATCGGCAGACGGGGGCATGTCTCCGTCCACACAAAAGGCCTTGTCAGGATATCATAAACCCTGCAAAGTTCGCCTGCTTTTAATGAAAACTTTTTCTGCTCTGCCAACTATGGGTGGAGGGAGGAGGGCGATAGAGTAACATCTTGTTTTTTGGGTGCCAGGGGGAAGTTGGAAGCGGGGGAGGGGGGGGGGGGGGGGGGGGGGGGGGGGCAGTTTTGTCCCCTCTCCGATCTTTTTTTGGGGAAAGCCAGTGTTGTCAGTGCATCATATAAAGGAAGATATACAAGCGATTCACATGCTAATGTAGCGCGGTGATTTAGAAAGGAGGGGAGAAAAGGGGAAATGTGCTATTGAAAGGCGGTGGAAGGAGCGAGGAGGGGAGGCAGAGGGGGAAGAGGGTTGCATTGAACCGGGCAGGGAAAGAGGGCGGGAGAAGGGGGAAGGGGTAGGGGAGGTGTGAGGTAACGGGCGCTGTGAGACAGAGAGACATTTGTGTAATCTGGCTTTATGTATCACTAGTTCTGAATAATAACATAAAAAGACTTACCTCATCTGCCTGGTACAGCCAAGGAATAAATAAAGAAGCCTGAACAATGGAATTACTATTAGCTAGGCCTCTGACGCTCTGAAGCTACATCATGGTATTCTTTAGAAGCACTGGCAAGAAGATTAATGTTTTGTTAAATATCAGTGTGGAGGCATGTGAAGTAGAGATGGGTTTAGAGGGCTGGAGGGCTGGTGGGCCGGGGAGGGGGGGGCTAGAGGGGGGGGGGCTGGAGGGGGGGCTAGAGGGGTTGGAGCTGGGTCTGGGAGGCTGCTTGGAGGCTGGGGCTGCTAAACTTAGAGTCTATCCTGGCACCTCTTTAATTATGGTGTGTTACTACAGATCGTGTAACTCTTTCTGTCTATCTCTCTGTCTGTGTTTCTCGCTTTCTTTCTTTCTCGCTCTCTCTCCCTGTCTACTTTTCTGTGTCTCTCTGTCAGGATCACAGCATGCTGTGTGGGATGCCACCGGTCAAGGCTTCTCTCCATTCAGACAGCACCTCACAGCCACACCCTCTGCCTTCCACTCCAACAGGAAGTGTCTGAATGTTGCTGTGTTTTAGAGGCCTGAATCCAGTCAATAATATGTCTTTGGTTTTCACAAAGACAGTTATGTCTCTATTTAGTTTAGAGAATAGAATTTAGAGTCTCGAAAGACATCGGAAAATATATATCAAATGTTGTTAATGTAGTGTAATGAACAACAACTGTGCGAATACAACATACAGGGTCATCGATTCTTCAGGTGCAGGTGTATGCGTGCACGCTGCTTATTACCTCCTGTCCAGACACACACAACTACACACACATCCTGACATGCTGCAGACACACTGCATTAACAAGGCTTGTGATGTGGGCCAATGGGCATGTTCTGACATAGCCCCCTTCCTCCTCCTCCTTCTCCCATCCCCTCCATCTTCTCTGAAGGTGCACGGGACACGAAAGGGTCAAGGGTGAGTCTGCTGGGTGACAGTGGGGAGACAGACAAACACGCTGCGGGGGCAGGTGACAGAGTGGCACAGAGCCAGGGTGACGGGGGGATGGTATGTGGTGACAGAGAAGCTGCCAGTCGTGGAGGCAGAGGTGAGTGATGGCAACTGACCAACACACCCAATTGTCACCCTTCCTCCCTGCCGGTCGCACTCTGTCTCCCACTCTGTGTTCACCCACCTCTTAAAGCTCCTTCATTACCCATCTCTGTGCTTCCATTTGACAGGCAATCTGGACATGGTGTGTGTGTGTGTGTGTGTGCATGTGTGTGTGTTTATTTTCCTGTGAATGTGTAAGAGTTTGGTTGAACGTTTGTTTCGATGAATGTGTGTGCGCGCACGTCTAACTAGGTAAAACCCTCTCTTTGAAACCCTCCCAATAGAGCTGGCCATTGTTCAGGCTGTATGTTTTCCCCCCTGTCTCTGATGTCATGGCCGTGCACTTCTCCAGGCTTCATTAAGCAGGGGTCTTTTGTGCTGAGTGGAGGTGGGGGTCAGTCAGAGCTGAAACACAGTGGTTAACATCCTTCCTGTTTGTTCACTTCTGGGCTCTGAGGAGAGGAGAGGAGGGGGGAGAGGAGAGGAAAGGAGGGGAGACAAGAGGGGAGGGGAGAAGAGAAGAGGGGAGAGGAAGGGAAGGGAGGGGAGGAGAGGAGAGGAGAGAGGAGAAGAGAGGAGGAGCGGAGGATAGGATTGGGGATGGTGGGGGAGGAGATGAAAAGCTCTCCATCTCATTTCATACACCAGCAAGCTCACATAGTGACTCAGCCCTCACTGCCCTGTGTGTATGTGCAGGCACATGCACGTTTGCGGGCATGGCATGAGAACTGGCTATGCACTAAGTAACCTATGGTGCAAACTCAATAACCTCTAACATTATTTGTCGTACCTGAGTGACTCAAAGCGGTTGTGATCACTGGTCATATTTGCAATTGTCTGGATACACAGGTGTATGAGGACAAAACCTACAGTCTAACTAAACATGCAGTCTCACGTTAACTGTGTGTGTGTGTGTGTGTGTGTGGGGGGGGGGGGGTATTACCAGCTGACCGGTGTGTTACGAGAAACACAATAGCAGCAGTCTTTGGCTGGGTTAATAAGTATTCTGTCTGGGTCCTGGTCAGATGCACTTTACCTTCTAATACACTGTCTGTGTTGTCTGCCTTCAAAGCCAGATGGTGACCTCATGTCTGCCTTGCTTTGTGTATACGTGTGTGTATATGTGTGTATGTGTGTGTGTGTGTTCATGTACATATATATCCTGTGTCTGTAAGTGTGTATCTGGTGTTTGGCTGCACAGTGGGAGTGTGTACAGAGTGTGTGTGGGATGATTGCATTACACTAATCCACTGGGTCATATGTTTTTATGTGACTCTACAGTTGGTCACCCCTCCAACCTCAGTCATTATGCCTACCAGTGGTTTAATGCAATACAGAGTGCGTTTGGTTGTTTGTAATCATTAAAGAACTAACTAGAAAAGGTTGGATCATTTTATTCGAAAGATGAAAGGAATCTTGCGTTTAAAAGTGTTTGAGGTGGGGGAGAAAGAGAGAGAGGGCGGAGAGAGAGAAAAGGGCGAGGGAGGAGCAAGGGGTATCACTGTCAGGAGGAGGGTGGGGGAGAGGGACTGTTCACCTAACACTGCTGCTGTCTCTGCTGCTCTCTGTCTGTTGTTTGTTTACAAGAAGGTGTCACTTGGCTGTGTGTCTGTTGCTAAGGGCCTGGGGGGGGGCTGGCTGGATGCCCCCCCACCTCCATTCCTAATGACTATGGAGTTTGACTCACAGGACAGAGGCCTCTCAGCAAGCACCTGGAGCTTGCACAAGCACTGGCCAATCTCTCCAGAGAGACGAGGCAGAGGCTCTTTATGTATTTGCTGCATAAACCACGAATAAAGAGCATCACATGACCGGGCCTCTAATTGTCAGGTCTAGGCTTCTTCAAAAAGGAGATGGAAAATTCCAAACGCTGGAGGTCATTCACTCAGGCCACCAGCCTTTTAGTTTGCTCATGGCAAGCTGAAAAGGTAACAGCCCATGTTTACATAATTTTATAGCTTTTTTTTCCTCTTTTTTATGTAGGGTGAGTGCGGAAAAACAACACTTGCCCACGAGTGACTCAGTGATTTATTTTGTGTTTGGACAAGTATGTAAGATCCAGCCTCTCAGGCGATTTAATCTTCTTGAAAGTATGACTATTATTGCTCAGAGGGAAATGTGTGTCTAAATCAAAAATTGAATGTGTTGATTTAGCATATTAATTTATTTCCCTTTTCAGAAATAACACGAGTACGAATCAAAACTAATAGATTTTTCCAAATTTATCGGCGTGGTTTAGCTAATATAATGTGTTACATAATGCCACTTAGTGTCAGCCTTTCTCCAACGTGAGATAGTGGTCCACCGAGAAAATATATATTACTCATTTTATGCTTGTTTTTTGCTCTCTGTATATGGTGTCAGTATTTTAAAGCTGCAGTTGGTAACATTATAAAATGAATTCAACCGAGAAACAGCGCCCCCAATTTTTTTACTTCTCCGATTTCATCTTTCAGCTTAGAGTTTGACTAACGGTGGTTTCACTAAATGAGCCAAGTAGGAAGGCCCACCTTGCCAAATATGATTGGCTGGAACAGAATAGCTGGAACAGAATTGGATCGAAAGTAGCGTACCTCTCCAGAATTTGAGATTGACATTCCGCTGGCACTGAGCTGTCTGTGTTGCTGAAAAAACTCACGAGGGCCTCATTAGCTGACACAACATGTTTGTAGGAGAAAACACCTTTTTTTACTGAAATAAATCATATTTTTTGTACCTTTAACGCTATGGGAAACCAAGAGAGATCTCAGGTCACAGTTGTTTTTGATTTCATAAAGGCTGCATTGTTATTTGTAAATGAGGCTAGATCCATGTAATCATACTTGTCAGAGCCCTCTCTTGGAGCCAAGGTGTGGGTGAGACACCTCACAATTACTTCTCTGCATTTTGTTGAGATCTTTATAATTCCCGCAACCTAATACAGGAGCATGGACTCAAATTACAGGCTTTGAGTTGTCGGTGGGAACTTATTTATTGTGGCACCTTTTCTTTCTTTGCCGGTGACAGTCGACTACAAAAACTAATTAGTGCTTTCAACTAGACGCCCATTAGCTGCAACCCGATCCTCCGGTCTGCAAAAAAAAATAATTATGACATTCCTTTTATAAATCATTGGTTATGTCCCTGATCCTTTCAATGTAAATATGATTTCCCACTACAAATTGTCTGACCTGTTTTACGTTCTCCAACACATAATTAAAGCCGTGGCGTGCGAGAGGAAGTAATTTTGTTCAAAGACTCTGGCAACAGCAGTGCCATGCCTTTTTTTTGGGGCTTGTTTAAGTACCAGCTACTGGCGAACCTGCTCGTGTGAGCAGTGGATTGGATTAGCAGCAACAAACAACAGAGCCATGTGTGAATAACCTACGTTAGCCACCGGCCCTAAAGTGGAGGAGATCAAATGAATAAGTGTGGGTTCTGGCTGGGCAAAGTCAGAGAGAGATATGGGACTGAAGCAGCCAGGCACTGACTGACCTAAGGGGAGTCTGTCCATGCGTCAGTGCAGGGAAAGGCAGGCCTGTGGCTTTGTTTGAGGGTCCCTCAGTAGCCCCTGGTGGTCCCGCTGTCACTAAACAGACCAAAAGTTAGGAAATTGACATTTCTAGCGTGTTGGACATCACAATAAAATCACCAATGTCTTAAAGAAAATGCAATTCCTTCTTAGTAGTTATATAGCATTTTGTGACATAGGAAATAGTTTTAATGATATGTTGATTACTTGGTTAAAAATAAATGTTTAGGAACATACAGTTTATCACAGATTATTGTTGCCATGGAGGGTGCTAATCTCTGTCCAGCCTAATCCTTCTGTATGCTAAGATAAGTATGCAATGTTGCATCCTGTCTTTTCCTGTCCTTCCTGCAGGTGAAAGACTGTGTGTGTATGTGTGTGCGTGTGTGTGTGTGTGTGTGTGTGTGTATTAGAGAGAGGAAGGGAGAGAGAGAGGTAAGGAGACTACTAACGTCAAGCAGCCAAAGACAGTGCCATGTCCGAATGCTGCCATAGGTCAAAAGGGCAAATCTGGTTGTAATCTGCTAATCCAATTGACCTGCCGTATTCACATGATCTGTGCAAAAGGACAAGACAACACCTCAGAGTCGACACGCATACTGGCTCATACACGAATCCACATTTGCCTGCACTACTCCACACGCACACACAAACATGCCTACTGTTCAAGGTTTCAGTCCCTCTCCCACGCCTGTGACTTCATAAAGGAACCTGGTTGGACTCCTCTTAGGCTAGAAGTAGATTAGTGAAGGTGACTTGGAGGGGGGAATTCCGGCACATAATTGGCATAATTTATAAACCACTTAAAAAGCACATTCGAAAGAGCTGTGTTCTAAATCTATTATTAACCTATCTCTGATTGGATAAGCAGGGGCCTCTCAAATAGCTGTGAACTGTTGTTGACATATGAAGAATATGAAGTATGTTTGGCCTCAGTTCGGCCACACGCTGGGCGAATCCCCAATGCCCTTTTTTAACCACGCCAGAGCATACAGCATCCTCTGTCACTGCACCCATGTGCAGCAAACTTAAATAACATGCTGTGTTCTTCTCTCAAACACTAGATAAGAGCAAACAGGGTTTTTCCTGCAGTAAGTCGTCTTGTCTTGTCCCCTTGCAGGAGTGTGGGGGCTTAGTGGAGGGACTGGATCCCATTTCCCAGGCCAGATCGAGACCCCAGGGCCGTGTGTGGAAACAGAACTAATTGCAGGATATTGGGCTTGGGATGATTAGAGGAAGAGATGAAATTCCTGGCCTGTGATGCAACCGGACCAAGGTGAGGCTAATGAAGGATGCATTCTTTGATATCATTAGATAAGTGTGGATCACACAGTAGATGCCTGCCTGCGGCATGCCAACAGGAAGGGGAGGGGCCAGAAGTTTAAAGGGGCGGTTGTAAAGACTGGAATATGTGCTGATTCTCTGAAAAAAAGATTGTGCTTTCCTTCCAGGTAGAGCACTGTAAGTCTTGATTACAAACAGCGATATCTGTAATATTGTTACACGTCGTCATATATAATGGTGTTACAGATATTGATGTTTGTAATTACATACTACCTGTTGATATGTAACATATTACATACTGTTACATATAATCATTCCATATTACTTAACACATTATTACCTACAGTGTAACCATTTCAAATTACATACCACACATTTAAAGTACATAATTACTGTTCCACATTTCTCCATCGAAATCCTATCTATTCTCCTTGCACATTTCAACAGAGACAATGCCAGGAAGGTTACAAGACGATGCGAAGACACAAGCCTTGTTATTTAGACTCATCTAGTCTCTCTACAGACTCTTTGTTTGCGGTGTTTGTTTGGTCTCCCTCCGACAGAAGGAGCGAGGTACTATTGTGCTGCCGGGACCCCGCTGAGTTCACACCTCTTTTAGTGTGATCAGGGTCACTCTCACAGGTCAACTTCGAAGCAGAACAGGCCATTGGCCGGACCATTGTTGACCAGTGTAACTAATTGCCCTGATAGTACCTCAATAAAACCCAGCTGTCTGTCGGCCTGCCTTTCAGCCTGTCTTTTTTTGCATGCCTGCCTGCCTGCCTGTGTCTGTCTGTCTGTCTGTGAGCAGCCATACAGTGATTGCAGACTACCTATGTGTGACCACAGACAATGCATTAGTGCCAAAGACAAATAGTTGGGGGTGTTCTGAGGCAATATTTGGCTTGGCCAGATGGCCACTGTGTGCAGGCAGACTCCTTGCCCCCCCTACACATCTGCTCCTTGAGATGCGCCAGTGAGGGACTGCAAGGTGCCCTCTGTGAATTGTGATAGGCTTACAGTGTGAGTGGCCCCTCCCACTTTCACACAGACTGGGAGGCCAAATCCACTAGCTTGCAAAAGTTTGGTGACTGAATATGTCATGGGGAGGGTCCATGTCACATTGGATTTAACAGGACAAATTCCAAATGTGAGTTGTTTAGGTGTTCGTCTGTGATGATAAAAAAAACTCTGTTGTCTGTTCACTGACACATAACAGGGGCCTATGCCAGACCTGGATCTCCATTCTTTGAAATCTTTAATAGTGCAGTCGGTGTAGATATGACTCCACTCCTCTCTCCTTTCCTTTCTGTTCCTCTCCTTCCCTCCCCTCTTGTTTTCTTTCCACCTTCCTCCGGCCTGTCTTCGCTGATCCTGTCTTGTCTTCGATGATGGACAAACTATCAGTCTTATGGTGTGGTCTAGTTGCATCATCACGTACCCCCTCCGACATTCAGAAGCTTGCTTTCGCAGCTGTTTAATATAAATTCTCTGTGAATATCTTTGTCCAAATGGTTTATTTTTACAAACAATACACAGCCGCATTCCTGCAGTCCTCCTGGCCCTCTCCCGTCTGCCTAACTACAGACTCTGTCTTTGGAGTGCTGGAGTGGGTGGCGAAGAGGGAGGTGGCGAGGAGGGAGGTGGCGAGGAGGGAGGTGGTAAGGAGGGAGGTGGCGAGGAGGGAGGTGGCTGGGTGTAGGGGCGGACAGATGGTCCTGGCACACCACTGCCATACAAACAGGGCTCAATAAAGAAGATATATGCACATGTACAGGTATAGATACATAAGTCATACAAGCTCAGACCAACAACCAGAAAATACACATACACTGACACACACAAGCACACACACACACACACACACACATACACTGACACACACACAAGCACACACACATACATACACTGACACACACACACATACATACACTGACACACACACAAGCACACACACACAAGCACACACACACACGGACATCCACACACAGTTTCAATTGTGAGGAGACAGATGTGCAGGGTAAAAAAGTGCATGTATATGTATTTTGGATTCCAGAATGTTTATTTGAAGAGGATACATAGCCATTTGTCATAGATCACCGGGCTCCCAGATGAGTTCCAGATGACAGAGTATGGTGTTGTGTTAATGTCAGTGATATTGAATGGAGGGGCGGGTCTCCCCCTAGGTCGGCCAGTCACGGGCCTTGAGCGCACACACACAGACACACACATACACACACAATCTTCCCCTCAGGCCCTGCTGCCACAGCCAGTGCACATCCTCTGTGGCCTTTCCGTCCCTCTCCTTCCGGCCCTCTCCCCAGCTCGGGGCCCTCACAAAGGGGCCCTAACAAGAGAGAAGAAAGAGCCAGTGCCACTTGGACGGGATTACATCCTAGTAAGATTCTTCAGTCTTCTTGGCCAGCCGCCCCTTAACCCTCCCCTCCCCTGTTTAGAAAGTGAGCAGGCGAGTGAATGGAGAGAGAGAAGGGCCACACATGCCCGATAGACTGTTACACGGGCGTATTGACTAGACTGACTAGCTGAGAGAGTCCAGTCCTGGTAGTTGACTGAATATATACCCCTTCTTAATTCTGTTCCTCTGGAGCACCTGCGTATTACTTTTTATGGAGCCTGGCTTATTGTCCTACAATGAGAGTGTCAAACTTCAAAGGCAAAGTGTGCAACACTTTTGGCCTTGTGTAAACTGTACTGAGTTTCTTGTCCTGGCATGTCCAGAACTCCCACTCTGCCTGTGAAGGATTGGGTCAAAGCCCGACTGATGTTTTCCCATGTCCACAATGTCGTTAACACAAACCTAACACCTTCAACCCTTGCAAGTCTTTCGTGTCCAGTGTAGCCTGTTCCTAGTGGTGAGTGATGGCCTGTGTGTCGCTGTCCTCCACCAGCCCCCCCGACCCCCCAACTTATACACATCCACCCCTCCTTAGCTCCCAACCCCAATGGTGGCGGAAGGGGTCAGGTGACAGTTGGACAAAGACCAGTTGCTTCAGACTAAATGGCTCGTGGCTCTGGGTGAGGTAAATAAGAGGTGTGTGTGCGTATGTGTGTGCATGCGTGTGTCAGTGGTGTGTGCGCACATACGTGTTGATGACGGGACGTATATGTGAGTTCAAAGGGAACATGATGTGCCGGCCACACTCACCAGGGAAACCGGAGAACCTCACTGATGTATGAGTTCACTTAGTGGCCAAAGGTTGAGACACCATCACAGCCAGAGAGCTCTAGCTATCCTGATAAATAGAAATGGGTTTTGGGGCAGAAGCATCACCTGAATTATAGTCGTTTGTTGGTGACAGCTGGTAATAGCAGTTTTTGTTTTTGTTGTGTTTGTCTACTCGCTTATCTTCCGTGTGGACGTGGGACAGTCATTTCAGCAGGGAGAGGTTAAATAAATTACTTGGATGAAAAGACACAGAGGTTAAAAAGGCCATCTCACGCTTTTATATAAATATATATAAAAACTTCAGTTACGTGTGTAGTTGTCTTTGCTCTGCCAGTTGAGGGAAGAGTAGTCTGTTGTTGGAAGAGACCAGGTATTGTTCATACTTCTGTCAGCGTAGTCAGAGAGAGAGTAAGAGAGGGGAGTTTCGGGGTGAGTAGGGTGGGTACTGGCTTTGGAACTCTTCATTTTTATGGAGCCAGAGCAGCAGCTGCCTGGTCCCCACAGCCAGCAAGGGCTTCCCAGACAGGCCGACCCTAGCCAGTGCTCTCCCCAGCCAGGCCCCACGGCGTTGCTGCTTACCTCCCCTCCTGGACTGTGAGACTTGGATCTACTCTGCCCTGTAGTTTGCAGCCAGGACAGCAGCCTCTGCCAGCCAGCCTCACCCCTAGCCCCCGTCCTACACCCTTTCTCAGCCAGGCCCCATTGTGGTGCTCCACTGCCCAGTAATTGATGCCTTGCACTGGGGATATATTTAATCACCATAACAAGGAGTCGGTGGGAGTAAATGACCTTGTAAAGGCACCACGAAGCTTTCTGAATGAGCTGGATCACAGCTTATGGAACTAGAGGAAGAGGAGGGTGGAGGGTTTGGGGTGGAGGGTTTGGGGTGGAGGGTTTGGGGTGGAGGGTGGGGTTGTATGTGAATGTGCACCTAGCTCTCCTCCCATCCCCAACCCCCCCGACACGTCCTACTGCCGGCCAACAAATTTCATTACAGCAGCCCTAAACTGCCCAGTTTTAGAGGGGTCTAATTATTGGACTCTCTGATGTGGTTGTGTTGAGAAAAGGCTGTAAATCACCAGAAGTTGAGGGGGGAGGGGGGAGTTTGTGTGGGTGCTTGTGTGTGGGTGCTTGAGTGTGTGTGTGTGTGTGTGTGTGTAGTGGGGGGATTGCTGGCCTGGAGCTGCAAGAAAACTGAAAACAAATGATCCCTCACGCCTAACCCTCCCCTCCGCTTCCCCCTTCCTCCTTTCCACCCTCTGTCTTTACGCCCCTCTTTGCCTCTGCCTGTCCCTCCCACTTTCCAGGTGCAAGCAGGAACAGCGAGGCAGTAGTTGGAAGGTGTGGTGGGGGTGGGATGTGTGAGGAGATGGATTCAGAAGACACATGGTCAGCTGCACCCTGCAGACCGCTGAGTCAGTAACATAGTCAAAAGCTTTGCTTCCTTACCAAGTCTACAAGTAATGAGGTCATCGATGTAACCTGACACTGTATAAGCAAAGATTGGTACAAAGTGATATTAGAGACGCAGAGATCAACTAGATATTATATGATGGCAGACCGATGCTCACAGATGTAGATGTAGGCCTGTTTTGCATATTGTCCTGCCTCCTAAACCTTTGAGTGAAGAAAAGTCCTTCCTTTTTCCTCGTTCTACGAATAAGTTGCAATCGATAAAGCCAACGACAATGCTGAGTGAATATCCTCATTTCAAAACTTTGATTTGAATTGGAAAGTCCGTGGTCAACTTGGGTAGGCCTAGTTTGGTTAAGAACAGGGTTCATAAGAAAGATCTACAGTTGTAACCTGTCACATGCTTACACCAGGTGTGACCACGAGTCATGTCTGCAGTCTCTGTGTCATCGTATTCCTTGCTGAGTAGCCATGATGGGTTTCCTTTGACGACGGAGCGTCTCCTTCAAAATGGCCGCTGGTTACGTTTGTCATCAGAGGTGAGACGTTGAGATGAGCAGCGACAGACATGTTGAGTGGTACCTGGGTCCGGCTCTTTCTGTCTGCTCCCTCCCCAGTCTGGCCTGCCTGTAATCAGCCTCTTTAATGGCTCCAGCCAGTAATTGCTCTGCATAGCCCCAAGATAGCAATCAAAGGGCTCAGAGATGCTGAATTCCACGCTCTCTCTTTCTCTCACACACTCTCTATCTCTCTCTCTTTTATAACCCGCTTTGTATTTGGGGGCACTGTAACAAAAGCATCTTGGCATCTGTTTCTTAAGGTTTGAGGGGGGAAATCAATTCAAATTGAACTAATGGCAAAATTGATATCTCTTTGAAGGCTAGGCCTTCGCCCCCAGTTCTGTCCTCTGGTCTCTTATCTTTCAACAAATTACAAGAGCAGTCTAATGGCCCTTTTAAGTTCCCTGCCAGCTGTATTTGCAAAAAAAAATATGTCTTCTTCATCTTAAGGCCAACGAAGTGGCGGTGAAGCTCATTCTTAAGTAATGACGATGCCTTTCCTCTGAAGTCTTTGTTTGAGCTGTTGGTCTTGAGATGAGCCGTGACTGTACGTCTTAAAACGTTCAGGCCTCGGGTTGGTATCTCTATGCCAGCTTAGCATCCCCAAGCAGCTTGATGAAGTGTGCTGGATGTTCTTAAAACAAAGGAACATTTCTCTTGCGACCTTATGATGAATGGCAACTGAACTTCACTAACTTTCAAAACATAAGTCATTTGTTTTGACGCAGACGTCCTTGATTGGATCCTTACCCGTACATGTCTCTAATTATTGATGTCGGTATTTCAGCGACATGTTTGTCATTTGTCGTGCACTGGGGACGTGGATGTGGGTGTATGTGTGTGCGCAGAGGTTGTAAACAGCATTGGCACAGCAGGGTGAAATCATCTGTTAACACTGAAGAAATGAGGAGAGAGGAAAAGAGAGGTAGAAAAGACACCTGCAGCTCAACAGATGCTTCATCCATTATCACTGCATCTCCTCCCCAACCGCCCCTCCCAACACACAGCACCCCCCTACAATCATCTCTTCCTCCTCCTGCCCCACCCCTGAGGGCTTTCCCATCCTCCGAAAAGAACCACTGATTGAGACGGCACCAGAATCCACTTGGAATACTCCTAATCGTATATTTTCTTTCAGCAGCTATACCCTTTAGCACAAACCAAACATATGTAACATCCCATGCCTGTGTGTGCAGTCTGAGCATAAGGTGAAAGCGATTCTAGTGAGATATCTCTCCTCGGTTAAGGATTGGCCTGACACAGGATACATTGGGGTCAGGGCAGTTGGGTGATGGTCAGAGTGAGGAGGATCCTGTTGAAGGAGGTCAAATCTCTCCATTGCTCAGTGGGTACACCAACACATAGAAGAAACAAGTAGAGAGAGAGACAAACTGGGAGATATCAAGAGTAGAGTCAAGGAGAAGGGGGTATCAGTGCTGCTGCAGAGCAGCGAGAGAAAGACAGAGGGAGAGAGGAGAGAGAAGGAGAGTGTTTGCGCGAGAGAGACAGAACGCAGCCCAGGCCAAGTGTTTGAAGTGTATCACTGTAGGCCAAACATCTGAGGAGGACAAGATTGCAAACATGTCACAGTATCGCCTGCTTGCACTTAACAACAGATGTTTGTTCTCCCAGGCTGGGTAATAGCTGCCTACTCAGGTTGGCCTGACCTGCTGAATGAATTATGCACTCGCACAGAAAACACTGAAGTCCATCGCAAAGCTTCCATCCTCCCCCCTCCTCCTCCACATCCTCCCATCTCCTCCCTCTCATCCTTCGCTTCCCTTACAACAGAATGCTCCGCCACGCTTCCCGTTTAGTGGGTAATTATCAGGACGCGTCAGGAACCCATACATCCTCCGCACCTAATGGCACCAGAGGTGATCCGCTCCAAATTTATGGACACAGAGGCTTCAAAGTTTTAATAATATTTGGGTAATATCGTGGCAGCTCTTGTCTGCTGAGGCGTGATGGATGAGGCCAGAATTAAGCGATTGTGATTCTGAGCATGACGAGATATTGGCAACCAACAACTCTGTTCCTTTGCACTGGTTTATGGGGACCGGACATGGCAATAGAAAGGAGGTGAGGTGTGAGTGTGTGCGTGTGTGTGGGCCTGTGTATGATATAGATATGAGGCTGAGTGATGGGGCTGAGGAAACCGGCCTGTGAGAGAGCCAGCCGGTAAGGCTAGCTAGCTGGCGTGTTGCGAGAGCCTTCATCGTCGTGTAGATTGATGGCGAGGGGCCTGAGAGAGAAACAGGCCGATCAGCGGGGACAGTTCAGAGGCAGTAAAAGACAGGGCCGAGCAGGGAAGCTCTCTGAGCATCTGAACTGGCTCAAGTAGTGCTGGGAGATGTGGGCCAGGGCTGTGGGCTTGTGGATAGCAGGAGGTACCAGGAGGGAGAGATGTGGTGGGTGTGGCAGATCTAGATCACACTATGTGACATTCACTGTATTGTTACTTTATTTGATCAATAATCTGGTTATTTGCTTGGAAAGGATTACTTACTTAGACACATAAAAAAGGTAAAATGTTACACATTTAGAAGATGGAGGTTAGGAAGTGGTGAACATGTGTTGAATATGATGTCAGGATTGCTCTTTAACTTTTTTCTCTTTGAGTTTTGCTGGGAATTTTGACTTCAGTTCCATTGGCTTGCATGAAGCCCTCTGTGAAATTGCTTGTAAAAAGTCTACACACAGAGAATATGATTCAATTTGTTGGCTGTGGTTATTTCGTTGCTACTGTTGATAGAATCCATCTCTCTCTGTTCCTTGAGATCAGTCCTATACTTAATTGCTCTAAACCACTGCGGGTGTGGAATGAGTGCCAGCACAAATTTGTAATACACAGGAATTAAGCATTGCCATTCTGTTTTAATGAACCACTTGTTGAGGATGCATTGATTCTGTGGACATTAAGCCCATGCTCAGATAAGATAACTCAGAACATTCTCTAATCTAGCCCTGTCCCAGTTTGCACTTGACCAGATGGAGATGTTTTATCTCCTTCTTTTCTTTTTTTTTGATGCACGAAGGGGAAAAACATCTCTTTAAAAATTAATACATTATTTACACCAGTGCCAGTGACTCGCTGGCCTTGTAAATCATATCCACTGCTCTACTGAGCTCCTCTTAATGACTTCCAAAACATGTTTTTATATTTCTCTTTTTAATTCTCATCAGAGCAGCTACTGATTTTTTCTCCCCCTTTATTAAACCATACGTATGCACACACAGGCACACACAAGGGAGGAACACACTTCCACAGAGGCCTGTGATTAGGGTGAAGCAGGTCCTCCACTAACGCACTGCCATCAAGTCTGGGAGTCAGACTTGTGGGATTCCTCCCCTCCGCCAAACCTTAGCCCCCCCACCCCACCCCTCCGCCCCCACCTCCAGCACCTAAAGAAAATTAAAGGTAACCAAAGGTTACAGGACAGCTGCTCTCATTGTCAACATCCCCGAGATAAGATCAGCCGAAGAGGCCATTGTGGCGGCCAGGTAGCCATTTGACATCCGTGTCTTAAAGACTGGCAGAGAGGGCCGCTGCCCAGAGATTACAACCTGAGATTTATGAATATGTGGAGTAATTAAGAAGGAACAAAGGGGGTTTGGAGGAGTGGTGTCCCTTTCACCTCTAGGGGAGGGAGGAAGGAAGGGGCAGGCCACAGATCCTCCACCAACACAACAGAGAGGTGGCCAGATGAATGCCCTGGCCACTTTGCCATCAATTAGCAAACAAGACCAATTGTGGGATTGTCTCCATGCTGGTAAAAATGCATTTGATATGAGACAATAGGAGGAGCAGCCCAGCGGGGAGATAAGTCCCCTGGCCATTGTTCAGACGTCAAGGGGGAGAAATGGATGGTTTGGCTTTGGGAGAATTCAATCAATTAAACGTTTCAAATGATACTGCTCTACGATTATGCTGTCCCCTGTGTCATAAACGATAAGGAGGGGACAAATGGATGACAGAGGCCTTCATGTTGTGTCAATGAAACAGTATTGGGATCTGTTTGAATGTGTTACATTGTCATGTAGATGCTTTCACGAATGAATGAAGCATGCTGCAATTAAGTATATTGTCCATTTTTACAGTACATTTCCATACAGCGAATTCATCGTAACGAGTACATTGTGTATTCTGTCCTGCTGAAGTAGTTTTCAGATTAAAAGCGATGATCCTTACAGATGTTCAAGCAGACATGCATGGCAAGCGTATGTTTTCGTGTTAAGAGGATATGTTTAATTCAACTTGGGAATAATTATTGAAAATACTTGGCTGCAATCCTAATCTGATGTCCAATCTAAGCATGAGTCTTAGTCAGATTAAATCTACCCAAACCACACCCCCCATACACACACACAAAACACATTTTCCATCTGCTTCAAGACATCTCAAAAGAAATACACATTTTCTTCAGGGCAGAAAACAACAGAATTAGGCTCTGGCCAGCGTCTTAGTGCGAGTGTGTTTACCGAATCAGTGTGGATTAGAGAGAAGGCCCCTACCTTGGCACACACTCTGGGTCAAACAAAAGGACAGAACAACACAACATTCCTAAAGTTCCTTGACCCAAAGACCCCCCCCCCCCCCCCACACACACACACACACACACATACCCATACCCAACACCACTACCCCACCCTTCAAAGATTTCCATGACTTGAGCCTATGCCTTTATTTGCAATCAGCTTGTATATTGCTTGGATGCATTCTTTAAACCACTGCAACAAATTTGGGCTTCAAATTGACAGAGGGATTAATCAAGGGGATGATAAAAAAAAAGGCTATGACATCATTGAGCATGAGTCGATCCAGCTGGAAAGATTCCTCTGGGAGGTAGGAGACGGATCCCACTGTTATTGTATTTATTTACCGACTTATTATGCGTCCCTCTCACGTTTGTTTGTTTTTAAAGGTGAGAACGGCAGGTGCTTGTCCAGCCCCCGCTGTCATCCTGACCGTCCCAGTCTCACCTTGGCTGACCATCAGAAGAGGAGCGGGCATGAGAGCTGCATTAAATCTCTGGGTGTCAGGCCCCGTGTCCAGCGGACCAGCACTTAGACATCACCCCAGAGGGCAGGCACGTTACCTGGCGTGTAAAACCCTGGTCATGGAAGGAAGGGGGGGGGGAGTGGTCTAGTCCCAAGGAAAGGAGGGGGAAGGTTCTAGGGGAGGAAGTGAGGGGTGACAGTCGGACTGATACATGGAAGACTTTTCAAAGTCAACTCTCAAGGCCACCAGTGGCCTTGGCATCTGGCAATGCAATTCCCACTGTTCCTATATTTTCACACTTGTAAACCATACCAACTGCATAACATAAAAATGCATCTCAAAATATTCAAAATAAGATGAATAAAAGTCAAGAGTGACTTTTTGAAACTTTCCCTGACAGCCGGAAGCATGTTCTCCATTTCTACATCCATCGTTTTGTCTGTCCATCCAACTGTTAGCACATATGCATCTGGCTTGCTGATAGAAGATGACAGCAGGCTACTATTACCTCATCTCATCCGCTACAGTCAGCCACCAGACACGTCCGCCCTCGTGGCATGTGGGGGATTTGATCATATAGTTACACATGTTCACATATGTCTGGGGGAATTAAGAAGCATTATGGCTGTAGGGGACGATGTCTTATTTGGCCTCCCGGAATTTATGGCCCCTGTCTGTTCATCCACGGCTCTGAGCGCTTCACACTTTGGCTTATTTTATTTCTCACTTTGCGTTTCACTGCAGTACGTCCCGATAAATCACCCAATGGCTCCTGCACCCTCAATTTTCCCCAGAAACTCACTTTCAGTCTAGCTTGTTTTAGCCCCCCCCCTTTTTTTAATGAGCATGACCAATTGGATATGTGCTATTGGCAAATGCAACGCTCCTCTCATAGAGCAAGCCATTGTGTATAAAACTAGCTGTGGACCGAAGAGGGGATGGGTGGCTCAAGATTTTAAGTTTCCTGGTGACTAGTCTGTAAATATGTTTCACAGGATTTTCTGTCACACTGTCACTGTGGGTTATGTGTAGGTGTGTGTGTGTGTGTGTGGCACTCTTTACATCACATCTGGAGGTTACTACATACAGAACACAACTGACAGGAAATGGCTTAAGAACTGAATGTTTCAATAAAGTCCTGTAACCCATTTTACTTTAGATTTTGCAGTAAATCCACTTTGGAAATGAGGTAGAAATAATGCATCCTGAACCTAGCCTAGGATTATTCTCTTGTACTTGAAATATATATATTTTAAGGTGAATTGCATACAGCTATGTAGGTTATGCTGGATTTAGGAACTTTCTTGGACTGGACAAAGACACACACTCTCATGCATACAAAAAGACCAGCAAAAAGACTAGGAACTCTCAGGAAACACAATTTCATGGAGAACATAGCCGTATGAGTGCATTCATCCTTCCTCCTGATGCATCTCTTTGAAGATGAAAGACCTGTAAATCTTAGGACAATGACACAATGGATCAAACGGCAGCTACAGCTATCAATATGTGCAGTCAAGAATACCAGAAGCTGTTATGGGTAATCCCTTTATCCACGTCTCGAGAAGCACCCTAACTATTCTCAACTGAGTCTTGAAGTACCTGTGTTCTTCTGCCAGGCTGACCTGTTTTCTACCTCCTTTAAGGTTATCCTCCTGGAAAGCTGACCTCGTTGGCTAGTTACTCTATTTACCCTAGGGCCATTGTATCCTTCAGTTCCTTACCAGAACAGATCGTGCAGACTTCCCTCTCAGTGGGTGATCGTGTCCCAATTATCCCCCTGAATCTCAGCACAGGTATCCAAATGTCAAGCGTCCTCCTGTGTTTTTCTGTTTCTTTGTGGCACGGCTCTGTGGTGTGGATGCGGTAATTAGTACCTGTGGGACATGTTGATGATTGGGGGGGCTCAGGGTAAGACAGCCCTCCATTGCAGAGCTGCCATTGCTCCGCTCAAGCTAGGGGTTTTGGGTGTGATCAGGCCTTGTATCAGCAGTGCTTCAGGTATGGTGAGGAGAAGGGCAGCCATTGGCACCATGGCAGGTCTCTGTTTTTCTCACAGAGATGAAGGCTTCATTCCCACGCTAGTTTTACAGACAAAAAGAATGTTTCGGAAACTCAAAGTAGCCAATTTCTGCAAATGTGCTTGAAAACATTTGCAAGCAATGTATTTACTTTTGCATATTTAAAAATGTTCCTTTCCGTAAATCGTACCAGGTGGTGGACTAAACCAAAACAAGGAAGCTTTGGAAATGACTGAAGATACCTTAGTTCAAAGTCCCTGGCTGGTTGTTTTCGAAAGCACTCTCACATCATTTTGTTCTCTCTCCTCCTTTGTCACTGAAAGAATGCTTGGTGTCTGTGGATTAATTAAAGTCTAAACATTAAATATTGATTGATGCATTATCAGTACCTTGCAGTCACTTCCTCTCAGATTGATTTCCGGTGTGATTTATTGTCATACTTGCAGTCATTTCACTTGATAACAAAGAGAAATAGCTTGCAACCTCTGAACCCCCACCCATTCTATTAGCCCACATTAGCTGTCCTTTGCTTTGTCTTTTTATCTCTTTTTCTTACTTGCTCTGTCTCTCGCTCTGTTCTCTTTCCTCTCATTTTCAAATGTCTCAGTCAACCGCGATCCATTAAGGACATGAGAATGTGTCTGCATAACTTCTCACAAGCATTATCAATTAAGCAATGATAATACCTACCAACGTTAATGTAAAAGGGATACAGATTTTCACTAATCAAGGAACTATCTAGAAAGGAACCACAAATCCACAGATCTATGAATCAGACCTCATTCATGGTATGATATCCATATTCCTATTTACTTGGTGTATTTTGTACTGCACGCACTACTTAAGTAATAGGCATAATAGGTTATTTGTTCATCTGCCATGTTGACAGGTCACATTTGTTTTCTGTTTTTTTGCTGAAGCCTCCCCCCTTCCCCTAAACCTCCTTCGTCATACAAAGCATTTCCTTTGCCCTTCTAATCCAATTAACTATTTTCTCTAGCATCCAGAAACTATTTCTGTACCGACATTACGTGGCAGATTAGGATTATCCTTTAATTTAAAAACTCATTTGATTCTGCTGAATCCATTCAGTTTGTACTGTCTTAAACAAAAAATGCTTTGTTTATATACACTTTGTATTTTTAAAGTGTCTACCTTAATTAGCCTCTTATTCTTATCATTTGGACAATTGAATTTTCTTTATGATAACCAAGTTTAGTTACATTGAATTAAGAGATGTATCCAAACTGTGTGTGTTTGTTTGGATGTTTGTGTGAGGGTGCATGTGTTCTAGTAACAGTGTATTAGAGAGGTGTCTTTCAGCGTGTTGTATTGCCTTCTAAATTAAATTATTCCCCATGAGATGATTATGTGGGAAACAAGGTGTCAAACACCCTGTGGCACACAATCAACAATAAGACTAGAATGAAAATTGTGTGTACAAGGGTAGACCAGGTCAATGTCCCTCTACAGCGTTACACAATTCTGCTTTTATTCATTCGATCTGACAGTTTTAAGAAACAGATTGAGTTGTTAGTCACAGTCTCTTCTCACAGTAATTGGTGATAAATGAATATGGCTTGTTCTTTGGTGTGTGACATCCATAATCAGTAATAACCAAAGGAAATTTGCCAATTAACCCTAATTAGTAATGTAATATGTGCCTAACTACCGAAAGATTAGACTCCTTTGACCATATAAAGTATGTTCGCTTATATTCTACAAGCTTGTCTATTCTTTGGAAACTGCTAATTAAGCTCAAATGTGCTAATTGTTCATTTGTATTTTTCCTATTGGCCTGTCAAGATAAAGCGCACAATGCTCATTCATCATGCAGCATGTAGTTCATCTCTGTCAGGCAAGCATCGAGGCTCACTGTTCTCCTGAAGATGAAATGTTCTTTCTTTGCCATCAATCACACTGTAGGGGGAAACTGATGACACTGATCGGATGATCTCTAAAGAGTTCCCCAGTTTGGCGCGTGCATGTGTGTTTCTTGGGTTCTCTGGGACCGGATCGTCCAGAGTAGGGCTGCAGAACTTGGGTCAACATCAGTCTCAGTCTCAGACGAGCCCCGGCTTAGAATGGAAAGAATGTCCGGAGAATTGGATTGATGGTGGCCTCCTTAGACCCAGCTGACAGACATCTTCCTCACCTGATCTGTTCCTTCTCGTTCTCTTTTATTGCGGCCTGTTTCCGTGTTTGTCTGATCTTTAGACCTAGGACTATAGTAATCTTCAGTCTCCATCTCCATCCAGTCTTTGGTCTATTTCCATCGTGATCTACCTGATGTTTACCTAGCAAAGATACTCTGGCACTATCCCGACTCTCAGAGCAACTCCTAGGCCATTTTGCAGTGAGGTGGGTCAATACACTCACAGCGCTCTCTCACTGCAGAATGCCCAAGTCTCTTTCCTTGCATGGATTGGGTTCATCCTCTACCTATTGTCTTATTGATCACAAATGAAACACTGAACTGATCAATACTGTCTTAATGCGAGTTTGTTGTTCAATCACTTGCCATTTAAATCACCCAGATCACCCCGACAAGCTATCTGCTTTCTGTCATACATTGCACATGTCCCACCAATTTGCTCTGTCATTTTGGTTAGAAGGCTGCAATTCTCATAAATATCTCACGACTCTCACTTTGTCAGTCGTTCGGTTCTATGGCTTCATGCTGAAATAGCTTTGGGAGTTTGTCGTTTCTTCTTTTGTTCTGCCGTCTGCACCAGTCGAAGGCAGGTACTTTGCTTTTGCCACTGATACTTATGGGGGCTATTCTTACATTTTAAACGAGGTTCCATGAATGTCACAAATGAAGCCAAAGTGCAGCCCCATTGATTAGGCAGGTAATTAAGATGTAAATGTGGCTTTGAGTGATCACACCTGCGATAATAGCAGTGTTCTGTGAACATCACCAGGGGTCTGGCTGCCACACAGCATGCTGCCTTATCAATGTTTGGAGTGAGAACTAAGTATAGGCTCCACAGCTCAACATATGCTGCCTGCTACTGTTCCTCTGTGAAGACAAGATAGGATAAGGCTGCAAGTTATAGCTAATTATTGCAAATTGGTCGTATGCCTTTTGCAGCAGCCATTGTTGAAACGGAGAAATGCTTCTCAGATAAGCCACTTGGTTAAATAAAGGATGAATGGAAGGAATCACAGTAGCTAGCTTGTACGAGTCGATGCAAGCTTGTTCTTTGTGCGATAAATGGAATTATAGTTTTGATTGTGATCGAGACAGATTTGCCTAATTATTTCATGCCATTTCTATGAATAACTAATTTTGTTTATATTGAACATATCAAAGAATCATTTAGCCTATTGATTTGGTTAATTTGCCAACAGTTCAGTCTCTGCCTGCTTTTCCATGTAAATTCATATCAGCCTGACCCCGTTTTCCTGTACCACAAAGCCAGTATAACACCGAGACTTGAGTGGCAGTGGGCCCCTGCGTACCCGCTGGCAACACCCGCCGTCCGGGCACTCTCACAGTCTTGTTAACCGTTGCGCTCCGGTGCCAGGCTGTGACCGACGGGGGGCCAGGATGGCACATCCTGGGATATGTTTGTCAGGAGATGTCCCTCCCCCTGGCGTGTTTACACTCACGGGGGCCACACTTGGCTGTTACCGGGGGGTGGAGACCGGGGGGATTGGGGGGGGGGCAGCAGCCTTGTGAAAGCCAGGGCTCTTTCAGTGAATATTAACGAGAGAGAGTCGAGCTATCTGGACAAAACCAAGCTGGGTTTGGAGTGTTCCAGCGCATAATAGGCCCAGCTCTTTCACTGCACACCCAAGGCATTCTGGAAAAATGGGGGGGGGATGCTGAATGGGAGAGGAAGTAATAAAAAAAGCAAACTTCTTTGAAAAGAGACCTGTATGTGTGCATGTGTGTAGACGCATACATTCTGCAGTTCAGAGAAAGCGTTTTAAAACAGATATAATAGCCACACCACCTAAGCAGTTGAGCTTATCTGACATCTTTGGGATTGAGTGAAACAAAAATAAAGTAGCAACAAAGTGGCAGTGACATCATCAAATAGAGACGGGTGAATCACCGGGCTCATGAAAAAGTAAGGGGAGCCATGCTGTGCTATTGCCAGGCACCCTGAGGGAATAGAAAGCAGCAGCTCCCCCAGATAAGACAAGCCAAGAGCGTGGAGGTGAGTCAGACTAAAAGGGCAATGGAGTTCGATGAGAGAGTCTAACTGCTGCTCTGTCTGACACACTCCCTAAATGAGTTGAGTTGAGAGGGAGAGTGAGCAAGAGAGAGAGAGAGAGAGAGAGCACCGCCATTCCTTCGTTGAATAAACTACCCCCAAGGTAGGGTGCTAGTCACTGGGGAAGTGTGTTTTTCTCAGGACTCCACATCCGACAAGTCTGGTTAATAAGTACTACATGACACATTCACCCATTGCCCAAACAATGTGAGGTGAATACCCTTTCTCTGTAATTTCACAGAGCCTAATAAGGCTCTAGACGTGGTGAGTAATAAAATAGTCTGTTTCATTCTACATTATAACGAAAACACATTTCCCTAGATCTGTTTCTATGGGATGATCTGGAAGATAGTTGTTATTGTGCTCCAGAAGTTTCCTGCTTGTTTATGTTTTACAGTGTGGTCCCTGTGAACTAAATAACACAGGCGGACTTCTCAGAGAGGACCTCACATCATGCTGCAAGTCCTTACTTTTCTTTCCAGACAGTGGCGACTTCTAACCGCCGAAACCTCAGCTCAGTCTAATGTGTGTTTGTGCTTGTTTTAAAAGAACAATTAAGTATGGAAAGGCGTTGTATTTAACACTATTTTCTTTATGAGAGAAGAGGGAAAACATGAATGGGATAGGGGACATCTTGAAATAGTCACTTGATGTATCTCATGCAATTTTGACTCAGCTTTTAGGATCATTTAGATCACCTATTGCCCATCCAAGTACATTTAATTCCTATCATTATGGCCAAAAAGAAAGAAAAGAAAGAAAGAAAAAATACTCCTCAATTCACAATTAAACTTTGCTGCAATAACCAAAAATGAAAGCACCTTGAAGATGCATATAAGAGGAATCAAACAGTCGAAGACAAAACTGTCTGTGATGACAGCATAATAAATACACACAATGTCTTATTGTAAGTACTGAGGGCTACCATCCATTCCAGGTAAAGTCAGCCCCCCAGCCGACCCTGTCTCTCCCACCAGACAGACGGAGGTCCTGGTGCTGGGTATGTGTAGCCATTCTCCCATCCTCCCCTATCCTTCTCTACTGGCTCCAGGCAAGTCAGGGACAAGCGGGAGATCAATAGCCTCCGTTTGCCCACAGCAGCTCCATTTCTCAGCCGGGACACTGATGCTAACTATCAATAGCAATAAGGGGCTGTCTGAGACAGAGTTAAAGCGCTGGCCAACCAGCACGGCTGTCTGGCGCAGGCTGATAAACATCTTGTGTCCAGGATCGCTACAAATAAACCACTTGATATGTTTGAACTTTGCAGGGTTATTTATTGCAAGGAGGTATGGCTTATGTGAACCCCAGTGTGCTTGGTTTTGTTACCTACATGCACGTCCTGTCGTGTTGCTGTTGTGTCATTCATTCTGCCTGTTGGATCACTCACTCTGTCTGCTGTGTTGGATCACACGTCATGGTACGTGTGCATGTCTAATGTTGATGAGCGTCTCTGTGGAACTGGATTGATGATTTGAAGTGTAAGTTTGAGTTTTTCTTCCAGGCCCTTAAAAATACATAAACAGAGTTTTTTTTGGTGATGCCTTTAATTTCTACAAGATGTCTCCAGTGTTTGTCCTTGCTCTAACTCCCAGTCTTAGTGATGTGTGTCTGTGTAATTCAGATCCATTCAGTGAAACGTCTAACAATCTCAGCATCTCTTCTTCCAAATATCATTTGTCAAAGTCATATGAAAGCAGAATCTGGTTTGGGAGAATATGATGAACCCAAAACCAAGCATTAGTGGTATTTAGTGCCATGGTGGTTCTCATTATTTCAGCTCAAGCGAGAGTGTCTAATCAGATACAATCAAGTGCATTTGTATCATAACTATGGGAGTATTTGATGATTGCATTTCTGGTAACGTCTATGCATGTGTGTTTCTATTAACAGGAAACCCTTCTCTCGTTGGTGGCTGGTTTGAAGTAATGAGAAACAGATATTAAAGTGCACTTTATTTTGAGTCCCTGAACAAGTAAGTTTAATTTAACACAAAAAATTGAAATGGCTTTTACATTTTTCATTTTAAATTTACGACATCTATTATTTTCGGTGGTTTGATATTATATGTTCACTTGACAAATGTTGAACAATACTTTTCTTATTCAGTGTGAGGGTCAATGTTCCATATTTGAAAACAATGAATGAAAACTGTGATTTAAACTGCAGTGTAAACTGTATATTAAAAATAAACAAATATGGTCCTACATATTACACATAATATCTGAATACGATCTCAAAATCTGAATGAGTATATATGAATCAATTCTCATTTGGCCTTCATTTTAATATTAAAACAAAAGGCTTTTACAACAAAAACCCACTCTGAAGTCACCAGCTCTTGCTACCCCAGGCCTACTCCGCCACAGTTGTCATGGTTGTAAATGTGAGACATCCTATTGGCTCTCAGTTCTTTATCCTGTGACTCAGTCATGGTGAGTGTCTGTGTGAGTCTTGGTCAGCGACTTAGCTATCTGCCCACAGCTCAGCACTTGTATCTGGATAACAGCTTGCCTCAAAACAAAACAACCCAAGAAACAGAGAGAAAGGCAAAGGTACCTGAGGGGCTTGGAGACTAGTGACCTCCTGCGTCTATTTGACACTTTTTAAATGTTTTCTTGTTTTCTTTCAAATAAGACAGGTTGAAAGGAGAGGCTGTAATTCCAGCTAAGATGATGTAAAAACAAATGTAGGCTATTGATATCGAGTGATGTTGGGGAAAGTTGTCAGGGGGCACAATAGACAGACACACTCTCTGGGACGAGTGCTGAAGGCCTGCTAGAGGACAATAGAAGAGGTCTGATCTCTTAATTAATGGAGACCTTTCTCTGCTTGGTGCAGGTACTGAATTTTAATGCGGGTGATTTTTCAAAGGGATTCCTGCCAAATAGAATCGTGCTACTGCAGATGTTTAGAGGGATCTTTTTGTTTTAGAAGTCCAGTCATTTGAAATTCAACGATACTCTTTAGCTCTTCCAGCTGTAGGCAACCCCAGGGATGCTTTCTGGGAGCTTCATTAAACGCTTTGCAGAAGGGACTTGTCTATTAGCTAAACAGACTTATATGTCACTTTATCAATATAAAAAGCAACATTCTTCCTTTTGTCAAATTATCATTTTTGCCTAATATGTATTCTGATTATTTACAACATGATTTACTTAGAAATGAGCTGTTGCAAAATTACACTAGGCCTTGATACATGTGTAGGCTACTTTTAAATTTGTTGATTTAATGCATAAAAATGAATTAGTTTGTGTCTTTAAATCTTAGGCTGGCCACCGTGCAATCCTTTTAATCAAGTCTTTTAATCCGCTGACAACGTCTGCAAGGACTTCATGAGCGAGGCCATCACTGTTATTCATGTAGATGTTGATTGCAATGAAATGGCTTTACATAAGCAGTCTATACCGAGCCATCGATTTGATCATGATCTAACAATACTGCTTGGACTTCTATGATTCAATCTACGTCTTTGATTTATTTGGTAAAAGTTCGCCATATATTTTTCACGTCATGTGACCTTTTTTCGAAGGGAAAAGGATTTCTTTGGATGTTAATTTGACATCGCTGTGATTCGTGTATTACACAAATTAATCTAGATTAAATTAATCTGGATTTAAAAAACGGAGGTTTAGATGGTCGCCTACCACACACTTCTATCATGTAAATCAGGGCGATAAAAAGATTAGTGACTACAATGCGGGGCTGATTTATGTGTGTACTCTGAAGAGCATCCTTGTCTCATATAACTCACAAATGTTTCTATTTTTATTTCATAAATTATTTAAAAATCTCATTCCTATTTCAAGTTTTTTTATTTCAAATTCCAATCCCCCGATCGTGCAAATGACCAAGTTTAACAATAGCTGCAATTCTTTTATAATTGTCGTTAGAAACGGCCAAAGCATTGACTACATGTTGAATGCATGTTACACAAAATACCTTTCTCTACTGTAAGGAGCATGGATTTACTCACAAAGGTGATCTAACACCAGTCTCGCTGTTCCCCATAATGTTTATGCTATTCAATTATGCGGTCAAACGTTCTGTGTTTCTGAGCAATGATCAATGATCGGACGTCAGTGATAATAGTGACTGATGACCCCACGCAGCTCCCTCGCTTATGTGTTCCGTATCGATTATGCGCGAGCTAGTGTGCGCGCACTGTGAGCGTGCGCAAGATGCAGCTTCTGTCACTTTCCTCACAGCAAGAATCTTATCTATCAAAATAACTAAACACACAGAGAAACAGATACTACCATCTGTTCACAATTGCGATTACGTTTGCTCAGGTTTTCACTTATAATTATTCAAATATGTCATTAATCACAAAAAATGTAATGCATAAAATTGTGACTGGTTTGACAATAAAGATCTTAAAATGTGTACTTTCATTCAACTTTATCTCACATTGGAGAATATTTGTATCGCAGAACTTTCTGTACTTACAACTCTGCCCTATGTTAGATATTATCTTTTTATACAATAAAACGTTGACAGTTTGTGTCGTTCTAACCATGACTGTTTACACCTTTGTCTGACCGTCTGGAGTGAATCTCATTTAAAATGTCTCTCGCTGGGCTGGGCTGCAAATCACCTTGTTTACAATCTCACACCAACACTCACATCAATTAACTGACCATTGATTTTCCCGCCTGGGACATTACAATATTGCAGACCTTTTTGCTCGTCCTTTTAGACTCATCACGGATATGATTTTCATCATTTTCCAGCTAATGACCCCATATTGCAGGAAGACACACACGTCTTTATCTGCTGTTGTGACTGTTTGTCCCAATTTATGTTTAATTGAAAACTGTACAGTATGTGATAAAGTTACATGATTTGACTGTAAATTACACTGCCAATATTATTTTACACAACCAATAGAAAAACATAACACTTTGGTTGGTATTTAAATAAGAGCTTGCATTATTGATGCTCTGTATTGATACATCAGTTTCATCCCAAATGAAGTATTTCAAGTATTTGTCCTGTCAGAAAAAATAAATATATATACATATATTTTGTCATTAATAAGTAAATACTAGCCGTCCTAAAAGATAGCTGACACTAGAAAGGGCTAGATCCATCTAGCCTGCAGCTGCTCTTTAAATATTCAGTGAAAAATAATGGCATCCTAGACATCACCTATAGTAACATTATTATCTTCATTTCTCAAAATCACCCCGACTGATAGCTTCGTTTATCTTTTCCACGTAATAAATCTACCAGACGCAGCGCACAGCTGAAGCTCCTATAGGATCTCTTGCTCCTTGAAACATTCCCAAGGATGAAGATCCACTCTTTCATCCTTTAATGACTTCTCATCCATAGACATATAAGATTCAAAACTATGATTTTTATTACTGTTAGGTTATTTTTCATTTCTGATGTGAAAGTTGTCATCTTATTCTTGTATTTTTAGACAGTCTATTGCCGTTTCTGCAGACAACCGAATTAGATTATTTAGTTAACAAAATGCGCCATAAATGACCGAATAATTAACAATCATGGTTACATATATGCGTTTCAACAATACTTCGTGGTATTAACGAGTCTTGGTGCTTATTTGTAAAATAATGTATTTTTTCCCGGGGAAAAAAAGTTTTTATGAAAACGAGTATTGCTGATAAGCGTCGTATGAAAACAACGTACAGTTTAATTGTCTCTAATTTAAGAACACGTACTTTAAGCTGATTAAAATACCTATTTATGTAGAGTACGTTAAAGTCCGTTGTTCACCGGCTAACTACAACAGACATTCAGAACAGAACTATACGCACTTTACTGTACCGTCCGTTTGCTCACACTCTGGCGCTCAGCCTCGCGCGCCGCCTCTGTGTGTATGTGTGTGTGTGTTTGTGTATGTGAGAGAGAGAGAGAGAGAGAGAGAGAGAGAGAGAGAGAGAGAGAGAGAGAGAGAGAGAGAGAGTGTGTGTGTGTGTGTGTGTGTGTGTGTGTGTGTGTGTGTGTGTGTGTGTGTGTGTGTGAGAGAGAGAGAGAGAGAGAGAGAGAGAGAGAGAGAGAGAGAGAAGAGAGAGAGAGAGAGAGAGAGAGAGAGAGAGAGAGATTACACCTCCAAACGCCTATGATAGAATAGCCCAGTGACCAATCACATCATAGATGGGCAGGGCTCAAAATTTCTCACAGTCCTACATGGGCCCTTAAAGTTTGTTTGTTCGCGGAATGCAGTGTGTGATGAAAACGTGTCAGTAACCTTGTTCGGTAATAATCAAATTAATCTGATCTGGATATTCAATACATATTGTGGACTTCCGATACTCTGACAGTGCCATTACGCACGAAGCTCCTTTTCTCGAACACCGATTTTTTTGCGCTGTTGGCTTGCTTGAAGCTTTAACGAGTATCGGTGTTCAACATACAAGATGTGAATTTCAACGATCTTCATGCAAATCTAAAAGGAGGCTATGCAGAGCAACAGCGACCCGAGTTGTGGAAAGATAGCCTACTTGTGTAAATAGTGCGACTCCGCCGTGAAAGCCTCTTCAGTTTGACTTTACATTAAACTGATCGTCCTGATTGCTACTTGATCAATAGGAAAGATACGGTTCTACGCATGGACTCAAGACTGACATTCCAGTAGTAGCCAAGATAAGCTTTAGGTGGCTACCAGCTGGTTGCTAAGAAGGGTTAAATTGTATCTAAAGGGAGTTTGGAAACCCAGCCTTTCTTCCACACGGATCAACTCATTGGGTGGGAGCTGAGAGAGAGACAAGAGTCCCCAGCAAATCAGGAGCTAATTGATTAAAGAGACTTCATTTGAATAGGGGGCTGGCGAGGTGCCAATCGCCTTTCAAAGAACCACCGTATGATTAATCGCAGAGCATTATTGATAATCATAACAGGGCACATGCGCGGTGGATGGGCTCGATTTCCGTAATTTTGAGCTGATTTTTTAGTAATTTTTTATTCTTTCCTGGCTGATGTGTGAGCCAGCATGTCGCGGAGGAAACAAGCGAAGCCGCAACATTTCCAATCGGACCCTCATCTGGCCTTATCCGAACACAATGGTAAGTCCGAGCCTCTAGCGAATAGGACCGTCCTCTCTTTATCAACCATGCTTTTCAAAGAAGACTGTTATCTCTTATACTATCCTACTATAACTTACTTTTCTACATAAGATGCATATGAAAAACGGCCCCATTTGTGATCTAGCTGAGAAATGTGACTTTCAGATATAAATGAGCGATATACACTCTCTTGTGGCTTGGCTATATCAGGCAATGATTATAGTCAAACTTTTTGCCCTGATGTTTTTTAGCCAAGGCTACTAGATGACACGAAGAAACATTTGCCAACATTTATATCACTAAAACGTCAGGCTGCGATTTAGGTTGAAGTTCCTCAATAGCCTATATTGTCAATAAGCTGATATAGTAGTCTAGTGTTTAGATTTTCGTAATCGCCGTTGAAAACGTTTAATGTGGTAGGCTAGAAAGTTATAGAATGTTGTTATTACAACCGTGATTCGTACGCTTCGACACTTTCCCGAAACGCTCTGACTGGCAAGTTTCTAACAACAATTGTTCAAGTTTTCTCAATTGCTTTTTCTATCAATCCACTTCACCTTTTCTACGAGATGCTTAGGGCGTCGTACCATTTGTGATACAATTTCTCAAGTTTTAAAAGTGCTGGTTTTGAAGTTTCGTTTTCTGAGTTATTTCTCAGACCTTCCATCGCCTACAGTATCATTTTTATTGTAGATATCTGCGTCGACGTATGTTACGCTGAAACAAAGCAAATTCTTCTTATGTGACAACTGACTTGGAAACTAACCAAATTCGGAACTATAGATTTGTCAAATGCTGTAACTAGGTCTATCTGTATAGCCAAACAGTGAACAGAGAGTAACCGAAGAAGTCGGCCAGAATGTTACATACAGACATCGGTCAGATTATGCTTAACTGTGACTGAAGCTTAACACTTCAATATAAATGCTATTTATTTGGCGTTAAACACATATATGTCACTAGATAAAACTAAAATCTTTCCGAAACTGTCTAATTGTTTCTTGTATGCGCTCGTGCACTCAATCGAGCTTTTTCACCCTCTCTCGATACACACACACAAACAGGCGCGCGTGTGTGCGCGCACATACACACACTCACACACTGCAGAGTAGATTGGTTTGTTTCCAAGAAAATAAAGTTATCTCACTATTATGTATTTGAATATTAACCAATTAATAATTTAACTCCTGTAACCCCTTACCCTGAAAACCGAGGCAGAGGATTCCATTTACTTGTGCTTTGAATAAATGATTGAAATATGACAAGCATTTTTGGAAATGTACTTAATGAAAACAAGTTTCGGTCTTTTGTCATCGTTTGGAGATTGTCGTCTAAACAGTGAAAGGAATGTCTGTTTGTAGATCAGACATTAGGCCTTCGTTCCTTGATTATTGAAAAAACTCTTGACTTTCAGCGACATTTTCAACAAACCACCATCATATAGCCTTCAGCTTTAAAGCCATGTTAAATATTTAAATTATTCTTATCTTTATCAACGTTTAATTGTAACTTAGATTCACAAGAGGGCGATAGGTCTACTCGTACTTTACGCTTCCAGTTCGAAAATATTAGATTCTTTCTATATTTCTATATTGCATAATAGCGTAACATCAACTGGTTTAAAAATCAGAAAACGTAAAAATGTCCATTGTCAAAGCATGAAACGGGTAATTCCAATGATCAAACAATTCAATGAAAACTATCCTGCATGTGGGCCTATGTGTGGCATTTTGCAGTAGGCTCATGCACTTTTTATTGTGAGAGGCCCCTTGCGTTTTACAAATTGTTGTAGTGTATGAGTGAGAGAATAATGTTCAATGTTAAAACCCAACATATGATTTAATTAATGTCATCATTTAGTTTTCTATTGTCTACACGTTAATTCCTAAAATATGTTTGACCGATGTTCACGCGAAATATGTATCGTGCCTGATTTGGTTTCAAATCATTAACCGCACAACTAGGTAGTTGATGTTTTTCAACATGCTGAATGCTGTGGTCCTTCAAAAACACATGCTGCGGGTTTGAGAGGGCCTGTGTCACTCCGAAAAAACGTTCAGAAACATGCATTTGCTACCTTTGCGTGATTTTATTTAAACAATATTAGATCCATCCAAAAGTTAGTCAACACCAAAAATACTCTCGTTTTGCCTTCGCTTCACGGCATTTTCCCCCTCAAATGAAAAAAGTGGTGAATAGTAACTTGTCAATCCATGTCAGCGGACTGCTACCTACTGACTTGCACGATACACCACCAGAACGCTTCTCCTGTTGCAGAACTTAAACTGCAATACATTTAATTATACTGTAGGTCAGAAACATGTCATAGTTCTATGTCGCTAGCCTATGTAATTGGTTGACAAGTCTTCGATGTGTGCTGATGAGAGAGGTCTTGTATGGACAGTCCTCAGAGGGTTAGTTTTGGAACATATTAAAATAAAAACAGAGAGGCATATGCAGTGTTTGAGGGCTGTGTAGCCAGTCGATGCTGGGTAGTGAGACTGTGAGTGCCTGGGCTCTGTCTCTCCTGGTGGTGAGTGTAAGGTGGTACGTTGAGCTGTTTTAACCTTTGCCAGCGTCCCTCTGTGCGAGGGTGATGAGAGTTCAGGGCACAGTGTGTTCTCCTGTACCTCGTCATTGACCCTGGTGATCAGAGCCACAGGAGGTCTAGCAGGGACCCTGCACTTTTTTGGAGTGTGTGCGGGGGGGTTTATCAATGTGGCCGCCATCCCCTTTCACCCCTCTAGAGTGGCCCCCCCAGAGGGAGATTGGCAGGGCGGCCCCCTTTGCACTGTTGTACCCAGCAGACAAGAGAGATTCAGTTACTTGTCATTTTGCCAATGTTTATATAGTGGAAGTCTAGATGTTGCCTGAAGGACTTGCTTGCTTTTTCACTCCCTCCCCTTAAGCTTATACATGTCACCAGGGCAGAGACGCTAAGTCTCCAGTCTTGTTCTGGAAACGGCAGCTTTAGTGGAACCCCATCTAGTGTTCAGTGGGATGTTTCCTCGGAGTCCTGCTTTTGAGGACTGGAGAGGAGGTGAGCTCACACAGACACCCTCCTGAAGTCACAAGTGTCAAGAGGTTCCGAGCGGTCCTGCAAAGCAACGTAGGAACTCCAAGCTCTCTGTAAAACTTTTCTGCTAACCTTTGTTTCTGTCTTGTATACTCACACCGCTGTCCCTCTTTTTTCTGGCTCTGTAATAAGGTGTGTTTGTCTATTTTATGGGCCTTCAATGTGTTTCTACATAGCAAAAACGTCTCTGAGGCTCCACTCTCACCCAGAATTAATATGTAAATGGGTTTTTTTTTCCAGTTCAGCATTTATCATTTGTTCTTTTGAGACATTAATTAGCATCTGCCTCCTGTGTGATTAAATCATTAGACATTTCATTTATTTTTCAAGTCCTGGCGATATTTCCGCGCCGTTGCATTTAAGAGTACAAGTCTCATGTAGACAATAATGTGAAGATCACATCGTAGAGTCATGTGTTGCAGGGTGTACAGGTTAGAAAAAATATGAAGCTTTATGGGTGGCTTGACTTTTCCAACATTTGTTGCACCATGGCGAAGTGGTAGAGAAGGAATGGTGTGAAATACATCACGTTAAATTTAACCAAATGTCATGGGGGATGTATAACACATTAATATTTAAACAGCCACGTTATTTCTTTGACACTCTGTAATTATAATTGATATGTGCTTTCATCTAAAAGCATCAAACGATTCAGGCAGACACTATGTAATTTAAGAAAGGATTTAAGACATTGAGGGAGTATAGCATTTAACCAGTGTTAGTATTTCTTTTCAGTATTAGAACTGATTTATAAAATATATTTTTTTATTTTCAGTTTTGACTTATTCAGGTAGAATATGTCTGGCAGTTTGCGTCAAAGAGTAGACATTGTTTCTATTGCTAATATTAGTATGTTTAATATTTTAACATCAGTTTGTTATGATTTTTCCTCGTGTTTGACAGTAAAATACTTTATTTTTAGTTTGAAACACAGTTGACTTTACGCTGTCTCTCATTTTCGCATCAATGTATGCGGGGCATTGTGTTGTGATGTATTACCTTCCTGAAATCCACTCTAGTTTGTCTACACGATCATCCAAGACAGAGCAACAAGGCTTTCATTTAACCTACACATTACTCACAATGTAAATCAAACACATTTCTCATTACCACCGCTTTACTGGGGGTCCGGTTAGTATAAAAAGTTATCATTAAAGTTCAGTCTTCCCGTTTGCATGGTTTTGGCAGTGTGAGGCAAGGGTTTACTGTCATGGCAACTTTGCGTTATCTGATGTCCAAGAGCACAGAAACATTGAGGGAGATAATCCCTGAATTAAACAGGATCTGCTTTGAGTAGGCCAAGATGAGCAGGCCAGGCTGTGCCGACGATCCCACTGCTCCCATGCTGCGTGAACAATGGGAAGCCATCCTGTCGCTCTGTGGGGCAGAGTTGCACTCCTCTGGGTTTCATTTGCAAATGAATCCTTTGCCCTGATGAAAATGTAGAGGGCCAGGGCCACAATGAAAGGGATTCATAGAGAATTGCAATTTGTAAATCAACTTGTATGTTAAACAGCAAGAATTTGGTGTGACAAAGGGGAAGAGAATGAGAAAAGTCTGGAGCACAGCAGTGGCCCAAGAGGGCAGGGGTGTGGCCTCGCCTTTTCTTTTCACTGTTCCTGTGTTTATTAAAATGAAAAAACCAAAACCAGTTTCTATGCACATGTTAAAAAGATGAGATGAAATGTATTCTGGTTTCTAATTCTGGTTTCTAATTTTGGTGGGAAACTCGTTTTCTAAGCATGTGCTTTGTTGTGCTTTTTGTTTTGTTTTTTTGCGCGTGGCTTGTTGCACGAGGTTGTGCTGTTGAAACTTTTCAAAGTTCCTTTACACTTTCTGGATCATATATCAAGATTTTAAGGAGAAAACATGTATTGACAAATCACGATCAAACATTTGAACATGTATTTTGTTGTTAACTCAGCATGTATCCAATGTTTATATTATCGGTCTGTAGTTTTGGTAGGGACACTATAGTTCAAGAGTAAATGAAATCGGTACAGTCATATTTACATGAATACAATCTTTAGTTCTTAATTTATTTTATATACCTTTGTGTTTATCATGAAACCTTTAAGAAAATACGAATAATTTTAGCATGTCTTGTTTGTATCCGTGTTGTGTCCGAATGCGAAGAACAATGTGGATGCCAAAGGCTCGAGTCACGTCAGACCCTGATAGCACCCTGACTGGATACAAATTAGTTTAGTGACAGGGATAACCTGTCCAAGATGGCTGTAGTTGGTTGAAAATGAGCTAAGTTGACAGTAAATTGAAAGTCTAATAAGACCTTAAAATGGTTGATTTGCGCTTAGTGGACAAGTAGACATTCAGGAGTATGAAATATTGGAAATCAATGCATCTCTATGAAATTTCATTAAGCCCCAATGTCCTCAGTCCAGGGTATTCTATATTTTGATGGATTATCTGATAACAATGATTACCTCTTGTTGGATTGATGAAACCCAAATGTGCGCCTTCAAAGATCACATTTAAGCAATATTTGAGCAGTGCTATTGATTTAGTTTCTTGCCTCATCCTGTTTCTCATGCTACCACTCTAAAGGGGGCTTTTTCTCGTTCAGTCGGGTTTATTGTTACTTTTTGATGGTTGTATTTGTGAACACATCAAGGGGATAAGTGTAAAACTGATTAATTTAAGATTAACAACAAAGGCATTTGAATAGATCAAGCTGCTTCTTCAGCAGCAAAACATTTCTAATCACTAATCCTCTGTCACTCCACCCCCCCCCCCCCACCCCCACCTTGTTTTTCAGGGGACACAGAGCCGTGCTCAGAAGACCCCCCCTGTAAGGAGTCAGACGCCCACGTCTGTAGCAGATGTTGCGCTGAGTTCTTTGAACTATCAGATCTTGAACAACACCAGAAGAATTGCACTAAGAATCAATTAGTTCTGATAGTGAATGAAAATCCCGCCTCTCCCCCCGGAACCTTCTCGCCTGGCTCCCCTCCCAATAATCCTGATGAGCAGATGAATGATACGATTAATAACACTGATCAAGCTGAGTGCAGCGACCTTTTGGAGCAAAACACTCTCGACAAAGAAGAATCTATGGACGTGGACGTATCTGTGATCACCAACGGTCACGAAGATGGAAACGGTCATGTGGAGGGTGGCAGTCCTATGAACACAGGCAGGGGAAGCTCTGGTCCCACAGCGGACACTTCTGCCATCTCTGCCCCTCTACCTCAGCTTGGAAACCTGACCGAACTGGGAAACTTCTCCATGATCAACAGCAATGTCATCATAGAAAACCTGCAGAGCACCAAAGTGGCTGTAGCCCAGTTTTCCCAGGAGACGCGCCCATCTGGACCACCGGGACCGAGGGTGGCTGTGCCAGCCCTGATGGAGCAACTACTGGCCCTCCAGCAGCAACAGATCCACCAACTGCAGCTCATTGAACAGATCCGCCACCAGATATTGCTCCTGGCTTCTCAGTCCCCAGAAATGCAGGTGCCCCCCAGCTCTACTCCAGGCAAGATGGGATCCTCTGCCAGCCCACTGACCACACTAAGCTCCCATCTCTCCCAGCAGCTGGCTGCAGCCGCAGGCCTAGCACAGAGCCTCGCTAGTCAGTCAGCCAGCATCAGCAGCCTGAAGCAGCTGGCTGCAGCGGCGCAGCTACCTCAGCCCAACCCCAGCAGCAGTGAATCATCTCAGAGCATTAGCACACTGGGGCCGTCAGCAGTCAATGCCCAGTCATCTGACAAGAGGCCAGGCCACACGGGCAGCCTCCACTCTCAATTCACCAACTCTTCACTAGCTAAGTCATCCACACCAGCCTTTGGGATAGGTAGCCTGTTGAACTCTGCAACAAATCCACTTCTACCTCAGCCCCCGGCTAGCAACCCAGTGTTCTCCAACTCTCTACCCAGTGTTGGTAACACAGTGGAGGACCTTAACTCTCTAGCTGCCCTGGCCCAGAGGAAAGGCAAGCCCCCAAACATCACTTCATTTGAAACCAAGAGCAACTCAGAGGAGGCTTTCTTCAAGCATAAGTGCAGGTTTTGTGCCAAGGTGTTTGGGAGTGACAGTGCCTTGCAGATCCACCTGCGCTCTCACACTGGCGAGAGGCCGTACAAGTGTAATATCTGTGGGAACCGTTTCTCCACCCGTGGCAACCTAAAGGTCCATTTCCAACGTCATAAAGAGAAGTATCCACACATTCAGATGAACCCTTACCCTGTTCCAGAGCATTTAGATAATATTCCCACCAGCACTGGCATTCCATATGGCATGTCCATGCCCCCTGAGAAGCCTGTCACCAGCTGGCTAGACAGCAAACCGGTACTTTCCACTCTGCCGTCGTCAGTAGGCATGCTCCTCCCACCCACCATGCCTAACCTGCCATCTTTCATCAAAAAAGAGGATCATTCTGTAGCTATAACCAGCCCCCCAAGCTCAGCTAAGAGTGACTCAGGTACCGCCGAGCTGTCAACGAAAATCAACGATAGTGTGTCTGAAGAAGGTGAAGGAGCAACCCTGCCTACCTCAAACGGAAAAACTGAAGAGGGCAGCCACTCCTCAAGCTTTTTGAAACATGTGAGCTCTGCCTCTGACAGCAATGCTGAGTATACAACGTCCAACAGCCCTCCCATGATGACCAACCCTCTCATGCCCCTTATGTCTGAGCAGTTTAGGGCTAAGTTCCCCTTTGGGGGCCTCCTCGATCCCCTCCAGGGTTCTGAGACCTCCAAGCTGCAGCAGCTTGTGGAAAACATTGACAGGAAAGTGACGGACCCAAACGAATGTGTCATCTGTCACCGAGTACTCAGCTGCCAGAGCGCTCTGAAAATGCATTACCGCACTCACACTGGAGAGAGGCCTTTCAAATGCAAAGTGTGTGGTCGAGCTTTCACCACGAAGGGAAACCTCAAGACTCACTACAGCGTCCACCGGGCCATGCCACCACTTAGGGTCCAGCACTCTTGTCCCATCTGCCAGAAAAAGTTCACCAACGCGGTGGTTCTTCAGCAACACATCCGAATGCACATGGGTGGACAGATTCCCAACACCCCACTGCCGGATAGTTACCCTGAGTCCATGGGCTCTGACACAGGGTCATTCGATGAGAGAAACTTTGATGACCTGGACAATTTTTCTGACGACGACATGGAAGGGATGGAGGGTTTGGAGGACGGCCCAGATAGCAGCGTTCCAGACACCCCAAGATCAGCCGATGCCCATCAGGACAGTGTCGGTAACTCTCCCACACCACATGATGCATATGGCCGGGATGGACAGGAGAACAACACTCAACAAAACTCTCAAATGACTGCCCACCAACAGCTGATGGAGGAGCTCCATGCTAGTAGAATGAAGGCCATGGGAAATGGCATGATGGAAGGGGATTGCCTCACCAACGACGACTCTTCCATGGGGGGAGACAACGAGAGCCAAAGTGTTGGAAGTCCAGCTGTTTCTGAATCTACCTCTTCCATGCAGGCACCATCGCCCACCAGCGGGCAGCCACATCAGCGAAAATCCCCCAGCTTAGATGAGAAGAACCATAGGGGCATGTCCCTGGAGCAGATCAGTGCGAACCTCATGCACTCGCACCCCTCCAGCATCGGAGCACTGGATCTGACATCGGTGAACCCTTCTAAAGATCCCCTGAGCATGCTGTTCCCTTTCCGTGAGCGCAGCACCTTCAAGAACACGGCCTGTGACATCTGTGGGAAGACGTTTGCTTGTCAGAGTGCCTTGGACATTCACTACCGAAGCCATACCAAAGAGAGACCGTTCATTTGCACAGCCTGTAACCGGGGCTTCTCCACCAAGGGAAACCTTAAACAACACATGCTTACTCACCAGATGAGAGACCTACCCTCCCAGCTCTTTGAGCCTTCGAACACCAGCCTGTCCTCCAGTCCCACCCCCTCGCTCCTCTCCATGGGCTCCTTGTCCTCCATGATAAAGTCAGAGGTCAACGGCTTTCTCCATGGCCTCCACCAAGATTGCAAGGACAGCATGCCTCCTGGCCTGGTCACATCTTCAGCTTCTACGTCTCCTGTGCTGTCAGCTGCCCCACCACGTAGGACACCCAAGCAGCACTACTGCAACACTTGTGGGAAGACGTTCTCCTCCTCCAGTGCACTGCAGATCCATGAGAGGACCCACACTGGAGAAAAGCCTTTTGCTTGTACCATCTGTGGCCGAGCTTTCACCACCAAAGGAAATCTCAAGGTACTTTACATTTTTTTGCACTGCGTGTGTGTGAGCGAAGAGAAATCCTTAAACCATTCTGAAGTTAGTCTTCAATTTTGAACTGCAAATTTGTGTCAGTGACACTAAGAGTTGGTAATGTTGATGAAAGAAACAGTTTACTGAGAAAAGGGTACCTTGGCGGAAAGGTTGAATCACCCCATTAATATGATTATTGGGTAGAAACCTGAGAATGTGATCAGCAGAGCACAGCTGGGAATGGTTCAGTTAACAGCATTAACTACAGTTACCAGAGGCAACCATCCTCAGCTGCAGCAGAGTCTGTAGTTTTCCAGACGTTATCCTGTGAAAAACGTACTGTTGCCTTTGATCATTAGGAAAAAAGCCCTGCTCAGAGATAAACAGGAACTGGAGGGCTTTATGTGGACAAATGGAATCACACCACTTGTCTGAGAGGCAAATCCAACATGTTATATTTAGGCAGGCCTGTGAACCAAATGTTTAACAATAGTATAACAAATCACCACTTTTGGTTAAAACTATACTTTTCTAGTGTGACCTGTAGTATTTATTTTGGTTTGCGGGAATAAGCTCGTTTTATAGTGTTTTGTTGTCGATGTACACATATACGTTAAGTAGTATAATTTGTTATATTAACAAAACTCACCATAATGCAGAACATACATTCCTATTTCTCTACCGTGAAATAGTTTACTTCAAATGTAGACTATTTGTATAACCTTCCGTTGGTTGAAATAATTCGATAAAATTGAAGGTATTTTACAGGCTGTTGTGGAAAACCAGCAGTCTAGCAAAGGGCAGAGCAGAGGTGAATGTCAGGTGTAATACAGGCCAGTTAAATGAAAGTGGACAGAGCAATTTGAGCCCAGGCACAAGGGTTCTCTGGTGACATGTATATATTGTGCCTGCCAAAATTAGATGCTTGCACCATGCCTATAGCTCTCGCAACACAAGCACCTTTACTACAACACCCAGGGTACAAAACTATTTTAATGCTAACTTGCAGTTTATTATTTTCTTTTTTTCCATTGCATCATCTCTTATGTGATGCTGTTGAGGCCAAGTTTGTAAACATAGCTAATTTTCTGCTCATTTTCTTCCTCTTGTGTTTGTGTTCAGGTTCACATGGGCACACACATGTGGAACAGCGCCCCTGCCAGACGTGGCCGCAGGCTTTCTGTTGACGGCCCGATGGCCTTCCTGGGCACCAACCCCGTCAAATTTCCTGAAATCTTCCAGAAGGACATGGCGTCGAGGGCAGGAAACGGAGACCCGTCCAGTTTCTGGAACCAGTATGCAGCAGCCTTCTCCAACGGCCTGGCAATGAAGACCAATGAGATCTCTGTCATACAGAACGGAGGCCTCCCTTCCCTGTCTGGCAGTCTGGGGAACGGCGGCAGCTCGCCTGTGGGAGGCCTCACAGGCAGCCTGGACAGGATGCACAGTACAGAACCCAATGCCGCTCTGGCCGGCCTGGAGAAAATGGCCAACACAGAGAATGGGACCCACTTCCGATTCACACGTTTTATGGAGGACAACAAAGAGATTGCAACCAACTAGAATGCTTCTCCTTATTCAGACAGACAGTCAGACGAACTCACACATACAAATATTTTACATGCATTCATATTTAGACACACACACACACACACACACAGGGAAGAGAACAAGACAAAGACAAAAAATGTACTGCTTTGGCTTGCCATTGAAACTTTACGAACACAAGTGTGAAGACAACTTGCTTTTTTGTACAATGTACAACCTGTTATAGTTTTAAGGAGCTTATTTATTAGTGATTATAACCTTGCTCGGAACCAAGTGGAAGCATTAACAGTTAGTTTCATTTTCTGTTCTACAGCCAGAATGAGTATGTATGAGTGCTTAAAATGTGCTTTTAAAATTTAGTATATCTGGGTAGATAACTTTACCTTGGCATTAAGTTATTTTCTGTGTATAGGTATAACAAAACTGTTGATGTTCATGTGATGCATTAGATCTGTAATAAACAAAACAGAATGGCTGTAAATAGTGTACACTGATCTATAATAGATGGTCTAACAGCTGTGTATTAACGTTCCCCAAGAAAAAAAAGAAGAATTTTCAGGCAAGGGACTACAATATGAAAATTACAAAAGCCCCTCTTTTATCAACCCCAGTTTAACTTTATTTAAGGAAAAAACATACAACTGCTGCATTTCAAGTGTTACTTCTAAAAGTTAATCTGTTTTGTTTCAATTGTTCGATGTAGTTTAGCCTTCTTTTTACTTTTCTTTGGCTTCCATAGTTTCTTTTTCCTTCTTTCTTTCCTCCTTTTTTCTTGTTTCTATTGGTATCGAGTCTACAACAGACAGTTGTTAGGGGAGGATCGTCATTCTAAGAAGCCCACATCCTGGTTTGAACTGAGAAAGATAATCGCATGGGTGTGAGTCTCCTTTAGGCTAATTCCTCCGCTGGATTTCCACATTGCTGCTATGTTCTAGCATCCTCGTTGACATCAAGTGCAAATATGTGTTAAAGCGTCTGTAAATAATGTCAGATGGGCAACTACAAATTCCATCACAACAAAAATGTACATATAGCTCACAAGACAAAGTCCATCTTGGCCAGGGGACAAATGATAGTGTTTTTATAAATATATATATATGGGTTTGACAAACCTTCGGACTGTTACATGCACTTTCTTGGAAAGTTGGAAGATCTTTATGGGTCCAGTTTCTCTACACTTTAATACTTACTAACAACTAAGATACTGTAATTCTTTACTCTAATAATCAAATACATCAGTTTTCCAAAAGAAACATTGTGTGTGTTTTTGTGTATTTATTCTCTCTTTTTCACATTTGTATTTAGGCTATTTATTTTCAAATTCAATTGTGGATTATCCCCAGTTTCTTATATTATTATTGTATTCGTGTCGCTTTAAACCTGAAAAGTGGTTAAACTATGGTTTTGATTAAATTGTTTGATTATCGCGGAAATGTAGTGCCCATATCAAGTAGCCTGTCACTAGCCTATATTTTAAATGGGATAATTATTTTGCGGAATCAACCGGAAGTAAATTGACAACTTCTTATTTGTGTTAATCGTCCATGAAAAATAGCATAGCAGAGAAAGCATTCTCTAAGTTCATCATTCCTGCTGTTGTCAGTCCTCTGAATCGTTAATTAACAATCGACCGGCCTGAAGTCCTCTGTCTTCCGGGAGCTTGATGGGAAGGATTTAGAAGACTCGTCAATCTGGGTTACTCACCCTGTCATTCATTGTAAATTTTAATCCATGTGCCACCAAAGTAGAAACGAAATGAATGGTAAGAAAATTAGGCTTCTCTTTAACGCAGGCCAACATGAATCTAGCATAGGCCTACGGTTTGCAGTGTGGTTCCAGGCTAGGCGATTACTAATTTTTTTTACTAACAATATATTTTCAAATTAAGCCTATGGCATGCACGCAAATGCGTAGCCTACCAATGTTAGGTAAATCAATTTGATATAATATCACACAAAATAAGTCTCAGCCTTTTCTCACTGCCACACAAAACAATTGCAAAATACTGCGAGACAACATACCAAGACAACTGAAAAAATGGTTGATCGATATAGAGGAATTTGGTTTCTCAAAATTCAGAGTTATATTTTTCCCTTTTTATTTCAACAGCTGCATTTAATTTACCACACCATTGCACATCCTGCAATACAGGATCTGTTCATTTGAGCTCAACATCCTTTTCCTCGCTCGCTCCGTTTCCCTCCTCCTTGTATTTTATAGCTGGCTAAATTCCACAATATTTACAAGATCTCGATACTAAATGATCCTTGCAAAGGGCTTGGGACCAACACGAAGACACCCCGCCCAGTGCCGGTTCTTCCTTTGACTGTCACATCTGGCCCCTCGAGCTTTGTTTGCTCAGAGCATCAGTTTCCGGATTCTTTTATTACAGAGTTGAATACCTGACCATCCACTGTTTATTGACTTAAAGAAAGACGAAAATGCTCTGATCTTATAACAACGTGATTTAATTACAGATGCGTCTCAGTAAAGAAAGCGACATAGGTTTACTTCGTCATGCTTTGTTTTATTTTTTTACATTTGATATAATATTGCAGTTGTCCACAGCACGGACATCTTGTCACAGAATTCAAGTGTCAAAAGCTGCAATAAAAAAATCAGAACGCGCGCTGTTGTTTTCATGACGATAGGCGATTGCTCAAGCCAACTGGTCAATTGATTTTAAGAAACACACACTAGCCTATACCTTGTTGCCAATTACATTCATATATAGTTTTTGTTTACCTCTAAAACCTAGAAAAACTCCTCATCTGCCAGATCTTCCATCTAGACAAAGGCACAAACCCATAAAATAGTGTTAAACAAGAGATATCTTGTCAAAAGTTGCATAACATATTTTGTTCTACTTTGCACCTTCTGATTGTGTAAAAACAAACAGAATTGTAGACATTTAACAAGCATGCACTCCATTGCTGATTGCAGTATATGGAAAATCATAAAAAGACAAGGATGTCGAGTTCTTCTTATGTAATAAAACAGGAGGGAGAGAGAGAGAGACAGAACTATAAGCCATCACCAAGGAACACATGCTTTTCGTTGTGTAACAAAACCTCTAAGAGTGATCCCAATGATGTGTAAGGGTCTCCCCCACCTCCCTGAACAGCCCCCATTTTGGCTAGTTATTGATTGAGCTGTGCAGTATCACAGAAACACTTGAATCTCAGGTGGCAGGAATGTGTAGAATTGATCTCTTCCAGTGTGCCTCCCAGTAGCGTAGCTGGGCTCCCCAACACAGTGCACCACAGGAAGAGCAGAGTGAAACACAATCGTTCCATTCAGAGAGGTGATGTTCCCATCTGCCCTGCTTGCTGTCATGCTTCGTGTGTCAGGGTCGGATTTTATACATCCATTATGGACACGTCAGGGCTATATAACTATGGTTATTATAGTTATTGTTTGGTTGGCACGTCTCAAAATCCCATGAAATATTGTTTTGGTAATGTCACGCCATATCGCAACAAATCACTTGCTAGGTACTAGATTAAGAACAAATGTAGTATGGACAATTTTTGAATGAAAAGAAAATGGTTTACGATGTCCTTAACACTGACAATGCAAAAACAAGAAGTTATAAAATCATTGGTAAAGAAAAATCTTAGCTAAAACACTGTAGCTGTATGTCGGTCTAATGTACTTCAGACATCATACGTCACAAAACACATTGTTTGAGATTAAGGTTGTGGTGGTCTTAACAAATAATAATTCATCGGACTAAACTAAATATTTAGTTTTTAATTGTACCTGTCTACCAGTTCAAATAAGAATACAGACCCCTCACCTTTCTCTCTCTCTCTCTCACACACACACACACACACACACACACACACACACACAATTGAAAACATTTGTTATCTATATTGAAATGTGATTCTTTTATTTTTTTCCTTAATTCATTCTGAGACTAATGTAGATTTGCAAGTCTCACCAAGATATTGATTAGAGTTTGACTGCATTTCCACAATGTTTTAGTGCTCATGTTTAATGGACCTAAATGGTTTATTGGTCTTTATGTGTACGATGCTGTAGTGAGGATGGAAAGTCTCAGTTGAGGAGTTGTACTTTAATGTTAGACATGCTTATTCATAATATGCATCATTAATTGCATCTTATATATTTGTCCTCATTATACAAACTGCAGACAAGTATCAAAGTATTTCATTGAATCTTGTTTGAAGTTTCTTTTTTCAACTACTCTATGACACTCTAGGTTCCCAGTGATGTTTGGATGTTCATAGACCTCACTTTCTGAGTCCAGTGCTGTGCTGTCAGTTCTCCTGAGTCAATACCAACCATTTCCTGGGGCCTGGACTCCTTACTGAGACTTCGGCCTGCTGGTGGGAGATCAAAGCCCTGCAGAGAACAATGGTGAGCCATGCTCCACTGTCCTGGGACATACACAGCTACACCTGCACCACAACATACTACATGTCAATCACTCCCAGGTAGCAGGGCTTCCGTATGGAGGGCCATTCCAAGGGCCATTGCAGGGTTGCCTGCTGTCACCTCAGGGGCGGTGACTTTGGTGTGATACCGGCCTGTTTCATGTTTTTCGCGTCAGCTACATATAGTGCGTCTTTGTTTAAGCTTCTCTCTTTCACTCTATCTCTCTCTCTAACCCCCTCCCTCTCCCCCCCCGCACACACACACAGTTTCTGCCATCCCTACCCTTCTCTTCCTGCGGTTCTCATGGCTTGGTTTCCTGTGGAAAATGAAGAGGCAGTCTACAGCGTGTACACAGCTGGTTGGGAGACAAGCGGGCCCAGATTGTGAGCACAAACACAGAGCAGGGTTTCTCTGCCTCCACGTTCTTACGGTTATCGAAGAAGACCAATCAAAACCTTCAAGGAAATATCCATCCACCCAAAACATAGCACTTTCTACTCCCCTCATGTCTGTTCTCCATTTCACTTTTCCCTTTGGTCTTATGGGGGCTCCAAGATAGTATTTGCATGGTTTGTTTTATGGCGCAGTGATCTGGAGACTATCCAAATGTGAAGGTCGTTTATCTTGCAGTTCATCCGCTCCTTGCCTTTTGTGTGGTGAGAAAGAGAGGCAAAGTCCTGTATTACGTTTCATGACCCATTGTGCCAAAGGACTCCGCAGACTAACAGGTGGGAGCCCTAATGTGTGTGCTTCGCCGGGACGACCAGCCAGACTAGGGGCACTTTGGCTATTCTTTAATAAGGCACTCATGCTTGCAGGACCACCACAATGCTCTGGTCCCCTCCATCCTTCAGGGATGCTAATGAACGTACAGTAAGGGCTTGTCTTACTCACAGTGCCTCTGCTGTCTGTGGCCCCCCTCAGTTTATCATCGCTACTGAAATTGCGAGACCATTTTGGCTGGGCCTTTATTGCAAGTGGGACATTTACTCGTCATTGTGATGCAAATTATTTAAAAGTTAGTGTCTGGGGTGTATTCTTTCAAACCAGGTATGAGACGGGTCTTTTCAAGGGAAACTGCATACTATTTTGTCGTTGTGGAGGAGACGTGATCTTTTTTGAATGGTTCATGCGGTGTTGTTTTTGACGTGCGCATTTAAACGATGCGTGTTTCATTTCTAAAATGAATCACATGCACCAACTGCCTATGTTTTATACAGTCCAATGGATGCGGATCGTCTTTCTCTCCTTTAAGAGACCAACTTTGAGATTAAGTAGCTGATTCTGTTCCTTTCACCATCCGAATTACGGTTGGTAACCCAAGCCAGCACTGTCTGCTAGAGGGCTTAGACACACACAGCCTCGTGGACACTCTCTGTTAATGTCATCTCCCAGGTTCAATTTCCTCATCACAATCTAACCTTAAGTCCTCCCAACCCTTGACATACATTTCTTCTTTCTCACACTCCAAGCATGACTGGCAGGGGGAACGTACTGGCCCACATGTGTACAGTGCTGTCTCAATGTTAAAAGAAACGGTATCGACTGCATGTGATCTGCTGCGGAGTGTGAATGAACGTCAGCTTGGCTTTGGAGTCTTCCTGTGTGAGAAGACGCCAACCTCTTTGTCAGGTGTGTTTGATTGCATAGGCGCTCTAGCTAGATGCCTTGAGTTTATTGAATTTGTCATTTTTGGCCTTGGAGTGAAAAGGGCACCTGTGCTGTGGTGAAGCCCCCCCCCCCACCCTGCTGGCCACATCACACAGTGACAGTTGATGCGTTTGTCCGCCCCTGAAGCTGTTAAAGTTGGGTGAAAACAAACCTTGCTTGTTTTAGGCCTCCTCATGTATGTACTTAATGCATCGGGGGAACAGCTGAAAGGAGATTTACTCGGTGTGTCTGTCATAAAGACCTCCCCAGGCCATTTGATTGAATGGCCTCTGAGACCATAGTTTGACTAGCTGAGGAAAGGGGAAGTAGACTAGTTTTAGTATTAACTCGCAGGAACAGAGGCTCAGTCAACCCTTAGCTTTAGGATGAAGTTAATGAACGGGATCATGAATATTCATTGCCATGTTATGGCTGTGTAATGGCTTGTTCTGCCCAGAAGACTGATTGTGGGAAAATGTTTAGGGTTTTGATAAAAGCCCTGATCTTTTCTACAGTGGTTTCTGTGTTCTAGGAGGTTTTGGTCTTATGCACTGGGAATCCAGCGAACCTGGGGTTGGATTCTGGAACCATGCCAGTATCTCTGGCACACCAGTAGCTGTTTATTATTGGTGTCCTGGCTGGGCTTGGTTCCTTGTTGGCTAACCAGTAGTGCGTAAAATGGTGTAGTTCCCTTGTGAAAATTGTATGAAAACGCACTCGGAATATGATAACACAAAATGTCAAGTCATTCTGAACATGACACTTATTATTTTGTGGGATTTAGTCGCTTCCCACCGGGTATGTGTAAAGGGAGTTGCATGTCTGTGTGTTTGCTCGTTTCTGCTGGGATGTGCACCCACCACCTACCCTGTGGTCAGTTCAGTGAGTCACCACACCTGTGATGAATGTGAAATATCCCAGATCCTGCAGGTTAATGTTTGATTAATCAACCCTGAGACAAGCTTCTAAATGACCCAGTTTATTTTACCACTGCGTCAAATTAAAGGCAGTGGATTTAACAGGCTTAAAACTCATTACTTTTCCCTCTGCTAATGAGCCAATTGCTTTGAGAATGTGACATATACTGTGGTATCGTTTTGTGTTAAAATAGCAGACCTCCTTCCTAACAAAGAGATATTTTTAAACATGTTTTAATGCATTTTTGCTCCGTCATTCTACAGTCAATGACGTGACTCAACTACGTGCAGTAGTGAATGATCAGCCAATCCGTGGGAGCACTTCTTGAGCCTATTTACTTAATAATCGATCCATATGAAAACAGCAGATGAAATTGACTGGACCTCATATACTTAATCATTGCAATTTGACCAAATAACATTTTTTCAGAATGCCGTGTGTCACAGGCCATCAATATTCCTTTAATCGCTGTTAGTTATTGCTCCATTTTGTTACAACTGTGGATAGCTTGTCTCCAGTGGTCAGTCTGGCCCCCAGGCAACCAAGAGAATGAGATGCTAAATGGTTGCGCAAACAATTTGATTATGCTGGTTAATTCCCATCATATAGATCCCCTCAACCACCACCACCAGCCTCTTCCCTGCTGATGCTCCTGTTTGTCCCAGGCACTCTGCAGCACATCACTGATCTGCCGACTGCACACTAAGCAGGGCTTGAATATTCTGTTCCTTCACCGGACCTCCTCAGGTCCCAGAAGCCTGGTACTAAGCTTTCAGCTTGGGTATTTTGACACACACGAGTTGAAAAAATGTTTTTATTATAAAAAAAATATATGTTTTTGTCAGTAGTAAATGTATTTTTAGAATCCCCACCGAGGATGTTTTGGTTTGTCACCCTGCATCCAGAAACAGCACAGAGACACAAGGCAGCCTTTGATTTCAGAGTGTTGATAGCTCAAGCTCAGAGAGTTGTCTCTTGACTTGCACCTCAGTGTTGAACTTTAATCCTAAACTAAGTCTAAATTTCAACGTTTTTTGGGAGTGTTGAGGGTTAACTGTTACCATCCAAGACAACCGGTCTCTCCCCTCACATGGAAAAATGAGAAGTGAGCGTGGAACTCTCAAACCACAGTTGCCCAGTTCCCCAAAATTAACATTTCAATTCAAAACCAATAATAACACATTGTGAGGCGAGCTGAATGAACCATGCTGCTAGGGGGAAGGCGATACCTCCTGTTCCTCTCTAAATGAAAAAGCTCCTTCATCCTCCAGTAAAAAGGCCACACAGCCTGAAGTCAGCCAATCAGCCTGGTAACACTGCACAGGCATGGCTTGCTGGACAGGACTGCTTCCTACTGCTTTACAATATCCCAAGAGCTAGACCCTCTACCAATAGCTAACACTGCAGGGAGAAGATTTCTCTCAGGTCTCATTACAGAGTGACTGTATAGCATAAGAAATGGAGTGTCAAAGGTGCTTTTATGTTTTAAATGAGTTAACTTTTCCCTTTTTTAATCAACTTTGTCCCACAGGTGTCAGCCCATAACATTGCCTAACAAACGTTTATTGGAGTTTAAGTAAATGTGTGTTTCTTACTTCATGTAACGCCTACAGATATGCTGGGTGACAGCAGATCCCAGCCTCTCCAAGGGGCAACAAATGAACACACTGTGTGTTTTTTTGGGTGCTCTGGCTCACTAAAATGGGATTTGGAGCCAAGCTCTGAGGGTCTGCCAAGAAGGTGTCAGAATAGGCCTCAGCTCCACGCTCTCATCCACCACAGACCAGATTACCCATCTGGGAGGAGAGGGGAAGAGACATAGGGGCAATTTCAAAAGAGCACAGTGGCTATTTCTATTGAACCTGAAGGGCTTCGAGGCTATCTTCTAGCTGTCTTCACAGAGTGATCCTATGTGTGTAAGTCCTGAGTGATTCTTTAGACGGTCAACTCCGTGTATGTGTGTGTGTAGTGTAGACCTGCCCTGGTGGGTTCAGTTCATGTGGCTGATATTTCACTTCTCTCTGCCAGTGCAGCAGGTCTGGCATGGCATTGCACCGATCAGACATAAGACAAGTCACCTAAAGAGGAAATGAATGCCAAACCTCTGAGAAACACACCAACGCTGCTCCTGTGCCCTCAGCTTTAGTGCACTCCAAATTTGAGTCGTACAGAAACTTCATTACACATTTTTTACTGTGGCAAAGGTGGACTGCCTTCTTTGAGACTGTGGATGTTTGTCCTGGAGTGATGACATCACCATACACTGCAGAGAGATGCGCTACCTCTACTAATAAGGCACCGGTGGGACTGCCGCTCGCTTAGGTTGTCAATGAGTCCGTCTTGATCTGAGGATTAGGCCTGCCGTTCCAATTACAGCCGGGTGCCCTGAGGTTTGTCAGGCATCGATGCCGACGCCTGTCGATGGCCCCAGTGCATTTTCCCTGGGTCCTGCTGAGTGACAGGCGCCTGCCGGTCTGTGTGCCATCAGACACCAATACAATGTGTGCACATGTGCGTTTGTGCTTCAGTGATGCATGGTCATGGGATAGCGAGTCGTGGTGAGGATGGCATATGCAAAACAGTTACACGGTAAACGCTTGGGGTAAGAGTGTGTGTGGGAGAGGAGGCCAAGTAAGTATGTGTGTGTGTCTGAAGGGGAGGGGGGGGCTGGAGGGTGTCTGCACTCATGGCTGTGATGGTACTGTAGGCTATATTAAGTCATTCATTAAAAGTGCATGGGGTGTCTTCTCCGCATCCCACTGATACTCTAGTCGTCCGTCGGACAGCATCTAGCTGATATGAGAGTCTATTATCTCTGCGATGACTCACAGCAGGAAGAGCATGCAGAGCTCAGTTACCTGACAGGGCCTGGCACACCTCATGTCCTCCCTCCTCCCTCTCAGACCTCCGTCCGTCTGCCTATCATCACCTGGGAGGCCAGTGGCGACTTTACACCCGCAGAGAAGCGGGTCATGTGACACAGATGTTAGATACTAAATATTTACCACCTGGTGTTATTTACAAGCCATTAAATGTGAGATGGACTGAAACTTCTCTGCAGTAACTTAGTGAGTAGTCTTGTGTCATGTGGATAGAAATACCCCATGGGAAGACATCTTTGCATCTCAATGAAGAGTAATGACTTTGTTTTCTTAGCAGTTTAGACTTAGGAATGCACTTCGCCACGTATTTCATAGGGACACGGCTCGTACGGAACTAGAGGATGTAATGCTATCTGAGGGAGATGTTCGAAGGCTGTAATTAAATATGAATGGGAGCGCTGTTGGTTGCCCGGCCAGTTTGTTTGGTTGAGTGCTGGCCTGGGAGGAAAGCTCATCAAATCAGTTTTGTTCATGTCATTCTACACCCTTACAACGGCTCCTGACAGGGAATCTCGGTGGTCCTGTGTGAACGTAGACGGGAATCACCTGTATTCAGACTTAATGGATTCGAAATAACCCACAGGCCGGGACTTTAATGAGGGCTGGATTAATGAAAAATGCTCTGGCCACCCCCACCCTCACCCCTCCTCCCCTCCCTCCGCTTGGCGTTGCATGACAACATTTTCAAATTGCATGCCGGAGCAGATAATTCACTTATTCAGAGTAATTGGGTGCTGACCAGGGTTAATATGTTTGGTGTCATTAAATGGAAATGTTCAGTTGTAAGTGGAACTGTATGATACATGGGGGATTTTCTATAGACCTGCCCTGGGTCTACTTTCCCTCTCTACTGCTAGCTGGGCATGTATAGCGTTTTATTTGAGGGAACTCAAGCATGAATTCTGCTAGGGAACGATGGGGACAGTTATATTCACTTCTGTTTGGTGCCCGGTTGAATGAAATGACCTTTAAGATAAAGCGAATCTCTTGAGCAAGTCAGGTGAAGAAAAGGCGGGACAAAGAGGGCAGATGTAGTGAAAGGAAACTTTTTAAATACTGCAGTGAAGGAGGGCTGGTAGCCATGGGGTAGTTAAAGGACTGTTGTTCTCTGTTAACCCCTCTCTACCACAGGGACAATACACTCTAAGAGTACTCGCTCAATGTGGACACTCCTTATTTTGATACCGCACAAGATTGAACACCAGGGAATTGCTTTTCTTAAGCCACCACAGGTTTTTTTTACCACCATAGATAAATGGTCAGAACAAGTCTTGTTATCCATTACCCCAAAATGATTTTGGGTGGAAAATCCAGCAGAGACGATACAGGCGTTTTTCTCCCTCGACCGGTTAATTAACTTGCTCCTTCAACCTCTATTCAGATGGGAAAGGCCTGTAATTAGTTCCCCAAAAGCTGAGGTATTTTTTTTGGATGGGTCAACTCGAATTCCTCCTTACTTATACTGGTGAATGGCCTGCCTCCGTGGCTTCGGCAAAAAGACCTATAACCTGAATTCTCCCAGTGATACGAACACCGTAAAACTTAACCGAATGTGAAAACATGTCCAAAAGAAGGACAGTTAAAAGCCAAAGAATGTAGTCATACGGCTGGTTTAGGGAACAACAAAATGAGGCCCTTTGGGTGGTTGTCTGCTTGTTGTTTTGTCTTCTTTTCCTGTGTATTTGGGCAATACCAGAACTCACCACCACTACCACCAAATAAGCCTCACTACCACCTACAGAGAGGGAAGACTTTCGGCTTTGGGACCTCTGGCATGGAAGTAAATCATACACCCCAGACTGGCACGACACAAAAAAGCGGTGTTTGTAAACCTGCCCCCGCGGCTCTGGACATAATTGGCCCTACAAGTGACTGGCTCGGCTTCCTGTCAGCATTATGTCTGTGTTCACACCAACCCAGCTGCTGAGACATTTGTTCTCTTAGAAACATGGCAACTTTTTGATCTCTGGACTGTGAAAGTAAAGCGCCGTTCACAATGAGAGTTATGTGGGGAGGATTTTTGAGGCCTCGCTGCCGTTTGGAGAAAGCTGTGAGGAGACTTCCTGCTGCCACGCCTGCGAGGGATGAACCAAAATGTATGTTGTTTAAAAAAAACACAGACACCTCGGACATTTCATCAGCATAGACCATGTAGGACTCTAGAATTTGTATTGGGTTGATTATTGTTTTTATACTTCATAATTATACCTACTGTTTGCTAATATGGTGAAAAGTCTTTCAACCTCACTGTTTCAAAGCACAACTTGATTGAAATATTTGAAACTATTATCAAAACACCTCATAGACGGTAAGCGAGACTTGGCATGAATAATTACATGAAATCTCTTCCTGGCCTTGGTGGCATAAACAAGTACAGGTTTTAATGAGGAAGCTCTGATAATGAACAGATTGGGTACGAGAGTGAAGCAGGCAGCTGTGTGGAAACAGATCTAATTTTTATTATCGACACATGCAGGGAATCTGCCATCAAAATTGGAAATGTACAAGTGCTATTGCTGACACCTCCACGTGTGGAGAGATGCACTTCCTGTGCAGCTGCCAAATAACACCCCCCAGAAGCCTTAGCCAACATGCGCTCCACATCAGCACCTCTGTGCTCTGTGCTAATAAAGCTGCCTGAATGTACGGGTGGCTTTCCTGCATTGGAATCTGCTCGATTATTGCAAGGATCTGGTAGTACATTTTTGTCTATGACAATGTATTCATGGAAAATGACTTGGTTGTAAATTACGGAGATAAATTATGTAGAAACACAGTATCTATATTAGGAGAAGTCGATGTTCATTTCATATTTATTTTGTTGACTTCCAAGAAAAATACTGTAATTTATATCCAAACAACAATTTGAGATTGTTTTGGTAAGCTTTTGGCAGAGTAAAAGTTAACTTCCCGGCTTGACGATTGTTGATTAATTTACCAATAGGATTTCTTTGAAGGTGGAACTGCGTGTGTGTTTTTCTTTTAAAGGAGGTCGGAGGCCTTTTGACAGATATCTTACCCAGGTACTTGTCTGGCGTGCTCAAGTTGCATGAACCTAGCCACATGTGTTAGCAACGGACACTTTATGCATTGCAGAATCAGCCCTCTGCACTGTACTGAAACAACCGAGGACCAAATATGACCGAGACTCCGTCTGCGTGTTCCTCTCGTTTGCAGTCGGTTTAGATTTGTTTGGGATTTTTCCGTAAACCACACACTGATGAACTTCCTGGCCCAGCCGTTTAATTGTGGTTGTACCCTTTTGTGCACATGCTGTGCTCTCTTTTTAAAACCATGTTTATTGGAAAGCATCCACACATTTGATTGTAATCATACAGCTCTTTTTCAAATGTGTGTATTTAAATTGATCATGATTTCTTCTTAATCATGAAATCCTTTTTTAATGAAAAGTAACCTTAAGTTGGATGAAGTTCCTGTGGCGCTTTATTATTTGGAAATTCTAGAAAATTCTGTTCGTTTTTTTCCTCTCAGGTTATTCAAACTGTAGCTATTTAAATGTGATGTTCAACACTATTAAACCCATACAGTAATATAAAATGTGCTTCACTGATAAATGTACTGGTTAATAATGCTCTGGAGTATGTTTCTCAGAAATGGGTACATTTCTTGAAATAATTATAATGAAATAAAAAAATAAATGTATCTAACGAAAGTCCCAACCAGCCTCTTCACAGAGAGAGGTAAGAGCAGGGGGCAAAACAGAATTATGATAACAAGAGCAAGCACCCCGATCATCAAAAGCAGCAACTTGGTACTGAATATTGACAGTGGCTCTCCTGTATCGTTTCTAATGGCAGACCGTTAGCTTCTGGTTCTGCTCTGCCAGTGTGTGGTTCTAATTGAACTGTAAACAACAGCCACCATATTATTATTTACTGCACTATGTGCTCGAAAGCAACAGAGCAGGCGCGCCCCACCACCACCACCACCAAACCCCCCAGTCACAGCAACAGTGCCTAAGCCACTTTGACGCGTTATCTAAAAGGCAGTGAAAACAATATACGGCCAGCTCATCCATAAGTCATGTCTTTTATGTAGCTTCAGTGTGCTCCAACAGAATAGGCTTTATGAATGGCAGAAAGTCTGTGAATGATAACGGTCATTAATATGTCTATTGAGGGCCACCACATTCATGCCACATATCAAATCCCCTTTGAATGAGATCAGTTCCCTCCTGTCAGAGCCCATTAGGTCCGTCCCACAGCACCAGTGGCCAGCTGACAGGGGAGAAACCCTAACCCTGCCTCGTAGCCATTAGCATTAGAAAATGAGCAATCAGCTGGAATGAACTGAACTAGAAGAGGAGGGGGAAAGCCATTTCAACTTGATAGCAATGATACAGGACTGACACACACAAGCACACACACAAACATCATACCAGATGAGACACGAGATGTATACATGTATAAGTACCAACGTACGCCAGGTGTGTGTGTACGTGCGTGGGCATGTTTTAAAACATTTTAATCACTTTATCAATTTAAATGTTCCATTCTCTGGTACCATAGTCATGTTTGTCATGTAAATTAATTAAAAAGTATGAATAGAAATCTTATTTTGTGGAAATTATCTTGCAAATCTATTGTCCAAAGCCGTTCCTTTAAAGATCTTAGAAGTAACTCAAATCTCCTTGGATTGTATTTAGAATAACCCCCTGCTTGAGCCTGCTCATAGAACATTGCATTGTACCTTTCTGTGACTTTGGAAAATAATTGAGTTAAAACACTCAATAAAACATTAATTAGTTTAGCAGTCCAGTGCAGATAACATAGATAAAACCCTATGTAATTCATATTGATTAGAATATGCACATTGAATGTAACCTCTTAAGACAAGTTCTCTTTATTAAATGGACACAAAGCCTAGTTCGTTATGCATACAAAGAAAGATCACTTAAGATTTTATCTTTCACATAAAAAGGTTTGATTGGATTTCTTTCTGAGGAAGCTGCACAATCTATTTTATTCTACTTTGATTGTATTACCTCTTAATTAGTTTGTATATTGAGTTGAACAGAGTTTATTGATTTGAGCTGCATTCATTTGCATTGCAAAAGTCCTCTTAATCCAATATAATCTCATCCTTAGCCAAACACAGCATTATACCCCTTTCAATCACTTCAGTACTTTTGCATTTTGGTCCGATTTTTTAGACCTTTGTCAATTGTAGATTTTGATAAATGTCACAAAATGTATTTATTCAAAAGAAAAAATTATGTCAAAGTATTACCCTTTGAGAAATGTATGTTACAAACAGAAATATGAAATCTTGAGATAATGAGTTGTCCTCTGCCATCTTCCGAGATGCTGATGTGATGTTGTGTGTGTGGGGGGGGGTTAATGCCACCCATATCTCTGATGATTGTGCTTTTAGGCTTGTGTAAATCGGCTTGGAACACCTGCCGCCTGTGCATCAAACTTCATTCCCTCCCTCCCTTCTCTTTCCCTCCCTCCCTCCCTCTTTCCCTCCCCCTCCCACCCAACCCACCCAGCCAGCGAAGCACACAGCGGCAGCTTAACAATTCCTCGTAATGAACCTCACCGACCCCTAATGGCCCACCTCTGGACCAGCCTCGGCGTGGAAAATTACTGTCACACCAGATCAGAGGGCCCAGGGCATGTTCAAGAAAGGGAATCTGTGCGAAGAGGTACCCGCACACTCAATTCTGCTCCCAGAATCATACGGGAGATCAGAGGTGGGACCTCAAGTGGACCCCTAGTTGTGGCTGTGTGTAAATCTGCTTGTGAACACCTGCCGAGTCTGTGGCATCAAAACCTTCATTCCCTCCCTCCCTTCCTCTTTCCCTCCCTCCCTTCCTCTTTCCCTCCCTCCCTCCCTCCCTCCCACCCAACCACCCAGCCAGCGAAGCCACACAGCGGCAGGCTTAACAATTCCTCGTAATTAACCTCACCTGAACCCTAATGGCCCACCTCTGGGACCAGGGGCCTCGGCTGTGTAAAATTACTGTCACACCAGAGTCAGAGGGCCGCAGGGGCATGTTCAAGAAAGGGAATCGTGCGGAAGAGGGTGGACCCGCAACACTCAATTCTGCTACCCAGATATCAGTACGGGAGATCAGAGGTGGGACCTCCAGGAGTGGGACCCGCTAGTTTCTCTAAAGTTCTCGGAGGTGCAGGATGAGCCCTCCTGAACAGCTGCACGTAAACTGCCCAAAAAGCCTGGCGCTGTGTGAGCTCTCTAAGCACGGCCGCGTATCCAGTGTGTGCCAGGAGTTTGTCTGGGCTGATCCCAGGGCTTTAGGGAAAGATGGTGTTTGTGTGTGTGTGTGTGTGTGCCTGTCCCTGTGTAGATGTCTGTCTCGGACGGATATAGCATGCCTGAAGTCATCAGATTGCCCTTTGGACATTAAAGCCAGGTTTCCTGTAACTGAGTTCTCACAGATTGCATGTGTGTGCGTGTGTGGGTTCCTCTGTGCCCGATGGTTCGAACACACGGACAGGGCAGGGGAGTGAGTCACTGCTCCAAGCCCAGGATCAAACGACCTTAGTTGGGATGTGTTCACCACAAAGCTGGGAGTCTCTGGTCTTTATCAATCTTGCTTGGCTGTGGTGTGGTCCTGTCCTATCTTAAGAGGACAACATTGATATGCCATGAATGACAGAGAACACAGAAAGACTAAATACAGCCTTTGTTCTAGACTTTCATTCGATTATTTTATTTATAACTAATTTTAAAGAAAGGTCTAGTTGCCCAAAATAATTGTGCTATCATTTTGTCTATCTGGGACATAAACTGAATCTCACACACACATACACCGACACACCAACATATATGCATGACACATATTATGCACTGTACTGTATAACAGTGCCCAGGAGAGACAAGACTGTCATACACTCAAGCGTTGTATGCTAAGTGACAGATAGAACTCTCTCCCCTTGCCCCTCTCCCTCGCTCTCGCCCTCTGGCTCTGTAGCTATGGTTTCCCCTCTGTCATACACCCTGAGCTATCTGTCTGACACTTCTTTGAGGGATAAAGAGACAGGATGTGGGTGGGAGGGGGCCTGGGGGGAGGGGGGGGGGGGCAGGCCCATGGCTCAAAGTGCCATCAATGGGCTATTTTCATTACATGCAAACAAATGTGTCACTCTAATCACCACATGGCTGACTGTAGCTCCAGAGAGTTTCCTTTTGTGAGAGCTTGCAGATGATAATCCCACGCTGACAAAGGGCCTTGTGCTGCCAATTGAGGTGCGTGACCAACGTGTTGTACACGCATTTCATACTTGGTAAGCGTTCTAATGTTTGAGGAAATGATTCACCCGAGCTATTTGGTTAAGTAAGTCTCGAAATGAAAGGTGAAGGATGTTTTGTCTTTCAAGAGAAACATATTTGGTATGAGCATTCCGCAAATCTTGATCCTTTAATCTATTTTAATAGGAATCTTTAGTCAAGTGCCATGAATTACAGCCAGTACCTGTTTGAGGAAAGCAAGTTTTCATATTGTTGTTGCGTTCCACCCGGCTCTGTAGCATTTGCAATGTTTTACTGTTGTCTTAAAAGGAAAGATTGAGATTCCCCACAGATGAAGCAGGTTAGTTGTTTGACGATTAGAGGTTACGACTGTGACATCCCTGTCCCTCACATCTACAGGGCTTCCATTCCTAAAGCTGAAAAGTCATGTCCTCGTTGTTCACATGCAGACTGACTCCAGCTTTACTGGGCTGTCCAGTCGTAAAGGGGAGGGGTATCTTGTTTCTAAGCTGTAGCCTTGGGCTGCTGTTTAGAAGAGTGACCTAACCAGGTGAAAACACCTTTAATAACGTGTAAAAACGCATTAAAGACTAAAGGTTTGATTGGAGCCTGTATCTGTAGACCAGCCCACGTTGTACGGAGTGTTGTATTTTCTGTTCTTAAAATGGGTGTTTTCCATACTGCACACTTGACTGAGTGGGTCAGGACTTGGGTCAAACAGCATTGATCCGCAGAGGGTCGGGAAAGGTGAGGTAGAGAAGCCTTAGAGAAACAAATTGACCCACAGCAGCCCTCGGAGTAGAGAAATGCAGAGCCGTGACCCTCTTAGCCCTCGCTAGCTTCCGTCTCAGCAGGTGTCAGTGTGTCTGGGCCACGAGGGAGACGCGCAGGGAGAGACACGGTACTGTTGTGTTGCAGTAATAAGAAACAGACTTGTCCCCGTATTCACGTTACCTAGTTTTTAGCGCTTTTGGGGAACGCTGGATGACATCCCTGTATGTGTACATGGCATCCGCATGCATCCATCATCCAGGAGGGGTGACGCGTGCCACAGGCCCATCACGTCGCTCCTTAGAGGGGGTGGGCGTCAGGGAGCACTCATTTGTAACTCTGGGGAATGTGGCACCAGGGTGTCCAGCAGACGGCAGGGTCTCGAGGAATGTCCCACAGTCATATGTTCTCTCCCCCGTCCACAGCAGGCAGCCCTGTCTCAGCCCGAGCCTTTACAAGGCTGTAAAACGCAGACGGCTGTCTGTCTGGCAGCACGGGTGCTCTGTGGACAGGTACAGCACTGCACACACGGGGGGGAGGGGGGGGGAGTTCATGGTAGACTGGAAAACTAGTTTAGGGGAAATGAGAGAAAGCAGTGGTTCTGACGTACTTCACTGATTCATAGATGACTGTGCTGAATGACAGAGAAACTTTCAGTTTCAGAATTGTAGAGAAGAAATATACGCAATGTAGCATAGCTTATATTTTAAACAGATTTCACCATATTTACAGTACATGAGGAACAGGACCGTTTGAAGGTTTATAATAGCTCACCCTAAGCAATGACTCTGTATTTTTGTTGGACATGTGTGCACATTACACTCTTTTTGTCATCTCACCCCTGCTTTGGACAATCCAACTCTTTAGTTTCCTGTCACCACTGTCCCAGTGGAGACTCAATGATTTATTGACAAGGTAAACAGCTTATGAATGAGGCCTAAGCTTTAGTTATACAGTTTACAGCATGTGAGTAACCACTGGAGGTTTGTATACACACACACTCTCTAGGCTACTGTCAGTCGGATCACAAGGTCGCTGCATCACATCATGTTGAGGGGAAATTCCTCATCGTCTTAATTGTGAACCCTGTAAGATTCATTCTGCGTGTGTTCGGCCTGTGTAAACGTTTCAGTGTGACGCCGAGACATTTTTAAACAAGTTTGGAGCAGTATGAAGAGCAGAGGAGGCTTGTTTACACCAGGAGCTGCTCCGTCGCCACATAACAGGCTCAGAGACCTGAATAAAATACGAGTTTAAAATAGAGTTTTTACTAAGATGGAGAACTCCAGCAGCAACGACAGTGAAAGGATTCCGGAGATTAAAAACACCGATTTTATTTAATAGAAATTGACGTTGGACCATTTTCATTATTTCCTCTACAGTTGTTTGACGTAATGGCATGGCATGATCACATTTTACAAGCATTACTGTAGGTGTTGTTCAGATGAGTCGCTCATGCAAAATACTCCCTCATGTTCCGTTTCGCCAAAATGTCCCTGGACCAAAATAAATTGGATTCAAAGTGTTTTTAGTATTTTCTTTTTCCCAGGTGCATAACCTAAAGCAAATCTTAGTGACCTAGTGAATAGGAGTATGTTTAACAGCCCAGGTCTGGACAGTGGCAGCTATTGGCTAATGATTGACCAGTTAGCGTTCCTCTTCCTGTCTTCATGCAGGGTTAAAAGCTGTCAGCAGGTCTGTCATTGAGAAAAGTGTTAGATAATACTTTTGTTTGAGTTGATTATTATTATTTATTAAAGTTAACGTAAGATTTCGTACATAAGTGTAACAATTGTATTTCTTATTTATCATTATAATTGATCTTTTCATTTATAATAATTTCCGTTTAGACCTTCTTTTAAAGTACACAGACACTTTACTAGTATAAAATTTGATTTATTTGATCATTTTATAGCTTAATCTTGTACTTCCACTGTGTGCTATATACCGTGTGATTGCATTATGATTATTTATATTTTTAATTGATGTTTGTGTTTGATATTTGTCACAGAGAAAGTGTGCAGCTGCTTGTTTACAGTAGTTTATCCAACAGTGAAATTAAATAAATTAATACTAAAAAGAACTGCCTTTTTTAAACATATGCTTGAAAGTTGAATATTTCTCAGCTGGCATCTGCGAACGTGTAAATAGAGTGTTGTTTTGTAGCGATACTGGAGTATTCACAGTCTATCGGCATACAGGCGTCACTGAATTCTTGCACATATTTAAGTACAGCTATTGAAAAAATGGCTCTCTTCCTGTTGTTGTTCTGGGTAGACTGATTTTATTCAAGCCCCAGGAAGTAGAATAATTGAAATGCAGATGTTTTTCACTGTAAACAGCCGTGGTGGATCTGGGGAAGAGAGGGTGACAGGAAGAGGGGGGGTTTTGAGCCACGCTGGGTGCCATACCGAGCACATGGTGCAGATTGGACACTTACCATGGTAGCAGAAACCTACACTTTGTTTGTCAAAAATTCGACGTATATTCAACATGAATTAAAAATGCAAGGACGTTTTTCGTGGGTCCGAACTTTATGGTTAGATCAACAAGCAAAAACAAATACCTGGTCGCCCCTGTGCAAACACTGCATTTGACTAATGAGCTGTGATGCCGTGCCCTCTCAGGGGAAGAGAGAGGATAGTGGAACTAGTTTTCGCGACCATATGTGAAATTTGTGGGTGAAACGGTAACGGATTGCGTTCACAAGAACACGCTTTGTTTGAGTTATTCTAGAATTACATACACAAACTGCTAGCATTTGTAGATAGCTTCCTTTAATCTGCCTTCCTTGAGAAGGTGGATCGTTTTTGTTTTATTCTTTACGGAAATATGATTTCATGTGATCAATACAGAGTCCAGGTCAGAGATAATTGGATCATTCACTTATCAATAAATGTTAATTAATGACAATTGTTTTTGGACAGTGCCAGCTGCCAACAGATGACCCAAATGACTTAACTAGTTTGTGTTGCATTTGCATTTTTAACACTGTATTGCAGCCCAAATATACCAAAGCTAATAGATATGATTCATCAATCAGTAGCCAGAAGACTCCTGGTTTTCGCCAGACAGCTGGGATTACATTCTTTATTGCTCTTCCTTTGTCTATGTCCACTCCTCCATTTTGTAAAGTGGCCATCAAAAGGTCAGGGAGGTGACGTGAAGTTGTAAAATGGCTCGAGCGGTGCTGACCTATGGCTGCCAGAGCATACGTAATGCAATGTCCAGGCCTGAGGGCCAGAGCTGCCAATACCAGGCTGATTATAACGAATCAGGCCCCTCTTAACGCAATAATGTGATCAATTTCTCATTCCACTGAATAAATAAGGGGCCAGATAGGGAGCTGTCTCTGACCTACCGTTAACCCCTCTGCCTCATTATTCATATCATGGCCTGAAAAGGCACAGAAGGAGAAGGAGCTGGAGGGAGCAAGGAAGCAGGGAGCTCAATTGGAGCTAATTATTTGTTCGAAAGGGTGGCTCTGCTTAATGTTTCAGATTGGTGGAGTGTCCCGGGACTTTATGACATCTGCTGAGAAAAAGGCGGCCGAGGGATCTGGCCAGCTTGGGACTGCTTATCGTCCCCCCATCCAGACCCAGATAGGGCTGGCAGATGCCTGATCACCAGCCAGCAGTAGCAGAGGCAGGGAGCAGAGGTAGGCCCACACATGCACCCAAAGGCAGAGCCATCCCAGCCAGGCAGGGTAACACAATAGGCTCGTCTCAAGCTCCCCCACTTCCTCACGGGGCTGGTTATAAACTAGGCTGCCTGTGGTCTCACTGCTGGTTACAATACAGACACGGAGAGACAGAGAGAATGAGAGAGAGAGGAAAAGAAGGGGAGAGAGGGAAAGAAGAAAAGAAAGGAGAGAGAGAAAGAGAAGAGGAGAGGTTAAGAGAGGAGACGGGGAGAGGAGACAGTGAGAGAATCCTCCACCTCTAGGTGCAACAGGTTCATGCAGATGAAGCGACACCACAGCACTGCTAATGTGGGTCTCAAGTGTACGGTAGGCCCCTTCACTAGACACACTAGGGCTAGCTACGCTTGAGCAGTTAGCATTTCCGTAAATCTGGATGGGGCTAAATTTACAGCCAGCGCTCGCCCCTAAATCTTTGTTCCAGCATCCGAAATGGAGCCGGGTCTGAGCGGGCTGGATTTCTCCGGCGTTGTAACTGGAAGCTGGCATATCTGTGCCTACGCGGGCCTCGCCAAGGGAGCTTATGACACTGAGGGCAGCGCTGAGCCTTACATGATAACCAGCCGAGCTCGACCGGGAGGATGTGACACGGCCTGCACTCGTCATTTATTTACCTGTGGCTTTTAGTAACGGCCCTTCTATGCTGTGTGTGCGCTTCACCCGACACCCAATATCTGGACCTATTGCTTTCATCTGCACCAAGTATTGGTCTTAGCTTACCTCACTCTCATCATGTAACTTTAATCAAGTAAATGGATGCATTTAAATGCTGCTAATTTTACCTTGGTAATTGCTAGGCCTTTAATTAAATTTGTTCAAAAAGGCATTTTAAGTAATTGGAAGGCTGGAGTTGGAATTGCCTACTGTCAGAAGTTAAACCTTGATTGTAGTGAAATTGTTTTCAGGTCATGAAAATGGTTTTCACTCGTGCAGATTCTTTCATAGAAATAGATGGCAGAAGCCACATTTCCACTGGTGAGTGAATAATAGATTGATTGTCACACGGCAAATGAAAGGTCGAGCTGCATTATGACTCACTGCTGGCTGTCTCTCCCCCTACTTGCTGTAGACCTGATGGCCTTAGCATCTGGACACTCACATGGAGTGCTCTCTCTCTCTCTCCCTCTCTGTCTCTGTCTCTCTCTGTCTCTCTCTCTCTCTCTGTCTCTCTCTGTCTCTCTCTCTATGTCTCTCGCTCCCTCTCTATCGCTCTATCTTTCTATCATTCTCTCTCCAGTTCTATGGTTCAGTCCTCGTGTCTTTTACTCTCCTTTCCTTCCCTCTCTCTCCCCCTCCTCTGTCTCTCTCGTTGCGTGACTCAGTAGAGGAGCAGGGGCCCGGAATGACGTCTCGGAGGCCTTGACCACTTTTATTTAAGTGATTACAGTTCTACAGAGAAAGCAGTTCAGGAGAGTGGGGGGGAGAATGGAGGTGGAGGAGGGTAGTGGAGTAGGCAGGAGGGGAGGGGAGGGGTGTTCAGTTCCACATGAGAGGACTTCCTCTCCGCCGGCCAGCCAGCCAGCGTTACAGAAGAGCAACAGGTGGCTGTTGGCAGAAGAAACCTGGGGCTAAGTGGATGTCAGAGTGGGATTGCAGCTGAATCATGGCTATTTATTTGACCCTCCTCACATCTGCACCCTTCCTCACCAAGGTGTGTGTGTCTGTTTATGTGCATCTGTGCCTGTTGAAGGGGTGTTCTTTGTTCTCATCCTCTGTAATGTGATCATTATTTGAGGAAAGGGCAGGGGGGTTATTAAGTACAACTCCTCTCACATGGAAGGACAATATTTGCAGCTTTGTGTGTTTGTACGGACAAGTGGGACCACACACACCAGACACACACACACGTGCACATAGGGCCTGTGAGAAGAGGTGTTTTTCCCCCACATGGCTCTTCCATGGCAGCTCCAGAGCAGCTCCCTCAGATCCCATCTGTGAACGGAGGCAGAGCTGGACACTTGGAGGTCTTTCCTGTCGACCTCAGTTTTTCCACGCTGCTATCATCCCCGGGCTGATAGTGCAGGGCAGGAGCGTCTGCTCACAGGAACCCCTCCCTTCAGGCCCATGTTCCGAAGGCCTAACACACAGGCAGCTCTACAGAGCCCAGTCTTTGTGTGCAAGCACCCATAGTGCCGCAGTGTGCAAGTGTATGGAAGTTATTGAAGTGGGCCCAAACTGTGTGGGCTCTGCCAGTCTTCCTGGACACGCTGATACGATTGTTCAGTGTGTACGGTATGCTCTCTCCCTCTCTCTAAGTAAGTAAGTGAGCTTTGACACAGCCGTAACCACTACAGCCAGACTTATTAGTCCACTTTGTGCAATATCCTAAGTAGTCATTTCTTCAATGCTCGGAAGATGACGGAATAGTCAAGATGTTTTTCCTATTGAGTCACCTGTTGATTCAGTAGTTGGGATGATGTTGTGACAGTGATAATAGATTGTCTTTGTGTTACTCTGAATTCCTGTCTGTCTCGAGGCAAACTGGGAGGTGGTCCCAGTAGAGAGAGCCAGTAAAGTTTATTACACACATGAGCTGGCATGCTGTAGACCATTACTGAAATGTTATATTTCAGCAGCAAGGGATCAACAAATAGGCCTGGGAAATAACAGGCAAGGGACTTTGGTCTTTTAAACCGGGAGAACATTATGCAAACTTTGGATGAGGAATTTATTAAATCTGTTACAACAACCAAGTGGCTCTATGTTTAACTTTGAAAGAGCACTCTGGACAAGTATGGGTTGTGGTTCTGCTTGGCTCTGCGTGTAGTCTAGCGGCTGTGAGCTAGCAACCTCTGGAGTCCTACTTGTCCCTTAAAACAAAACAGCTGCACCCTGTGACACACAGCTAACAATAAAAAGGGGGAGAGAGAAAGAAGGCTGTGCTGGGAGGAGTTTTCATGAATGAAAAAGCTGAGAGAGAGAGAGAGAGAGAGAGAGAGAGAGAGAGAGAGTGAAGGCAGAAGAGGAGGAGTTGGAGGCAGGGCCATGTGTGGGTAGAGGAAAAGAGGGAAGTAGAAAAAGGAGGGACGCAGCCTTGGTTTGGGTGTGGACATCTGAATCAGGGGGTCATGTTAGTTTGCTTTGGTTCCGAATGAAAAGGGGCAAACAGCAATGTTGTTTACATTGCTTTTCGCTGTGCAGTAACCCACTGTGTAATTTGTAACGTGTGCAGATCATCCCCCATGCAGGGAGCAGAGAGTGGCTGTCACACATACACACACACACGTACACACACACACACACGTACATACATACACACACACACACACAGTGCCTGCCACCAGAGCCCAAGCACAGCGACTTTCAAGAACAGTTGACAGGAAACAGAGCACCAATTGGCCAACGTAAGGAGAATATTAAAGTTAAACGCTGAAATGAAACTACAGAGTTTGACTTTAGGTAAACTCTCTCAAACTATCAAGCAGTCCTCTCCCTCTCTGAGCCAGAACAATATCGGTGTGATTAATTCTCAGAGACACTGAGGGACTGAGAGAAGCTGTGTCACTGAGCCAAACTGCGCCATGTGCATGCAGCCACGTACATTGTTTGGATTGGTGAGGCAAAAAAAAATAGCACCATAAAACATTTTCTGCTGAATCTGTGGAAAATTGCGGAGAGGAGCAACACGCCTTAGCGTCTACCTGCCCAATCAGAGCAAGGAGGCTGAGTGGAGAATAGTAACCAGCTGGTCCTGAGGGAACATGAGTCACACAGCGCAATCTGCTGCAACCAACTGGAGGATGTGCTCATCTGCGTCCACACAAAAACAAACATGCAAACACACACGCACTCACAAGATTAAGATATGAACTCTGGTCGGTTCGGTCAGTTTTGGATAGGTACAGGTCAATGGGACATTGAATTCTCCCACCGCCAAATGATAGTGTCCCAATATAAAGTATTGAAAAAGAGTTTTCTGACGAAAGATTTGTGTGTGAGTGTGTGGAGCGTCTGTTCAGCTTTTCAGATCTCTGATTATAGTAAGCGAGTGCTTGTTGTCACCACCACTGCCTAGAAGAGGACCACACACACACAAACATTGGCCTTTCTAACCTCAGTGTCTCCCGGAGCAAGCCCCAGCCCCACCTAACCCCCATCTGTCCCTGATGAATGGATTGGATGGCCATTTTCAGAAGCATACAATGGCCCTGTATGAATATTATCAGTGTACAGTGACAGATCACCATTATCTCCCCAGTAAGAGAGCACATTGTTCTCCCTCCCAGCTCTCATGTAGATGGTACTGTCTGAGCCTAGCTGCTCACAGTCCATTGTTCATAAATTGAAATGTGTCTGGCTACTAAGTGATATCGCTGCTTTAAACGCTACTGATGTTTAGTCGTTAATTATTATACGCATACGTGTATAATGTGCTTCAATTAGTTAATTATTTAGTGTTTGCTGGTAGTTTGGTCATTAAAGGCTTTGTCCATAATTTTTCTTCTGCTCTGCACCAGTCAAAGATATAATTTTTTGTTGCTATATGGAAGGAATATTTCGAATTTGTAAAAAGTTTCAGAGCGTGTTCTCTGCAATTGTTTCCGCAACACACACCGAGTGATGTAATGCCAGTGAGTATGAGAGACGCATCTGCATGGTACTGCATTGGCCAATTCTAGTGTCCTACTTCAAAGGATGCAGCTGATTGGCTGAGAGGTCTGTACATTGGGTGCCCTGTCACTGCAGATACCCTCTCAACTCGTTGACTAATATCAAGCCACCAAGACTGGAACAGCACTGTATATACTAAGACAGCACTGTGACTGTCTATATTATACGGCCTGTTTTGAGACCTCCAGACAATGAGGCTGGGGCCTTTTTATGACAGCCAGCGGTTGAATCTAAGTAGTGCGTGACTCCCTCCAAGTGTGTCTCCTAACAATCTTCCTAATGACACAGAAAATATGCACACGGATCCATTTATGGGCAGTAAAAACAGTCATCCAGCGACATACTAACAGACTGTGGAGAGCGCCATAAAAAAGGGCCCGTCATGTTCGGGTACAGCGCAGCACAGCGGAACGGGGCGAAGGAGCTGTCATACACTTGAAGGATGGAGTAGGGGGGGGGGGCTCAGACCCCTTCTATCTCTCTTCTCTTCCCTCCTCCCCTCTCCTCATAGGCAGTTGAACATGAATCCACGCCCCAGCCTCCCCTCTCCTACTGTAGAGGATGACAAGAACTAGCGGGGCCAGCACATAGGAAGTGACACCAATAAGCAGGCCCCAGAGAGGAAGAGCCTTCAGCTCCTATGATGAGCTGTTTTCCGGATGCTCCTTGACACGCGGTGCCAGCGATGGCAAGCGCGGGGGGAGGGGGGGAGGAGGCGAGTGTTAGGGGGAGGGGGGGGGTGCAGCACGCGTCCGTATTATCCGGCTGATTGAGTTATGACAGCTGGTGCCCAAGAGGAACGCAGCGGGCAGGATAGGATCGCCGGCGCTGCAGACAAATGATGATAAAGAGATCACTTTAAAGAACAATCTCCATAATATTTCATGCTCGCTCAGCGGCTCTCTGGGCAGGCCCGGGCGGAGAGGCTAACTGCTCTATCAATTGATTTGATTCACTGCTGCAGCTACTCCCCACACATAGTATTTCAAATAAATGACACGGCGGATAGAAATGATATCTGCATCAATATTAACCCTGAAAAGAACTAATGGAGCCAGGGTGTAATTTGCTGTACATCCCCGGTAATGCATGGGCGGCAGGTGATGGAAGAGATATAACTAACCTCCCCCCCCTCTCTTCCCACAGGCGTTAAAGAAAACAAGCCCCCCCATTCCCCCCTTCATGGACGCATACACACACATAAACACGCAAACCTCCCTCCTCCTCCCATCCCCAGGCAGCCATTTGTTTTTGTATTTATAAAGTGCATTACAGAAGAGCAGGCTAAACCCACAGCATCTCTCAGGGCCGGCAGAACGCTAAGCCAGGGCTCAGATAAATCACCCTTGACCAGTTAGCCATTAGAGCGGCTCGCCAAACCGAGACCAGGCACGGAGGGTGCTGGTAATGGCAACATGGCGGGGCCTGTATTAATGCACAGACATGATGTGGTTTCCTCTGTGGTTTGAACACGGTTCAACGCTCTGAACCTCCCATCCCAGTTGGGCTAGCCTGACCGCTTTGCAATATGATGCCTTCTGAGCTTTGGTTATTAAAGTGCCAAGTTGATCCTCATTTTACAGAAAACGAGGAAAAACGGTATTCATCAACTGATCACATTCTAAATTGGTAAAAGTTTTTTGGTGGACTTTGTTGTCAGTGTAGCAAAATAAAAGAAATATTGTTTTGGCATATCATTGTGTAATTTCCTTGGATTACCCATTGCCGGCAATATTTTACAGTTCTCTGAATTCTCTGAAGAAATCTGTTCCAAAGCATACCTATCACCACAACAGTGGAGTTGAAATGAGCAGCGAGGACCAGCGCTCAACCTCATGTCTGAGTCTGTTGAGGATAAACAGGATATCTCAACCACTCTTGCGCACACATACAGGTGTTGAGGCTCACACGGATTGCCAGATAGCAGTAGGCGATCTGGCATCCCACAACTGGGCTTTGATTTATCACACAGCAGATGAGCGTCTGGTAGGGAGGTGTCCGTCAGCGAGGTGTCTGTCAGCGGAGCCTAATGAACATCATAATAATAGGATCTTCCCTCGACCACCGAGGTCATCAGGGGGGAAGGGGAGGAAGGGTGCGGTGAGGGGGTGGACAGGGCGATGAGAGGAGGAGGGGTTGGCCTGCACAGAGACCCTCAGCGCACTAATGAGTCCACAAGAGACCAGGCCAATACCTTTGATTGTGATGCCCGGGAAGAGGGAGCGTCAGGAGATCTTTAGCTGGATTAACTATCTCTTAAGGAGATCCACTCCCAGCCACAATGTTATCAACCGTTGAGTATGTATTAATTAAAGCTACTGCCGAAGCGGCGGGTGTAATTTGCAGCCTATTCCTTCCTCCTGATTGTAAACACCCCCTCACAGGCGCAAGCACACACATACAGACGGAAGCAAGAATTCTCTGATAGATTCGCTCACAAAGACAGATACATGTGCACACAAACACACATTTGCCACTCGCTGCTTGCATTGGCCTTTACACTTTGTACATGGGTGTTACAAATGTCAGCCTGTTTCCATTAGGGGGCCTGTGATATGAAGTAATGCATTATCTGCTACCGGAGATGACGGTTGATTGACTCAGGGCCGGTAATACACTTTAGGCCCTCAAGTGGAAGTTGAGCTTTGATGTGAGGACATATTTCCTGGTTAGGGGCTGATATAATTCCAACCATTCATGAACTTATCATATGGCGCTTTGTCATAGCTGTGGTTCACTGGTGTTTGCATTTCTCCCATGTGTGGAAGATCAAAATCCATCTCCTTGCTCGTTTTTTCCTTTTCTCGCCGGCCATCAGGTCCGCCTCTCTTTCTCTTTCTTTCTCTTTTTTTCGCGTTCCATTCTCCTGTCTGGCTGTCTGCCTCTTTCCCTCGGTCTCTTTTTTATCTTGGTCCTATCTTGTATCTATCGTACCTTTTTCTGTGGCCGTTGAGTGCATCCCACCCCACTGACAGCATGTGGTAGTATGAGCTATTGCACACGGCATCAAAATTCAATCCCTCCTCACCCCCGCCCCTCTCCCTCGTCATAACCCGGATGTTTAGGAAGCGTGTCCAGCTGGTATGTTTTGACTTGGTTTAAGTGGTGTTTAATGACAATGGACTGGCTGTTCTGTTCCGGAGCTGTGTAGAGAGTTCTAATCAAGCGTTCTGCTCCATCAATAATGCAGCGCCTTGGCTCCCTCCGAGCCCGTAATTGTGGGTGTAGGGCTGATACGGAGGCCCGTGGCCGGGGGTGTCTCATTGCAGCGTTTAATTAGAGACCCCTTGCATGTCAAGAGGAGGAGCCAGGGTGTTGGGAACTCAGCGATCTGCCCACTGCTGGCCAGAGCCCCGCTGAGGCCCTGCCATCCCCGTCCAATCAGCTGCTCCGGAGTCAAAGATGGACAGACAGGCTCATCTTATGTTAGTAATGTTTACGATCGCTTTTAAAGGGATTCAAAGTCACAGTGGCACATTGCTAAAGTGACATTTGTGTGACCCTTCAGTTCCTTGGACATCTTCGTATTTTTTGGTGATATAACAGTGACTAGGACAGTACAAGCCTTAGCAACACGTGACATGCTTACATGCATTTGACACTGGGCCTGTTGTGTCAGGTGAGGACCATTTTTTCCCCTGGCTCTTGTCATGGTTATTACACCAATTATTGATAACAGGCGAACATTCCTTTTCTGGAGTTTGAGCTCGGTGTTTTGTTATAAAATCAATACGGCACCGCAGGCCTTTATCTTCCTTCCTAAAGAGAAATGACAGAGCACATTTGCAGGATGATGAATGACGGTTGCTTTTATGTTGCTTATGTATTGGGTTTATGATAAGGAGTTGAGTGGACGTCCAATTAGGATATGGATTACTGACTGTTTTGGAGACCCAGCAGGTTTCAACTCCTAATCTAGCTCCCCTCAAATGATTGACAGAAAATCCTGATGGGGATTGAACCTCTCTTTTTTTTGCAGTATTAGCCAATCAAATGTGTGGTCAGTTTGATGCAATGACTTAAGAGACAGGGGGAGGGGCGACGAGGGGGTGTCTGTCTCAGTGTCGTCTGACAACAAAATTGACCAAGATGGAGGGTGAGAGTAGATGATATCCTTCAGCGTCCTATTGCTTTATCAGACCCTGACACCCCGGGCCTGTATTCACAGAGTGTCCCTCATGCACTTTCCCCGGACCCTACATCAGGTGTCAGACTGGCCGCCCCAATGAATGGACAATGGCCATCCATCAATCTTCCGTGCCAGCTTGTCTCAGTGCTGAAACACCAACTACAATGTCCATCTCCAAGCAATTTGATCCTCTCAGTTGTCTCATTCATCAGAGCTGACCTCGTTTTCAGCGTGGCCTCATCCCCAAATTCGGAGAATGGCTTGGGAACTGTTTATGGATGCTAAATATTGAATTGGAGTCCAGAAGTGATGATGCACTCAAAGACAATGTACCTATAACCAGCGTACCAGAGCCGACTGCAGCAACTTATAGGCTTTGTGGTAATACCAGAGTGACAAATGTATTCACTTGATAGGTTGTTTATCATGCGTCTGTGCTCAAGTGGCTAGAGGGCAGGAGTAAGGACTTTGAGCGTGTTGTCCGGTACCCCCTCGAGTCCATCCCCCCCTCCTCCCCTGCTACAGCCGGCATGACCCCAACAGGTCAGCAGGACTTAAGTAAGAGTGAAAGTCGCTTTAAATGGAGAGAAGCTTTGCGGGGCCTGGCCATGGGCAGAGCAGCTGCAGGAGGCCTGCAACTATTACTGTTTCAGGGGCTGACTTTGATGTTTTAACAATCCATACATATTGATTGAGACTGATAATAAACAATTTGATTAGCCTCTTTCTATAGGCTGTCATTTCAATCACTCTCAGAGCTCTGACAGAGTGGAAGTGAGGGGCAGCCGAGGGAGGGATGAAGGGAGGAGGGAGAGAGAGATGGAGACAGAGAGAAGAAAGACTGAAAGGGGAGGTGGAGGAGGGCTAGTGGGAGAGAGAGAGAGTGCAAGAGTTAGGGCGAAGGAGAAGGAGAGAGAAGGAGAGAGAGACCCCTCCTCAGACAGAAAAAGGAATCCAGTCCTGATTAGGCCTCTGCCTTTGGTGAATTGGACAAGACAGCTGAGCTGCCAAGTTATTAACTCCCTCAGAAAATTCTCAGGCCTCTCCTGGGCCAGCCTGAATACTGCAATCTGGATCGATAAGCAATCTCCGGTGTGTACCAAATGCCTGCTGGATTCATTTGTCTCCCAGCACCCTCTCCCTCCACTGGACAATGCACCTGCGCAAAAGAGGCCCCTCCACTCTCTCTGTCTCTTACTCCCTCTCTATCTAGCCCCCCCTCCTCCTCTACGCCCTCCTCCCTCTCCCTCTTCACCTCTCTCACGTTCACTCACCGGAGTCCCTGTCACTTTTTAAATAATGAGCCTGGGGCTGGAGGAACAACTGCCGGCCTCTATTTTATCACACTGAAGCCCCCCTCTCTCTTTCTCTCTCTCTGTCGCTCTTCCTCTCCCTCCCGCTCTCCCTGTGTCTGTCCCTTTCCGTCTGTCTCTCCTTTATTTCCTTCTTTCTCTCTGTCTCTGTCTCTGTCTCACTCTCTCTCTCTCTCTTTCATTGACCATGCAGGCTTGATGACGATACTGTTGGAGACTGATGGTTTGAGGGGGTTGCCCAGGGCAAACTGGAGGGAGGGCAGGAGGGACAGGAGCGGCGCTGTGAGTGACAGAAGCACAGATGTCACCGTGAGAGCTCCATCTAGGCATAGAAATGACCAGCCACTGACAACTGGGTAAATACAAAATAATACCGAGACAAAACAACAACAACAAAGCAATCTGTGGACAGGTAATAATAAACTGTGAATAAGCTGTTGAAAGGAGAGGCAGTCAATACCCACACTACATATAAACAGGTACAATTATTTGTGGTGTTGGAGTTGGAATGGGTTTGTCATTCTGCTGACAAAGTATTTATAATTTGAGAAAATATGGTTGCCCATGAAATTAGCTCTGCAGTGGAGAACCAGCTTCTGTTTCTTGAATGTTGCAGTCAAAGAGCCAACCTGGCTTGACAATATTGGCCATTTCTGTGTAGGGCTACTTTTGCAGAAAGAGCACGGCCTGCCCCTTACTCCCTTCCCTGCTAACTCCTCCCTCGCTGCTCCCTTACAGCAGAAGCTGTCTTTGTGGTAGGAGAACTGAAGATGGATTTACATAGTGATTGTGTTTGCAGATTCGGCAGAGGGGCTTCAGCTGATAACATTTAGTGATTCGCTGGGGCATCGATCCCCCCTGGATGGATTTATTGACGGTTTGGACGGCTGAGGCTTGGGGAGGGGAGGGGGGGGGCAAAGAAAGAGAGGGAAACAGAAAGAGAGACAGAGAGGGGGGGGGAGGGGAGTGAGGAGAGGAGTCAACAACGATGAACAAGACCCACTCATCCAAGACTGTGGCAGTCTCTGAGTTTTCGTTCTCGCCTCACTTCTCTTGCCGCACAGCCCTCCTTCGAAGGAGCTGGGAGAGATGATGCATTTTCCCAGCTCTTATCTCTGTAGTTTGGTGTTCTCTTGTCCCTGCTGCGTTGCCATCCAACCACGTTGAGATGCCTCCGTGCAGACCGTGCTGTCTGCCTTCACGTAGCCCAGCGCGCACGGCCAGGCCGCAGTCAGGAGACTCCGCTTCTCTGGCCTAATTATCAAAAAGAATGTGAAACATGCAAAACACATTTCATATGTAGACTTAGGATGAACCTGACGGATGTTTACACATCCCAATCAGCACAATCTGTCATCTAACAAAATCAAGCTGCTGTTTTTGCAGAGTTGGTTATGAATAGAAAAAGACAACAACAAAAGACTTGTGTGACGGAAATGCAGTTATTAAAGGGGCTTGGTAAATATTTGTGCATGCTTTAACATAGAGAACACAAAAACACTCCGTATGCAGGGCCACATAACCGAGAAAGGATGTGAGACAGACAAAACAGGAAGTCCATCATAAATATATGCTGCAGTAGTTTTTAATCAGTGAAAGATGCTGGGCTTGTCAGGGACTGATTGGAACAGAGGTGTTTTTGTTCATAACATCTTTGTGCTTGTGGGAAGCAACACCAGCTGTTATTCTCAAAGACGGCTGCATGCAACATGTGTATTGTACATCAAAGACCACCATTATCAGTTTATCTGTTGAGCAAATTTAAATTCGATTTGAGATTCTTCAGATCCTAGTTTTAGCACACGGAGCACGAGTGAAAGAGCGAGAATCGACCAAGTAGATCTGCAGTGTTCAAATCCTTGCTTTGTTGGTTCTCTTAATTGTTTAGTTGGGTTTTTATACCGCCTCCAATTTGTGCGTTCAAGAGAACCTGTAGATTGCTGCTCCACTGAAGCTGCTGATGTAGTGAGAGAGGCACTTCACTTCTTCATATCAGTCATGTTAAACCATTTTAACCTCCTCTGTAATTCTATATCCCTGTCAAGCACTTTTTCATTAGGCTCTTTGTCTAGGTTTTCCCCCTTTTCAAGGTCATTTGTTACGCGGAATCTATAAAAAATCTCAATGGAGAAAGTTATACGAATTCTTACTTTTTAATGGCGAAGTAAAAAAAATTCCATCTCAGACCCGGAGTTTTAAAATGATCCCAGAATCTGTATGTCAGCGGATGAAATTGCTGAATGGTAATTAGGCTTACCCATTCAACCTTTCATTCCATTCTGTCATTGTCTCTTTCTCTCTACCCTCCTCTCTCTTTCCCGTCCTCTCTCTGTCTTTATCTCTCCCTCCCGCATTCTTTGGAAAATAGAAAATACATGTTCTCAACCAAAAAACCTGAGAGACATCCTAGGTACATAAAAAACAGACTCCAGTCTCCAGGTGTTGACGAGGTCTGACATCGTTTGTCACCTGGACCTGAAAAAAGATAGATCCATCTCTAGCTCCTTCTCTTTAGGCCTTTTCCCTCTCTGTCTTCTCCATCCCTGTATCCCCCTCCCTCTCTCTCTCTCTCTCTCTCTCTCTTTCTCTCTGTCTCTCTTTCTGTCTCTCTGTCTATCTCTGTCTCTCTCTTTCTCTCTCTCTCTCTCTCTCTCTCTCTCTCTCTCTCTCTCTCTCTCTCTCTCTCTCTCTCTCTCTCTCTCTCTCTCTCCCTCTCTCCCTCTCTCATCATCTGACAGTGATGATAATGTGTGAATAGGTACGCTCGCCTCCGGGTGCCCTGTGTCCATGTCTACCTTAATAAAAGTCAGCACTTGTCATCATAGCCTCATATCGCACACACACTTACCCCCTTCACCCCCACCCCCTTCTTCCCCACCACCACACACACTCGCACGCACAAACAAACAGGCGTCCAGGTTTTTCTGTTTGCTTGCTGTGTACCATCTGAGACGCCACAGGCCAGAATGCTTCCAGAACCTGTCCAACCCTCCGACGTTCCTCTCTCTCTCTCTCTCTCTCTCTCTCCTCTCTCTCTCTCTCTCCTCTCTCTCTCTCCCTCTCTCCTGTCTGCTTTGTTTGTCCCCAGTAGACCTTTCCTTTTTCCCTGTCTGCTGAGGTTAAACAGATGTGACTGCATTTCATTTAGCCTGAGCCACAGCTCACCTCTGGCATCACAGACACGCTCTATAATTATCCCTGCCACCTTGTGCCACCGAGTCAGGATGTGTCAAAAGTGCAGGTGAAAGCAGGGCCACTGTCAGAAAAATGCGTGGAAAATGTAAGAGAACCAAGCAGCTATGGAGGTGTGGCAGAGATCCACTTCCTGGTAGCTCTGCTTTGAATACTACTACTAAGTGAAGTGAGACTTCACTACATTTCCGTAGGCTACCGCTTCCTTGACAGGCAAAGCTCTGGTTTTCCAAGCTGAAAACATGTACAGTCAGCAATCACTGAACCAAAACATTCAGGACAGCTATGGGTAGATTATTATGCTGTGTGTTGAAATGGCATGCAATACAAACAATCAATTCACAGCTCAAAAACCTAGACCGTGGGGATATTTACACTCAGTGCAAATTAAGTTCAAAATAAAGACATAATACACCAGCAGTTAATCTGTACTCAGTGATAATGGGGGGTAGCCTAGTTGGGGTCAAAATTAGCATTCATTTGAGGGCCCAGCGATTTAAATATGCCACAAATTTGATTGAGTAGAAGTCTTGGACCGGATTCATCCAGCCACTCTGCCTGTGTCTCCAGATTGATTTTTAAGTTATGGAGGAGGGGGTGAGTGGAGGAGGGGTGGGGTGAGGGGTGAGGGGTGGGGGGTGGCCAGGCAATCGGTAAGTACTGCCCAATCAAGACGTAAGAACATACAGCAGATTAGACAATTTGTAGTAATCAATGAAAATATTCCATGATTTGCAGTGCGCTCAATTCCCGCCATAAATCAAGAGCATAACGTGCAAGTTAGTTAGCAATAAAACAAGGCTGGCGACAGGGCAAACTATAAGAGATGAATTAAGGAGCCAGGGGAGGAAGTGTGGACTGGTGCGGTAATGAGACAGAATTACAGGCCCCAGAATCCGGCCATGCTTTCCTTGCAGAAGCTGTCAACAACTAATGGTCTGGCTCCAAGTGCCTGCATTTGTCATCCTGTTTCCGTGCACATATTTACTCCTTTATTTATCACCCCAATGCAATATCATCATTTTAATGTTAAATACCCCCCACCTCGCCGGATATACACATCGACTCATACTGCTCGTCTGCAGTGCAGGAAGTGGACCTCAGGGCGGTAAAAAATGAAACACAGCTGCCAAATGGGGAGTAAATCTTATTGGGTAACAAGGGGGCATGGAGGAAGGTAAGTGGTGATATAGCAAGACCTTGACTCTGCAGTAGCCCTGGTCTTCTGCTAACAAGAATGTAGGAATATCTACGAGGCCACGAGTTTTAGTGATGGGAGGACAATGGTGATGCCACTGACATCTGCTTGACTTGAATTCTCTTTTTTTTGTGCATCCTTTGCCAGCCTCAGGACTTAGGGAGTCAGACAGGTGAGACGTGGCCAGTCTTGTGCCTCTTACTACAGTGGATGTCTCTGCTGTCCTATGCTTCCTGGTCCAGTTCGGCATCAGGGAGACTTTTCCACCTAGACCTGCTCCACAGTCTCTCCCCTCTCCAGGTCCCTACGGGTCTTGGTGTGGGTCTCTCCTGCATTGGGTCTTAGCAGGGGTCCTCTGCCTCCTAATGGACTGGCTAGACGGATGATCCTGACAGCGACCCGCGCAAGTGCTTTTGATTCTATCATTCGCTCTCTGTCGTGGGACCGGGCCTATTCTTTCGGAGGAATTACCTAAAGTGCCTCTTATTTCATCATCTGAGGTGTCGTGGCAGGCCATGCTTTTAATTTATACACCCCCAAAACAAGTGCCGCTTCATACATCACACGCCCTCCTCTGAAAAATCATTGGTGGGAGCCGAGGCCAGGTGTAGAATCATTAACCTCAGCCGGGGTGTGAGTGCAGGGTCATTACAGCACGCAGGAGCGTCCATGTTGAGTGAGAGCAGCTTTTGTTACTTGACCTCTCCTTTATTACACTATCTACACAGACACAGGCACGCATCAATAAACTCATTTCCTCCAGCCTTGGGCGCCTGCCGCATGGGTCATGGAATGTAGTTTCAACTGTAACCCTTCTCTTGAGTTCCATCACTCTGGTGTGTGGCCTGGCCCGCAGATGAACATGGTCTGGAAGTTTGAGACAGACAAGTTGGTTTATTTGACAAAAATGTTCAAATCTTAGATAGAAAATCTGTATGATACCATTTCTTAACCTAGCCCACACGTGCTGTTCTGTATCGTCAAGGTGATCAGTCTTTGATGGTAGCCACAGGGCAGACAGAATGCATTTTCTTTTCGCTGTGCAGCCCACTACCAGACACTAATAGTCTGTTGAGAAGATGCCTTGCTAGCATGTGGGATTATAACGTGGGTGGAATAGGCGTTCCTGGTACAGTACAGGCTTCTATGACTTTGCTTACCCTTGGAAAGCTTTCTGCTCCCCGTGATCCAACATCTGAAGAGCTGATAAAAACCCTTCAGTTGCCTCAAAGCAGCTGCATGGCTTAACGTTGTCAAAAAGGTTTTTTATTTCCCTCCTGTTTCGACCTCCTGTGTATATTTTATTGAGCTGTTCTCATCCCACTGCAAAGCGAGGCAGCCATAAGCTGCGTTCAAAATGTATTTCGGAGCTCATTAACACGAGATGGGCACGCCTGGAACATACAATGTCCTTTTCAGAGACACTTTGAGAGCTTGGCTTGGCAACACCTATAAGCTCAGGAGTGGTGTTTTTGATATTCAGAATGAGTGCTTTTCATCTTTCTCTGCAGCAGCTCAACATGAGAGGATTAGAGAAGTTAATGAATTATCCTCACAGGGGCCTAAATGTGTTCAGGCAGCACTATCCCACGACTCATAACATGAGGGCCTTTGAATTGATTCAACTGGAGACAGCGTTTTCTCACCCTTGGTTTTGACCCAATTTATGATCGTTTTTTGCCATTTAAATTTAGAATATGTGACTCTTAACAACTACAAGAAATAGGTAACAATACATTCGGTCAATTCAGCTGTGGCATTTCTCTTATTTTATTTATGTTGTACTTGAGTTGCTTCAGGCTCAGTAGCTGCATTTAGACCCAAGGTTTCACTACGATCCTAGACTGGACTGAACGCAGAGGCCCCTGTCCATCACTGGCGTCAGTTCGCTCCAGCTCCCGAGGCCAGCCTGTGTAAAATGCACCTGCACAAAACGGCGGTAACACAGCAAGACCTCTCCGTTTTTCCAAATGAGGCTGAACTTCTGAAGAACACCCTCCAGGGGCGAGGCCAAGCGCTGGACGCTTCCCTCCCGGGTCTGCCGTTCCATTTCCTATCATATAAAGCAAATATCAAAAATGTGATTTGAATCTCTCGAAAAATTATCCCTGAAGGACATTACAAGGTGTGGCTCATGTGTGGCTCATCGCCAGCCACTTGCTTCTTTTACAGGCATCGATTAAGTCTCTTTAGCTCACTCTCGACCTGCCGCACACACTGGTGCACAGCCCCTTGGAGAGTGTGTCCAGAGTCCAGAAACTGCAGCCCAACTGCCCCCAAGGTTAATTGAAGTCCCACGAGTGTGTCTAGCGGCCTCTCTTTAACGGAGTGACCCATAAATGTTGGATTTCTGAAACAGTGACATGAAAAAGTGTGTGTGTGACTCATGTCCTTGAGTGACATTTGGTTGTGTTTTTAGAGTTAGAGGAAACTTCCCCAAAAACGTTCTGGGGGAGGGAGGGGGGGAGTTGTGAATGATACAAAAGTGTCACACCTGCCTCAATCAGCCTGCAGGCGTGTTAGCCTGTGGAATATTCTAGCATCTGTCTTGAGAAAGCCTGATTTTGCAATGTAGAGCTGGACTTAGTGCTTTAAAGATGCATTTACAGAGTTACATCCATCAGCCTCAATCAACTGTGATTCCCCAACCACATCAGAATCAGAGGTATCTGCAAATGAAATCTTTAAGCATCTTAAATCTTTAAAAACTAATTTAGTTAATGTTTTACCGTTGCCGATTAAAAGCCCCGTCTGCAATTATATTGGGGCCAGTGATTACAGAGTTCCATGATTTACTTTGCAGTGTGTGTGTGTGTGTGTGTGTGTGTGTGTGCGTGCGTGCGCGCGCGTGTGCGTGCGTGTAGATGTGTGTGTGCCAATGTGTGTGCGGATGTCTGTGCTTGCGTGTTTCAGTAGGAGACAGGAATAGATAGGCAAAAAAAGAGAGATGACGGCCTCTGTTCAGAAGCCTTCGCTTGCATCCTTGTCATTCCCAAGATAATCTCGTCATCGATTTGTAAAAATGCTTGAAAATGAAATGAGTGTCCCTCATCCCACTTAATCAAGAAAGCGTATTGATCAGACTCCTAATGAAGGATCATTTAGATACGGCTGAGAAGAATGGACAGGCTGAGCATATGATGTTGAGTAATAGGATGTCTTTATCTGCAGATCCTTGGATACCAGTAAAAGGTAGCCTGTTATGTCCTCGGAGCAAGGAGAAGCTTCTGAGTGTGTCTTCTGTTTCCAGTCACCTTGCGTAATATTAAGAAGAATTCAAAAATATCTTTTTTGTTGGAACTCATTCTTAAAATTATGTTTTAAACTTTTTTTGTCATTACTTATTCAACATCTACATATCTTGTAGCCATATGTCCACATTTTACAGGCGAAAAGATCCATCGTAGTATAACAATCTGAGTGGATGGGCAGGGCAGCTCTACTGCTTTACAGTAGCGAGTGTGTATGTGTGAGTGTGTGTGTGCGTGCGTGCGTGTGTGCACGTGTGTGTGTGAGACAGAGCAATGGGTATGGTGTCAGTGTGCTCAGAGGCCTCTCAGCATGACTAACAGGATGATAACAGTTCCACTGGGCATACCAGGATCCACTGACGCTGTTGTAACAAAGTTGGGACTTGACAGTCATCCAAACAGGCTTCCCAGTGGATTCCTTCCTGTTTCTTGCTGTGTGGCAGCAGAGAGCTTGGGCAAAGTGGACTTCTTGGCTCCAGAAAGGCCTTCTTGAGAGGCCATTACAGGAAGTAAACTGGCTCAAGCTCCTCCAACAAAATAAGGTTATGGACTTCTCTTTTCTCCCTTCGTTTTCACAGTCCCTCTCGGACGCTTAACTTTGGGCTATCGCCGATTCATCGGTTAGGCAGGTTTGGACAACGCAAAGATTGTCCACTAAATAATTTAGGCTTTATTAGTTTCCGCCCAGTAAAGAGCCTACATCGCACATTAGTGGCAATTTATTATCCTATATGGGGCTTGGTCTGTGTTAAAAATCCAGCTAGTGCTTGTCAAACTGTCATGGAGTGATATAGTACCTCGGTTTAAGGGGGGCTCTAAGAATGCACTCGCAGGCCCAGGCAGTGGATTTTATGTCGGCTGTGATTCAAAAGGTTGAGGCGGTGTTGGGCTGTGTGGGCGTGCGAGGAGGAGCAGCTCCCATTACAGGCCCAAGACCTCCATTTGGGGCTATTCTTGTAATATTTGTGGAGTCATATTAAGGGCTCTCTTAAGTGTGCATTTTTTGATAATTGTGCTGTTGTACTTATTTAGATTTTTTTTAACAGAGCACTCCAGTCTATTCCCAGTTCAATTTCCTCTTTTATCGGACGTTTGAAATATTGATCCCTGACAGATAAAAGCAAACACCATAATCTCACGCCGCCATGTCCCGGAGTGAGTGAGCTAGAAGTGTAAGGGGGGGGGGGTGGGGGGGGGGTGAGAGCGCAAGAGGCGGGGGTGCAACAGGGACCAGTCGCTCCTTCAACCCTCTCTGTTTTGTTTTATTGCGTTTTTTCCGTCAACAGAATTTGCTTACTGTCTGGATCTTTATATGTAAAAACAAGCCTGCCACTGATGGCTTGGTTGTATGACGGATCTCCCTCGGTGTCCCCTACGCCCCTCTTATCTCAGAACACGCACCATCTCCTTCATGTCAAGTTTTTTGCGTACTCACTGCCTACGAGCTCCCTTGTCCGATATTTTTCATCTCCCCTTGAATTTTGCGAATAAGAGGGGCGGCGGTAGGGGCTCCCGGGGTGCTTTCCATGATTGCTGCTGCTTAAACCGCTGTCAGAGCCGCCAGAATAACAGTGATTTATCTCCATAGCAGCTTTATGGAAGTTAGTGTTTTCTGTTAACCTGAGCACTCAAATGCAGCTTGGTGATGCCTCACCGTCACATTAACCTGAATCAATCACCTCTTGATTTTTCCATAAAAGAAAAGCCTGCTGTAAATAACGTTGGGATATTGGCTGACTGCTCTGCACGCACAAAGCCCTGCCGGAGTCTGTGCTGAGCTAGGGATGATCTGATGATATTACTGTTGCCTGTTTTCCAATAGTCCCGGACCAGCATAGTGGTAGTCCTGTGCAAAGTCCTGACTCTGTGATTATTGTTAGTCCTTGTTAAGCGGTTTTCAAAACGATCTCAATCTGGACATTTACACTGAACTGACATGTCATAGACTGTGCTTGAGATCACGTACTGTATGTGACGTACAAACATAACCTTTACTGTTATTATGTCTGTTTAGACAGTGGATTGCATCTGTTTGGATAGCAGTCGCCCACAGTATTTGGAGATGTGTTCGTTTAGGCATGGAAATACTGCAAGATGGGCCTCGATGCTGCCAAACACTGGAGCATTTTGTGGCCTGTTTGCCTTTTTAGCTTTGCAGACATTATTCGAGATTTACTGCAAACATTTGACCAACCAGCCCACTCTATTGACTGCGTTTGACAAGCGTAATCCTTTTCTTCTTTCCAGTCACTTCCATTCAGCGATCAATCAGAGCATCAATGCCGTGCAGACCGCTATGAAGTGCAGGCACAGTGTTCGATCATGAGACAGGCACCTTGTGGGCCCTTTCTCTCTATCTCTCTCTATCTCTCTCTCTATCTCTCCCTCCCCCTACCCCCTCTTTCTCTCTCTATAATATAGTGATTGATTCATCTTCAAAGATATCTTAAGTGGTTGGCCGGGCGTGGTATATAATGCCTTTTTTGTTGTTGACTTCAGCCCTTTTTCTTACCCAAAGAGCAATCCTTTATAACAACACAAAACAACACATCAAAACTCCCCCCCCCTAGAAAAACACGAGGAGCGTCTGATGTAACCTTCACGTCTCTCTGAAGATCTGAGCTTTGATTTGAAAAATGGTGATATAGACAGCCAAGTACAAAGAGAGGGGCACACTTTTAAGATCTCTTTGGAACATTTCACTCTGTGAATTGCACCTTGAACTTACTCTACTTGTTCCTTGTTCTACTTTCTTGCTCCTGAAAACACTCTTCTTATAAGTTGTTCTTATATACTCTCATGTTCTCTGGAAACCTCACGGTTCGCACCCCAAGGCCTCGGTCAGCACCTCCAGGCAACTTCCACATCCTCTACTGGAGGTTCCTCCAGTGCAGTGGAGAGACCTCCATCCACCTTCACTCAACAACAATCACTGCTCTGGAAAGAGACATGGATGGAATAAGTTCTCAACGGGATTTGGTGAGGGACTGAAGGTCACCAATCTGTCCAGTGTCACCCAGTCACCGCGAAGCCACATTGAAACCCTGATCTCTCCCAGATTGGGCTCAGGCTCTGACTCTTACAATACAGCCATGGCAAGGAGCACTTGTTCCTACTAATACATAGATGTAAGTTGAGAGAAGGGGGAGGGAATGCAGCTCCCTTGGAGCAGTATTATAGGAAGTGTAGTAATTAAAGCACAGACAGTGTCACTGACCTCTAGATTGCACCGTGCCGTCTCTTTTGTCCCCGGCTGGGCATCCAGCCTCATTGGGTGAAATTGTATCTTTTCACTTTGGCTCTTTAAAAAAATGTGCGTGGTATTGGGAGTCGGTGAGGCGTGACTTTTCTTCTTCTCTGTCCCCCCTCCACCGCCCACTCCCACCCCCTTCCAATTCTCCACCTCCTCCTCCCTTCCTCTCCATCCCTTCATCCCCCTCTCTTTCTTACTGGGAGGTGGTTCATGAACAGCTGGGTCTCGGGAGATGAGGAGAGGTTACTGAAAGAGGCACTCTGTGTATAATTCGATGATTATCAGGTGTGTGTGGTTGTGTGCGTAGATATATACGTGTGTGTGCGTGTGTCCCTCCATCCCGCCCCTCCTCCAGCTATTGGCAGGTGTCAGGTGACGGGCGGGCCTTGTCACAGACTGTCAGCTGCACCCTGTATGGCAGCAGACACACTGTTCACAGCATTACCATATGAGGATAAGGGACATCACGGCTCGTCTCGGAACTCTCGTGCTGAGCTGCTCTGATAGGCGGAGCGGGGTGAGTCGCTCCTACTGCAGCAAGTTGAAGAAGAAAATCATGGTATCCCAGGCAAGCTGATTTGTGTTGACATCTTTCATATAATTTTCTTGTCAACTACTCATATTTTTTTTTCTTGAATCATCAGCCATTTTTGACTGTTTTTCCCCGCATAGCAGAAAAAACCCCCAACAGGCCTTGAAATAGTCTCTCTCTCTCTCTCTCTATCTCTGTTTTTCTCTTTCTTTCTCTCTCTCTCTCTGTCTTTCTCTCTCTGTCTTTCTCTCTCTCTCTGTCTTTCTCTCTCTCTCTCTCTCTCTCTCTCTCTCTCTCTCTCTCTCTCTCTCTCTCTCTCTCTAACTGACCCTACAAACTCAGTTGACACTGCAAACATGCCTGCTCTAATCTCCCCATGGCTTCTCCTCCCAAAAGGCAAGGCTTGGTAATGGCCAGATCGGTTCTAAGGGGTGGGGGGGTGGCTTCAAAGATGGTCTCGCATTAGCGCTACCTTTAGCATGCTAATTGGTATGCTCCAGCTCTGTGGGGAGGCTGTTTGAGATGGAGGGGGACACGCGGGCTCCGCTCGATCCCTATCAGAGCAGACACGCTGTTCCTGGCCGGCCTGTCACAGCGCGGGGCTGCTCGGTGGGGGTGGGGGTGGGGGGGAGACTGACATGGGGGCCCAACGTCTGTTGGGAATCCTTAAACCTGCCTCTCCGACCCACTTCATTATCTCTGCTGCTCCGTTTGTTGGCCTGCGTGTTCGGACTCCTCTGAGCAGGCTGGTGATAGCAGCAGACCCCTGGGCAGACCCTATCTATCAGCTATGGAAGGAATAGGAATGGAGTTGTAGTAAACTAGAACATTGTGTATTGTTAGCTTTGTGTTTGACCTCACAAGGGCATTGTTAATGTTGAATAGGCCTTTGAATGGAGATATTTAAATAGTTTTTGTTATAAATCACCTAACTGTACCATACCTCAATTGTCTTGTTCTCTGCATAAAGAACAGAAAAACCAGAATAAGACAAACTTTTATAAACTGAATTTGAAAACATTGTAATTACTTTGTCTAAAGGGTGACTGATGCTTATAAAAGCCAAGACATCGAACACTTTTGAAACTTAAAGGAGTCCTTGAAAAGAAAGAAGACATAATACGTTAAACTTTTAAAAGGGCCACGATATACGGCAGTTCAAATCGATAGCATTAGCTTAGCTGTGACAAAATACATAAAAAGAGAATCAATGCTAATAAAGTGAGATCAGACTCACAAGAATGCCTCCACTCCTTGCCTTCACCTCTAGATTTCTCCGTAGCCCACTGTCTTAAACGCAAGCCATGGCCAGCTCTCATTACTGCAGGGCCCAGGTCAATTATCATAGCTATTAACTGATGCCAAGCCCCCTCAACACGGAAAACACCTGCAATTAACACACTCAGACGGTGTTACTCTAGATGTAAATTCACTTGTCCCACCTGTTTATAGTCCCACTCATTCATTTGCTTAAAGACTTGCTTTGTGTTTTAATGAATGTTGTCTGACGTACAAAAGTAGAGCAGGGTTTCTTTTTCACAAAGGTTTTGATAGAAAACAGTGCCTGATTGGAAAATGTTCAATATTACCCAATGAAATTGATCTTCATCTTATGTTTAAATACTATCAAGTCTGAACTGAAAATAAGAATATATTATGTCTTTTGACAACCAGGTCAGTGGACAGAGGTTAGTTGCTCAGCATGTACCTCTAGTATAGTCGGAGCTTGGTAATGGAGTGAGTCTGAAGCATACAGTCAGTTGTTGAGTGCTTTTCTTTTGCCTTGTCATTGCATAGACAAAGAGGCCTCATACCTGACTGGACCTACTGCTCAACCATGTCCCCTCTCTTCAAGCTCAAGCACCTGTTGTCCTCTGCAGTAAACTACAAAACTACCACATGACTTTTAGGAATGAGCTCACATGTCGCTGAGGAGATGGACAAGGCACGTCGGAATGAAAGATCGACTGCTCCCGTTTGATATGAGCTGAAATACAAAAGAGACATTTCTGATGTGTGTAAATCAATTTGGCAAATTCATTGAGTAATTTCTATAATTCAGAATGATCTTTTCAACACTTGTCTATTTACAAAGTATTCAATATTTGGGATCTCTCAGATAGTTTTTATCACTATTATTATTTAGTTAGGGATCAGTTAGGGTTAGAAGGTTAATGTTGAACTTTGTTGCTCTGGACATTTTATTTAGGAACATTGAAAATCAGGTTCTACCTGTACAGCTTTAAATTAAATTGTGTTATTCTATGTCGGGCTGTAAATACAGGTTTGGTCAGTTCACCTATTCTTCTCCCTCAAATGGGCCAACTTTCTACTGTAATGCCAAGATGTATAGTCATCAATGTGTGTGCGAAACAGAACATTTGATCCTGTGTAAGTGTTTTCACACGCAGGCCAGTGGCGGAGCCCGTGCGCGAGACAGTAGACGCACGCAAACACGTGCACGGGGATACTGTTTCAGGCTGTGATCTGGAGCACAGCGCCCCACAGTGGTCACGTGTGGAACCAGAGGCCCCCGTCGGCCACCTCAGCACCCCGCACTACACTTTCCCTTGCACGCCTGCCTGCCCAGAGATCCCGAGGTGAACATTACATTTACATAAAGGTGCAAATGCTTGGGCCCCGATGCCACCGACACTGTTTATCGTTTGATCAGCTATGATTGATGCTCTGTTAATACAAATCTAGCTTAGCGTATTTTCCCTGCCAAGGGACCCATGAAGAGGTTCAATTACAGAGCAATCTCATTAATTCGAGGAGCTGGTTACGGAGGAGGAGAGGACAGCCTCGATTTTTTTCATTCTGGAATGCAGATGTGTAGGGAACATAATTAGTAGATAAGAGTCCTAATTGGAAGCTGCTGTGTGGCTGCAGAGGGTGTAGCCCTCGCTATGTTTTACAAGTTCCACAGTGTGGAAGTACACTTTTTTATATCCTGCTCACACACACGCACCATCCGTCACACACACTTGCCCAGGCGGGAGGGGGGACCCCCCCCTCTGCTGCAACGCCGCATGGAATTGTTAGTGAAAGTGCGTCTGATGAGGAAAATGCACAAGCTCTGGAAATTCTATATCGGTGCTAGAGAAAAGAGATTTGTGTAAAAAGTTTCCAGGGTATAGTGTTTTAATGCCCTCGCTGTATAAAAACAAAATATTGGTATCTTGACTAAGACCTTATTATTTTAGCATGGTATTGTATTTCCCCCAGTCACCGTGTTTGGCTGCGCTGAGTAAGTGTGGTCTGGTAAAGAGGAATAGAATATTTAGATATTCCAGTAAACACACCTGAGTACAGTATCGTCCGGCACTGGCTGGACTGAACATCTTCTTTCGGTTGTGGAAGAATGTGGGGGGCTAACTTCAAACACTCCTGCGTGCCTTTTTAACAGCACCTTTATGGTGTTTTTATGACACAACGCAGGTCTCTCCCCCCCGGCCCTGTCTCCCCGGCCATGTGAAATGTCAGGGCGGTGGACGGCTGGCTGGAGCCCACAGGGGCTGCACTTCCACATATCAAAGGGCCGACCACCCCCTGATCCAGCTAACACAGCCCTTGGTTCATAGGCCCTCGTTAGACAGCCCAGTTATGTAGACCTGCCTGTCTCTCAGCCTCTATGGGGAACCTGCTCTACATAAACAGGCTAGTAGGAGCCCACCCCCACACTCGCCATACGCCCTCCTGCCCCTCTGAAGTCTTTAGAGGGACAGATACGAAACCAACCATACTCCCTGCGGTGGTCTGCTCTCTTCTGTAGTAAGCTGGGGGCAGCCTGCTCCCTCTGGACAGGGGTGTTGGAAGAGTGTGTGCGGGAGGTTAGAGGGTGGGGGGGGGTTGACACGGCTGAGCCAGCCCAGCGTGGTCCCACGGGTGTGGAGGAGGACTGGGAGCCGGAGAGGAGGAGGTGGGACCTCAACAGCTCTGGGTGGCGGATCTGCCCCAGCTGTGCCCATGTGAGGGGAAAAGTGAGCCGGAGGAAGCTCCATTAGTTCCAGGGGAAGGCCTGGCCTTGTGTGGCCCATAGACCTCAGCCCAGTAGAAAAAAAAAAACCCAAGACGCACTGTACCTCTCTGTCTCTCTTTAACACACACTCTCACTGTCTCACCCCAGCCGTGAGATTCAAGTCCAGTTAGAAGCTCAGAACGCAGAGGTCTCAGGACAATGAACAAAGCCTCCCTGACTTACCTGACTCAGCTCATAAAGGAGAATAACAAGTCTGCAGCTCTGTTTTATGATCTTTACATTGTGGCCAATTACCTGAGGGCATTGCCCTGAAAAATAATCTTCAATTAATTATTTTACCCAAGGTTTCCTCATTTGTCCCATGTTTATCCAAGCCAAACAAAGAACCGAATGAGGACATTTAACAATCCAGCTGTATTCAATGACTTTCCTCTGTGAAATACAGTCAGAGAAGAACAGACCTGTATAAATGCTGGTTGGCCAAATCTTCTGATGGGAACATTTAAACACGCGGTCTTTTTGTTACTTTACAATGACATTTCTGACAAATTTTTACAAAACCTACAATAGCAGAACGTTCTCACAAAAATCGGGGAATTTAGAGGGACTTGATGGAGCTACGTAACTGCCTAATTTGAAATAACTTGCCATCAGTGTTTTGCCTGTCCCGTGGAAAGTTCCAGAAGGGGAGAACATATGCTCACATCAAAGCCGTCTTCTGCGATGCTCCTCCCTAAGTGCCACGCCAGTGGTTGATTAATTCACACAGGGTATTGCTTTATAGTTAAACAGCCAGCCAAAATAAGAAAGCAGTCTGTCCCGTATTTGGTCAAGGAGGCACCTCTTTTCCTGGCTTCTGTCCGTCTTGAATAACAGAAAAGAGGAGGAACAACAAAAGCTAATCACTTTTCAGACTTGGCCTTTGTTGTTCAGTGACCCATATCTCTATTAATTACATACGTGGTTTATCTTTCGCACGCCCCCCCAATCCCTACGGCAAGTCTGCTTCCTCTGCAAAAACACTTCAAATGGGACGAGATCTATGTCAGATGTATGGACTTGCCTGCTAGGAGTGGGGGGAGGGGGGGGGGGGGGGGGGGGGGGGGGGGGGGGGCATTACGTTCAGGGGGAACCTAGTTTACAGGCCAGAGTTGAACACAGTGACAACTCAAACTGTAAATACTTGTTAAATGTTTGTTAGTTTTTTTCAGTTTCATGGCTGAAAAGCATTTTTCTCCCCCCATTATAATATTTTTCACTTCCTTACATTTTTCTTTCTTTTGTAACTTTTCAAAACAAGGAACAATGTCTGTTCTTACTGTTGTTCTACATGTTTCCTTGTTCGTCTAGGTCTGATAGGTTATCTTCCTTCCTGGCTGTCTGTTGATCTGTCTGTCTGTGTATACATGTGTACTCAGTGTCTGTGTGTCTGTCTGTCTGGCTGTGTGAGGCAGGGCCCCTGCTGAGCTGTCTGTCAGACCTGACTGCATTGACATTCTGACGGGGCCCGCCGTGGCTCCTCATGTTTTTCAATTAGACGTCACTTTGCCCGCGCCTGTCTGAAAATGAAAGGGCAGGATTGCGATGTTTGTACAAACCTAAAGCCTCTGCTCTAATGTGAAAGTGGTGTCACGCTTTTTTCCAACTGATAAAAAACATTCATTGTTTTGGCCGAGACAAATTCTAAAAGTGACGATGAAACGTATCTTGAAATTATTTAGTACAAAAGATGTGGAACTGTATATGTATTCTACTGCATCAGACAGTAGTATCTTAGCCTGTCCCCTAGTCGGCTGCTACAGTGCTGTGTAGTCAACTCTTTGCCTCCCTGATGTGTGGGGGGGAGAGGAGGGACTGTGGTTGTAGGGGGGGAAAGATGCCAGAGGAGGTTTGGAGAAGCGTATGTAAACCTGTCAAACAGGAGCAGTTTATATTACCCCCCCCCCCACACACACACACACACACTTACATGCACACACACCCACTCCCACCAAACAGGTATTCCCATAGTCCTCTGGGCACCCCAGCCAGTGCCCAGGGGTGGGAGTCAGAGTAAATAACCCAGAAGGCCTGCGATTTCCCAATCACAACAGAGGTGTCATTTACGCCCCCGTCATGGGGTGCGACCGGGGGGCCAGACTGAGCCCTGAGGAGACGCGCTATTGATCCGCCCCGCCAAGAAAGCCAGCTGCCATTAAAGCCATGACAGTGGAACTGTACTGCATCGATCGACTGAGCTGGGGCCTCGGCGGTATTATTTATAGAGGAGCAGAGCTCCATCCACCACTCTCTTATGTCTGATAATTGATGGCAAGTGGGGCCTTGCTTCCTTCCCTGACCCCAGAACACTGAAAGACAGATGGATTACATCTAACACAATTATGATTGATATTATCAGATTACGCCATGCACGACAAGGTAGCTTGTGCTGGCTATGCTGAGCTTTTCACCCTGGCTGTCTGAGGCCTTTTCTTATCCTTCCCTAGTGGAGAGATGATCTAGAAGTGTGTGTGTGTGTGTGTGTGTGTACGTCCACGGCACAACCTTACTATCTTTTTTTAGCTTTGGGCCTCTGAATTAACAGGCCAGGAACTCCCAACCACAGCTCTCGTCCAGAGACCTAACATGTAGATAACTAGTAGATCGTCTCTGCAGCCTCATTATCCCACCCCCCTGCGTAGTAACACATCGGAGTTTTCACCTTCAGTGCTCACAGAGGGCTTTGCAAGGTCTGCTGTGTCTTGAATGTGTGGATAAATTCAAGTTATCAGAAGCAATCTATATCACCCGCTGTTCAGGAGGTGTAAAAATGTATTGGCAGCTGACATTGCCTTGACTTCACATCCAGCTAAGTAATCTAATAAGTTCTGTTGAAATCTCCATCCTGTTTTCCGTCCCATTGATTTGTTTCCCTGAGATTTGTATAAGTCATGGGGTGTAATGATTTGATTGAGCAATTCATATTTAGTGCCAACTCAATGCTTTCGTATTGGTTTTCATGCTGTTTTGCATTTCTCTGGAGCTCTCATCGTATCCTTTTTCTTGATCTGTACAACATGGTTTTGACGCTCAGGTCTGCGAAACCATTTCTATGTTTTCTGTCAAACGACAAGATGACCCCAGAAGCAAACAGCATTATGCTGGTAAGACCTCTTTTTGAAAGCCTAAACGCGAATATTTTCATCATCAAGCCAACCGCTAGTTTGCGTGGCATGCAGTTCGAGTGCATCTTGGCTTCTGTTCGATGTTCCGAAATGAACTGACGTGTGTGTATGTGTTTTCTTTAACATGAGACCTCTATTGTGAAATAGGAAGGCAGGGGAACACAGCCTCCGAGCCAGAGCGCTCCTCAACAGACCTTTCTTGTCCACACTCAATGACCAACATACGCCTCTCAATCCATTTCTTTATGTGTTATTATTATGTGGCTTGCGTTGCCCCCTCCCCCTCCTCCCCCTCTAATTCAATTATTCTGGATAACCATAATGCAATTTGGGCATTGTTTATTAAACTCTCGCTGCACATAACTCTCCTTGTCAAACATGGGAGGTTAAAATGCCAGGCCAGTCTTAAAAGGCTGTCTTTATGTTTCCAAAGTGAAGTTTCTGCCTTCTCCCAAGATCATCTCTACAGAGAATTGAATTAACGTGGCAGTCGGAATAGCTCCCTAAGCTTTAAATTGTAACGACAAGCCTTTTAAAATCCATTTTCTAGTTTCTGATTAGATTTAGCGTTATCATCACTGCAGCACAGATATGTCGGTTCTTCATTCATATTTGAGTGAGGAAAACATAAATCCTACAAATTGGTTCCTGTCTCTTCTTGTTAAACTGATCTAGATTTATGACTCTGGAACAGCACAAACCATCAGACATCACTTGTCCTCACTTCTGTAGCTTCCTAAAAAAATCTGTATTTCATTCAGTATTATTCATAGTAATAACATCAAATTAAATCACACACCTTTTCTACTTATACTACAGGATTATAGAGCAAATAAACAATGAACAGTGAAACACAGGTGCGTCAATTTGAGATGTCAAAGAGTTTCTTATGAGATACAAGAGTTTGCTCAGTTATAAGGGACCAACATGTATCCTAATATACTCTATGTTTATACTAAAGTAACACATTCAATGTGGAGCACCTCTGAAACATGGTTTGTGTTAACCCCTTCACTGGGTTCTATCCCAGTGGAGCAGATGGAAGTTGGAAGCTGCTTTTGTGTGAGTGAGCTGGCAGCCAGTGTTCAAGGTGTGTGTGTGTGTGGGTGGTGTGGGGGGGGGGGGGTGGCTTAAGCTCATGGTCTGGCCCAGGAATGGATAAGGTAGGTGTGGAGCGGGGGGGTGGGGGCAGGGGGCCAGGGGCGGAGGCAGGAAGGTTGTACTGGCCTGGTCCTCGTCCTCTGTCCCCTCCTGCCAAGTGCATTCAACACCTGGAGTCCTGGCTGGGCGCTCTTTGGGCCCTGCAGTATAATGGCTTGTTAAACGGTGCTCAATAGGGCTAATTCACCTGATGAAAAAAGAGAAGAGAAAAAAAAACACAAAATATTGAGTGTCGGGCAAACACAAAAATGTTCCATTCACATGAGGCCCTGCTAGGATTACTATGCAGTTAAGACAGGCCTATATCATGTTAATGTAATGACTTTCAGCTTGTTTGTTTTGATACCCGATTTCATTTTTCACTTTAGCAATGAGGAGAGGCTCTCTCATACGTATGCTTCACATATGGCATATCAAATTACTCATATGTTTTGGCCTATTGTATTGGCGTGTATCATCTTTCTTATATAGCACCTACAACATATGTTGTCCAATTCCTCATGTGTCAAATGCTATTGAACTCACATGAACCCATATTGATACCAGACAGGATATAGACACTAGTCTGACGTCTGTGACTCAGAATGAACTGAATCGTTGTCTGCCACTGTGACAGAAAGCACTCACACCGCTTTGCTCAGGGAAAAAAAAGGCTTTTTGTAGATGTTGTCCTTCACTGCTGCGTGCTGCATTGTGTGGCTTTACAGCAAGTAATGGCTGCAGAGACTAAGAATACACTAAGGCTCTGGGTCAGTGTTCAGCTGAACTGAAGGGAAGTGACAATAACCTGTCCTCCAGTGCTGTCCAGCCATGTCTGCTGAGAAGGCTACTCGACCCTTTCCTGTACTGTGCTGTCCTCTCTCTGAGCATGTCTGTGGTTTCCTCTCACCAGAGGACAGTCTTTGTAGCTCTCTTCAGGAGCAGGAAGTCCATTATGATTGGCGATGAGGTGGTCAGAAAAAGCGAGCGAAGTCAGAAAGACAGAGAGGAACGGTTTTATTCTTCAGAAATGAAGCATAACGCTGCACTAAATAACGGTACACTGACGTCAACCTGGTGAAGCGGCATGTTCACCAATTTCAAGTTGATAGTATAAATAAACATTGCCTAAAGATTGACAATGAGGATGAATCATATATTGCATCAAGATTCAATAACATATTTAATTGAACAGTATTTACGATTAATGCCTACAGTATAGTGTAGGTTTGGGTATAATCGTCTCTTGTATTCTTTACCCAACGACATTATTTTTCAACTTGTAAGTTTTACAATGATAACATCTTCAGGCAGAAATAATTGAACAACGCTTCGAAGTATCTTCTCTCATAATACTACTCCTGTCTCTTTGTGGGTAAAGGCTATCATCAATTGAACCATGACGCTGCCTCCTTCTTAATTGTGTTATACAGTCAAAATGCACTACAATACGTCTTCAACGCTGCTATTGTGCGAATAATTGAACATATCAGTTCGCAGGAGTTAATAAGGTCTAGTTTTGTAATGTAGGAAGCTTACATTGACAAACGGATTGCATTTACTCATTCCTGCCGCGCTTATTATCAGTAACTTGTAATATAAATATGCAAATCTCCTGCTTGAACTTTACAATCTTCAGTTGAGGCTATTCATCTCTTTTAAAGTGTTCATTTGCATCTGAAGAGCATCCATGCATCATGCCGTGTCATTTTGAAAGCAAATATTAATCAATTTTCCGTCGCGATTTGCCCTCAAGCTCTGCGTAACGTGCGATAATGGCACTGTTTCTCTGTCGGGATGAGTCTTCGCGTAGTTCTCTGCTCAAACTCTGAATGATAATTCAAAAAGTGACCTGAGCATTCATCAGAGTCTGAGGCTTGCCTTGCCCTGCCCTGCCCTGAACGAAGTCCATTGTGAGGTTCCGCTATGTGTATTCAGCTATCTATGAGAGCACATTTACATTTACACGGTTCTCCTTCTGTTCAACGGAAATTACATGGAAATTCCCCAGAGCATTTTGGTCTGTCGAAATTTAACAGGTATTTTACCTTTAAAAAAATCAAACATGCCAGTTGGCTGCGTAATAGTTTACTGGCAGTAGGGACTGTGCTTACTGATAATGACTTTGGTTTGGTTCTAGTAATGAGACTTTTCATATCCACCAATTGAGTCATTTGTACTGTAACAACAAGTTGGACAGCTTCAATTTGAGTAGGTATTTAAATGTGTGGGCACACACAAACACACAAGTAGATTGGGTCTGTTAATACCTTGTCAGATCTCTTAAACTGTGATTCCACGAAGTGAATCTTGACAGTTTCATTTCAGAGAGTCAATAAAGTTGGTTGAGTGGGATACTGTTGTGTAATATGACTCTGTCCTTTAAGTATAATCCAACCACACTAATTCACCACAAAACACAGGATCATAATGGCATGCCAACTAGCTGAAAAGCTGTGTCAAATTTATATTGAGAGCCGTGTTGAATGACTCATCAGCATGGCTGCCCTCGGGATCATTAGGATGTTTTGAAAGTAGTGAGATGGATTATATCCACGTGTGTCCATCTGAGTTGTCTGGTCCCCTGGGATGTCACACTCGCTCAGGCATGGTTTTCCACTGAGCCCTGCCTTGTGTGTGTGTCAGCGAGGCCTTGGTACATGGCAGACTGTCATACCTTGTCATACCACATCAGCCCTGGCAAAGGGTCTTGGACAGGCATGTAACAAACCTCGAATTCCTCCTCTTGCAGCGATTGACAGAGTGAAACCAGGAGCTTTTGATAATGCAACCAAATACAAAAGGGACTACATGCAGCAAATACAAGAGCGCCCACATTCTCCCTGAGGTCCCCCACGCCCACGCTGGAGTGTCCGACCTCCAGACAAACGATGATGAAGTGATCCCCCTTCTGAGTTTGACAGGCGCAGCAGACAGCCGCGGGATGGCCCACGCAATAAACGCATCCCTGTGGACGGCACGGGCCACGGAGAGAGAGACGCGCCCAGCTCACTGAGACGGAGCGTTCACAGGGAACACCTCAGCCCATCTCACATCGCATTACCAATCTCTCATTGTTCTGAATGTGATGAATAAGAACATACTATACTCCTAAAGAAGACCAGCGTTTACTTAGGAGACATTTATTCCGACACCATATGGAAGCAAAGAATATCGGTATTGCATGGAACATATAAGGGCCTGTTTCCCAGACACGGATTAAGTTGAGTCCTAAAGCAAGAGACAATTCTATAAAGATTTCTAATGAAAATGTTTTTACTATAGGACTAGGGTTATTCAGTGTCTGGGAAACAGGGCCTTAGTGTTAACAAAGTAAATTCTGTCCAGATTGTCAAACCTTTAAGAACTGTCTTAAAGTGTCATTCCTGACATTGTTGTCTCTTCAGGATGACAGGGCTACTGCCTGGTAAACAATCCTGAATCTAGCTCTGCTTCTCCCTGGGTCTGTTTTAAAAAAAAGCACCTCTAAAACCAAGGTGCATCAGAGAGAACGATGCCTTTTACCTAAATAAAAAAAGGTGTCATTTGCCCCTCCTATAGCGCATCCAATCCCAGTCAAAATCTGTGTGGGGATTCTCAAGCACAGGAAAGAACAGTGTTTTATTTGAAGCAGCGACTGGAAACGTGACGAGGCTGTGGTGAGAGAGGAGGGAGCGAAGAGGTCAAGCATGTAATATCAGAGAGACATGGCACTTGCCACCGGTGAACAATAGCCCCCCGGAGCAGAAAGCATCCACTTCTTTCAACATCAGTCAGCCATTTCTTTTGTTAATTATAGTCATATCGCCGCATTGAAGTCTGGTGTCCCTTAACATATTCCTCTTTATTTTGAGGCTCTTTTTTCTAAGGTAATGGAACGTCAGTTTCTGGCCAATTCTCGCGCATCACAGAGTGTTGATCAAAGTGACCTTTGTCCCTCACCGCTCTTGCAAATCAATACGCACAGTCAACAATTCCTGACGCCAGGCAGCCGCAATATATAATAAATGACAATTCACCATCACAATGGCAAGAGCATATCTGACAACTACTGCTCATGGCAGTCATTTTCACACAATGCCAACCTGTTATGTTCAAAGTGGGATTTATTTGCAGGGCCTGTCTGACATAGGTTGTGATATTACAAGGCCGACTTGGTTAAAGCACAAACACCCCATCTCCCCCAGCCATGCATTCCTGCTTGAGTTTGTCCTGGCAGTTCGCTGACTGAAGGAATGGTATTACAGTTGTAGCATTTTTATTGTTGTTGTCTTTCAGAGGGAGCCTATATCGAAAGCAATTTTCCTCTTAAGGGAGCAAATTGTTCATGGAAAATTGTAACTGCCGTTTGGGATGATTGGCAACGTGTTTTGAGGTCGGGAGCCAGGAATGAAAGGATTTCATACATTGCGGAAGAAGAAGAAAAAATGGTGCGGTGCATATTAAAAGATGTGTTGTGAAAAACGAGTGTGAAATTTCACACGCTCCGGATGAAAATGGCTTCTGTTTTTTCAGGTGGAGGAGAGCTGGAAATCTGATGCGGGCAAGCAAGTACACCCAGGCTAGGAGAGAGAGAGAAAGGCAGGGTATGGTGTTGTTTGGGGTCTAAGAGAGAAGGAGAGAGGAGGAAACAGAAAGAAAGAGAGCGACTGAGTGAAAAAGCCTCTGTAGATGCCAGCTCATTGTGTAAGCCTCACAGTGGGCCATCTTAACCAGTGTGACTGGCCTCTCACTCCATGTTTCACAGCTTTGTAAGGATCAAGAGGATTTGGTTCTTCTGGCAAGCTTCCAGTCACCTGAAACAAAGAGTCTAACTGATGGGAAGTGGACATTTAGGTTCAGAAATACGTTTGGCACTTCTGCTCTGGGCAGAGGTACACACATCCTTCAATCAAGAAGTAAGGATACTCACGTTGAAAAAGACGAGTAAAAGTTTGAGTGCTGACTACACTTTTTCACTCAAGTTAGTATCCATTACAACGACCTGGTTTAGCGTCATGCTGGTTACGTGCCATGTTTGGCTCTGGCCGATCCAAGTTTACCCTCATATATACTGCAGTTTCCTCCTTTTAAACTAAAAAATGAACACTGATAAAGTTAAGTACATTTTTCTCCCACACTGTAAAATATACAAAATGATAAATGTCTGTCACATCACCAAATACATTCAGTATTTGCACGGGGGATTTTTTATGCAAGTATCAAGTGTTATTTTTTCATGGAATAATTTCTTTCCTTTTGGGTTACCTTTAAACAATTAATCAACCTAAAATGAAAAGTTTCCCTGTTGACTTCACATGACTGAGGCCCGTGTGGCAACGTTAATGAATTGCATTTATCCAAGTTGTTACAACATTTTCAATATCACCATTTGGCTTTCAACAGGTCTAGTCCATGTGTAAATCCTGCTCTGTTGGAGCCCTGTGTGTTTCCCCTCCCCTCCCTGCTCTGCCTGGCTCTCTGGCTCTTTTCCCCCTGGGTCTGAGAACCAACAGGTCTCTGCCACTGCTAATTGCCCTGATCCTGACATTTCTCATATTATAGACATAATGAATTATGAAAGTGGCTAAGCTGACACCCCCCCCACACACACACCTTCTCCTCGTCTCCTCCCACACGACCAAATAAACCTGTTTGTTTTGGGTCAGGTCCACCTCATCCATTAGATGTTATTGTTTTTCCTAAACATGGCATTGATTCAATTTAACACCAATCAATTTCGAACGGTTCTGACATTCAGATATGACCTTAAAGCCAGGCGATTCCAGAACTATGATTAGGATTAAACTTCTGCTAATGAGGTGATTTCTCTTCTGCCAGAGCGTCAGACAAGACCCACCAGGGTTGGTCAGTAAAAATTAGATCAATTATTGCAAAGGAAACAGCTTTAACTTGATTACCCCTTGCAGACGCTAATTTGTGTAATTAATAACCTCTCCTCAGCCAGGGCGAGAGCAGTTTATTAATAACAATCTATAGCTGTGCTCCTTAATGAAATGGCATGGGCAGGTCATCTGTTAGGCAGGTAATGTCATAATCAATGGAGCCCAACATGCATGTTAATTAATGCTGTTATTAATTGTTACAGTTAGTGTTGAATGCTACATGCTGTCAGACCCTTTTGTCCTATTATGTATAGCAATCAGTGGATTGGAAATGGCAAATCTAATTAGCCATTCAGCAGTCAGACTGGGACTCCAAATGAGACGATATCAGCTCTGACAGCTGGCAGACGAAGCGCCGCACACACTGGGCGCCGAACAAAACCGCCATTATCCACTAGGCAAGGAACAAGAGGGGAAGGGATGTATCGCAAACTAATAAATACATTCACAGTAGCGGCCTGCCATATCCCACAATGGCCTGATGAAATGGCTGCTTGATGCCATTGTTTGGGTACAAGCAGTGTTTATGCGTTTATCTGTGCATTGGTGGGTGTGCTTAGGCCGTTTCAATCCCAGTCCTAGAGAAAAGAGCTGTCGTGACACACACACTCTCTCTCTCTCTCTCTCTCTCTCTCTCTCTCTCTCTCACTCACACACACACACACACACACACACACACCCTCTTCAGCTGTTTCATTTCTCTGTGTAAGCTTCTGTGTGGAAGAGTTTTCTCTGTTTTTCAGGTGGGCGTTTTTGGTCAACCTTCCCTTGGTCTTGGCTGAGATGCATACAGGCTAGAGATTTGGTGGAAAGTAGATAAGAACTGAACAGAAGCAAAACACACATACATACCTCACATTTCCTCAAAAGGCCATGTGAAAAGCCATCATACTACCCAAACAGGGCTTATCTTGTCTTTGAAGAACCAGAGGTCAATCACTTATGTCTTGACTGAACGTGGTATTCACATAGATCATCTGACTTGAAATAGCACTACTTTTTGATGCATGGCCGTATGTTCTGAACCTTCAAGTCATGGGTTTCATAGCTCTAATGTTATTTGCCTGAATTTCTGCTGTAAGGACATTTGAAAAATGCCCTGAATGAATTCCAAACAGCTTAAACATTGTTTTCTGTTCGACGATTGACCATCACATGAACTTCGGTACATTGATTAGTCATGGTTGCGACCAACATTACAGTGATTTGGAATGAAAGTGAATTTAACATGAAACTCTGTCCGATGTATTGACTTCATAGATTTTTGCGATCTTAACTCTTTCTCATCTTGAGTGCAACAGCAGACAGATGTCTTTGGTGCAAAGGCCTCACGGAACATATAATGGTTGTGTTGGGAGGGCTTTTATGGACAAAGGTTGCTAGGAAGCCTACGCACACACTTTCACTGATACACACGCGCACATTCATATTTGATCAAGAAACCAGCTTGCGTCTCCTTCCAGTGAGCACCTGTAAATAATGCAGTGTCAAAGATGGCTGCCAGGAGGGGATTAGGGAGTGAACAGGTGTATGAGGCTTTTACATACACACACACACACACACCAGTGCCAACTTCCGACCCACCCTCACCCTTCCCACAGGTGCCAGGCTCAGCGTGATGCCCAGAGGGCATGCTGGCCTTTCCTGCTGCCTGTACTGCAGAGTAGTGATGGGCAATAAAAACACTTCACACCTTAAGTGAAAGATACGACTTTAAATATTTTACACACATTCTGCATATGCAGTTTGGCCCACACCTGGCTCTTAGTGGGAGCAACATCTGGTAGCAGTTGCTTTAGAGATAATTCATTCTTCATCCTTCTGACTAGCAAATACCCTCCTACTGAATATCTGGGAAAGGGAGTTGTGTGTTACACAGGTGAAAGCCGACACATGTGTATTGCAGACGGCTGTGGCTATACATACGCATAAGTGACTGCACCTGTTCATTTGAGGAGCAGTAAGGGTTTTACTTGACCTTCAAAACAACTGAACAATGCTTTCGGCTCTCAATAGAATTTATCGACAACAATGGCGCCACTATTAAATCAAATAGAGTTAGTTCAGAGAACATGAGGCTGTGAAATGAAGACATCGAGTAGACCGCTGTCAGTCTTGCTTCAAATAACAGGTCAAATCAGGGTAAAAATGACTGGCTTTAGTTCCATTTAGCAGTTAGCAACCGGGGAATTAAAGTAAACATTGAAGGAAACCACATTACAAAGCTAGATTTGGAGATGGCTCAGTGATTGAATAACTGCAAAGGCAATATGTCCAGCTATAAACATTAGTTTGATTGCCCTGCTTTGACTTCATCAGAATCTGACCTTTGTAGACACTAAATAAAGCCCGTTATCACAATGGAGTTAAAACTCCAGCCTAAGTGGTATATTGGGTTAGCACTGATTGGCTTGAAATTGTACTCTCTCAGCTCCTTTTCATCTTTAGTGTCGGAAATCACTGTTTTCCTGTTGTCTGAATGAGCTTAAACGTTTACCTTGACTCGCTCAGTCTGATGGGTTTTTACCGCTGTCTTTTCCCATGGGAAGAAAAACAGCTTCTGGGTTCAGAGCCGAGTGTCTGCATTCCTGCAGCAGTGGAATCTCTACAGCACCTACAGAAAGGTAGTTGGCAATACATTTAAAACATTGCCCTGTCTTACCCAAGCCAAGCCGCCCTATCCCCATCCTACTTGTGTGAGCATTCACTTTCTAAACAGAGACCTAATGGCAAATGGTATTTCCTGACCGGGTTGTGGTACAGTGTACATTCTGGTCCTTTCCATTGGCAAATGATATTCCCTTAGCAGGTTAGGGTGCATTGTCATTCCTGGCTCAGCCTGATGGCTGGTATTCCCTGAGCAGGGCTGTGGTACAGTGTCATTCTTGGTTGTGCTCATTGGAGGGGTGTGGGTGGGGGAAGGTGGGGGGGTTACCCCAGTGGTGTTGGAGGGACACTGGGCTGTTTATCATAAACACAGTCCTGCCCAGAGAGGTCCATCTGCTTTGATTTTATTTAGCGATTCCCCCTAGGGGCCTTGAGCTGGAGTGAGAATAATAATACTCCAGCCCATCTGCTCCCATAGTACCAGTCCTGGCTAAATTATCGCGCACTACGAGCGGCTGGCATATGCTGTGGCATAAAGCTACAAGAGGGCATTGTGCGCCAGCTGTTGTGTTGACAAATACTTATCTGGCACTTCTGAAGTCAGCTTGCTAAGCTGGTTGCAAGTTTGACTTGAAAACTAAATGGGGGGTAAGGTGTGCAACAGTCACACTGCGGGGGGGGGGCGTGAATGTAGAAGATCAGATGGTATCGCTTCTGGTATCTTTGTTGCTGGGTGTCTTGGGAAATGAGGTCACAGGCTACGGATCTTAATCCAAACAAATAGGCCAGAGAGGTGAATAACAATGACAAGACACAAGTGGTCCAGACTATGATCTTGAGTATCCAGGATAAGATGGGATCTCCTTGACCAGTTCATTTTTTCCTTATGTCCTAACAAATGCCCTTAGAATCTACGTTATCCTAATAATTCACCATTCCACCGTAACTGCTCAGCCTTTGATTTAAGATTTAGGATAGTTTTACAGTCTAGAAGACAGCAGAATACAAATCCTAGTTGCAGGTATGTGTTACTGGTGTGCAGTGTCTGTCCAGGCTGGACCTGTAGCTCTATGACCACAGTCCATCTGTCCAGGCTCTGCTGTTGCCCCTGGGGAGACTCAGACAGGGAGTCCCATCTGCTGTGTGTGTCTGACGGATCAACCAGCACCTAGCGTGCCCCCACGGACACTCCATGCTAATGAGACACACACCTCAGTGACAGGTGCGACCACACTCTCCTGCAGCGGTGACACATAGAAAGTGTAGCGCTTATTACACACACACACACACACACAATAAAGTACCTTTCAAAATGGGTTTTAATTTAGTTAACATTTACAGAAACAGCACAGACATTAATATTCCATCTGTTATATATTTCATACTGTACAGATGCCCAGATCTATGTCCATCTCCATTTCAAAAGACTCGCAGGTTCTCTCCTCGTGGAATACGTCCTTTTCAGTGACGAAGCATTGGAACTGCAGCAGTGCAGAAACAAGCACACACACACACAGTCATGTCCCCTTTAAGGGTCCCTGGGAAAACAATCGTGACGGGGCTGAAGGTTGTAGTCATCTGGTCACCAGCGTTGTACCTTCTTGTTCCTATGTCGTTAGATTAAACTACACCACCCAGCTTGCCACTGGTATTAACATTCAGTAGTATCAATGGGACAGTGTGTACCACAGGAACTCACTTCTCAGACCAGGTGAGAGAGGATCAGGAGTACCAGAAGCTTATACATACTTTTTTTTTCCTTCTTACTTTTTCTTTAGAAAGGGGAATACATATTTGTAAATACATGGATAATTTAGTAAATCCATTTTGTAAATATATGGATTATAATATATAATAAATAATATAGTACAGGTCACAAATTGGTAATTTGCTGATGCATGGTTGGAGAATTAACTACGTCAATGTTTTAGGATCCTTGCAGTAGGGCGTGTCCTGTTTCACTCATGAGTCACAGTTGGTCTTGTCAACTGCAAAGCATGGAGGTTGCAGAAGGCTGAGTTTAACGAACAAAATTATTTAGTTTTAGTTCATTTTTACCCATAAAGACTTTTACAATTGAAATATTCACATCACACTGTTAATTTAGTAACCAGCCTTGACGGCACCTCCAATCAACCCTTGCAAAGATATTCAGTGCTCTGAAACAACCTACAGTTTTATATCCATATGTAAAATATACATTGTACAGACACTGAGGAGGCTGGACAGGGAAAACAACCCAGATCACACAGATCAAAGTATTCTAACTGACTGTAAAGTACTGCACTGTGGGTTAACTGTACTGTCGTGGCTAATGGTACTGATACAGTGGAGCTTGGTACATGGAGGTCCTAGTTGAGCCTGGATGATGGTACACAGTTGGTGGAGGGTGGGAGCACGACACTGTTTCCACACTCAGGAGAGGTTATGGAGAGCTCCCATCTTGTACACTGATTAAGAAAAGCAGGACTCCCCCTCAAGTAGGTAGATGAGGTGACCTCGGTCCTCCTATTAGCACGTCTTGTTTTTGCTGCACATGTTTGGTCAGCCGAGACGGCCTCCCCCCCTCCCCCCTGTTCCCTCTCCACAGGGAGTAAATATTCATCAGGCCTTCCGTTGCTCTGCCGACGGTCGCCACTCAACCATGAGGCACAGGAAGGGCTACGACAGCGAGAAATGTTAAGTCCTATAGTTCGCCACGCAAGAAAATATGTAAAACAAAAACAAAAAACACACACAAAACACTTCAACAAATGCACAGTGCAAATAGGCTTCTTTTTCTCCCTCGCTCCCTCTCTCTCTCCTCTATCTTGTCCACAGTCTCTTCATTTTGTGCCGACTGTGACATAGGTTTTGAGGAGGGGCTGGGAGGGGGGAGGCAACTGGCCTCTTCTCTCCAGCCAGTCTGTGTTGTGTGTGCATCTGGGTCCTGCCCCCAGGCTCCTGAGGCTGGGGGACTGGGGGGGGGGGCTGGAGGGGAGCTGGACGGGGGCTGGAGGGCTCTACTTGTACAGGCTCATGGTAGGGCTCTGGTACATGCACATGTAGGCATCACACAGCAGGCGTCTGGCCTGGCCCTGGATGCTCTTGGGGTCGAGAGCGTGGAGCTCCTCTGGAGTCATCTTTAGGTAGGCCCCCACCTCGGGGCACGGAGACACCTGGGGGATGTTGAAGCCGTTTTGCCCTCCTGGACAAGGACACACATATCAAGAATGTGAGCTTCACTGATAGGGACAAAGCTTCAGTGGAAGATGGAATCTGACCCTATCTTCAACGAGAGTCTATAACTGCTACAACCGACTGAGAAACTGAAGTACATGTCCTTTTTCAAGACTGAAACACAGCGTTTTGCACAAGAAACTGCTATCTTGCTGAGGTCAAAAGGTCATCCAGCGAGGCCCCTTGCAGGACAGATATAGCTATGCACACAGGTCCACTGTCACTGGAGACAAAGAAGGAGTACGTAGAAACAGTCTTGCATGAGTAATGATGTTATCACCTACTTGCCATTCAAACTCAATATTATTTGGATAGTCCATACATTTTAGTCCATGTCATTTAAAAGCAAAGTCAGTCAATTACTTTAGTCAATTTTGAGTTTCAGAGGAGATTTTGCATTCTTAATTTTTTGAAGGGTACCAATGCGTCTGTCTGTCTGTCTGTCTGTCTGTCTGTCTGTCTGTCTGTCTGTCTGTCTCTGTCCACACACACACACACACACACACACACACAATCCATTACAAAGCAAACAAAACAAAAACCACAAAAGGCATCACTTTACACTAAGGTTAGATCAACTAACATGTAACTGCATAGCAATACCTATAGTCAAACACAGCAGGTAGGAATTGCTATGCAATTGTGAGTGGGATAGGTATTACAGAATTGTGAGAAGGCACAGTCTGGAGGAGGGATGGAAGTGGATGTTTTAAAATGGCATTTGAAGGTTGTGTCTTCAAAACAAGATCAATGTTAGCATCCACTGCTGTGTAGTTGCATGGTCGTTCATGTTAACCTTAATGGAAAGTGTTGCCCTGCAGAACAAGTGTGTGGTGACATACCGTCACGATCTGCCATGCTGTCAAAGAACAGCCAGGAGGAGTCAGCGGCGCCGTACTTGACGAAGGCCACGTAATGGCTGGTCTCGATGCAGAGCACGGCGAAGAGCTCCATCCGCTGGCGAGGGAAGCTGCCCTGCCGCCACACACACTCCTGCAGCTCTTTGGGCACGGACAGCTTGCCATGCCGGTGAGCCTTCCTCCTGGGGTGGAGGTGGACCTGAGACCACACACACACACACACACGTACAGATGAGTGTGCACACACAGGATGGATGTTTTGGACTTTGAATTGCTCAGTTAAAACATAACTGTGTGCAACGGGTGATCAAAAACAAAAATTTTCAATCCCTTAAACATGACATTGAAAATATCTTTCAAGCGCTGCTGTGAATGTATTCACTTCACCAAAGTGCTCTAGCAAACTTCTGCAAACTTGAAGAAAGTGTTATTTCTTAGGATTTGTCGCCACCAAGTGGCACATACTGGTACTGCTTTAAAACAGCGAGCCATGGGTGAATTCAGAGCTAGTTTGGATGATATGGTGCACCACCCATCTGACTGGTCTGGTACATGTTTCATGCTTGGAAAACAACACTGCAGGCTGCTCCTGAAAACAATGTTTTACATTTCGATTCTTACTTGAGTATTGCACTTTTCGCAGAACTGTTTGATCTTGCCAGCCGTGATGTCACCATCGTCGTAGCACTCACGGCACTCGTAGAGCGCCAGGCCCCCGCAGATCCGACACTCCCTGGGAGCTGGACACAACACAGGGCTGAGGATCTCTGACTGCCCCCCTCTTCAGAGGCACAAACTGGCCCACAAGGTCTCCTATTACTCACTGTCTTCCAACAGGTCTGTGATGTCGAGCTCGAGCGAGGGGAAGATCTTGTTGAACATCTTGAAGTCCTTGCCGAAGCGAGGCATCTGGATGATGAGGCAGGAGGGCGCCTGGGAGGCGCACACAGACAGAACAAACGCACACACACTGTCATACACTTGTACATGCATCATTTTGCAAACATATTTAAAGGATAGGTAAAGGCACGTCTAAAGACCCCACAGTCCAACAAGTATCTGTCGTATTTTCGTGAGGAACCAATAAACAAAAAATGCCTATGTGCATGTATAACAGCCAGTCCGGTCACCTCAGCAAACTTGAGGTCACTGTTGATGAAAGACCACTCTATGAGCTGCTGGCTGGTGGGAACGCCCACTTTGTCCTTTTTATCCATGAAGATCTGGTAGAAGTAGCAGTCTTGGACCTTCTGCCCTGCCGACCTGAACCCCAGAGACAGAAGTCGTTACGGCAGGCATGGTGGAGACGTGTCGCAGCACAAACACACAGCAGACAGCGACCCCTGCATCAGGGAGCTCCACTGTCAGAAACACCCCAGGGCCGATGAGGCGCATGTGGGACTGACCTCAGTTTGAGTAAGGGGTCTACCCTCAGTATGTGGTGGAACAGGATGTTGAGAAACTCCTCGGGGTCTGCAACCACAAGCACATAGAGCCGTGTGTTTGTCAGCAAGGTATTCCCAGCGTGTGGAAAGATCCTCTGTCAGAAGCAACATACCTTTTTCCTCCGAGGTAAAGCCTGAGGCAGCCTCCACCTTCTCCAGGATCCGCCTCAGTTTCATCACTTTAGTAGCACACACATACCCATGTCTGAAAGGTAGGAGGTGGGGGGGAAAATAATGCTATTCATGCTTGACCAGAGGTATGGGTGTAGCTACAGTATGTAGAGATCATCTTCTCCCAACATCCCCTCCCACACGCCCACTCCTCCACACACGTACATGCGAAGGGGGTTGACTATTTCTGTGCGGAGCAGCTCCTGGGTCTCCCTGTAGTACTCCACATCCGTCTTGGACTTGGGCCTCAGGAGAACTGTGTCGAGGACCGAGCTAAAGGAGAACAGACTGAAGGGTGTGGTGAGGTCCAGAGCAGGGAGACAGGAACGCAGACAGAGGCACCAATGAGCGATGACCACTGACACAAAGTGACTCTCATTGCTTCATACCTGGAAACCTGGAGTTGTTCTGAGGGAACATAAACATTTCGAACTCTGCTCATGCATGCTCTCACCAGAAGAGGGTTGAGTCCAGGTAGCAGGAGTTGTAGTGGCCTTGGATTCCTTTCTTCTTGCCCACCATGATGTCCAGACCATCATTTTCAGTGCGTGGAGGAGTGTTCTCATGCACCACTTCACTCAGGTAACCACCAAACGCTACACACACACAAACAAAACACAATTCCAGTTCAGATCTGAAGTATTTCATACTTCCAAATACCCAACTCTTATTGGCTATTGAGCTTAGTGATGCCAGGAGCTGACCTATGGAGTTGCAGCGTTCGATGGGGTTGGACGAGTGGGGCAGGGAGGGGAAGCGGGAGTCAGGCCGACAGCACTTCAGCTTCACAAACAGGGCCTTCTTAGGCGGGCAGCTGAAGTAGCGTGTTCCCTTGAAGGTACCATCCGTACAGCCTACACACTCTTCCTCCTGGAGGAACAGACGTTATGGCCATTGTCATCAACACTGTAGTCACCTGCTACACCAGCAATGCAACAAAAAAGCAGCTAGATTTGGTGTGTACTTTAAACAAGGCAACAATGAAGTGAATTAGCATGATGGCAGATGATTCAGGGTCGATCCCTCCAGCTCAGCTCAAGGGACTCACCAGCTCTAGGCCAGCCAGAGGCTCCAGCAGCCCCGGAGGCAGGCCCACCCAGCGGATGACCCCGCACAGGGGAGGGTTCTCCTTCACCTCCACCAAGGAGCCCACCTCCAGCCCCGGTACCCCACGTGGGGGGCTGGGAGGCCGCGGGGACGAAGGGGGAGGAGGAGAGGGCTCTGGCTGCTCTCCCATCACCGACTGGACGGAGAGGGAGAGCGGCCCATGACTCATGCTACCATTGGGCCCCGTCTTGCGGCTCAGGCTGAAGGGAAGCGAGTGGAACTTGTTGTCATTGGACAAGGAGGTGGAGGGCGGGGCCCTGGGGGGCGAGGCTTGGTTAAAGTCGGGGGGTGTGTCCGTGAGAGACTTGGCAGGGTCCTCCCCGACTGAGGGAGAAAAACAAATCAAAAAATCATCTCTCATTCCTCAGCTGTTACACTCACAGACAGCATGTATGTGGAGCCATGACATTTTTAGGTCTCGATCAAATTAGCATTTAAATTGACATCCCAAAAGAGAACGTCCCCTTAAACCATTTGCTGTCGTCGTTTTTTTTAAAGGGAAACAAAGCCTAGAACACAGCATAACTCCACATTCATACACACTGTGCAGGCATGTTAGATGCTGTAACCAAGATGGCGTGTTCAGACACCAACATAGCAGAAGAAGAACCACAGGATGTGAACAAGGGAGGCAGGGTAGCAGGAAGTGGAGCATGGTGAGGAGAGGGGGATCTGAGACAGTAGTGGTGAACAGCAGGACAACACCTTAACAGGATCGCCTTCCAATATCAGCTCCAGAACTAGTCTAAACCTAACGTGAGATGAGAAAACAAGATATGAACGGGGGGGAGAAAAAAAAAGTTGTGATAGAAAAAGAGATTTCTAATTACACGATGATTCAACTACATTGATATGATAAAACCCTTGGTATTGACCACATTCAATGTGACTGACTCATGCTGGTGTTTGTGATGACAATCACAGATGGAGAACGGAAGGTCTACCCCTCACCTACACACCCGTCCCATCTACATATCACCCAGGACAATAAAGACACACCTCCTGCCTAACACCTCAGCGCTAAAGGCTTTTAATAAGTTCAGAGGACTGGGTTTATGCATAGGAGTTATCACTAGTAATGCATTATTTCCTTTAGGACCTCGAATAAATGTGTTCTGGGAAGTATGCTTGACTTAAAGGATCATTAAAAGCCTTTAGTGTTCCTGTGAAGACCTTTTCACAACACTATGATGCCATGCAGGAGGACTTGAACGTTGAATGGGAATGAACCAGGACAGGATGAGGGTCTCTGTAGCAAGGTCCTGCTCATTACTACAGATAACTTCTCATCTTTTTAAAACCCCAGTTAAAAGCTACTTAGGTAGCTGCAGGATTGTCATGGCTTTGGTTAATAATAGTAAGTGTTTAACTAAAAACGTTCTGATTACTGGTTGTTGAATGAGTGCTGGTACTGAACTACAAGAGGAAACGGCTAATATTATCCGTCTCCTGAAGCAAGAGCAGGAGAACAGCCGAAGTGAGCCAGGACCTTGCTGTGAAGACAGTGGTGACTGCTTCCTGTTTGAAGACAGTGGCTTCCTGTTTGTCTTTTACCTTCATCAATGTACCAAGTGCTTTTGGACTGCGCTGGGGGATCAACAGAGCTGCCATTTAAAGTATAATAAAACTCAGACTTGCTTCTACTCCCACACTGATGACCTAGGCCTGTAAATAACACAAGTCAGATGGAGAAAGAGGGAAATGAGCAGGTGTGTGTGTGCGAGCGTGTGTGTGTGCGAGCGTGTGCGTGTGTGTGTGTGAGAGAGAGAGAGAGAGTGAACAGAGAGAACTCTGTGTGTGAGAGGGAGGCCAGTGTGAGAGCTGTGTGCGCGCGTGGATGTTTTGCCTCTGTCAAAGCAGTGCAAATGAGAGAGAGGATGGACGAGGCCCAATTACTGAACCATGCAAGAAGCTCACATCAATATCTCTCAAGCCACACGTTTCCCTCTCCATACACCTTCACCTTTTTTTCCACCCAATCACTGTCATTTCTCTCACCATCCTTTTTTGAGCATTTCCAATACACAGTTCACATAACACCCCCTCCTCATTGGTCCCATCTTTTGTCCAGCAGCAGTAATGGCTAGTCATTCACATCAACTGCAGTTATTCCTGTTAGGGTTAGGCTGATGACAGCAGGCAGCACAGCAGTACCTTTGCTCTTTGGTTTGCTTTGGCCAGAGGAAGACTTGTCACTGCCGCTGCCTCTGGGGGCAAAACTGTGCTTTTGCAGCCTTTGGTCCTGCATGGCGTATTCTGCACAGCCCAGAGATACACTCACAATTAGAGGCATAACACTCCCCTCTAGGACACATTGCTAGCTACTGTAAGCATCCACATTAGGAGACACTGTTGTTGTATCAATGTAGTTTATGGAATGAAAGCTAGCTCTGGAGACTTGTCAGAGGGCATTGAATCAATATGAATTACTCTAAAGTGTGTGAGGGGAGGTACTGGAGAACTTTCTAAATGTCCTGTTGTCAGAACCAAGTAAGTGAAAACACGCCGGTCATACAATCCACTAAACTGTCCACGGACGCAACAGCTTTCAGAGTAACTAAAGAACACAGAATAAGCGCAAGTTCTCAGGTTTGAAAGACCAAAGAGGCTATAAAAGAAGAGAATGCATTAGTGGCCCCCCATACATTTCAAGTGCATCCAAGCAGAAGCATCTAGAGAAACGTTGGTGGGGAGGACGGGCAGCCAGGCAGCGCACATAAACAAATCAATAAGCCAATGGGGAGAACAAAGAGGCTGAGCATCTCACTTGACTTTCAAACACAAGGCAGGCTATTACACAAAAGAGCCTCTGTGCATTCTACCAGTGGCCCACAAACAGAGGACGCACAGAGAGACCCAACCTAACGCCCACTGCTCACACGGCTAGACTCGCTGCATTGGGCTCCAAGAACACAACAACTCAATACCACATCAGTATTTGATTCTAGGAATTTCCCCCCACCCCCACCCCCTCCCCTCCTTCGCAAAAATGTAAACGGTTCAGAAATCGCAGCCGGACTCACCTGGCATTACGTCACAGATGGGAACGAGGCGAGTGTGCTCCAAGCTGGCGAAATTACATAGGAGCTTCCCATCGAAAACACCATCCCAGTCCCCGATAGGATTGTCCTGGAAGAGCGGAAGAGAGCAGCACCTTATTACCCCCGCGGGCGTTCCTCATCTCCCCAAAGCGCTACTTACGGTCCCAGCCCTGTTATTACAGCACAGCTCATCTCCACCCTGATGATGGGCCTGCCTTCGCGCTCCCCCGGCAGCGCCCTCTCCCCCCTCCCCTCCCCTCGGTCCAAACAGTCCAAAGTGGCTTATTTCCCTACGGGGTCAAAGTCCCTGCTCCACCAGTCTAATCTCAGCAGGGTGGATGAACAGTTCTGTTGCTGCTCTGTGCTTGGGGGAGGAGGCTGGTTGGCTGGCTGCTTGCAGGGAGGAGGTGATCTGACCAGTGGGCTCTCCTCAGCTGCTCGCTGGCCCCATGCCACGCTGTTGGTCATACAGCAAGGCTGGGTATCTACCTCACTCCTCCGCGTGACTGACTACTGGCCTTTGTGCAAGTGGTCTGGACCAAGTAAGTAGGCTGCTGGCTAGTGGAATGCCTCGCTTCTGAGTTGAAATATTTTTGTCCAACTGCCATCTGATTCCATTAGCAACAGTAAACAAGGGTGTAAACACCTGATGCTGCGTAAACACATCATTCATCGTAACCCAGCTGTCTTGTACACGCACTTCTACAAACTATTACTACCCTGTTAAAACTATCATTTAACTTCAAACAAAGGCACAGCAGAATTGTTTTAATGTGTTCTATCATTCCTATTCCATTATCATTGCATTTGGCAAACTAAACATTACACGTATTACCGTAACTAAGGTAGCATGTCATCAACAATTCTTAACTCAAACTAACTCCAGAAACAGACTGAAGAGAACATGCGTGAGAGAGAGTGTGTGTGTACCGGGGGGTTGGCATAGTCTTACCATGTCAACGCCCACATAGTATCCCAGACTCTCGTTGCCAGGCAGCAGGTCACAGAAGATGATGGTTCCCCTCTCTGGCCCCTCCCTGGTCTGCACCAGCACCCTGGAGTTAATCTCTAGAGGGGGGAAGTCCTGCTCCTCTTCTACTAGCGTCACGTGGTCCACCTCCAACTCGCCTTCTTCCTCATCCTCCCACAGCTCAAGCTTGTCCAGGGCCACAAACACGCCGCACTCGTCCTCGCAGCGGAACAGCTGCCGCCCCTGGTAGGAGCCCTCAGTGAAGCCCTGGCCCCGGCCCTCCTCCTAGCAGATGGGGAGGGAGAGGTGGATTGTCATAACAGAGGGAGAGGATGCTAACGCTATGCTCAAGCTGCTGGCTCAGCACTCTGCAGGGGAGGGAAGTCAACATCGTACAGCTGGAGGAGAGGGGTGGTGATCGATTACTGCGGAGGGCACAAACAGCTTGCTCCAAATGTTTCATTGCAGAGTATTTCTGCGCACCTCTAAATAATGATTGCAATCAAGCCAAAGCCTACACGTCTCACGTGACGAACTATGTGAACACTGAGAAACACACATGGAAACAGCCAGGAGATGAAGGAGAAGGTCTATTGAGTAATATGAATTTGATAAGAGGCATTTGGGTTAATCAGGGTGTTGATCTGAAACACATGAATGTGCAAGACACTTTCCACTGAACAAGGGTCAGGCAGCTAGTCCTACTTGGCCCACTCCTACAGCCCACAACTGGACTCCAAGGAATAAGTACAACATTGTACTCTCTTCAACAGCCCTTTGTAGCTCTATACTTTACTGCACAATGTCTTGCAAGAGATACTCAACTCACAAGACCATTGCAAAGAACTGTCTGTAAACACACACATGAACACGGTCATGGAAAACACAACACAAAGTTACAGAGGTAAAGACGACTTCCGGATTCTCACCAACAATTCCACGCCGAACCAGATTCCCGAGAGCGCCCGGTCGGGCAGGAGGGAGCCCTTGAAGCGGACCACCCCTGGCAGAGATTCGTCCCCCGACCGGAGCTGCACGCGCACCTTAGACCCGCAGTCGATGTCGCGGGCGCGCTCCAGGCGAGACTTGTTGCAGAGCAGAGCGTAGCGCTCCTCGCAGTTGGTGATGGGGAAGAGCAGCTCGGCTAGCTTCTCATCCAGCTCCAGCAAGTCCCTCTCGTCCAGGCTCAGCACCACGTTGGTCTGGTCCAGGACTCGCAGACTCCTCTTACCCTTGCTGGGGGGCAGTGTGCGGCCCATGCTGTTGCGCTCCTGGCAGGCCTGGCCCAGGCTGCCACGGGGGATCCTCAGGGTCTTCTGGGCAGGTTTCTCCACTGTACACTCCTTCACTACCATGTAGAAGCGCCAGTCCTCCCTAAAGCCCCCGCTGGGCTTCTCCTGGCTCCACAGCACAGAGCTCATGGCTGAGGATGGGGATGGGGCATAGCAAGGCTGAGAAACTCCAGTGGGGAAGGCAGGTCACACAGAGCACAGTGAGGGGTCGGCTCACAGGATCCTAGCCTGGAGTTCCCTCATGATCTCTCAACTGGCTGCTTGCATGGTCCACACCACGCCCACGGAAACCCAAGCTGGACAGGTCTGTCTGAGTATCTGAAATACAAATTCAGTCAATAACATTCACCAATACAGACCTCCAAGCTGTTTCATAAGAAGACAAAAAAAGTGGTTTGATGTAATATGCAGAGACAAAATGCCACAAGCCTAAGATTGTAATCAAACTCACTGATCAGACTGACACTAATTTGAAAGTAGCTCTTGCATGGTATGAAAATAACACTGACATATTGCACACAATACACCACTTCAGGGGGAAACATTATAGTACAAGAATTAGCCACGCCAATATTACAAAACAATTTGGGGACAGAAGATTATCCTCTAAAGATTTTAAAAAAAAGCTATTCTGAGCAAGTAATTATTCAAACATACAGGACATACATGACTCGCATTGTTTTTTTAAACATTGGGATTTCCCCTACTAAGAGAAGGATAGGCAAATAGTCGGAGGAAGGGCACTGTGTGTCGAATTCAAAACACTAAATTCCTTCCTGTTATCAGACAGTAACAGGGTCAACTGAATCTGAAGGAGCTACGTATTTCCGACCATCCAGCCACAAGGTTGACGTTGCCTTTTTGTGTAAACAGTAGGTTGCAACTAGATAGAGACTAATGGATGGCTACATGTATGACACTACATGTGCCATTACAACAGGAACACACAGGACACATTCTATGAGACACTTGAAAAGCAGCGAGACTGAAAATGAAACAGCATTCTAGATGGATAGCAAAAACCAAAAATCCCAATTTCCCTTTCTACTGTACATACACTTAACGTGCATAGACTCACTTAACATACATACACTTAAAGCAGTGTATACGTAAAGAGTCAGCTAGCTTTGACGACAGCTATGGTTTTCTACGAGAAGACAAGGGATGTCCTAGCTAGGTTAGCAATATTATGTTCAGCAGACGTTGCAATACCCATCAGTGACATCATTACACAAACCAGGCAGTCAGCTGGCAGTGATTCTAGATTCTGCCTGGAATTTAAGTTGAATGTGTCACTTCCCAGCACGTACCATTGTTTATAAAAAACTGAATGCTGACTGTATATTCATAAACGGTACGACTATGTTAGCCAGTGACCGTAACGCCCTTTCATTGACCAACCTGAGCTTTTTAGTTACAAAAAATAGCTAGTTGCTATCTCGATAGCAACACTTAGGTTTGGAGAAATGCTTAAGACCATGTATTGCTACCACCAGGAGGAAAAACACGCAATCGAAAGTGTTTAGTGTTAGGCTATATTTCCTTACCTTATATCGATAATTTGTGTTTTCAGTCCAGAGATTTATAATTTTCACGTGTTCATTTCAACTGAGTATCAACCAATGTGCTGAAAGCTCACTAGCGGGGTTAGCCGTGGACAATGTTACCTAACTAGCTAGGTAAGATGCTAGCTCGCTGTCAAAGCCAGAACTGTCAACCACGAAAAAAGCTAACGCCGCGTTAGCCACCTAGCAATACAGCACTACAAAGCTATACAGCACCAAATGTAGCTAACCACCGAGCTAGTTTAAGCGTTATAACTGGGAATACGTTATAGCAATACGTCCTTGTAAATAAACTGATTTAAATTACATATAAACAAAACCATGATTTAGAAAAAAAGGAACCGAAATTATTTATAGGACCACTGGCCCAACCAAACTTAACTCTGTTCATTTACGTTTCCTCAATCGTGAGTCATTGGTCAATCATTGCTATTTCGGGTCGTAATAGGTTACGCCTCTTGTCACAGGGTAAGTCCCACCCCCTGGGGTTTTCCCAAGAGTTAGATTGAGACGTAGCCGCAACTGCGATTGGGCTTTTGAGCTATCGCATGATGCAAATAGTAAATTATGTAGGCCTACAAACTATTTTTATAAAATTTCCCCTCAGTAAACCTATCATGAAAGCTTTCATAGGTTTAATATGTTGTTGTATGCATACATTAGGCACAGTTGTAGATCAGAAAAGCATATTGAGAGATTTTATTACACTTTTGCATTCTTCATTACAACAATAAACCAACACAGGATGTAGGCTACACTCTAAACTTTGTCTACAGTTAAAACCTACTACCAAAAATTTAACCTGTGTCACTTCTTACACACATAAAACACATATGTTTTGAAAACCCAAGAAGCTTTCACAAATATTGTTATGTAGCAAAAAAAGTTTAAATAAAAGTTTAAATAAATAGCAGGCACCAATATTTTTTTTTACCGTTGTCTGGGGCACTTAATCTACTGGATTTAATCAGAACGTTAGTCGGGACTCTCTGAGAGTCAACTCCTCAACCTCCTCTGGACTCAGCTCGTTACCTCTCAACCTGACAGAAGAAACAGCCAATCAGTTGAATTCACACACAGTTTACTCACTGGTTTAATGATCCCGTATTCTCACATGGATTATATGAACACATGTATTTAACAAAACCAGAATAATCTGTTCATTATATATATATATATATATATATATATATATATACATACACACAAACATACGTATGTACATACGTACGTACGTGCGTACATACCTGCCCACACACGTAAGTGATCTTATAATCACTGATTTACATACCACACTGCCTCCACACTACTGTTGCTTTTAAGAGCTTGAATCAGGTATTCTATCCCCGTTTTGGTGATGCAGTTCTTTGTTAACCTACAGAGAAAATAATAATAATAACGAAATGCAAAGATCTGTGATAAAAAAACATCCTGTTTCATACGTATACATCCTTTCTACTCACCACAACTCCTTTAATGTGTTGCTTTTCATTATGACTTGGGCCAGTGCACAGGCTCCTGCACTACCAACATCATTCTCTACCAAACTGTCATGGGAGACAACAGCTTATGAATGTACCACTGCAACCTTAACCTGCCTACTTCTAGGTACTTTGACGACCATAGAGTATGTAAAATGGCACACGCAATACTGGTACTTGTTAACTTGTCATTAGAGTTCTGGGACATGATTTATGAGTGTATTGTTACCTAAGCCACACCAGTGTCTTGCTGTTTTCCAGGGCTTTGGCAATGGCCTCTGCTCCAACATCCCCAATCTTGTTCCCCCAAAGCCTGAGAACATATGGATAATGAAATGGTGAAACAATTATAAAAAAGGCACAACATAATAAGTCTTTGAAAGCCTCAGTCATTATTTAATTATTCTTTAAATGGTGAGAAAGATCCAAAGTAATCTTACCCTAAAAACTGCAGTGACTGATTGCACTTCAGTCCTTCAGCTAGTTGCTTTGCCCCTTCTTCTGTGATGTTGTTATTTCCCAGCCTTTAACAAGGATTCAGAGATCAAGTCAGAATGACAGCAAGAGGTTGGTGTAATTTAATCACCAATCCAATACAACTGCGTCAAACAATCTGCAGACCTGAGGGAGAGGAAATTCTGTTTGGTCTTCAGGAGTTGAGCAAAGTGCTTTGTGCAGTCGTCTGTAAGCTTGTTGTTGAAGAGGCTTTGAAAGATGGAAGATTAATTCCAATATGAACCAATTCATAATTGGATACTTTTAATAAAAGATCTGTAAATTATAACAAAGACACTCACGCAATCTTTTGGAAGCTTTCACACTGAATACCCTTCTCAATCAGTTTTCGGATTCCTTCATCTGATATGTTGTTGTTTCTGAGACTAATGGTGTAAAGAGAAAGACAAGAATCATGTTGGCAACTGTTTGGTGATTCTGTCTGGTGATCTATTAACTTTAATTTACATCAAATGTATGACTTCCCCAGCACAGCTTTCCTATTTCCTTGTAAGTCACTTACTACAGGGAGCCACACACATGCAGGCAAGGAAGTAGCTGCTCCACACCGACATCACCCACAGAATTATAGTCCAACTGGAGCCCCACTGGGCTCCTCAGGTGCTGGAGCACGTAAGCCAAGGCAGTGCACTCCACAGGACCAATGTTACAGTAGGTCAGCTTCAGATGCTCCACCTCCAGTTTCGCCATCGTTCCTCTGGCAATCTTCCTTTCCTGCATCTCATAAATGCATTTGATGAGCCACACAAAGCTTGGCATGGCGTGCATGCTCTTTTTTTCCCCGTCCACTGGGCGGGGGATGGACTTGAAGTGCTGGTGCATGCTTCTAGACAGACACTTGAACACCTGCTTACACTTCCTGTCCAAGGATGGTGACGGGCAGCATTGCAGCATGAGGCCAGTGTGGCGTTGAGAAAGAAGCCCTGAAACGAAAGTGGCGGTTATCTGAAGGTTGGGTGTGTCTGCTCTGAGAGCAGCCTCTGACATGCCCTCTTGTTGGCATGTGGAGGCCCAGCAGGGCCGCAGACATGCCGTAGTAAGGCCTGGCGGCTCTCTTTCCTGGGGTTGAAAGAGCTTTGAGATGGTAGAGGCATTATTATGGCTGACAATAACGTAGATTGCAGCAAAGAAACACTGCATGGTGACATGAAGGAACTCGTAGTGTTTGCAACTCATAGAGGAAAGGTCCTTGCTGTTGATTAGGAAGCCCATAGATATGTCTTCTTCAGTCACCCCACATCTTTGCAGCTCTGTCCCTGAGAAGACATAACAGGAGGTCTCAATGCCCTCTAAGGATAGCTGTCCAAGATGTTGTATGGTCTCCAGGTGATTGTGTAGCCAAGCATCCCCTACAGATCTGTTCTGCGATTGACAGCGCTGGAAAAAGTGCTGCAAGATCATCAAGTAAACATCTGTGATGGTCTGAGGACTACCTCCTCCACAGCCCAGCAGCTCCTTGTAGCACTTGGAAACAATCCAACAGAAGACAGGTTTATGGCAGAGACCCAGTAGCGTTGAGTTGCTCTTTAGTGACTGAAGGACCCTTGTGGCCACTGTGGGGTCTCGATGGTGCTTCCTTACAAAGGCATCAATCCCATCTGGCGAGAAGCCCTTAAGAAGAACCTCCTTGCTCAGATATCTCTTTAGAGCAGGGCTCACAGCCTCCGGCCGACTGGTCACCACCTTACGTACCCCCTTCATCAGGGTACCCTGGAGCAGGTTGAATAGAAGGGTGGACACAGGGGCAGACTGGGTTGGGCTGCAATGTCTCCTCTCATCTGAGAAATTCTGTTTGAGTTCATCCAGGCCGTCCAGCGTGAAAAGTATCAAGTGTGGGTGGTCCAGGATGAACTGGAAGATAAGATCCTGGTCCTGGTCAGGCCAGCAGCAGTGAAGGAAGAGCAGCTCCTTCAGGGACAGTTCCCTCTGTTCAGAGTTAAGTCTGCGACAACTGAATGGAAAGAGCAGTTGGAAGCCCTGCAGAGCAACTCCCTTTGCCCACTGCAGATGGATTCTCTGAAGAAGGGTGCTCTTCCCACTACCTGCCTCCCCAGACACCAGCACTGTGTCGGCATGCTCGTTCAAGGCTCCCACCATTCCGACAATGTCCTCAAGGCCCAAAGCTCTCTGGGCCTCAGTGCATCCGTGACCCAGCTCCACGTCACCTTCGGTGTAAATGTCATCCAGGGATAGACTACAGGTGCCATCGTATGTGCTGAGAATATGAGACTGGGCTGACACAGAGCTACGGAGCTTTTTCTGGTACTGCAAGCACTCTATAAGAACACAGACATTTAAGAGTTTGCATGGGAACAAGCACACATTGACAATAAATGTTTCAGGGAAGTGCAATAATGTACCTGTAGGAAGTTTCCACTCTTGGTCAGTTAGTGAGTGAGGCTTCTCTTCTCTTTGAATGTATTGGAGAAGGACCTGAGCTGCAGGCTCCCCCTTTGAACCAACCAGGTCAAGCAACCGCCTTGCCTACGAGACAAAATACATTTTTAACCAATAATGCGTTGCTTCAAAGACTCAAAGACCCCATCTCCGTCCTGTCTACTTACCTGTTGAGATGGGGTGTGAACACGCAGCTGCACTTCATCATAATCACACACCGTAAAGCTGCCCACATCAAGCAGGACCCTGAGAGCTTCATCAATACAGTCCCTTAGTCTTTTTACAAGACCAGGTCTCTCTGACAGAAGGATCTGGGTTGCAGAGTCAGGTTTCCTCCTAGACTGTTCTAGATCCGAATCATCACAGTGTCCAAAGCACAGCCCAGCTCTTTGAACCTCAGGAAGGACCTGTCTGATTGAAGTCAAGAGGAGCACACATGCTTCCTCTCCCTTTGTGTAGACCAAGTCCAGTAACTCTCTGACGTTAGAGCACAGGGGTCTGCAAGGTACCTGGACAGTCTGGTAGTCCTCCCAAACCAGAGTACCAGTAGCCAAGAGCAAGTCCAGCACACTCTCCAGGCTCTCAGAAGTCCCACTACTGCACAGGGTCTGTAGCAGCTCAGCTCTCTGTCTTAGCACCAACTGCTGGGCACTCATATCTCCTCATGTTCCTGGGCAAAGCTTAACACAACGTGCAGTCTCATTTCCGAACTGGAGGCTTCATGCTACAGCTGCCACCATCACAAAATGAATTCTTAAATCATCTGACAGAACCTGTCAAGAAACTTGATTTATTACTAAATTTGTGAGACTAAAACATCTATGCATATAGATCATCAATTGTCTCTACACATACAAAAAAGGAACTGGAACTGGAATAACGACATGAACATGACATGCCATTATCAGATCGTAGTTAAGATATGAAAAGTTCATTCCCAATTGATAAACGTCCAGACAGTGTATCTAATGCTTAGAGAGGCATATACCAATGCCGCTGTCTACAGTTTACCTACACGGTATGATAATCGGTACACATGCAATATGCCACTTAAAATCCTGTCAAATTTAAATACGTTCTACATTGAACTGATTATCATACCGAGGCTTTGATAAAGACGACTTACATGAGTCGATATCTCCAATGGTGCTCTTTTTAACTCCTTCTGAGAACTTTTTACAGAAACGTTGGCAAACGTACACAGCCTATTTATCACTGTTTTACTTTTGTAGACTTCCTCATTCTTGTAAAGTCTTACATCATAGGGTTTACTTGTTTATCCGGGGAATTCAAATAATTGCGTTAGCCTTTGTGTTCTTGTACCCTCTTTGATGTAACGAAATCATCTTTGCGTTTCAAAATGTGAAAAAAAAACTATAAACTTTTTATCACGTTGTTTGCAACGCCAGGGATGGCACTGCACTAGTTCTGGTATTGAGGTCTTTGTTCCTCCTATATTGTTTAAATATTCTAAACGACAGGCGGAAATGTCACATACGTTTACCTCATTCTATAGGGTATTATGTTGATGTGTAGCCTATATATATATATACGACACGGTTTCATTCCTGGGGCGTTTATAAGATGCAGGTTGCATCTTTCTTTCCGTATTTAGTCTACACATGGCGAATCTTAAAATATAAATCCGTCAGTCGAGACCCTTTCCAATAATTACTAAATCGCTGTTTCACTTATCTGTAGATTGCCATTTAACTGTCATCGTGTAACTATGAAAGCATTCGTTAGAGAACATTGTTATACATACACGCACGAAAACAGCAGACAAGAAAGAGCCAATTTGTACATGTGGGTTTATGTTGCCTAAATAATGTTTTGAAGTCTGGAGATTTGATTGCTCAGTCGAGTAAAAAAAGAAAGAAAAGAAGATCGTTTAAAGATGCAGGTTATGGTTTAGTTTGGTTGCAGTAGCATAAACTAGCCACTTGAGGGAACCATGGTGTAAAACAAGTTGACCGGTGAAAAGCGATGGACCATGCTTTTCTGTCTACTCGGTGAAGATTCCCCTTACTGTAATCTCGTCCATGTCAGTCACTTGCCATTAACTATACGCTTCAAACGTTTTACAGAACTCAAGCACTAAAGCAACCCTTTCAGAAGTTATGAGGAGGATGTTTATTCCTCCTCGTATCATCTCCACAGGGTTCCCCGTGATCACTTTCCAAGACATTTAGACAGTTAATTGTCAGTGGGCTAATTGGGACGTCTTTGATGTCTGAGAACGATTCCAATGCAAGCCGTTCCGTCTCGTAGCTAATGTGTTTGAATTAATTTGCTCAGAATAAACAGAGTAGGCTGTCCTTGGTGAAAATCGTATTTCTACAAACAGTATGCAGCTGAGGTGTGAGAGAAACAGGACGGCATAATAGTTTATAGCTCTTGAGACTGTGTAGCCATCATGCTGTGTTTCTGATGTAATCTTGAAGGAGCTCATAAAACACTGGAAAATACAGCGTATTGTGATTTCCATCCACCCCTCATACTAACTTTGATCTGACAAATAAAATACAACTAATAAATAAATAAGAAACAGATTTTTGGACTGTCTGTTGTTTTATTATTATTACATTATTGTTTCCTCCTGTGTGCCATGATTGGTACATTGTGGTTTTTCATTATAGTCAGTGGGAGGAAATCTTCAAACGTCAGACAAAGGAAGGAGTAGCCTAATAAAAGGCGGACTGGAGAATAACTTTTCTAAATTTGGTTTACTTCTAAATCTTCCATCCAGGCAGACCTACCACAGGGAGTACTAATTCAGTGTCACACATCTTTTGTCACATATTCCTTTTAACCAACTAGAACACTGTAGAGACATGGGTTTCATTATACATTTATTGAACAAGGCAAATCTGACTCCCCCATCTCCAACTAGGCCATAGAGCATCTATCTACCGCAGATGGTTATATCCCACTCATATAAAAGATGATTGAATCTGGTCCACAATGTTGTAGCTGGAATAATCCTCTAAGTCACCCTGAGAAAAACGTGGGAGATGCAGAGAGGAGAGGATGTGAGGCAGAGATGCTGTTCAGTTTTTCACAGTATCCAGGGCTAAATCCCAACATGGCGGAAATGTTCATCAACATGGGGTTTCTTGAACATTTAAGTCTTACTCCATATGGACTCGATTCAGATCGTGCTGTACTAAATCTGCTGGAGGGCAGTATATATCTTTGCTCCACGCAGCCGCCTCAACCTGGTGGCAATGAATAACGTGGACCTGTACTGGTCCTCCTGGCTGACAGCAATGAATAACCTGGCTCAACACAGCCATTTCATCATCGCAAATTCTTTCTCTCAAAGATATCAAAAGCACATGTGGTGAGCTCAACATCAGGCCAGGTGCTCTGTGTGGATGTGTGTGTGTGGGACCTACACGGACCAGACACCTTACCCAGATAAGACTGGGCTAATAACAAGCCTATCTAGACGCACATTCATGTTTGACTTTCAGAAGATTACTACAGTAGATAGATTACCATGATCACCACTTGTAGAAGTAATTCAACGGGGACAGAAACTGGGGTTGACTTAAAACAGATATGATATGATTCAGATGTTAAAATAAGGAAAGGGAGTAACTGGCCTATACAAAGTATAATAAAGTAAAAACATTGATTTATCTCCGTCTGGCCCATTACAGGGCTTTCTCATTGTTTCAAAGCAGTCACTTACGTCACACAGTTTCAGGCCACACACTTCTAATCCCAGGACAAGCCTAAAGTTGCTGCTTTTCCAAATAATGCCTTCTTGTAATGTCATTCACGGTCAAATAGTGCACAGGAATGTTCACAGGAATGTAGTCTAAAATCTATCAGGTGCTTCATCCCTGTGTAAAAGAAGAGGAGATCATTAGAATCCAAACTTGGTAGTGCAAGATATGCGGTGGTGGTTTGCAGTCTTTTATTGATAAATGTTGATATGATTTACCAATTAGAGAGGTCTTTCCATGGCTAGCGGGGGACGAGGCACTTAGAAAAGGAACCGGAAAGAACCCATTTAAAGGTTAGAGACTGCGGGAGTGTGCATGTGCGTGTGTGTGCGTGCATGGCCGTGTGTGTGGGGGTGTGTGTGTCAATCAGGAATTAATTGACAGGAAGATTAAAGCTTACATCTGAGAGTCGTGGGAGTTTTTTTTCGAGGGGGAGGGGGGAGGTAGTAAAGTAGAAGAAGCCCAGTCTTCAGCGCCTGCCTGGGGTTTTGGGGTGCGGCGCTCAAGGTTGGCCTGGGGCCCCTGCTGGGCACGTGCTGTCTGAGATGGGTCCTACTTGTTGGACATTCATTATCAAACTCTGTTTGCTCCTTTCATCTGCAGCACTCCGCAGCACTCAACGTAAACTACAGAGGCACCTTGCAGCTTGACATCTCTCCATTCATGCTGTACCTTAAACAGCATGCTGCCACATCAAAGCGGCACGGCTGCCTTTGATGTTGCAAAAAGAAAGAGGCCCAATGATCCACTAAAACCAATGCAACTTTTTGGAGCTCCCTCTTATTCATCTTCAAGCCCACTTTCTTTGAGAAGGTTTCTCCTGCTTCAGAAGAACCTCTGTTCTTCTGTCCCCGAAAGTCCGGACTTTTAATTGGGACCATGAAGAAAATGTTCCAGTTTTTTCCCCCTCCAAAGCGAGCCAGACTCGCATGCCAGGTGTTAGGGTCAGGGTTAAAGATCAGAACGGGAGACGCATGTCTGTTTGTCTTTGTAACTCGTCATCCTTTCCAGACCATAATAGGCCGACAGGTTACATTTTCACTTTGCAATATGCCTTCACTCGTATCTCAGTTGATGACATTCAACACATTGTGTTGTAGGATGGGTGCAAAATAGCTCATGCAGAAGTTTCATGTTGCTGCATAAAGTCATAATAAAGTGAAATTATTACCTCTGAGTTAGCTTGTGGTAAAGAATTTGGCCAGCAAAATATTCCAAAATTCAGTAATGATGCCATAAAAGGCCTTCTCTCGCACTCACACACGCAGCATGTATCCATCTGGGATCAATCTAAACCAGTTGTTTTCCCTTTCATCCAAAGCTGCAGTAATTTGCAGATTTTTTTCAAAGCATCTTAAGATTGTACAGACGACAAATGTTTTTCTTTTTCTGTCTTTCTTTTAAGACGGGCTTTTAAATCCGACAGATATGAGAGGACGACCTGGGCATTCTTTGAAATAAATCATCTCTGGTTGAAGTAAATGGTCCTTTGTTACTATTTCTTACCCTGACCTGAGGACAGGAAAACCTAGTGTGTTTACAGGCTGTTCCTGGTGTACATGATGGAGGAAAGCTGGAAACATGGATAAGGCAGGTAGGGACCACGCTAGACCTTGTTCACCTCCCTTAACCCCTTTCCCACAACTCCTTCCCACAAACACACCCAACCAATTCAGCCTCAACACCCAGTAAGCTACATTGATTTTCCACTTTGATGTGTGTGCCGAGACTTGTTGAATAGCTTCTTTTTTACAAACTAAAAGTAATTTCCAGTGTAAAAGCCCCGATTACAGTCTGTTGGACATAAACCCTCCAGCACTGGTCTTCCAAACACTGAATAATTAAGCAAACAGCTTTCCTCCATTACAAACATCTTCATGGCCTCAGTGGCTGGAAAATCCCTCAGCAAACAAACCTGTTGAAAGCTCACATCCCTGGGTAGAATTTTGCCAGCAGGAAAATACTTGAGCCATTTAGTTCCATTGCAGGGCCAGTGAAAAGCAACAACCGCTGACTCTTCAATTTGTTAATCCACTAATACGCCAGGCCTGGCTTTGAAGAAAAGAGAACGGTTCACAATGGACAACTTAATAGCATGGTGTGTCTAGGACACAGGCCATTTATATTTAAGACATGATGTTGGTGTCTCAAGAATTGACAGGTATGCTAAACAGGAGCCTGTGGATGGCTGGGGAGTCAGAGACATTGGAAGTCTGGGTGTCACCAATGACCAATCAGCAGCAGACGCTGGATCAGAAGGGAGACGAGCCGCAGGCCCCTCCCCACAAGCCCACTGAGTGTTTATAGGAACGGCTCTTTAATCCATTCAATTGTCATCTCATCTCGTTTTTTAACAAGGCAGCCCAGCAATGAGAAGTGATACTTACTGTCATTGACTACAGGGGCAGGCGTGCTGAACTTTAACACTTTGTCAGCGTGTTGCTTAATTCAATGAACTTGAAAATTATTGAAGTGCTTTATTTTTACCCTTCTCTATACACATAAAAGGCTGCCACACCAATTAGCTTTAATTCTCTTTTTTCCCCCTCTTTCTTTTCATGCTCCAGTCTGCAGAAGCCGGCATATTCCAATCATTTGCATTATCCTGCAAATCTGCTTTGAAGTTCTCAGATACTGTAAGTAGAAGGACCCACTTATCCTGCATGAAAAAATGTTCAAAGCCCGTAAATACGCTGGAACAGATGTACATTATCACTGGATTTGCCTTTTTCTCTTTGCTCCTGTATTGGTAATAGACTACCTCATGTCCTTCTCATTCTTAACGTTTAGCATCTTGCCACTACAGAAGCTAGCACCCTACTGTGCCAATCCGCACTTCAAAGCTTTCTGCCTATCTGCTGGAGACAAAGCACAGAGAACACATATGGCAGCCTCATATTTTCCCCCCACATTTAAGGCAGTATCATCGCTCGTCTGCTTTTGGCAACAATAATATCAGGTTCATCTGTTGCTCAATCTACATTCCCTCCTACGTCACCACCACCACCCCCCACCACCACCACCCCGTTCCTGAAACACCCATCCTTCAACGCACAAATGTAACATGGCACTGAATCAAATCATGGGCGTTTTCAAAAATCGTGCCTGGCACTGGAACATTCCCCAAGAAAGCCAAACAATATTACATGAGTGTGAACACTGAGTGAAGATGGTAGGCCCACCGTTCCATTTTCAGGTTGATCCTCATTAGCCTCCCTGACCCATGGAGCTGCATCACACCTACTCCTGCCCACGTACCACCAGTTGGAGTCAAAGTCATGAATGAACCACTAACAGGAAAGAATCACTGCACAAATTAATTGAATTAATGTCGTATTTCCTGTACGATATGTGCAAGAGTCCACCAGGGTACGAGAGTGATTGATGTTTGCGGGCGATGTTTAATACCCGCTCTGTGATGTGAGAGGAGCTCTCTCCGTGAGTGTGCTCTCATCTCTCGCAGGGGCCGTCACACAGTAATTGCTGCCTGTAATTGCTGTTCTACAGTGGGTTAGGGCTCATCCATAAATGATCGTGCCTTCTTGGCTAGCTCAAAAGCCTTCCACATGGTAGCCTCTTGACCTCCACACAGCCTTTACTCTCTCTTTCATACTAGACAAAAAAGGCCTAGACATGCACAAAGTACCAAAGCACTGATGCAGCACAGAGGAGATATTGATCTGGGGTCAGGCTAATTATCCCTACGGTTATGTCTCCATGGTGCTCATCATCCAAACCCACCCACCCGCTCCTCATCCAGCCCAACAAACCGCAGACCACACGGACACTCAGCACCAGGTTTAAATAGGAATAAAAGGTACTAAACCGGTTCCGATTCTTGGGAGTGAATATGAGGCGAAATCGACCTGCTTTAAGATTCTGTCTGCACAGGTTTCCGTTTCTGCGAAGTGTATTTCTGCATGTTCAAAACAACATGCTGGTGACAGAGGGGTTTATAAATGTTTCCGTGAAGGGGATGGAGGAATCATTGCTGTCGTCTCTTTTTTCCCTTATCAGATTACTTATACACATGAAGACCCTAGCACAGTAGAGTAGTCTGGCGTGGGACTGATGTGGCGACAGTTGAAATGAAGAAAGGTCTGGAAACGGGGACATTCACCAGGATGCAGAGTTCATCAACATAGTCCTGTTCACCCGCAGACATGGCTGTATTCGGTAGAGAGAGAGAGGCCGGTCATGTTGCCGAGAGGCGAACACTCTGTGGTCGTCCCTAACCAGAGATAAGCGCCTAAGCTGCATATCAAAGCGTGTGCATGTAGGGAGTGTGGCGTGCCGGGCAGCTGTGGACCGCCAGATTTGGGAGCCCTCTGAAGCACCATGGGGCAGGGTGGAAGGGATCTCTCTCCCCCCCAAACCCACATGATCCTACGTATATCCACATCAAACAAAACACACACAGGCACATCAAACACTCTCTCCTTTACACACACACACACACACACACAGATAAAACTGACAAACATAAAAGCAACTAAGCCAACACCAAAATGAGGTAATGTATGCATATTATGCCATTCCAGTTAAACAGAGAAACACAAACATCCAAACACACTGTCCTCTCCTTAAGGTCCACACTCAGACATATGCATCCATCGCACAGACATACACCCCCCTCCGAACACACACAGCCCATTCAGAGGAACAGACACCAGTAGACAACGCATAGGGAACAGTTTCATACTTTAATGAAAGGGCATATTTCCCTTGGCACAGTTCTGCTTTCAAATAAATAAAGCAATTAATCAAAACCATCTATAGAAACTAAACAAAGTCATGAGTGACTGGTGGGAGGAAGGCAGAAGTGAATCTGCTATTGAGAAACAGCTAGTGCTAGAATTCCTTTTCCGCTGACGTCCCAAAGTACTACGCTTCCCTGCTAGCTCAGATTGGCATGGTGGATACTGCAGAGAAGTGACAGTAGGCAAGATAACTTGGCAGACATTTATTCGCTCCGTTGTTCAAATATTATAAATAAGCTTATTTCTTCTACACGATACTGGTATAACCTTTCTGCAGTCCGCATCCTATTTACATGAGTTAAAAACAAAGATAAATGATTCTTACAAAATATAACTTAGTGGTGGGCTACACAAGGGAATGGTGTTCTGGGTGTGAACACTGCACTTGTAAATCTGAGCAAGATTGATTTGGCGAGTCATTTTAAAGCGTCCTATGGAAGAGCCACTAACGTCCCTGTGCAGGCACATGGCACCATTCATCTGAAGGTGTGGATGGGAGAGACAGAGGGGCATTAGCAAGGATGAGAGGCCTGGCAGATACCGAGTTAGCCATGGTGTCTGGAAGGAGCAGTGGATCACTCAGCTGTCCGCACCTTCCTGGCGGGCCGCGCCGCATCTGCGGCCCAGCGCCCCGTCTGAGCGATCCTCAAGACAGCACACAACACCATGCCTAATGAGACCACCCAGCAAGACGTGGACGCTGTCTGGGCCTCAACAACAGCGTTGATTTTCACGTTGTGGAAGACTATGGAGGGGAGAGGGGGGCAGGTGGTAGCATCATCACTCTCATAAGGGTTGTGGGGTAGGGTGAGAATGTTGACAAAGAGCTATGTGTATGTGTGTGTCCATGGGACGCCAGCAAAAGCGTTCTGGGGGTGGGGGGTGCAGCTGTGATCTCCCTTGAGAGTGTGTGTGTGTGTGAGGGAGGAGGGCCCCATGGGAGGGCCAGTCTCTATGGTGCCTGTGCTAATAGACAGCCTGCAGCTGTGTGAGGGCAATGCTGGGCTTGGGGCAGGCCAGGAATGCACAGGATTCCTATTTTTCTCAAAGCACTCACACACACACACACACACACACACACACAAGAACAAAGGCATTTAAAGGCAATCAGAAGAGTCAGTATGTTTGTTTGCATACCTGGTCTAAAGTTTACCATGTCTCAGGAGAGGTGCTATACGTCTGGGTTTAACACTCTTCACACCTGCTCATAAAACACACTTAGGCCCTCAACCCTGACTGGCTGACCTAACCTCCACCAGATGAGGACACTGCTCGTCCAGACCCCCAGACTGAAGCATGGAGAATGAGGGTAGAAGAGCGGCCTGACTCCAGGGAGGTAGGTGGCTGTCCGTGACAGCAGGTCTGAGCGGGTGAGTTATGGCTGGAGTGGAGCCTGCGGGCCGGGCCCTGTGTCATCTAGCACCAGTGGAATGAGACAGCTGAGAGCTCCGGCCGCTGAGCCTCATAAACAGAGCCTTGTTGGCTGAGCGCTGGGGACACATGGACTCCTACTGAAGGAGCTGCTGACAGCTGGGGACACTGGGGAACTGAGGGGCCAAGGAGACTGTGGGTGTCACTAGGACTGAGGGGCCAATGAGACTGGGTAAGTCACTAGGACTGAGGGGCCAATGAGACTTTGAGTGTCACTAAGACTGAAGGGCCAATGAGACTGGGTAAGTCACTAGACTGAGGGGCCCCGGCTGGACACTGACGAGCTGGTCCAGGAAATGACAAACAACCCCAAATCTACTCTCTGGATTCTTCGTAAGAGCAAGGTGGTTTTGACCTCATGCCTTTGACATAATGAGTTTGGTTCCTGTGGAGGTGGTAATATGTGGATGTGAATGTGCCAAGGACAGCCAGGGCTTTTGTGAGCATCACAGAGGTGATGCTCCAGAGAGAACAAAGACTTAATGGTGCCAAAAAAAAACGATTGATCAGGTTCAAAGTAAAAAATAACAGATTTCTTCCAATCGCTGATACAAACATATCACATTATCAATAAAGCTTATAATGACGATAAGAACAGTATACCTGTAGTGCTAAACATGTACATACAATATGTAAGTAATAAATGCACTATACGTCTGCAGATTGTGGCATGTTTTGAAAAAAGTAAATTAACATAGCATCTGAATAATAACAATAATCATAATACAGACAGTTATAATACTAGAGGTAGGAGCTGCTTAGCGTCTACGATTCTGAATTCGACATTTCCTTTTCATTTAGTCGGCTGTCTCCTGTATTGCATGTTTGTCAGGGTCTTTGTTTTCATATCGATGCCCGTCTCCTGACAGCCCAAAGCGTCTCCGTTACTACCGCACGACAAGTGCTCTTCAAGTGGTCTTCAGTGGGGACAGGGTATCTGACAGACATCGAACACACAATCACAATCGTACACTTGCACCAACATACATATTTTGTATGCGCACACACACACACTCACACACAGCTCATGCACTCTCACACATGCACTCTCACACACTCCAGGTACTGTTATCCCTTCAACTTGTTTTCCTTCATGAATTAACTTCTATACATCACAGTCTTTCGGCCCCCCTCCTCTCTGAAGCAGTCATGTGAGCCAGTGGTGTGGCAGGAGACTGTCCTGGTTTGGCACTGTGATCTCCATCACTCTGGAGGGCTGGATGCAGAGCCACCAGAGGAGTGCTCTGTTAATACTGTTCATCCCAGGCACCTCTCCTCAATCCTGGCCCGGCCCTCCTGCCCATCAGGGCTTCTGGATGCCTGGACAACCTCCGGATGACCCTCGTCCTACCATGGCAGGGCTGCAGCTCCCTCCTCCCCATGTCCTCCTCACGCCCTCCCTCTCCGTGTCTATCTATCTTTGTTTCTTCCCTGCGTCTCCTTCGACAGTGCCAGCTCTCATGGCCAGAGCCCAGGCCCCCCGCTGTCACAGTCCTGGCGGTGCTTGGCTGTGTTGTGCGCTTCAGGAGGGGCCTTCCTGTTGTGTCTGTCTGCCAGGGGTGAAGCAGCAGGGAGCGAGAGGGAAGGCTGGCTGGAGCGGTGGGGTTCAGGATTGGTAGAAGTGGTGGTAGTGGTGGTGGTGTTCATGGTGGTGGTGATGCTCGTGCCGCTGCACCACCTGGGCCAGCCCCCCCTCGTAGAGCAGGACGCTGGGCAGGTCCCTAACCTGCTCCTTCTCTACCACTGGCCCAACAGACGCCCCAAGGGTGCCCAGGGGCCGGTAACCCAACGTGGCCCCGTCCTTGGTCTTCTGCTTGTGTCTGCGGTACGGTGCCGTGGACTGGTGAGGGGGGGTCTGGCTAGGCAGCGCTGGGGGAGGGGGAACGCCCCGGCTCCTCATCACCCGGCCGGTGGCCTGCGTGGGGGGAGTGCGGCCGTGGGTCTTGGGGGAGCGAAGGGCGTGTTTTCCTGGGTCCTGGCTCGCACGGGGTTTGGCGGGACACAGGCTGTCCACAGGGCCGGCACCCTCCGTGACAGTCTGCGAGCGGCGGTGATGGGAGTAGGCATGGCCGTTCTCGGGTTCGTGGGAGCGGGACCTGGTTTGGCTGGACTGCCGAATCTGGGGCTCTGCTTTCACTGGCTCTGTGGCTGCTGGGGCTGTGGAGGAGAAGAGGGTGATTCAACCCATGCTGTGTGAACAGCCCTCTGACATAAATCTTCATTTGAAATGCTGAGTCATTCTGTTAGCACTTTCAGGTTAGGGATCACTCTTCACAGGACACAATATGACAGATAGCTTTTTACTCTCCAGTTAGAGCAGCCATGCAAAATAAGCATCATGTCAACACTGACATTTAGATCAAGGCAGCCGCTTATTAAACATAATTCAATTCACCACAGCTCGGGCTCTCGATGGGGCTTAGCCCTGAATACATGCTGTATTGTGCCTGGCTGGGTCCAGATGTTACTGCTGGCCAGACCTGCTGCAGATCATACACCTAATGGCAGCAAGCAGGTGCTGTAGTAATAAGGGAGGAAGGCAGCTCTATCTGGAAGCGACTTCAAAGGGCCGACCGTGCGGCGCTGCTGCCCCTCTGTCTCTCTCACTCTCTTTCTATCTCTGTCCCCATCTCTCTCTTTCCCTGTCCATTTCTCCCTCTGTTTCTCTCACTCTCTCATTTTCTGCCACTCTCTCTCTGTTTCGGTCACACTATCTGTCTTTGTCTCTGAGCCATCAATCCTCTTAGTGCTCGTCGCCCTCCTCCTCTCTCTAACTCTCTCTCCCCCCACCATAGCCTTGACCCCAGCTGACTCACCAGTACCAAAACGGGAGGTGTAGTTCTCAATACCAGCCAGGTCTAGGTAGTGGTTCCTCCGCTCCAGGTTCTCGTCTACACAGTTCCTCTGGCATCCTTGCTGGGTGTGGTGGTCGCTGTAGTGACGCCTGGGGGCACAGAAAGAGGAGAGAGGACATGACTCATCAGACACAGGCGGCATTAAAACACATGACCTCTTAGGGACTCAATGATTTCAACTGGGTTAACCTAATACTGTATGATCCTGTTGGTGTGTTTGGCTGTTTAAATGATGATACGCTTTAATAAACAGGTCCGTTACAAGGCAGAGGGGGTAGCAGCTGAGCCAGTCACCTGAGGAGGGCTCGGGACTTCTTGTCTGCACTTTTTGGGTCTTCGACGCACTTGTCAGTTTTGTGTCTGGGGTGAGGCATGTCTGTGACAGGGGGAGTGAGGAGGAGAGAGAGGTGGAGAGAGAGGAGGAAAAAGAGATGGAGAGAGTGAGAGAGCAGGCTATTATCAAAGAGAGCGATACAGAGCAGCCACACACAGCACTGACTACTACAGTCACACGGGCCTCGGAAGAAAGAAACCTTTGTTCGCAGCCTTTTACTTTGAAGATCTATAAAAGAGGGGAAAACAACAATGCTTCATTTATTCTATTTTCTACTTCAGGACTCGTAAGGCACAAGGAAAAAACCCACCCAAATCCAAAAGTTTATTAATGGTGTGAGATCTGATGCAGTTTGAAATGATGAAGAAAGCCTGCCCGATTTCCTAAACCAGCTTCCTTTGAATCACTTGACAGTTATAAATAGCCACAACAACAGGACATAAACAAACAGGAATATGTTTTTTGAACATTTCTTCCACACAATTCTTGTTTACTGAGTCGACAGTTAGAAAAGTTAAGTTGAATGTAGCTATATTTGCCCGACAGCTTGGAGGGAAAGAGCGAAAAAATGAAAAGGGGGAAAAAAAGGGAAAAAAAGAAAATGGTGGTGGTTATCAAAAGGCCTCGCGCATCTCTTAAGGTTTCTCTCGGAGTATCTGAAGGCACAGGGGGGCTCTCTTGGCACTGTCACTCCGCCCATCATTAAAAATGAACCCCATTGTGATGGGGAGATGGAACGATGGAGAGGCAGAGGCAGAGAGAAAGAAAGAAAGAAAGAAAGAGAGAGAGAGAGAGAGGCAGAGAGAGAGACAGAGGCAGAGAGAGAGAGAGAGAGAGAGAGAAAAGAGGGACTGACAGGCCTAAAGCAGGTGCCTTTTCTGCATGACAACAAACACGTCTCTGAATGAGCTGACAGCAGGCAACAAGGAGGAACCAACACAACCCCCCTCCCGCACCCAGAGTCCTCCTCCCAGCCTCCCCCTTTCCTCTCCACGCTCTGTGATCCAGCCCCCATCACCCCCGCCGCCTGGCACCTGCCGCCTGGCACCTGTCTGTACCTGCGACGCCCTGAGTGCAGCTCCTCCACCGCTGGCTGGAGTCGGGTGCCACGGACAGCTTCACCCGCAGAGTCTTGCTGCTGCTAGGGGAATGGTTGACAGAGGCGTCCACAACCTCGTAGATGGTGTGAAGCAGGCTGGTGATGTCCTAGAGCGAGGGGTGAAGAGGGAGGAAGCAAGAGAATGGAACATAGGGAAGGAGAGAGAGAGAGAACGGGAGGGAAAGGAAAAAAAAGGGTTTAAGCTCTGAAGTGACAGTGGGATCCTAGGAGGTATCTCCTAGACGTAGCTCTCACAGACGAACAGGCAGTGGAGGGAAGAACACCAAGGATGTCAGTTGTTTTAGTTCATCTCTTCCTGTAAAGTGATCGGGCAGGGGGAGAGGAAAGGGATAAATGCATGAAAAGAACTGTCTGGTAGGTAGGAGGAGAAACGCATCCGAGATGTCAAACCTGATGTACGACTTACTACACGCCCGCGACGCACTGCTCTCTTAATTTATCTCGCTCACTTTCTCTTTGACTTCAGACCTTTTTATTCTCTGTCTCGGTATGAATTCACACGCTAATCGGGGGGTTTTCTGTGTAGCTCTGGGGCATGATAAGGGGCGAATGAGAGAAGAAGAGCAAGAGAGAGAGATGTCGGTACTGGGAGAGAGAGTTCAAACCCCACGGGAGGACACAGGGGCCAAGGAACACAGTTCAGACAGCAGACATCTGCAATCTGCTCTCACTGAACACATGAAAGCCAGCTTAGGAAAAGCACAATATTACCATCCAAGGATCAAAATTGTATTATGTTTAATTATACATATTTCAAGTCTTGTTAGCGATTTCCCTCTGAAGGTAATTACAGTCCTGCTACAAGTGCTCCCTCGACTGCCACTGATGAGGAATGGGGGCTCTTAAAATGGCTCTGAAATTAGGCTGCTCTGTTCGACTATTAACTCTAACTCTCTCACCCAGGAATGAAGTCCAAACTGTCTGAATTCTAAATTGCCTCTCTCTGACTAACAGCATAAAGAACCATTATGAATTCTTCAGGGACCGGTTCCAGATACCGTTTCAAACACTGACATAAAGAAATGACTATTGTGTCATTTTTAGTTTCATTTTTTTCCCTTATTTTCTTCATGTGTAAAAATAAGAAAGGGAGATGCAGAAGAAAGCATTTTTCTCCTCCTTTTTGGAGTGCGCTGCTGCCTGCCGCCTCGTGTGCCGAGGGGCCGCGGGCGATGCCAGAGAAACTGGAGATGCAACCGTACGGAGGACAGCTTTAGTCTCTTCACAGTTTCAAGACAAATCTAGGCCTTCTTGACTGCGCCCTCAGATCTCTACTATGAGAGGGCCAGCCACAAGGTATCTTGGACATGGAGGAAAGCAAAGAGTCTTTTCATTTCATTTCCTTGCTGCATGGAGGAAATGGATTACAGTGACTTAATCCGTCTGTCTTCTTTCAAAAACGTCTCGCTGCCATCTTAAAAGCGTGGTGGGTGAGTGTAGTTGTGTGGGGGAGTCTGTGGGTAGGTGGTTTACATGTGTGTAGCTATGTGGGGGAGTCTGTGGGTAGGTGGTTTACATGTGTGTAGCTGTGTGGGGGAGTCTGTGTGTAGGTGGTTTACATGTGTGTAGCTGTGTGAGGGAGTCTGTGTGTAGGTGGTTTACATGTGTGTAGCTGTGTGAGGGAGTCTGTGTGTAGCTGTGTGGGGAGTCTGTGTGTAGGGGTTTACGTGTGTGTAGCTGTGTGAGGGAGTCTGTGTGTAGCTGTGTGGGGAGTCTGTGTGTAGCTGTGTGAGGAAGTCTGTGTGTAGCCGGTTTACATGTGTGTAGCTGTGTGAGGGAGTCTGTGTGTAGGCGGTTTACGTGTGTGTGTGCGTGCGTGCGTGCATGGACTGAAGAAGCAGAAGTTAAGGAGACAGGTTTAAAAGTTGGTTCATGCAGAAACAGAGTTAGCATAGCTGCTGAAAGCAGCTCTCACCTCTCTGGTGACCTTGCCATTGTTGTCAAAGTCGTACAGAGTGAACGTCCACTCCTGCCTGTTGTCCTCCTCTACTGACACTGCACACTCCAGCTCCTGGGAAAATGCAGTATTTCATCAACAACCTCCTGTAGAAGCAGGTGTGCGCGCGGAATGTGTACTTGTGAATGCGTGTCAGTGTGTGTTTACGTGTCAGTGTGTGTGTCTCCCTATCAGTACAGATGAGTCACGATGTGGTTGGCCCAGTTCCCTCCTCCGGGGCAGTCCTAAGTGGCCCGGTCGATGTTAACACTTACTTCAAACTGGAGCTGCTTCTGTGTGCCTGCGGGCACCTGGCTGTCTCTTCCCAGCCCCTTCTCCTCCACACAGCAGCCGGATGACTTCTCTGGGGGCAGAGCCACTGCGGACACAAACACACAGACACACATTAAACACAGGGCTGGGGGTTCAGAAACAAAGACCAGGGGCTTCAGTCAAAACCTGGGGATGGAGAGAGAGAGGGAAACCTGGGGATGGAGAGAGAGAGGGAACCTGGGGATGGAGAGAGAGAGGGTTCTTTGAGAAGGTGCTCGCCCCAGGGCCAGATGTGCCGGGTCTCCACACAGCGAGGAGGATGAATGGCTTCGCACATAGCCAAGAGACAGGACAGGATATTAGGTAGTGTTTGAAAAGAAAGGCTGCACTGGAAACAGCATGCAAACATCAAAGGGCCCATGGGAGCACCCCCTCCCTTTCCCCTCACTCCCTGCTTGTGTTTGCTGGCATCATTGCAGCTGGGCTCATCGGTCTAGATGTGACAGGCATTATGTCCCCCCCGTAGTACTGTAGGTCCCCAGACTGTACATCACACTGTACACCCCTAGTTCAGAGAGAGACGTCGTCTGCCCCTTCTCTTTTCTAATCCTCCTCTACCCACTATCAACAACTAAACCCGTCAAAGGGCTGGCTTGGAAACTGCCCAGGCCCGTGGCTGTTTCATCGCACGACCCTGAGCGCACCTCTGCAGCGCTTCAGATGTGAGGCGAGATGTGAGGAAGACGAGGGGAAAAGAGCAACACTGAGCCGGCAAAGGCGTCCGATACACCCAGAGGCTCCATCTGCTCAGTTTCTTCCTCCCCCCGTTCAGGAGCTTAGCCATTTTGTTTAGCTTGCAGGCTCCCTGCGCGCCAAATCAGGGTGATGGAGACGTTAAAAAAAGGCTGCTCCGTCTGGACTGGCTGCATACGAGGACTTTCCAGTGACGCCTGCGTGTCCCGCGGGTGACATACACTCATAGTGCGGAGTGTGTGTGTGAGTGTGTATCTCTCTCTCTCCCTCTCCTCGTTCCCCCCCCTCCCCCTCTCTTCCCCCTCCCCCGCTTCGCGCACTTTGAAGTTCCATTCTCAAACCTTTTGGACGAGGATCAGACCGCCTGTAAAACAGAATCACTAATTAATTAAGCCAAGTCAAAATCTGAAACAGTGTTTGTTGTGCTCGCCAAAAGAAGCAGACACAACAGCCCCCGTTCTTCTCCTCCTGATCCAGGGAGATCAAAGAGGACCCGTCCCATCCCTGGGCAGACAGGCACCGACAGAATCAAGGGCCTCCTTCCAGGGAGATTTTAGCAACTTTTTTGGAAAAGAGGGAGATGGGAGGGGAGGGGGGTAATGTCGGGTCCTATCTTTTGATCATCTGAGGTGCTCAAAGAGAACATTGTGCATGTTTGGTAGGGGGGATCTGTTCAGTAGCAAGTCCAATATAGTGGAGATGCTTATCTGGAGGCTAATGAATGGCCTGGGGGAGATACTGTAATCTGCCCCCCACACACACATGCACACAAACACACACCATGACCCCCAATGGCTGACTTAAGCCTTGCCTTTGTACAGGGGGGTGGGGGGTACTGGCTGGAGAGTCGATCTGAAAGGGCAGAGATGAGTGTTCACAAGGGGCTGGCATCCGCCACTTTCTATTCTATATGCTAAGCCTGTGATGCTAGGCCAGTGATACTAGGTCTGTGTTGCTAGGCCTGTGATGCTAGGCCTGTGATGGTAGGCCTGTGATGGTAGGCCTGTGATGGTAGGCCTGTGATGGTAGGCCTGTGTTGCTAGGCCTGTGATGGTAGGCCTGTGATGATACGCCTGTGACGCTAGGCCTGTTTTCCAATGCCACCAGCTTAAACACACACACAAACACACACATTCACATACGTGCTTGCATTTATGCATGAGTGACACGTGCACCTCCACACAAATGCTGCTACCACACCAAGAGTAGCAGCACTGACATACTTTCTGCCAGGAGATACTTTTCAGCAAGACTACTGAATAACAAATAACAGATTCCAAGCCCAAGTCTTTAATATCACTTGGCCCATGTGTTTGCTCTGGGAGACAGGATACAATGACAAGTGTTCAGACATGTCAATGTCAGCGTTACCTGCGCTGATAGGGTGTCCGTCTGTGGACAAACACACTAACTTACTCCCCTTCACCCTTTCACTCCTCACTGCACAGTGGCGGGAAGAGACATCCTACAAATGCTTTCATCTTTGAGGTCTTATGCTCTTCCCTTTGCAATTTTGCCAGCAAGTTCTTATTTTTTTTTATCCGTACAAACTTTCTTTGCAAGTGCTTACTGAGGCCCCGAGGAGAGAAGGCTTTTATATCTACTCTCTTGTCATCTTCACTCCTTTCTCTCTCACTCTCTTCTCACTTTAAGACCCCACTTTGTTAGATGTGTGGTACAGCTTGTAGTGGGTGGAGTCTACAGCAGGGTTTGAGTCGGGTCTTTGCACGGAAAACCCTCTAAAACACTCCTGTATTCAGGACAGTCTTGTGTTAAATTAGACTGTATACGATTATTAGGATGCGCACTGAGAATGACTCCAAAGCAGAGCCTGTACCATCAAAGAACATTTATGTTCGCATGAAGCCTTAGAACTCATTATTGTATAAATGGTCATCTTGGGCCAGCAGAAAGGATGCAAGAACAGCAGTTCACAAAAAGCCTTAGCGCTAGGAGGTCCTGGGTTTGCTTCCTGGATGGGGCAGTTCAGGGCTCAGGACATGGATGAGCATGCTGACATGGCTCTGCCCTACTGCTACAGGGCTCAGGACATGGATGAGCATGCTGACATGGCTCTGCCCTACTGCTCCTGGCTGTCCCAGCAGGCCAGCAGGCTGGGTAGAATACAGAGACGGTCGACGCTCCGTCTTGAGTTTGCATCTAACACAATTAGTGTGATTAATAGACATTTCTTTTTCTTCCACTTCCATGCCGCTGTTCCTCCGAGGCATGGCATGAACGCTGTTCAGAACAGCCAGACTTGGACAAGACTTGTGACTTCTGTGCCAAGCCACCTGTCACATATGCGGCCCTCCCCTCTCCTCTCCCCCTAAGTGCCCTCCCACTCAGGACCCAACCATGAGTCCTTGTCTCCTACCCTCGCAGAACTCTTTACCCGGGATCATGCCACGCAGGAGGGGATTGAGGACAAGCAGGGGGGCTTGCAGTGCTGTGGGGGAAGGGTGACTGAGAAAAAGAGCAGAGGAAGAGGGAAAACAAAGGAAAAGGACTGGAGGGTTTTGTGCATCTCATAAGCATTTGTGGGGCTTAGTATGGGACGAGGGGGGCCTACCTTCTAAACGGTAATGTTCATCACTGATCCCTTCTGCACATGCTTCATCCAAGGGGACCTGGAGTGAAGGAAAGACAGGGAGAGAGAAAAATCAGTTTGTGTTGACAATCTACAGACAGACAAGAGGATAATTTCACATTGCAAAAACAAACCGGTAATTCATCTCAGAGCCGTATGATGCATTGCGACAGAGCTGCATTTGAAATGACGGCGGTCAGATGTAGAGTATCTGGCAACTGTGACAAACGGAGGCTAAATAGAACCGGAAAATAGGCGCAGGCGGTAACAGGAGGATCTAAACACACCGCGTGTGTGAAGCTGGCAGGCAGGCCTGAGAAGAGTGAAAAGAGCCGTCTCAATCACCGCTCTCTTCCTGTCAGGGAATTCTGGGAAATAGAAGGGTGGCGTGGGGTTATTTCTGCGATGGGTCTTTCGTCACCGAGGGCAGCGATACGTTCCAAGGCTTGTTATTTTTTGTTCACCAGAGCCCCCTCTCTTGGCAGCCGTGTGTGTGAGTGCATACCAGAGTGCTGTGTGACATGCGAGCCCCAGGGTTCAACCATGGAAAAGTCTGGCTCAGGTGTCCTCTCTGGTATTGCAGTCATCTGCACCAATAACCATTACTCACTCACATGTACACACAGATACACACACCCAGGAAAGCAAACGTGCATTCACACACACACACAATATGAGTACCTCTCAAGTGAACTATCGCAACAGAAAAGTCACACTGGACACATCCCACACCCCACCAACGTGCATATGCACACTGACACACGATATTGCGGCACACCATATTTTGAGGATTATAGGTCAATTCCAGCAATGCTACAGTGGCCACCCATGTAAGTGAAGACCGTAGCTACTAATGCTAGCCAGTGTGGAGCATGACTTGAGTTTGAGGGGTAGGGGTTCCCAGAGCAAGGACGTGTTGGAGGGATCTGTGTCTAATCCATATAGATCTAGAAGGTCAGCGGGTGTGATCCTCGCCCAGTCAGCCTTGGTTGAGCAGAGCAGCACAGTGGGTGGCCCCCCACTGGAGGAGTTTACACACACTTACACATACTGACTGGGTCTGTCTGACTCACTTAAACCTCTGACAGCTCCCACTAAGCACAAACCTTCGCAATATTCCATTTAAACCTTGCATGAACCAGACTAATATGGTCAGGCTTAGACGTTCCATGGACCGGGAGATAGAAGTCAGATATTGTATAAGAGGGGAGAGGGCGTGGGTGCTGGGAGTGGGTTACATGAAGAGGTTTTGTGTTGCTGCTCAGGGCTCAGCCTGTTTCTTTGAGCGCTGGCCAGCTCTCTGCTGATAGCGAAATGGGAGAGCCTTGACGTGTGTCTTCTGCTTTGGAAGGTCGACGAGATGATACTCTAACAGAGACGCCGACCGAAGACACGGTAAGCCCTGCTTTTAGAAATCTTTTAACAGACGATGTAAAGAAACGGTAGCAACTCTAAAGGATAATAAGTGAGTGAGAGAGAGAGAGACAGAGACAGAGACAGAGGCAGAGAAAGACAGAGAGAGAGAGAGACAGAGGCAGAGAAAGACAGAGAGAGAGAGAGAGAGAGAGAGAGAGAGAGAGAGGAGAGCAAAGAATAAAGCGTGTTGTCTGCACCCAAAACCTATCCCCCCGAGTGGCATCAGGTTCATTACTGCAGGTAAGGTAGAGTTCCCTGGGTCAGTGGAGAGGCCAAACAGCCTTAATACTACTGGCTATAGCTGCAAACTATTTTTGTGGACAGACTAGCTGACTGAAAGAGCAAGCCACAGAGTTGTTCGTTGCAGCTAAAAATCCCCCCTCAATCAACATTCCTGCAGCTTCACACCAGACCATGTGTTCTGACATCTAACAATGAAGAATCTGGGCTTTAGTTACGGTAACAAACCATCCTCTAATCATGCACGCACACACACTCATACGCATTCACACTGTATTGAACACATTTTCGTTTTTTGATGAATGACCCAAAATTGTGGAGGGGTTAGCCAAGAACATGAGAACAGGGGGGGAAAGGAATGTGCTAATTGGATGTTGTCTGTAGTGATGGATGGCAGCTGTATTATTAGTATGTTGAGGTTACTCACTGGGATGGGCTCTGCATCTTTGGTAAATGTTGAAAAAAATGGATTCAATACATGCATTCAGAACCCCTGATCTTAAGGATTCCGTTCTCTCTCTCCCACTCTCTCTCTTTCTCCTCATTCCTTCAGCTGAAATAATTGAGCACTGTATTTTCTGGGGCACTTTCTATTCTTTAAATACTTCAGAGAATGTGAGTTCAAGGAACTGGTCAATTTGACACAAAGTCATTGTGAAAAAGTCCCCATGTCTCTGCCATTCCTGGCAGCCAAATGTCCAACATTCCCTGAACTCTGAGACTTGTCCCAAGGGAACAATGAGACTAGCCTCTTTGTCCAGCTCCTGGACCTGCGGCTCCCTGGCTGGAAGCTTTAATGGCTGGAATAACCCATTTGCTGAGGCTCAGGTCCTCACCAGGCAGCGGAGGTTCATTCAGCGCAGAAAGAAAGAGCTTAATCCCCTGAACCTCACTTCTGACTCCAGTGACACCCACTGAGGCCGGGGCCCCTCCCTTCACAATTCAACGGAGATCCTGGGCCTGCGGCCCTCCAAGCCTGCGGCCCTTCAAGCCTTCAGGCCAGCCCCCCTGGGAATGCTCTTTTCTCCACGGAGAACTCAGAAGGATCCAGGCAGCAGTTGAAAGGAGAGGAGATTAGTAACTTGGCCAGCCACTGAGATACTGACCTCTCCCTCTCTAAGGAGATTCTGTGCTCATTTTGGTATTGTAGACCGAATGCAGTGGGCAAAAGTAATGCATGACCTTGGAGTGAATGGTCACAGCCAATGCATCAACATCATTCCAGAAGGTTCCAAAGTTTCTTCATCGGGTGAAACCTTGTGTTTGAATTCTTGTTGTGTTGAATGCTTATGTTAGACCCTAAATGCATGCTAATTAGTCGACCTTTAAAGAGCCATCAATCTTGACCTGCTCTGTCAGAGAATTAGCCAATCGCTGGGTTGCAAGTAGACCTATGCAATCCTGGGGCCAAGGGTTACCATGGGAGTGGAGTTTAAGGCAAACGCAGAGAAGGGCAAGGCTAAGAGCTGCCCCCCTTTGATCATCTTAAGTATGACTTGATGAACACGGCGCCTCCTCAGAGTAAAACTCCAGTCGGCTTAGAGAGTGAAACTCAACATAAACACCCACACGCACACAACCCTGTACTGTTGTGATCGCATTTGACAAAGATGTTCGAATGATAAATACCTGCAAAGTATGTGTGTAATGCTGTTACTGAACCGTGTCTATGGAAAAATGTGTTTAACAACACATGTTATGAAGTGTTTATGACGTTTTAATGTGGAGCCACAATGAGGTGTCACTTTCCCAGGCCTGCAGAGAGTCCTGGCTAGTCTTAGGGCCTTACAGCATTATGAACACATAAACAAGAGCTCTCCTCCAACACTTGGGACCACCAAAAACAATTTTCCAGACATGATGTTTAATGTTCTGTGGAAACCAAAGTATAAAGTATTTCACTTTCAACAGCGGCCAGATCCTTTTGAGCTTCTTCTAGGCCTGGAGGAGGAGGACTGCAAGGCTCCAGTGTGTTTTAAAGTTGTTAGAAGCCCTTCACAGAAAGTGATTTATTCCTATAACATACATAGGAACACAGTGTGCAGCATTACAACATCCCAGCTATGGGGAAGGACAGTCTCTGGCGTTGTTTGGTTTGGCTGTTGGATCGACATGGCAAACCAACGTCAACAACATGCACATAAATATGCATTTCCAAAAAGGAAAAACCAGATTTGCATATTTACAAACCATAATATTTGAAGAACTAGTGTTGGGATAAACTGGGTATACAGAGTGATTGAGGGTGAGACCAAGTTCCAGAAGCCATTAACTGCATGGGGCACACAGCTCACTGTAGGCAGACTGAAGTTTGGCACGTAAGGGCATCGGGTTGCCAGGGGCCCCATCAGTCTTATCGTGGCATTGTGCTCACTGAAGACTAGGCCAAGTGTTTGTGCATGCGTTTCAAACCCCCTTTCTATTTGGCACATTAGGATGTTAGTGCCACACTCTGTATAGGGAAGAGGCTCGAACAAGCAAGCGCTGGTGACAAGCAGTCAAATTCTTCCCTTGAGGCGAGGAGAATCATGCGTGCACAGTTAGAGATCAACGGCTAGTGTGTTGCACACTCCAAGCAAGAGCGGCTGCAAGAGTGTGTGTGTGTGTGTGTGTGTGTACGTGTGCGAGAGAGGGAGTATGCGGTTTGCGGAAAGAACCACAAGGCTCTCAGCCTCCACCGTCTGCCTCCACGCCACGCCACACAGGCTGACGATTTACACGGCCGACGACAGCTCCGCCTGATCATGCGCCAGGGCTCCGTGGAAGCAGGCCTCTGGAGTCTCACCACTGTTGCTGGCACTCCATCAAAACCCAGGAAAAATCTCATTAGGCCTGTCTCGCCTTGCCTCCTGCACTGGAAAACACCTTCAGGTCTGACATTTAGAGCGAAACAGCCAAGGCAGCGAGCGACACATGAAAGGCCGTTTAGCGAAAGCAGGCGAGACCGAAGGAGTCAGTCAGAGATGAGGAGAGGATGAGGGAAGGGTAGCGATGCTTCTCTGGTTCCCTGTCTGCTCTCTGCAGGTTCACACATAGGATGACTAGAGATTACCAAGTCTGACAACAAGTTACCTGTTGATGGGAGAGGAGGTCAATCCTGGGTCAAATTCACTCAATCCCGACAGAGTCAAGATGAAGCTATACCATGACCAGACTAAGTCATTCACAGAACCATTTATTTTAAAGTTCATGTTTGCTTCGCATCTGGCAGCAAAGTAACTGAAAGGTGGTGTTGGTCAAAATAAACTTAAAGAATCAAAGGGTTGTTGTGAATTCAGACCTTGACAAAGGAAGTTTAAGGTACAAACTTTGAAAACCAAAACCTAAAAAATATGTATTTTGGTTTTCAGGACTGCGAAATAACTTAGCTTCAAGATAGTGTTACTAGTGCACCTTCGGAGTGCGGATATGCAACTCCCTCGCATACACAAATCCCCAAACGTGTAAGCTGAGCTACTCATGCTGTTGCCAGGCTGTTTCAGAGTAAGCAGTCGCATCCTGGTCCAGACCGGATGCCTGAAGACAGTGGAGAATCAGTCAATGGTGCAATGACAAGGCACAGTGGGGGAACATAACGTCCGCAGACAGACAACCGACCCTGGTTTCAGACTCCTCACGCGTGGTGAACTGCTCCTCGCAACATTACACAGGATTACACATTACCCAAACATTTCCCCAGGACTCCGCCCCTCATATCCACACGTAGAGGCAGAACACGACGCCTTGAGATGGAGCCAAGATAGGGGGTGTTGATGTGAGGTCGTGAGCAGAGCACTGTGTCTGAGATTTGGCTTCAAAGGGGATCGGCTTGCACACATGAAATTAAGATCTCTCGGATAATCATATGTAGCCAGGCTGCCTGAACATTTACCGAAGCTGGGAGACAGGGAAAAACAGAGAGAGAGAGAGAGAGTTGTGAGATGGAGACTATTACTATGCACATTTCCAAATTAGGATGCGTCTGAACTGTCATGTAAAGCTTTCAATCGTGTCTGGTTTGTCTCTCAATCAGATGAAACCAGAGAGACCTGTTTACTTCACAAAGGGAACTATCAGCTGAACCATCTGATGCTACAGGAGTTTTGGCTCCAAAACAAAACATACTTGGGTTCGCTCTGAACTATAGATCTTTATAATGCATATCAGACCGATAGAAGCTATCGAAAGACGATTTTTCATGGCAAGTGAAGATCCAAAAACTGTGGTCATTTAAACCACCTAAACCACCCAGTCGTCTCGATTATCAACGGGCTGTTGCTTAATACCTCAAGGTGGTTTGATCAGACCAGAAGTCTTTTACCTTCAAAAGCAAGCCTGGATAGAGGGTTAAACCATTTCAGAGAAATCAAAATTCCTCGTTCGACTGGACAAAAGCTAAATCCCCAACTTTTGAGACGTTGCCTCTTTCGAACGGCGCTTCAGACTGAGCCTAATTTGAAGTCTGCCGCAAAGGAGACACAGGCACCACCTTGAGCTGCAGCCTGCGGACGTCTGCAGACTCTGGCCCCGTGTGCGACACCGCTCCATTTCAGCACAACCACCTCTCTTCCTTTGCCAGCAGGAAGGAAATTATAGGCAGGGGCAGGGGATCCATCAGCTGTGGGGCTACAGGGAGGAAGCTGCCCTGTGATTAGAGTGTGCGTGGTCAGCAGCACCAAGGGCCCAGGGCTGCTGGGGCCCATGCATGCCAGGGGGCTTATGCTCTTATCTCTAGTTCACTGGACAGGTCAGCCAGCCACTCCAACACACACACGCACAAACACACACACAGAGCTTTGGCCACAAAGCCCTGAGTTGAACGAGGTGTGGTCTAGTGTGGTGGTGTGTGCTGTGGAAGCCAAACCTCACGGTTTGCTCTGCAGGCCTATGTTTACTGATTTTAAGGCGTCTGCGCAAACAGATGACATGAAGTTTGCTGAACGCATTGACCTCATACACTCTTGTTCTAAGTGTGCTCCCTAAAGTGCATTTGGTTCTCATCTCTTGATATGAGCACCCAAACCCCCCCCCCCCCCCCCTCGACCCATCTCGCTCTGCCTCCCCTCCCCCCCTCCCAAAAGTGAACAGTAGCTATGGATGGCTCAATTTTATGGACTTACTGTGCATGGCCTTCAGTCATTTTGCACCTCAGATTAACATTGCAAACATCACTGGTCACGTTACCTCACCCACATCAAAGGCAGCCTCCTAAAGGCTCAGTGGAATATTAGCAGAGATTTACAGCTCTCATCTCTGTACTTCAGAAACATGCTGATTTGAGCTAATCTCCCTTCCCCACTCCCTCTTTGTGCTTCATGTGTGGAGTTAGCCAACACTTTAATGACCCATTTACAAAACTTTTACACCTGCGAAGATAAGATTTTTACAGCTCCTCTAACCCCTAGGGCTGTGGGACTTGCCTGCCTCTCCAAGTGTAGGCATTTGTATAGCTTTGAAAAACATGTAACCAAAGCTATTAACCTTTATCGAGCCTGTTTATCAAATGTGTCTCACACAGGAGGACTGGGAGGAGGAGTGAAGGATGGATAGATGGATCTAGATCAAGGGTCTTTAAGATCCAAGTCTACTCTCATGTTTTTCCTGGCAGATAGGAGGTTAACAGGGGATATGAACTCTAGGTGGACTCCACTTACACATTCTCCACCAGCCGATGAACCCGCCGCTGGAGCCGCAGATCCCGAGAGGGAGCCGGCGATGGGAGAGGAATGGAGACGGCCTGTCACTTGGCCTTGATTTACAGGTGGGCCAGTCAGCCAAGAGCAACAAATCACAACGTTATGGCCCTTTGAATACGGAGTGAAGCTCATTTCCAAAGAATGGAAGAAGGGAGCTGAGGAGGCAGAGTGACACGCCTCATCTCAGAAGGGCCCCTGGGGTTAGAGCTGCAATCAGATCCCTCCCCCCACCACACAGGAAATTATAGAGCCATAGGACCTTGGAAAATTCTAGGCTAACTGTACCAAGACTGACACTCGTTTTAAGACTGACTGTATGGGTGGTGGTGTGTGTGTCTGTGTGTGTGCATGTGTGTGTGTGTGCGCTAAACTGCTTCCTGAGGGCGTGACACTGTGTGTCTGGGAGTTCTGGGTAATTAGTTATGAGTATCTGGAGAGGGAGTCATTCAAGGGTCTGTGTGGGTTCAGACACCAGTTTAAAGCACTATGAAGCATGGGTGGGGGCAGGGGTTTAGCACAGATCTGGTGGAAAGTGACAACCACTTCAGCCTTTCACCACAGAGCTCTGGTAAGATGAGCCAAAACACACCTCTGAACCCTGTCAAGGAATGACTTCTACACCCATTACTTCCACACCTGCGTGGCATAACCACCCAAATTATTACCGGAAAAACACCTTCACAATTAATTTGTAGACAGTTGACTTGCCTTATCTAGATCTTGTTGAAACATGACAAGAACCTCATGTTTTCTTGAGGTCAGGCTGAGGTGATTGAGGTCATGTTTAAAAACCAAAGCTAAGGTGGCCACCCGCAAGAAACCTGTATACTTTTTCAGAGCAGACATCCTTCAAACCAAATACCACTGCCTATAAACATTAAATATGTCTGACCTTTCCATTTTTAGAGTACAGTAGCCTCTTTAATTACACATTTAACTCAGGGATAGACACTTCCCCAACTGTATGCAAGTTTACTGGAACCAAGTTTCTATTCGTAGCAGAACATTAGAGATGAAATAGGTGCCTTAGGCCTTAATAGTCACCAGCAACATTTTACTGAAGAATGCTCTTCACATTGGTCGTTCCACACTCACAACAAATGCCAACAGTCATATGACACCAGACATCGCTAATAACAACCCTTTAATAACCACCCAGGAAGTGGGCAAGCAGTCGCAAAATAATTCTCAGAAAGTTCCAGAAACTCCGCCATTGAACGTCTTACTTTGGTTACTTCCATAGATCTTGGAGAACGAACAGAGGCTTTGTAATCGCAAGCGAGAGCATTGCACCAACGGCATACAGCCGGATCTTTGGTCTTTGAAGCATCAAATAGAAATCAGCACAGTCAGTTTGTTCCACTTCCACTACCTGCAGGCTACCCCCTGTCTTTCATTGCTAAATCCGTGAGGTTTCACAGCAGTAGCAGAACGCTGAGGCTGAATAGCAGCACACAGCACACTTTAGCATGCGAACGATACATTAGAAACTGCTGGGGGTGGATTTGTGGTGTTTGTTGTATATTCCTTCGTAGAAAATGTCTATAGGAGAAGAAATAACTCGGGGAGAAGGACTAGTGGTGCGTGTCTCTGCCTGGACGAGAGGCCTGTAGCCTGAAGCACAGGACCTCAGGATGGCGCCTTACCCTCTGGCAGACACTGTTCACAACCTTGACAATGCCCTGGCAATGCCCTCGGAGACTTCCTGGAGCTGTTTAACACACATACACAGATTAACTATCTAAAACAACACTGAACAAGCCATAATAATCCAAGGTCATTGCTAAAGCAGCCATGTGCACTGCAGCAAAAAGGAGAGTTTCAGTGAGCACTGGGGTGCCCTATGAAACTTCCCAGTTCTAGTCAGAGTTCAGTTCTACTCCAGCTCTGGTTAAACACTCTTCCTGTTGAGTCTGCTCTGTTCCATGTGAGTGATGGGCCTAGGGTTAACAGCCGAGGCAAACGGTCCTTTTGGGGCTGCCCTGCCCCATTGACAGGCTATGAGGCTAGGTCCCCTCCAGGGCTGTAGCACCTGTGGAGCATAAACATAGCAGGGGGGCTGAGTCTTCCTTTCAGCCGGGTCGCTCCCGTGTTTGGCTTTCTCTCCACTGAAAACATCCCTCTAACAGACAATCCAGGCCACCTCCTGCCCTGGCACCACAGGAAGAGTCCCAGCCCACCGTCAGAGGGGGAGGCACAATGCTCTGCCGGCTCTGTTTATATAAACTCACTTCCTCCATTCTCTCTCACTCAGGTGGTCGCCAGGGCCTGGTCCCCATAGCTCTCTCAGGCTTTAGGGGGATAAACGCTCCAGCAGAGCTGTGGTAAGCTGTGGAGCCCATCACTTGTGTCTCCCTCCCACTGTCTGACCAGCTATGAAAACAAATACAAAAGGAATGCGGGCACGGCAAATGGGTACTTATGTATGATGGTTAGCAATTCTAAGTCCAGTAGGAGTGTGTGTGTGTGCGTGCGTGTGTATTCGAGTAGATGGTAGTTTCATGCAGATGTTGATCTTGTCCTATTTATAAGAGTGCCGCGACTTGGACTTCTCAGTCAAATTATTCAGTGCTTGCTACACAGGCCAGAGCCAAGCCCGCAGGGGAACTGATAAACAAACAAGAGAGAATTATTCAGGGTTTAAACGCTTAAACGCCCACTTCAGCACAGCCTTTTAAGTGGGTGATTAAAGCCGGCACAGAGCTCACATGGGAGGCTCAGTGGTACCCGATGACACCACAACAGCCCAATCTTCCACCATCTCTCCTCTCCATCACTCTCCTCCAATGTCTCCCACTCTCTTAACCAATCATTCCCTCGCTCACCTTCAATCTCTTTTCCTTTGTCACCGAATATCACCCATGGATATCATATTTGAACAGACTTCAGAACAAGGTCTTGTGAAATATAGCTGGGTGAATCACTATCACATAAATTTACATCTGGTACCATAAATTGTCTATTAAACATTGCCATGCCCATTGGCAGCACCATCTGGTATTGTCCCACTTGGTGGCGTAGGCGTGTGCGGCGCCTTTTGGCGTTTCGCAAGACCCATGGTTCCATCTCTAAGTGCAGATCAACATGGCGGCAAACGTGTTCATGTCTTTATATGCAGCATTTTCCGCAAATGACTCAGCCAAGCAACTTTACACGTTTCATTGCACGTCCAGCAGCAGACACGCAAATGCAGAGAGTCGGTCAGAGATTCTTGCCTTCATAGTTAGTCTTCCATGCATCGCTTCAATGCTTTCTCAACTACTTCCCTAGATTCACTCTGTAGAGGTCCTGCATACATTCCAAGACACACTGTTGTCTCCATTATGTGGCAATGGTCTTTTCTCTTAGAAACCTATTAGAATGTCTCTTGACTATTCTCTTCAAACGGAAAGAGTAGAGAGCAATTTGGTGTGATGACATCAGCTTGATTAACTCTATATTTAGATGGATAATCTGCTAATTAGGGCTTCCATAGACACCATTTTTACCATCTCACACTGACGGTTTAACCCACAACCGCCAAACAAAGGAAGACCTAGAAAGAGAGAAAATAGACATCACCTTTGGACTTCAATTTTTCATTAGCATTTCAAGTCAATTTTACAGAGAAGTCCGTCTCTAGAATACCGAGCGAATGAGAAATGCACAGAAAGCATCATATAAGGGGGTGAGAACAGAGGAGCACTTTGAAACGATCCTGTCCTATCCATTGCTCCACAGTTAGCAGATATTTGGGAAAACAAAGGCTGAATCTCAGCTGCTAATCCCAGGAGGATTCTGAGCACATTCCCGGGGACGCCTTTGATCTCCGGAGTGCATCCGGACAGCCGATCCCAGACACACGGCAACCTCACACACACGCACATACACTCAGGCGCCACTCCACCCCCCTGCACGCCCCCATATCTCACATAGCAAATCCCTATTTTTAACTGTCTGTAAACATAAAGTGTCACGCATTGCAAAAATTACAGCCATGAAATTCATGACACGAACAATGAAGGGACATTCAATAGAGGTACAGCACTGACTGGAAATAAACTCTACCTTCAGAAAATATATAGAATAGGGGTAAGAATAATAATCTGCTAGGGGCAAGCTGATCAAATATCAGTATTGATACCTTTGCCTCACTCAAAACATTCTCAGATTTCCCTCACAGGAACCTGTCCAGGCACCGTCATTCACAAGAGCAAATAAGGGATATCCGCTTCACATTGTCACTTTGAACAAGTTCCGCCAGCTAAGTAATCCATGTGACACAATATCAGAGGTGATATTAATGCCACCCGCGTCCCTTTTCCATTCCAGTTCCCCAGTGTCGAAAACAACCCTCTCTTCCTCCCCTCCTTTCTGCTCATGGGAAAATCAAAAAGGCAGGTGCTGCCCCCCCCCCCTTCTTCACAAAAGCAAACACTTTATTTTCTTAGACTGCAACTCACAGCTTCTCCTAGTCTCTTGAAAGATCACCACCATGCCTGTGGTCCTAGAGAAGTAGGCAGGGCTAGATCCTGTTTGGAGGGGGGGGGCACATGACACAACTCTGGGGACAGCTGGTGGGAAAAGACATGGGGAGAGGACGGACAGAGGGAGAGAAAAAGAAGAGTGAGCATTTGAACGGTGATTTGAGCTTCTAGACGAGGGCTGTGCACAGATGAGAGAAGAGAACACAACAGGAGAAGTGCAAGAGGAAAAGGGGAGGGGGGGAGAAACCTGCCGCCTATCCAAAAAACACTTGCATATCCCCCCCAAAAAACGAAGTAAACATACATTAGCAACAAAAAAACTACAGGGGCTACTTCAGAAGGAATGAAGACTTCTGCAACTGTCAGGACGGTAAAGGGCAGAGGCTCCACAGTCACTTTACATTTAATGACTTTATAATGATCACTGTAACGTAATGAAAGCATTGTCTTGAGACTCCAAAGCTTTGGCTTCATGAAGGGGGGACTCTTTACTCCAGAGAGGCCAGGGCTCTCACTATAGGAGGGGCCCTCTGTGACGCTGCATCCACCTTCGCCAGGGCTCTCACAAGAGGAGGGGCCCTCTGTGTTGCTGCATCCACCTCCGCCAGAGCTCTCACTATAGAAGGGGCCCTCAGTGTCCCTGCATTCACCTCCGCCAGTGCTCTCACTAGAGGGGCCCTCTGTGTCGCTGCATCCACCTTCGCCAGGGCTCTCACTAGAGGGGCCCTCTGTGTCCCTGCATCCACCTCCGCCAGGGCTCTCACTATAGTCGGGGCCCTCCATGTCGCTGCATCCACCTCCCTGCAACAACCACTTCTGATGCAGCCTAATTTCATCAGCAACAACCAACAAGGCCACAGGGTAAACGCAAGAAACAGATGGAGCCTTGGAGGGAAAGAGGGAAGCTAGGGAGAGAAGAAGAGAAGTGGGATAGGGGGAGGAGGAGAGGAGGACTTGGCACAGGAGAGGGAAAATGCTTTAACAAATCATCAAATGAAATCTTTCAAGTTGCTTTCAACACATTGCAAATTCCCTGGACCATAAGCTGAAGGAGTCCAACTCACAACGCTGATTCCCCATTCCAGCTCCTATGAACGCTGGGGCCCTCAGCAAACTCGGTTAGAGAGGCCTTACAGCTTTACAAAACCATGCTAAAGACATTTACACTGGTAAGTTGTAACATCGGTTGTGGACGTTAGTACTCTTTTTCAATGTCTTTGAGCTACAAAGTTTTACAAGGGATAACATAAAGTGTCACACTTGGAGGGTGGGGGTGAATTCCAAGTCTAAAAGGTAAACGTGTCCAGACTCCCATGCTGTGGCCCCTTTAATGACAAATCCACAAAGCCACCTGTTCTTATAGTCCAGCTACTTCATACAAGTGGAGGCACATTTTGATGAAATGTGTTCTAAATGACATTTTGTTAGTTGAACTAATAAGCGAACTGAAAAAACAAGATTTCCCAGAGCTCTGGATTCTCACATCTCTTCCCACCCACGACTTACCACTTAGCTCAATTCAATATAGCCACTAATGAAAACAAGCTTGCTAATGTAATCAGCTCAACTAAACAAACATATGTTCTATAAAAAAGGGGCATTTAGCATGGCAGAAATCGCGTTTCAAGGAATGTGGTTTGGGAGATTCAGATCAAAAGAATTCCAAGGCTGGACTCCCCACTGCTGCCACCATCTGACCCACATTCTCCTGGACCCCAATTCAGCTGGGAGGCTACAAGAACAAGGGCTATAAATAGCTATCTCACCAGGTATCCTATACAACACGGACACATTTTAAAGCTAAGAGGGTTGACTTGCATTGTCACGTAAGAGGTTTTATACCCTAGTCCCCTCGGTCTACAAGAGTAGGGCTATTTAAGCCTATTTATTGAGGACGACTTCCGCATGTCTGTGATACCAGTGTGTTTAAAGGTTATTTAATACTGAATCAATGGTCTAAAAATCATGCAGTCTCAATATATATTTAACAAAATAAATCCAAATCTTATGAAAGGCAACACTCATTTGATTTGTCAGAGCAGACAAACTTCTAGATAAAATATTCATGTTTTCTTGTTCCATTTTCCAAGACAAAGGAAAACAAAAGCAAACAACATCAGGAAAACATTGTAGTAAATATTGATGTAAGGCACACCTTTGTCCTATTTTATTCATTTTTTTCCCTCAGAGCTGTAAAAGCCATTAGGCACACGGAATTCAATTATTTATAAAACTGAACTCCACCGAGTCCAAATTGTTTAAACCATCCAACTTTTTCAGCGGGGTTCCTTTTTCAAGCTCGCCAAATCTCACTTCACACCATCTGGGAAATGAAAACATGCTCTACCAAACAATCCCACCCTTTCAGATGTTTCCCACAATGCCCTTGACTGGGCTGAGGCGTAGATAGCTCCCGGTGCATGCTCCACCTAGGGGGCTGCGTTAGAACGATTCTCTCATGATGTCATGGACAGAGTACGAGTCCCATTCCAATACGAAGATGTCTATTAGAAGCCTGAGCACCCGTCAACCATAGTGACTTTGACACCATGTGCGTGCAACATGCAGACCTGGGCCTGACCCCTCACGACACTTAGTGCCACACTCGATCACAGCCACGTCATCTCAAACTGGGCCAGTCATAAAAGCCTGCTGCTTTTCTCATCAGCCTCACACGCTTGTGACCTGACCGGCTGCGTTTGTTATTAAAAATACCTCACAGAAAGGAAAACAACCAAGGACTTTAGACGCGACTTTGATCAAGAGATTTTGCTAGCTGGCTGAGGTATGGTTGTCACTTCCTGAAGGAGTTCACGGCTGGCTTACCCTGCGTTTCCAATCACATGGCATCCCTATTGAACTGGTCTGGCATGTGCTGTCTGTGCATAGTGGTTCTCTTTAAAAGACGGCAGCATGTCAGTTTAGCTGCATAACATCACATGAAGAGATGTACTGAAGGCGGGTATGCCTTTCGGGAGATATATGCTCCTAAAAATGTAAGATGTTTTAAGACTGTAAAAAAAAAAGCTAACAAACCTTCACACATCTATTACAACCAGCATGGTATTTTGTGTAGTATGATGGCCACTTGCTGGACTGGGTGTCTGAGACCCCCTGCTGATGGAGTGGGTGGGGGGAGCAGAGAGTCTGGGTGGATTTTTGATGAGCACTCAATCCTCAAAAATTCTGTCTTTGAGAAGCATCCCTAACCAAAGAGGCTTACGGTTCGTCTGAAGCAATTCCAAAGGATTTCTTCTTGCTCTCGACAACAACAAAACTGTGTGTGTTTACCAGCATGCCAAATACGAAACAGACATGACCTCCACCACCTCGCTCCAGCCTTACAATGCAACCCTGTCACCAGTCTGTCAGCCTGCAATGCTTTCAACTTTGGTGTGATCTATTACCTACTGAAGAACCAAGCATCTGTTCATAGTCTGACTCATTTGTTTCCACTACAGTCCAATGGGACATTTACCAAACCAAAACGGTAAATTGTCAGGACTTCTATTGTTTGTGAAAAAAAGTTAAATCCACAAAAGGGGCTTCTGTTCATGAAAGGGTTGAGGACAAATTAAATTTGAGGTATTCAGTAGACGTTTTGATAGTTGCTTTTTTTTTATTGTGACCAAGTCTGTCTTTTCATTGTGATCGTTATCGTGCGCAGGCTGTGCTCAGGTTAGTGTTTTCTATGCAAATGTCTCTATTATTGTCAATTATAATCTTAAAACTGCCTTTGAATATTGGTGAGGATTAAACACCTCTTCAAAGACGACAAATTTGATAGCAACTGGACAGCGATACATAATTTTGCCTCTTCTGGTAGGTGAAGCTTACTAACTCATTTTGAACGTAACCCAATTACCGTCCATGTAATGTCTACATTTTCGGTCTGATTAAATAACCAACGGAAACTCTCTCATTTAATTTGACATAATAATGAAAACACTGAAGTGTGTGAGTTTCGCTCAAACAAACAACCGTGTTTTGTTCCAAATTGCAAAAGCAAACAGAATTGAGGCACATTCTTTGAGAACGTCTTTGAAAGCCCCTGTCCGACTGGCCGCTGAGGTTGCGTGATGTTGTAAAATAAGAGGGTAACGTGAAGATTTCAACGCCAAAACTTAAACCCTGGTTACCCACAACTGTCTTTTACGGGTTACTTAACGGGGTAACCGAAAAAGTTCATACATTTCAGTGTTCTTTTTATCGTGAAGCCTAAGTTTGACAAAGTTGCTCAAACCTTTCCCTAAACCTCGCTCCAAGAAAGTTGATGTTCGATTCCAGACCTCATTGTCGTGTCTAGACTACTTCATAAACAATGCAACGACTACAACAATGAAGGACTAAACACAATATCCAATACGTTACAGTTCAATTACATGCAGCCATAATCAAATGAATTGCTTACCCTGGTAGACAATCCGCAGCTATTCTTATGATGACAGTCCTGTTGCTCCAGACGTGAGCCCGTGCAATAGTATTTCTGTTTCACGAGCCAGTCGTCGATCCCTTTCCTCGCCAAACAGGCATTGACTACAAAACTGTCGCCTGAAACCGAAAATGAGAGACGCATTATAACTACGTTCACATGTATTGTGACATTCATCCACATCATGTTTTCAAGTATCTGTAACTATTTCCAATGTTTACCCGCTAAACTCAAGGAGAATGAGTACCTGACAAAGCAAGGCTGATTGAAAATGGATCTTTCAGTAAAATAAAACATTAGTACATGCTATATGTAGCACAACATTAGTCTACTCACCTTCTGGACTCTCCCTCGGTTTACAAATAGCAGCTTTAGAGATAATTCGTAAGAAAAAAAGGAGAAAAGAATGAGTTGAATTACTCGAAAGTATCCCTGCAAGTGAGCATTCATTACGTCGACCATAGTGCATGTCACAGGAAAATGCTGAATCTTACCATGCTTTGAATGAAGTTTACCCATGTCTCTGCATTGAGTTGAGAATGTAAAACATCAGATTGATTTATAATCCAGAAATCAGCTATATCCAGATACGAGCGTCCGTAAGAAAGCAGCTCGCGCGCTCAGCACATCATACAGCAAAAGAGGCACACTGCCTTTGATCGGAGCAAGCTTTCCCCCTCGTCTCTCTTCTAAGCGTACAGGAGGCGGTTACCAAAACCCGCACTTCAACCACTGAAGGGACATGATTGACACCTCGCCCAAGATTAAACGACCAGCAGGCCGTCTCTGTGTTTTATTGGACCAAGGCGGCACATGAAAGCTAGCCGGGATTCTTACAGAATCTTCGAATATAAAAACAGTGAACCCGGCACAACTGCCAGGCAGTCAAACAGAAGCATTAGAAGTGTGGCTGGTATTGTATTATAGAGATTGGTAAGGAATACATGTACGTATTTTACATTACACATTTTGTATTTGACGAATATTTCTAAAGTATCTAATTTGACGAATGTTTAAGTTTTTTAACTTGAGTATAACATGGCAGTTTAGAACGCAGTAAAAATAAGATTTTTGTATAATGAATTCAGTTTGCTAATCAAATTCTAAAATTTTGTTCAATTCTTTTTTAAATGTCTAAAAGTACCATCTTATCTAAAGAGCTTAAAGATCTAACACAAATGTAAAAGAAGATAAACAATTTACATTGTTAAAGTGCTGCTTAAAAACAGAGGTGAGCCATTCCACAGGATGGCTCCCACATGCCCTGAATGTAATGGCCCCTAAATTACCCCAGGCCTTTTTGGTCAAGGCCATGTTTAAGTTTAAAGGCCTGCCATGCCCTGCTCTGGTTTACTCAGCCACCTGCATCCATCCACTAACAGACGTTGGCTCTAGACACCAGGCCAGCCTCTCTCTAATATCCTTCAGAGCATGTGCTTTCTCCTCAGGGCTTCAGGCCATGCACCATTACCAGTCAGTCAGACACTGAAGCAGCAGATAACATCACTGGCACCGCTATGAGTTCAGGCAGACAGCCGCTGAAAATCACTCCAGTGGACGACTACTCGCTCTCAGACACGGTTTAGTTGGGCCAAGAGGGTTGTCTCTTCAGCAGTCTGGAGATCTGACTGGATAAGACAGGCTGAGTTATGATGGCACTGCTACTGGCGTCCATCTTTGAATGGGTCTCGTCTTTTCACTGGAGACATTTGGTCTCTCTGTTTTCTCTCTATGCCCCCTTTTCTTTTTCTCTCTCTGCCTCTGCCTCTCTCTTCCAGGCCTGAAAGAGACACGTGAAAGCAATTCCATGTGGGAGGTCTCAGAGCTTCTGAGAAACAGGCACTCATCGGGTCTTTCTTTACCAGTTACCTGAACACGTAGTCTAGCTGAGGCACATCACAGTCAAAAGTGGTTTGCTGAGAGTGAGTGTGAGGCAGTGAATGGACTGACATTTGAGAATCACACACACACACACACACCTCAAATGTCTAAACTGATCCTAAATGGGTAGGTTGGGGGATATTGTCACCTCTTTAAGGATGTGGCCACGCACAGTGGGCACATGTCCCTGACACTGCCATCCTAGCGCATTTCTGCTAAGCAGCGCTTTCCGCATCCTGAGTCTATCATCACATGTTTTACCAGAGGAATCAGACTCCTCTTTGAACTTCCCTGCCACAGACACGCAGATGAGCTTGTTATTATAGCCGCTCGCCTGCATTTGCTGGGAAAGAGGGACAGTCCCTCTGACACACTTCCTGTACTTTGAAGAGGCCAATGGAGAGATGGCTTTGCGGGCCCTATTTCCAAGCCTGGCCTTTGATGCCAGGCGGAGAGGAGGTGGAGGGGGTTTACACCAGAATTCCATCTCATGGATCTTCAACCACACCCATAGATCCTGTACATGGTAAAAATCAGTCTGGAAAATGTTTAGCAGTGGAGTCATCTAATTTTCATGATTAGATAAATCACCTGAAGCTCTGTACAAAGCCATTCGCCCTTCTGGTTTTCTTTCTCAAATCTCTGACTGAGGAGTGCAATGGTTGTGCAGAGGTCAAACAAGGGTGCTGTCGGCCACACACTAGCCAAGAGAAGAGGATATGGTTTAAAGACCTGCCTTGCGTCCTGTGTATTCATTAACCTGGGAGATCACCTACGCTGGTGGTCAGGGAGAGTTCATTCCGCCATAAAACCCAGCATTCTCCCTGGAAACAGGCATAAAGGGGGAAATTTAGCCTGCCGGACTGGGGGGATCTAATGGTTTGTCTGTGTTTATGTCCTTGTAACAATGTTAGGAGGCTGCCCGGGGAGCCCATTGGAGGCAGAGAGGCTGGAGGAGGGTTTGATGGGGGAGAGGGGAAGAGGGGGCGGGGGGTGTGAAGCATATAGAGAGAAGAGGGAGCAGCTGCCGGGCGCTTAGAGCGCAAACATGTGACTGTTGCCTTTCTCTAAGGGGACAAAAGGGGGTGGATGTTGTAAAGGGCAGAAGACAATCGTGATTGAAGTACAGTGTTGATTCCTGCAGCGCCGCTGACTCAGCTCATTGTGGCGGCCCAGCGTGCGACGTGTTGGACAAGGGGTCTGCGCGGTGGCGACAGTGGCCTGCCGTGTGGATGCCTGTCCATATGGACAGCGACTATGGTTCTCCAGTCTTTCTCCCTTTCATTGACTTAATGGCATACAGATATTTTATGATATGACCTGTGTTGTGCAGGACAGTGTCGGCCAGACAAAGCCAACTGGGATTTTCCCATTGCAGTAATATGACTGTTGATGGACATCATGAGTGCAGTGAAAGCCACTCATCCTGTTATAAGATCATTGATACACTGATTAATTAAATATATAATTTACAAAAAAATATCAACAAAACAAATGCAAATCACACAGATTTTCAAGGCAACCCATTCACTGTAGAGTTTTCATTATTTAAAGCAAATCTGGGACCTTGTACACACACAGTTCTAACATTAAAGTACATTTCAACAAAGTACATTTGCAGTTCTATCTTGAAGTACATTTCTTTAAATCAATTTTTAAAAAACTTCACTACACTTGGCAAAATAAAAATGACAGCTCTGCAAACTATAATATATGCAATACCTTAAAATAAAGAGTCTTCCGGATGGCGCTTTCTTTTAAAGACTATCTTAATTAGCTGCTGATCCAGAGTTTTATGTTATGGGCTTGTGGTGTAAGAGGGTAAAATGCTGGTGTCCCGCTTAAAAATTCCTTTTTATCTGATAAAGGCTGCATGTAAAAACATTCTTAATAGGGCCTTAAGCCCATTAAATCTTTTCTGCTAAATGTTCTGAAGTAGAGACGAGTAGAGTAAATGATAGTACATAGTATAATGAAGTAAACTCACACTTCCTCTGACTGGAGTCATGGCACTGAGTGTTTGTGTTAATTTCTCCCGTCAGAAAACTCTGCCCAAATTTAGCTCTATAATCAATACTTTCTGCTTCCGTACCTCTCTTTGCTATCTGCACCCGGCACTTGCTTCTTTTTGAAGCGGTGGGGGAGTAGCCCCATCCAGAACGAGGACACAATTAGTGTATTCAGACGAAAACAGTAGGGAACCCCCTTTGATGTGGGGATCAAATGAAGGAGCTGTGTGTTTTTGTCCAAAATGACAGGCTTGCCAGGTTTACTAATGGGTAGCTAATAGAAAGAGAGGTTTATGATGCTCATTAATTACACGGCCTGTCATGTGCTGGAAGGGGAGAAGAGAGGAGATAGGAGGAGAGAAAAGGAGAAGGGGTGCAACAGAGGAAAGAGAAGAGATGGGGTGGGGGTCGGGGGTGGAAGTGAGGGAGGCTGGGTGTACCGTGAAAGGAGAGGAAATTGGAATGGGGTGTATTGAAAGAGTGCAGGGAGACTCAGGGACAGAGGCGGAGACACTGAGACAGGGGCTAGGGGGAGGGAAAAGGTCTTCTGGGGGGAGAGTTCTGCTGGGGGCACAACCTGAGGAGACCAAGAACGGAGCAAGAGAAAAATGAAAGTGTGGAACAGAGAGAGAAGAGAGAAAGAGAGAGAGGAAACAAGAAAGCTGAAGGAGAAAAGAGAGTAAAGGGAGAAGATAAAATAATCCTTTCCTGAGATAAGAGAAGCCACCAAGACAGGAGCTTCAAAGGGCTGGAGACGCTCTCGTGGGAGCGCGCTGTAAACCTTTTCCACATCTTCAGAGGAAATTCAGTCCCTGATCCAAACACACGCCCTGGCTCTCAGCACCCACGACTCTGCAGGCGTCCGAGGCCCGCCACCTCCTGGGGTGGCTCGCACACTTCCAAGCAACACAGGCTTTGAACTGTCTGGCCCCACGTTGCGCAGCGATGGTGATCTACACACAAGGTGCAAATGTGAATGGTTAATGAAGAGAACCACGGAAAAAAAATCAGAGTCTGCCACTCCCACCAGTGGGAAAAGCAGTGATCTCTCATATCAGCTCCAACCAGTTCATCCCACATCCACCCTCCACAGACAGGGTTTGTCGTTTCAAGCTGAGGCATTAACAATCCCCAAGCCTGACTAACTGCCTGCTATCCCACATGACAGAGAAGTGTGACTTATGGGGCTAAGGGACTATTAGCAATGGGAACGGGCTAAATGGGCATCGCACTTGGGCCAACCGGTGACCTGTAAGTGACCAGGCAGTCCTCCTCCCAATAGGGCCAGGCACCATCAGGCTACTCAGCCAGACTAGGTTTATTTAGCTAAGCTCAGAGTCTCCCACATATTGAGGCCCGGATGGCCATGGAATTCATTATCCCAGGCTGGAAACAGGCCGCCCATGTTTTGAATAGTTTGAACACTCTTTGAAAGTACACTTTTCGCTCTGGTTTCAGGTGTGGCAGACGCGATCGGATTGCGGCCCAAGTGATATATCATCTTCAAGATATTCGCCTTGAGCCGCAAGGACGTAGCCCACACAGAAACACAATGGCCTGCTAATGCCCAAATATTTACCAGGGCCTTCCTAGGCTCCAGTTAGAAGGCCTTTTAGAATAATAAGAACAGGGGGGTTACCAGGGTGGACCTGCAAGCTCTGGTTACAGCCAGGCTTCCTCTCTATGAGGCTTCGAGTCAATGACCTTTCACCTACAGACACACAGGAAGTTAGGAGCTTTCTTCATACACGCTAAGCAAAGATGGAGCAGGAATCAAATCAAATCAAAATGTATTTGGATAGCCCTTCCTACAAGCAATGTCACAGACGGCTTCACATACACCCATAGAACTGTCCCTCAGCCAACCTAAACCATCAAGGAAGACAAGGAAAAACTTCCAGAGAAACTCAATCGAGGAGAAAAAATGGAAGAAACCTTGGGAGGAGCAGTGAGGGATCTCCTCCTCCAGAGACAGTTGGTGAAAACATATTACTTCTGAAAATATGGAACCATGCGAAGAAGATGCAAGATTAGATAGACAACAAAACAAAGGAAAAGGTGTGAGAAATAGAGAAATACAATAGGAAAATTATATATTATAAAGTCCATCTTATCCCTCATCTAAATGCAGGACTAAATCACCCAGAAATCCCCGGGGCCCACGCAAGGTGGGGATGAGGGGCAGGGGCCAGTCTGGACATGGGGGGGAGGGGAGGGTTTGATGCTGAATCCCATGTTTGCCTCTCGACTCTCATTTCACTCTGAATGCAACACCTCAGTACCGCAACTCGTCCTGAGAAAACCCAGACGTGTGTTGTTGTCATCTGACTCAAATTAGTTCCTGCTCGGAACTGATGCACACTTCCTATATTCAGGCAGGGTAACAGGGAAAAAAAGCCAGTACACAATAAACTTTTAAATCCTTGTTTTTCTTCTATGTGCAACATGTGTTTCCTTCCCATCATAACTGGCTTTTATTTAGATTTTGATGAAAGCATAGTTTCTGTCTGTGTCAAATTTGCTAACAGCATGGAGGAAAACACCTGTCCTACATTTGAATATTTCAGTTTTAAATAGGATCCATGAGTGACACAAGAACAATATTTATGTTATTTGTTCATCACAGGTATGACTTTAGAAAAACAAGACTAATGGTCAGTTCAGATTCTGTTAGATCAATTGTCTGATGTCACTTCGTAAACTCGCTAAACTGAAATCTTGAAAAGCTGTGAAGCAAAGCGCATTGCAGACACTTGAAGTGTCACATTACTTGAAACTGTCTTTGGACCGAACAGTGAAAACAGAGTAATCACGCGCTCCACTTTTAGAATGGATCTCTTTATTTTGCAGAAAAACACCCATTGACCATAAGCTTTGACATTGTTCTTTTTTTAATTTGTTTACTTAAACAGTTCTTTAAAACAGTTCTTGGTTTTAGCCAGACAAAAGCTGTACAATGCTGACAGCAGAAATGAGAATGCCTGAAGCAGCGTTGTAAAACAAGCACTTAAAATAATTTTTCCACAATAATAAAAACATTTCTGTGTTGGCTCGCGGTCACCCCCACAGAATTCTTGCCTGTGGTAGTTGAGCAAGAGCGCAGAGAGCAGAGAACAGTGAGGGCATTTCAGGAAAAACAATAAACGTAATACTAATTCTTTATGGGCAGATTTCTACCACAATAAAATGTTTAAACAACAGCATGTTACAACGTACAAATATTAAAACAGGTTTTATGTCTTTAATAGCTAATAACCCTATTTTGGACTCAAAGCTTGCAATATATGACAGTTCAAATGCCTGAGTCTCTTTCTACAATAACGAGGAAGAACATTTTCTAAGAAGCCACTTGCCAAGATTCAGCCCAGTTTATTTGGAGGTTTCTGCCAATCCAAACACTTTTGTCTGCAGCACGGGTGATTCATATATTTTCTCAGAGGTTAAAAAGATTCATCGAATCACTCTTAAACTTGTATGGCTCCTCAAAGATATACAGTACACCTCCACTTCTTGGCTGGCTCTTGTCCGTTCGCTTTCTCTAACATACAATGTGAGCAGAGGACTGAATCTTTGTCATCCTCTAGAGAAAACCTCTGCTTCCCTCATGAGATGACTCTTCAACACTTTTCAAACTTGAACTGGACAGTTCTGCAGATGTCTGCATTCGTCTGCTTGCGTGTCCTGTGGTAACGTTTGCTTTCCGCCCCCCGGCGCAGAAGGTGACACATGTTGACGTCGACGCAACACTGATCATTTGGATCCAAACGCCCTCAGCTGAAAATGTGTCCTTGTTCCCACAGTGGCACCCGAGCTGAGCACCACATCCTTAAAGGTGCCTCCTGCCCACCATCAAAGACCCTGACGTCTGCTCATACAACCAAGCCAACTCATTGAACTTGAGCCTTTTTCAACCATCAACAGTCCAGCATCCCTAAAGACACAGGATGCTGAAGATGATACTGCATGGAAAAAATCTCCAAGTCATTAGACAAGCTGTTGGGGGTCGTATTGTTTAAGGGTCTTTGGATTAACACCTAAATATTTAGCTGGTGGGAGGGGTGGCGGGGGCATTGGCCACAGTTCCACTGTCCATGTATTAAAGGCAATCGTTTTTCCTTACTAGGCAGGATTTAGCTTCGGTTTAGCTAAACAGATTTGAAAGAAACAGATCGAATTAGGAAAAAAAAAGCTTTTTCCTGGATCAAGCAAAACAATTATGTTGAAATTAAATGATGTTACTGCTGTTCCCTTGGGCTTGGGCTGAAAGAGGTCATGTGATCCTTCTGAGAGGAAGGGGTGGTCCAGTGATCCGTTACATGAGATGTTTTTGAAACGCTGTGTGAACTGACCCTTGAAGCTGTGTCGCAGCACAATGCCCTGATGTCCAGTGAGGCCCCACCCTAGCCTGTGAGCTGGGCAGTTGGCTCTTGACAATAAGACAATTCATCCCCCTAATGAAGCTGTGCTCCTTGAACAGAGCAGAGCAGAGAGAGAGAGGATGGAGGGGGGACTGGCTGTCTCAGCTGGGCCAACATCTTTTGTCCAGGGACTCGAAGGGGGGCAGGGGGGGGGAGGGGGGCGTGGATCTGGAGGGGGCGCAACTGGAGGGGCCAGTGATGTCATCTCGCTGGACGCCAGGCTCTTTGTTGCCCACTTGTGCCTGGGAAAACTCTCGCACAGGGAGAGGTTGGCTGATTAGAACAAGACAATTCCATGTGAAGAGCTGTGCTCCTAGACAGACTGAATGTGTGGAGGGAGATGGGAGGAGTGAGAATGGGAAGAGGAGAGTAGAGAAAAAGAAAGGGGGGGAAAGAGGGCGGGAGATTAGGGGTTGGGCAGAAGAGGGAGGAGACAGAGAGGGAGGAGAGGAGGTCGAGGAGAAAGGAAAAAAATGTAGTTTCAAGTGTTTTCATCCTCAGTGGTAGAGGCTAGTTTTATGCTCTCTTTGACTTTTCTGCACAATCTTTCACTCACTTTTTCTTTTGCTTCTATCTTGGGCACACACAAATGTTAGACTATAAAATGAATACCTTGTACGTACAAACACATCTTATTTTTCAGTTGGTTTTTAACTGGCTTTCGACTGACACATCTTTTAGACCTACTGTAAATACAAATTCTTAGAGCAAGTACGCAATTTTTGCCTTGCTGAGGGCTCAGGGCCAAACTGTGTTTGTCAAACCCTGCTGCCTGTCTCCCTACCTAGCATGCAAGGAAACATCTGGATAGCGCATGGGCCTCCACAGAACCATCCGCTCAAACATAGCAGCCCTTAAAATCACCTGTGAAAACACAGTGTGTGCCAGCTACTTACCTCACACAACAGTACTCACTTCACACAATAGTATTTACTCAACACAGCTTCCCCCCCACACTCATCAGCACTGAGGCATTGTTAGCAGGGCTGCACCAAGGCTGGACAGTTGAATGGTTCCACAAAGTTCACCACAAATCACGATTTCCTGTAAAACACATCTTTCTTTCCATTGGCTTTCAGTACACTGGGAGAGCACAGAACCCAACACATAAGATTTGATCTGTTCTGAACTATCCTCAGTTGTCACCCCCTGTTGTCAAACTAGTGTGCTTTAGATGACAGAAGCTGTTTAGGTTTCCTAGAAAGTGGCTTTTACGGGTGTCTGTATCACTGTTAAATCAACGACTTCTGCATTTGTGTCGACATCTTGCATAAACCGATCGAACTATGGCCTCCTAAATGTTAGTTTAGTTTAATCCAAGATTAAGAATGTTCCAGGCCCTGCACATGTTTATCTATACCCATAATCTGAGGAATGCTTTTGCAAACATTGCAGGCTGCCAACTGAAAATATTTCTGACCAAATAAAGAGCGTATGCAACATATAACTGACTTTCATGGCAACAATAAAATGTAATAACAAGTAAAAGAAAGATGCAAGAATGCAAGTTTATTTTATGATTTTGTTTTGACCTCTGTAGATTTTATGGGCATGGCACAGGCCTTTCCAGGCCAACCGCAAATGAAACCGGGTTCAAGAACAATAGAAATTGACAGGCCTGTACGACTCACGCAAGCAGTTTCCACTGTAGTCGGGACAGGGAGATAACAAATCGTAATCCAACACGATTGCAACATAGAGATTCTCAATCCTCAATTCTCTCAATACCTAATCCTGACCTGTTTCTTTTCAGATGATCCAGTATCCAGTTATACTCCCTTAGTCTGCCTCCAATAATCCACTCATACCCCTTGTCTGGATGTCCTACACTGTAGTGAATATCTCTACATGGCTGGGTGGACTGTACTTTCTTGATTCTGTCACTGGGTCACAGGCTTTTTCCCCCCCTCTTGGTTTAGTAACGGCTGGAAGACCTTCCTGTCCAGCAGGGGCTTTATCCCGGCTGTGATTGGGTACAGACGCGGGGCCCGGAGTGCCTCCCCGGTGATGTCAGCCCAGGAAGACGACGGACAGGCGCGGAGAGGGGAAACGTGCGGTGAGCCCGGAATGTCTGCGAGGCGGCTTACACACGTGCCACAGGTCTGAGGTGGGCAGACGAGGCCGCAGAAATCCACCACCTCCCAGTGGAGATCTGTGGTTGCAGTTCTGAGCTGGTAAAACACATGCTTCACGGATAACTTTGTAGGATAATAAGGAATGGTAAAAAAAATAATGATACAACTTTCACCCATTTAGAAGCTCATAAAAGAGATCCTGCAGATACGTATCAAGGGCAATTACCATGCAATGAAATATTATGATCGCATTACTCACTCAGGGTCATTAGTTCAGACATAACACAGACTGAATTCTGTACTGTTGTGGAATTATGATAATGAAAAGGTGACTTTATGACATAGGCTACCTCAATGTGCAGACTAATTGTTCCCTGTGCAATTTACCCCAATCAAAGAGAAGTCAGTTGGGCCTTTGTCGAACCTGTAAATGCTAAGCATCAATAAGGCTGTTTTTTGTTGTGTTTTGTTTATTCGAGGTGCTGTGATCTAAAATGTAAATGTCTCCTCGTTAAGCGCTTTGCTCCATCCTGGTACACACAGACGGCGCCCACCCAGAGCTGCCCTGACCCATTTCACTCCATGCAGGACATTTGCATGAAAGGACTGGAACTCGATGCCAAAATAAACATCAATTATAGCTGTCATCCACCACCAAAACAGCTGCAGCTTTGAACACCCAGAGCAGCGGGCTTCAAACGCAAGCCGTCTTTAAAGGACTGCTTCACATGGACCAAAGGCCTGGCTGAAATTAGCCCAGCCTAGGTTAGAGCAAGAACCCCCCACCCACATACACAAACACAAACACACACACACGCACATACACACACATACACACACATACCCTGTACAAATGAAAGCTGTGACAACACGGAAAATCCTTTGTTATTGGAAGACATTAGTTTGTGATTATCACTTTCTTTCCCTCCCTTTAATTCTGTACCTTCTGGTCTTCCATAGAAATATAATTAACAAATGAGTCCATTCAGCTAATGGTGCTGTGAACAGCTCTAATGGGGAAGCTTTGGTATCAATGTAACACACAATAGAGAAGACAAAAAAGGACATTTTCGCAGACAGTAAATGAATTTGTCGTTTCCCTCCTCAGGGCTTTGGGGGAAAGTACAGGAAGCGGCTAAATGATTGGCCGATACAGTCTTGGCTGTGATAGTAATGCATGATGGCTTCTCTGCTTCTGTTCATTTGCTCATACTGAGCTCCCATTGAGCATCTGCCATGTCTCATTACTGCCTGGACATGCCAGAATCGGAAGTGAGGTTAGGTTAGGACTTTATTGTGTTTATGCATTGATGATGATGGGTGAGAGGAAGAAAGGAAGATGGAGAGTGTCCAGACATAAATAGTTGAAGTACGAACTAGTTTGCGTGTAGCTGAAACCGGTGTAGCACCTACATCCACATCATCATTCTTCAAAAATACATAACAATGTATTTGCACCTTGTTCTTATCCCAACTCATCAACTGAGGATGCTCCAATATCAGTTCTCTGATACGTCTTTCACATACATTTTATGCAGCAATATTGGATGAGAAGTTGGGTCCACAACCATCACTATTGACGTAAAATCCTTCTATAAATGTTTAATCAAAACCCTATTCCAACAATGGCTTTAGAGCCAACCTTTTTGAAATCTCTGAAGGGTTAATAACTATAAGAGTAATCACCTATCCCCAGTCTTAATCTCCAAGTGTGAATGATGTGTATTATTGTCGGTGTGCTACCATTGGGAGAGACCTACGTTTCATCTGGTGAAACGAAAATGGAGGCAAAAGGCATGAAAATGGTCATTTTACAAGAACCGTTCTGAGGCCCTGAGAGCTACAGAATACTGTCCACCCTTTGCCAGACAAGCATTTTGCTCTCTCGCACACTCATGCAGTGTGTTAAGTGTTAAGTATATTCACATTCACTAAGAACCAAAAATAAACATTGGTTTTGTCGCTGCGTTTCATTTAAAAAGTAAAGCAAGCTGGGCACCCCTGGAGTTATTGTCCCAACACTCCAAGGTAAACACTTTTCTGCCATGGTAGACAAGAGAACGGCCAGATGAAATTAACAAATTAAACCTGAGTCAGTAGAACGTGGAGGAAATGAGGGGGGTGAGGGGGCGGGGGGGGGTGGAGTCTTGGACTGCTTTGATCTGGCGTCTTTGGGAGGGATCTGTTCTGCAAAATGTTAATCTACCCTACATATTGCAGATTACTTTCCTCTTCAAAATGTGACTGTTCTCAGATGGTCAAGGTAATTCTGACCCACTTAGACTGCTTTGATCCAAAAAACCCTTTTCACAGATCCTCCATGCAAGAGTTCAAACTGATTTTGTCATTGCCGACCACAGCCCTCCAGATTCAGAGTATGGAAGCTAAGCTCTCCCTAGCTGCCAAAGCTGCTGACAGCCAGCGTAGTTGAAAGCACTTTCTAATGCTGACGATCAGTGTGGCTGACTAGCTGATAATAGTTTGCTCTTCCACTTTTTTATTCTTCACTGTCTCTCTCTCTTTCTCTCTCTCTCTCTCTCTCTCTCTCTATCTCTCTCTCTCTTTCTCTCTCTCTCTACTTCAGGAGAGGAACATTCTTTATTTCCCTTCAAGAAAATTACGAAGTTTGCAAATTATCTTGTTTGTTCTTGTATTCCTCCAGCTTTCACTCAGACAGGATGACAGCCCACTTTGTGCGGCGTGCCTTTTAAAGTCTCTCTTCTCTATGATCCTCTGTTCTCTGCTCATTGATTCGTCTACAATTTGCGACGGTGCTTTACAGTAGCTGTGTGGTGACTCACACAACTGTGGGACAGCAACAAAGTACTGTCGCACCAGTGGCGCATCGGCACCAGGACGGTGATTAAAGAGCCCGATAACAAGACTGAACAACAAAAGAGAGTTGCGAGGAGGCTGTCTATCTTTGGCTTTCTCCAAAATAATCTCAGTCTGGTTTAGACTTGGAAACCTGTTTCCTGTCAGCACACTTCACTTAGGAAAAGTGTTACCTCTGTCTTCGACTTCATTGAGGAATGCGTTGCCTTGCCAGTTTCCTTTCAGTTTGTTTTACTCAGGAACCAGTTCTCATGTTCAGTGTGTTACTCTGCTGGCTGATAGACAGCTCACTGGGGAACCTATTTCTATTCTGCCCACTTTACCTGTTTCAACTTCAGTTCCCCTGCTCAATTTATTTTTTCTACGTCAAACCACTGAACAAACAAATCGCAGGAGAACGTTTTTCGCACCGAAAACCTAATTTAATGAAGCCATTTGTCATCATTCAAATAATCCACATCGCGTTAAGTGCAGTGAATTGATTTTCTTCAACAGCTGTCTAAGAACTTCTTTTGAGATTTCTTTGGGTCCCAGTTTGGCAGCTGTGTCAAATGATTGTTGGGGCAGACGAGGCTGTAGAATGGGTTCCCACACGGCCGCCTACCCTGGATCAATTCTCCCAGAGAGAGAGTGGAATGTTCCCAGCTCCACTGTGAATGAAGCACAAAGCTTTCAACTTCTTCACAAATATGCAAGAAATCTGCTAAGAATTTATGTTTTTCCTCTGGGTCACATTTGCACATTCGTGGCTAATGAAACCATTTGCCGTGTGTTTCACAGTTCTTGGAGTGTAGCCCTAATGGTAATTAATTGATTCAAAACACAACTGTATGGCAATTACACCATTTCTAGGGAGAATTGAATGAGGCTGCCAACATGTTCTGCATTAATAGCATAACCTTCGTTTAAACAAAAAAGCTGAATTTGGGACGTCTCACCAAAGAGACTGCTCATTAGTAGCAAATGTGTTGAGTTGTTATTAGGGATTTTTGGCCGTCGTTTCCCTCTTCATCTGAGTAACAACATTAAAGACAAAGCTGTAGTTCTTTATTTCACTTAAGTCTCTCGTGGTAAAACTCAAAAGACTTTTGTTTAGAGTATAAATAAGTGTCCATTCAGCATCATTCTTCAGTCCAGAAAAAGGGTGGAAAAAAACTTTAAAAGCTGTTTTTATGTTAATGTCAAGCTTAATTGGCATTAGAAAAAATTGCTCTGGCATGCTGAGGGGCTCCAAGATTAGCCAGAAGAGAAAGAACAAGATAAAGCCTTCAAAAGGCCCATTTCAGAGGAATTATGGTTTCCTTTGAACATCTTCCAAGTTTTAAATACATTAAAAGCCTGTTGGCATACATGTAAATTAAGCAGTACCAAAGCGTTCCAAAGAATTCATGGTGAATCAGATCAAGAGTGCGAGGACAAATGCGAGGGAAAACACGTCCCAGAAGAAGCGGGCAGGAATTCTGCCATCAACCCACCAGCCACTCTGGCTGTCTTTTCTTTCCCCTGTCCGCTCTCCCTCCCTCCCTGCTTCCATCCCTCCCTCCATCCCTCCATCCGTGAGGCCAAGTGGCTTAGCAGATGAAAAGAACAACGGTGTTGGAGCTCCCTGAGCAGTAGCAGAGCCCTCACCCACGTCCAAAGCCCAGTGATGGAGCGTCGGGCACACAAAAGCCTGTTCAGCCCCACTCAGCACACAGCGCCAGGGATCCTCCTGATTCCTCCTACCACCGGGCCAGGGAAGGAGAGCAGTATCAGGGTTTCATGCCAAGGGTAGCGGTGGATGATGGATGAAGGATGGATCTGATCACCTCAGCCAACACCACGTAATGGATAGAAAGATTGGATAACGTTCCATTATTCCCAAATTGTCTTGTGCAAAGCATGTGGGTTTTCTACTTGTGTAGACCAGGTACCTTGAACTGCTTCGCTATATTACCATGTAACTTAAAAGTCATTCATACAGATTGAGGAATGGCATCATCCATGCTATGCTTTGGGATAGTTGAGTCATTGAAGACATGACAACATTCGATTTTGTAGGGCAAGACGTCACATCTCGAAATCCACACAAGAAGCCATTGTGGTCTCTATCATGAAAGGTATGTAAAGCACTTGCATGATGTGGTGACCATGTGGACCAATAGCACCCTGTCCTACAGGACTTCATCACAATTTGAATGTGAGTGGTAATGCTATGGTCTTGGACACATATGAGCCAATCAGGGTGTGTGCTCAGGACCTGGAGGTATTCTGTGTATTCCAAACATTGGTGGCCCTCACACTTAAGTCATCCCAATACCACCTCCATGCTAATTTTGTCAGGATGATATCAAACAGGCAAGTACATGAGAGAAGAGAAAGAAAACATTCCCTAAGTGATTGGGTCATTACTTAGGTGGTGTCATCTACTGTTATCCTAAGGATTGGTTAACAGTCATTTAATCACACATTTGTTGCATAATTGAATATAGAGGTAGAAATCAAGTTCCTTGCAAAGTTATTTCAGGTAGTTAGTTAATTACTATGACCTCTTCTCATTCAAATACGCAGGTCAAACTTTCAGTTTGTTCAGTCGTGGATGTCAGAACATCCACGTGAAGTTCTCCACTGTACATGATCAAGTCATCTGTTTCTCCAAAAGGATTTGCGTCTTCAGACGAATAGTGACTTGAAAGCTCAGAATCTTCAAGAGGCTGAAGCACTTCATTTAAAGTTAAGAAGATTTAGATCAAAAGGTTAGAGAGAAGAAAAAAAAACACTCAAAGGACGAACCCTTAGGAAAAAAAAAACGTGGCCCTCACAGTTTTAAGCTGGGCGAGTTCACGGCCATAGCAGGACACAGTCCGTTCCTTCACAGCCTTCAAGAGATGAAAGGAAAGACTGTCCGCTGGCTGTAGACGCCAGGGCTCTTTTGATTCTGGGCTGAGACGCAGCGCGGCGATGTCCAAAGAATGGCTGGCAAAGTTTGTTTTTCGAAAAACCTCAAAGATGCTTTTTGAAAGTCTCCCCTATTAGAGCGAAGCGGGCCCAGAGAATTTGTACAATGTTAATTACTTTGGCTTGCTGTGATGCCTGGCTCGCAGCTGGGACTGCATTGTGTAGCTGAGCTGTTTGAGACCAGGGAAATAGGGGGATGATGACAGAGAAGCTTCGCTTTGTTGGAACACTTGATCAACAAGCCCCCTGAAATAAGTAAACAGAACTCTCTTGGACTGGTTGGTCCGCTGCGTGCATTCAAATGTGCTGATTCCTTTTGAGAGACAGAGCAGAAAGTATGCGACAATGATACCTCTCCACCACCTGCTGGGAGACCAAAAGGGCTTTACCAAGTCTCTCCTGGTTCTCCCTTTACTCAATGCCCTTGTTATGATCTTTGAGTCTCAAAGAACAACTTAAAAGAGAGCTGTTATGTTATTGTGAGGATGTGAGGTCATCTGCAACTCAAAGCATGATTATTGATTATGGAATAGAGTAGGAAGTTGATGTGAGCGGAGACATGGAGACTCCCCTGAGATTGGCCATGATTACACTAGCACCCAGCTGGACAAACTGACAGGATGTGGAACACAAGCCATGCTTGCTATCCTTAAGTAGTGTGTCCACTCAGGAAACACACGTTGCAAGATTTTCCTAAATGTGTTTCATAGAACACTTGCAGAGGCTGAGTTCAGCCGCTTTGATGCCAGCTCTGAAGAAATCTCACATTTTTGACATTCCCAAGCCTTGGATCAGTCAGACAGACTATCTGTTTGAAATGAATCTGTCAAATAACTTCTCCATGTGAAAACGCAAACCATGAGCATCCATTATAAGTTCCACTTCTGATGTACTGTAGATATTGAAGTGCTTCCATATGAAGAGACTTTTGACAGTGAAACAACTTCACAGACATTTCCAAATAAACAATGATGGGAAACAATATTTAATCACATTCATGAGCTTGTAGTCATGTCTGCGCATCTGACTTTCACTGCAACAGGACTTCAAATGCAAATCGCTTTAATTGACACTGCATTTCATCTTCAAACTTCCTTTGACAATAAGCGATTCGAGAGTATAATAATTACATAAACAATACATTTGAAAGGCCTGTGTGAGTGTGAGGATAGTGTAAAACTCTGTTATCAGAGAGTACACAGCTCCGTGTGATCATAATGTCCTCAGATTGGGCTGGTGTGAGGAGGATGCAGGGGGGGGGATTTCAAGGAGCTTTTCAGCTCTCTGCCGCTTCACGACACACATGAATATATTTCACAGTGGTAATTAAGCAGCCAATCACTTAGAGATGTCTTTCGCCAGGTCGGCTTTGTAGTCGTGTGGAATTACCACTCTGTCCCCAAGAGAGAACTCTCTCACAGTAGGAACGTTCAGAGTTCCTGATGTTATCTCTCTCTCCATTGGATCAATCCCAGATGCCTTCCTGTTTCTCCTTCCCCAACCAGCCACCCTTCCCCTAAACAAAACAGGCTCAACAGCCGAGCGCACCAAGAAGACTATTACTGAAGCCCTGCCCAGTAACAAACTGGTCTGACAAGTAGGGCTACTTCGTTTCCTCCTTCAAGCAGGCTGTGTTGAAATGCAGGCGCACATGAAAGGCGCAGGAGGCCCAGAGTGTTTTACTCCAGGAAGTGCACTCCTCATCTGCTGCACCGCTGTACCGAGTCAGGATCAAACCCTGGGAACGTTCTTTCTGCTGGATTCTCTCTAAACCACTCACACAATTCAGGGACATGTCTCTTTAAGCAGCCGCTGGGGCCCCATCATTGCTGCATGGCTAAACACGGGCCTTCAGATGTAAAATATGAGGCCCACTATCTCGAACGATTCCAAGGCTCCACTGCTATGTGATGTTGGGAGTTTCTGGAACGCGCAGGCGGAGGTGTCAACGATTGTTGATGGTCTTTATTATCATATCTGTGTGTAGCATGTAGTGTTGTGTTTGTCCTTTCACAGCATTGGGTAATTAGAGTTACGATCAGACAGAGACAGCTGAAACTCAACTGGGACTTTGTCAAGGTGAAGGCCAAAGGAAGGGACATCTGGAAGTGTTTTGGACATGACAAGGGAACAGAATGCACGGGGGAGGTGATTACCGTGCAAATCATCTGGGGAACGATGGCTGAACTAATAGGACCGTTTTCCCAGTACTGCAGCTAACATGTGGTCCCCAGGACATCTCCACAGCGAGCGATGGGCCAGCATAAACGTAGGAATACTCCATGAATTTAATCAGATTGGGTTGCACAGGTAGGAAGAGTGTCAACTGGGATGTGTGTGGCCAAGATCAGCCAATTCACAGCTTAGGGGGTAGCAATAGGTATGAAACATTGATTTAACCATTTGAAGGCATGAAACCTCAGACAGCATGTGACATGTCCTGTGAAGCATGTCCACTGTGTATGGCTCCATCCCTAGACTGCAGCAGTCATTGGTTGACAGGGACCTCCCCATTATCGCAAGGCTGTGGGGGAGGGGAAGAAAAAAGGCTGATGCGCTCCACCAAGCCAGACATACTCCGGCAGCCATGCTACTGTCTCTTGTTTTGACAGGAGAGACAGGCTCGCCATGAGTCATTGTTGTCTGTTCAGGGTGACTACCCTGCAGTTTTGAATCGCTTGGCTGGTCCGCGGGCTCTTCCCCTCTCCACTGGGGCTGTTGTTGTTCCATGCTTGGCCCTGCCTTGGTTGATGGGGTAGTCAGTTTGTAGTATTTCTTCCACCCCCCCTCTTCCACAAACCCCTTCAGTCAGATCCATCCATGGATGGTTGGGCCTCTAGAGATTGGAGCTTACAGTTTACCCTGACCAGAGAACCCTGTTTCATTTCCTTGTTCTGATATTTGATCACAAAGCAGGAGTAGAGGACCCGACCATTCATTCTATGAATTCAAGTGTAGCTGCTTTATCATAAGTCAAATTCGATTTTCACTAATCAAATACTTTTTATGTCCATTTGTTTTGGACTCCGGGGGTTGTGCAACCAGGCTCATGTTAAGTAAAATGCTGTGAAAGGAATCTACAACACTGCTCTTTGGGAACGGTTCTAGACACATGGCCCCTCATTCCTGGTACGCACATAGCAACTCTGACTGCTCCCACATTGAACACATCTGGTACACAGAGCGCTGCCAAGCCAGAACGAATGAACAATAATTAACCTTCACATTGATGTCATTGTTTGAAGCCCGTAACCAGTCAAATAACGAGCGGAGAGGAAAAAGAAAAGCGGATTTAAGCACTTTTGATAAATATTGATACAATCGTTAATCAAGCCAACCGTGCTTAAGGACGGCCCATCCGTTGAAATTATTTCTTTGCTTATTTTCCACCCTGCGGCAATCGGCCCTTCCATCTTTAGACCTGCCTAATGCGGAGGCTTGACATTCTGATGACTGTGGAAATGTGCTGTGCAGCCTCGCAGCCTGCTGACAGGTCGCAAACCTCACTCCTTTGTGTCGCCGCGTGGATTCCCAGAGTACACCGCGGCTAAATCCCGTGCGGCTATAAACGATATTGCAACAAATGCTTTACGACGTGTGATGCTTAGCAGTGGACACTATTAATGGCACTGCCTCTTTTGCATGAGTAAACTGGTCTAAGCCATAGCAGGTGCCCTGGAACGGACAGTCTCTGCACAAAGAGAGCTGCTGTCTGGGGTTTTGTAGACAGGATATCCACAGATGTGGAACTAGACCAGATGGCATGTTCATCTGAGACAGAGGCAGACACTGGAGTCAGAGGGATAAAGAGGCGCGGGGACGGAAGGGACAAGGGCCAGATGCAGGCCCCGGCATGAAGTCATGTGAGCACGGCCATATGCGGCTGACATTTCAGCAGTTCTTCATTGCCTCAGCCTGGGTAGCCTGCGACATGCCTGCAGGCCGCGGAGGACAATGGCCGCCTTCTCCTTCAATCAGCATCAAAGGGAGAGATGAAAACAACCAAGCCATGGAGGGTCTCTTAGAAGTGTAAAACACTAATGTAATATGTGAATATGTCCCTGTGGTGTTCTCAGAGCTGGACTCCAGTCTTTAAACAAACTGGCCTTGTCTAAGTACAGCCAGATCAGGCTCCAGTCATTTCTGAGGCGTATTTGTCTGGAGAGAATGCCAGATATGTGAGGGAAACAAATGCGTAAAATCAAAAATGCTAGTCTTTGTGCTACCAGTGAAGTCTTTTACATCTGAAACCTAAGTCCTTGCAAAACAACAATGGCACAAAGGGAATATCAGATGAAAGCATTAAAGATGTAAATAGCTTTTCTGCTGTGTGTGCGCGAGAGAATGAGACAGAAAGAGAGACAGAGAAAGGAAGAGAGAGCGAGAGGAATAGAGTATCAAAGACTGAGAGAGAGATGAGTGCAACAGGACACTGTGGCCCAATTAAAGGTTCAACACAGCTAGGGAAACAGAAAGATTGAGCTTGTTGTCAAACTACAGTATAACCAGTGGATGAGGAACAGACACAGTATGTCTGTCATCCCTTTGTAAGTAAATGGGTCGCAGACAGACATTTGCACAGACAGCCAGATAACCCAAATGGGGATATGAGGAGAGAGGTGTACACAGCTGGCGTTGTCCGATCTGTCGATGGTGTTGACAAGGCCAAAGTGTCCATCTCCGCTGTCCAAGGCTTGTGTTCCACCCATATACAGTATTTACCTAAGCTCTGCAAGTCACTTCGGCTGACAGGGTAGGCTAAATAAAGACATAATCATAATGATACCAGTTTGTCCAGGACAGACAGCTAAGATAGGATTCTGTGACTGAGAGGGGTGGATTTGGCCTCTGGCATACCTAGTCTGTTAAGGACAGTATTAATATGACTGGTCCTCTTACTGGGAACAGAGAACAGAGTTTGGTTGCAAGGAAGAACCGTTAAACATGGAATTTCAGTCCAATTTGTCATCAAAAGGGGGTAAAAGAGCTCATTACGTGTGCTCTGCTCTTTCTTGACTATTAGATTGGCTAAGAAAGAAAAGTTAGTCATGCCTGCTTATCTCACAACCTTATAAGCACAGGATTAAAAGATCAAAGGCTGGTTGGGTTTAATATTATAGAAAATGTAAGCCCTTTATAGACGTCCTTTAGACCAGGCCCTTTTATCCACTTTCAATACTTAGATCAAAATGCTGAAAATTCATATTAAGTTCATCGAAGGTCCGTTGTGAAATTTATGACCACACCTCTCTCCAGTCCAGAGCGAGGATGGAAGAAGCTACTGATGTATTTCAAAGTGGAACCTTTAAGACCTTCAAGTCAATTCCCTGTTGATTACACGCTCCTCAAGAGTGTCTCGAATAAACACAGAAATGGGAGTTTAAAAGAGAAACTTTAAAGGAGACTAAGCTGAAAGTGAAACCACACTTGCCAGCTTGGTTGGACAGCTTCACACGTACACAGACACATCCAGTGACATACACGCTCATGTTCACTCACACAATCACACAAACTTAAGAACACGCACACAAACAAACACACAGTCAACACACAAATTCAGACTTAATGAAAAGATCCAGTAAGCACTCAATTATACACTTGAAGAAGACTGATGCAAACACAATGGCCTTCAAAGCACGAGATGGGAACTTTCTGTTCTCAGGGGCTGTGGGCCACTCTAACGAGGATGTGCGTTTCTGGCACTCACATCAGAGAGAAAATCCAGCTTTGCTGTCTGACGGCCTCATGCTCATTATTCCACAAGGGGAATGTGCTCCACAACAACTAAAAAGGGGACATTGACTTTTGTGGCAGACAACATGCCTCTGACTGAGGCCAACTTTGGGTGACTGGAGAGGCAGAAGTTTGAGCTCCCCCCCCTCTGCTCCCCAGCTTCACTCTGAAATCCCATTTACAGGAAGACCTGGACAACGAGCAGGATCCAAACAATATTCTGCTAACTTTGAAGTTCTCATCTTTTAATCTGCACCATCGGCCTCATGCCAAGACTTCAGCAGGCCTGAAAAATGTCCTGTTTGATGACTTGTAGAGCCTCACTGGTAAGATCAACTACTCCCCATCCCTTTGAAGCCTCTACACACCATGTACACACACACACACACACACACCGTCACACACACTTACACACACAGCTAGGTGATATAAAACAACTTGAGTGGGTGTTTTAGATCCTGGTCAATCACAGGTTTAGAGAACCAACCAAGTCTAAAGGATATTCAGCTTGTTAGCACAACAGGAACTTTCTTGAGACACTTCCCATTGTTTCAAGGCTAAAAAAGTTCTCAGGGTGTGGCATGTGAGGGTTGTGCTGAGCGGCACTGTTCACTCAGACCAACTGCTAGATGCAACATTTCCTGTATCTGACGTCTTCAGGGCTACTTTGACAGACTGGCATCAGCAATGGGCTCTTGGAGATATACTTTCGTATCACATGAGAATGTCACTCAGCATTTAGTGAACCTTTCCAAGTTATTCAACTGTGATGTGATAGGTGCTGATGTTAACATGAGAGATGCTGACATGGTCCCACAACAAATCACTGATTGTCTTTTCCTTCCAGAGACGTCAGGAGAGGTGGGTGGAAATGATTTTATGCCGCTGCCATAACAACCTTCAGATGTTCTTAGAGCCAAAGGCGATCGTTTCCTCTCAGAATGACCTGACCAGTTAGACAGGAATGTCTTTTGGCTTTTTTGATGCCGGAGCATTGCTCATCATCAGTGGTTGAAAGGCTGATGATTTGCACTTCACAGAGAGCTTTACTCTGAGCTCTCCCAAGCTCTCTGCCAAACTCCCTTCCAAGGCTTCCATGTCTTGTTTTTGGGGGGCAGGTCAGGAACAGCTCCTCCTTCCTGGACTTAGACACGTCATCTCAGGGCCCATTCACATAAGTGATGAGCTACGCGTGATTGTAATTGCTTTGGCTCTCAGATACTTAGATGGACTCCAGTCCCTCACATCTGGTTCTCTATGTTCTTAGTTTTCACAGGCCAATAAAAGCATGTCTAGGGATAGAAGGTGAGAGGTTGGAAGGAAGGGAGGAGATGGGTGGAGGAGAGTGGCGTGAAGTACAAACAAATGTACAGCTCGAGAGCCGGGGGTGCGCTTTGTTTCTTCGCTCATCTCCTCCCATGTGGTGTGATAAGGCGAGTGTTGGAACCTGGCTGCACCTCAAACTGTAACTTAAACAAACTGAGAGGAAGAGGCTAGACAGAGCGTCTCGAACAGCGCCAGCAGATGGATCACCGAGGTCTGCTTCGTGCGTTTCCGTGGAGCCCGAGTGCAGGATTGAAGACAGGAGAGCCAGGCCAGACAGAGGCTCATTAGGGTTCGTTAGTCTCCCGATCCCCCGCCGCCTGAGGCCTAGTGTGGGGGCCGCCGATCGCGTTGCTTCTACCTCTGATCCTGCTAAGACGGAGGGAGCATGGAGGTAGAGGAAGGGAGGGACTGAAGGGAGGGAGTTAGGGAGCCACGGGGGGATGGGGACCGCACCACTTCCAGCAGCCCCAGAGACATCTGACAGATCTGCAGGTCTCATTTCATCTGCCTCAGCCCCCAAAGCCATTAGACAGTTTAGCAGGGAAATGGCTGTTTAAATATACATCTGGCTATGTGTCAGCACGTAGCAGCTCACGTACTAGATCCCCTCCAACTGCACAACGCAGCCAGGCTGAATGATCAGCTCAATATTTAATCCGTCAGCTGCGATAGGCCGTTTGATGCATGCTCTTAATGAGCACCGTCTCTCGCACTGACGGAGGTGTGGACAAACAAATTGTTGACTCCGGGAGAAGAAAACAGTCCTTAGTAGAGTTGTCTCTTCAAATGTTTATGGCATCTGATGAGCCAATTATATTTTGAACAACTGCTCAAAAGCTGGCCAATGAAAAGCACTGCTCAGAAACTTGACTTCCAGTCCACTTCACTCTTTCCTTTCTCCCCCAGAAAGACTTTTACTGAAATTACAAAGTGTTTCTTACCTATAGTTCAAGCATACAATTCATGCATGACACCTTAGAGGAGATCAGGATGTATGCACAACTTCAGAAATGTAAACCAGCAACGCATCTGATCTGTAGAACACTGTAGGCTACAGTACTGTATCATTGATAGCGGTTTCTGTGTATAATAACAGTACATATAACTGTACATGTGCTGTGCAACAACTCAATACAAAGTCAGTGTTCTTATTCTTTGCTCATATTCTGTGAGCAGACTCTAGCACGCATGTGATGTCAGTGAAGGTTAGGAGGAGACTTGATTGAGTATGGGAGAAGGAGTATCAGAATAGCTCGGTATATAGTTGCATGTGCCTGTGTTCGTATATACTGTGGGGCCATCTAATGGGATTAGCATGTGAGCAGCCTGTTCTCCTAAACGCACACAATCAGCATGCGACCCCCCCCCCCCCCCACACACACACACACACACACACCACCTTTGTCCCCTTCCCCCACCCCCCTTTCTCCTCCAATGCTTGGCTGTCTTACTCTGCACTTACCCTGACCCCTGTGACCCCAGTATGACAGAAGGGGAGACCATGGTTTGCTCCTGGGCACAGTTAGAAGCCACGTGGGTGGCAACGTATGACGGGAAGGAGGAAGACAGAGAAAACAAATAAAAGATGTGATGGAGAAGAAGATCAAAACGAAATGTTTAGGAATCAACGTTTAGCAACAGGATCAGACAGACTTCCTATCTGGAAACTCTTAGGCCTGTGACAGATTACAGAAGAGAATGGAGCAAAGATCAGGACGATGAGATGTTTTGTTGAGATGTCAGCTGTTACAAATGATCCTCTGATCTCGAAACACCACAAAAATGTTCTAAATATAGAACATGGACTAGTCAACCAGATGTCTAAACGACCAGATATCTGACAGATTGGATACTTCAAAAAAGACTGGTCAACCATGAGTCAACAACAACATCATAACGTAGAAAATACAGAAACAAAAAGTATATTCCATGGGATATATCATAAACGCTTGAGCAACCCCAACCCTCTTGTGCAACCCTAACCCTTCTTCCTCCTCATCATCAACTCTCTAGTTGTCACCTTTAGCCATCACCCTCTCCTCCCCTCCTTACCTTCCTAGCCCTCCCCACCCACCCTCTTTATGTGTGCTGATTGGATGGATGGGAACCATGGCGACTTGTCATCCCTTTAATCCTTCATACCCTTTCAGGACGCTCAGGCAAGCACAACGGCAGGTAAAGGCAGGCAGGTAGGCAGCTAGGCAGGCAGGCAGGCAGGCCTAGGGAGAGGGTGTGGGCCTCTGGAGCTCAGCGTTTCCCCCAGCAGGATCTCTCGCTCTCTGTGGACCTCCCCTGGGGCAGGCAGAAGATTAAAACAAACAGGAGTTTAATCAGTGGGCTCCGCTCTTCTTCGCTCAGCCGCCAACAGAAGGAGCCCTCTCCAGGAAGGCTGCCGCAAATCAAAGCTTCCTGCTCGCCACTCGCTGCTCCGCCGATCCGTATCACAACAACAAAACCAGCAGAAACAATTATTTATTCCTTTTGATGTGGGTTTTTGAAGTTACCCTAACCTCCCCCGCCCCCTCCCCAGTCTGCCCTTCTCCCCTGCTCTTCCCACCACCCATCTTCCCTTCTACCCCCCTCTCACCCCTCCTCTTCTTGTCTGCTCTCTCATTTTTTACTCCAAGGAAACAAGGTCATGCAAATCCTCCTCCAAAAAGAGAGGGGGGGGGCTTCTTTGAAAAAGGAGAAACACCGGAATTATCATCTAACCCTCACATCTTGTCATGGAGAGCAGCTTTTTGATTCACTCTCCTTCAATTAGAAGCGACACGTTTCCCTGCAAGTACATTCCTGTAATGGGCCATGTAGGAGGGTGATAGAGTGCTTTATTCAAGATGGCATTCACCCAACAGAGACAGACACTGGCATGTGTGTGTTTATGTGTGCCACTTTTATGTGTGTGTGTGTGTGTGTGTGTGTGTATTTTTGGCGAGAGGTTATGGAGATGGGTATATGTACATAGCATGGCTGGATAGGTAAGAGAGAGAGATGGGGAGGGAGGCAAGAAAAATGACAGAAGGAGAGAGAGACAGAGAGAGAAAGACAGAGAGAAATACAGAGAGAAATTGGAGCGTCGAATGTGAACCAGTATTTGATGCAATTAACAGCAACACTGCATTTACAAAGTGTACACAGACTAGCAGAGAGTGGGGTGGGGTGAGGCTGTACAGTAATACTTTTTGGGAAGAAAAATATAAGTATTTTGGCTACAGTTTTTATGTTCTCCTCAACATCTCTTTGTACTGTTAACCCCCTCAGCTCCCTCATCTAAAAGGTTTGCCAGAGGAGTTCATGAATAACACAGATGGTAATCACGTTTTCATCATTCACTACAAGTTTTGATACTCGATTCATTTAATTAGCCGCAACATAATTGAACCCTAACATCCTTTTGCCAGATTTTTTCCAGGTCACATTGTGTGCCATGAGAAACGTCAGGCAAAATGTGCTTTACAGTGTCATGGTTGGGAGGATCTGGACAACATTTTTACCATCTTTTTATAAAGAGTTGAGGAATTGGATTCAAACAAATCCTGATCTACAATTAGAAAGGGGTCTGTCAAGTTCTGAACACTGGATTGAAATACTGTCCTCTCTTTCTTAGGACTTGCTGACACACAAGCGATGCACATAGACAGCAAACTGTAAATATCTTTAAATGAAATCTCAATATATAAATTCAAAGTTCATAATAGTGGCAATTGGTGTAATTTGTTTAAACGAGCCCAAAGTTGTGCAGACCATGGCCAACACAGTGGAGAGCAGTGACAGGGGTACTTTGTGTGACTTGAAGCAGGCAAGCTTTAGCCTGGAGGCCTTTCTTAAGGCTACATAGGCTACATGCTTGGAAAAGGAAGCTCTCTCCTATGCTCCATTCACATGCAGCATTCCTCCTTTACTGTATGGACACCAGTAGAGGGCACCCATAGGTGTTATGAAGGAAAACAGTGTTTCAAACATGACAAATAGTCCAACGTAGGCCACCAAAGAATACCATAAAAAGGCAATAACATCATTTGAGACTGACTTGACTGTAAATACTGACTTCAAACAATGCTGAAATTGTAAGTATGTTTTAGTTCCAACCGAGAATTCGGACATTGTAGGATTATTATTTTACTGTGTCATAACTATTCCGGTGGGAGAAAGACCACTTTAGATGTGTTATAAAATATTTATTGACTTTGCATTTTAAATATAGAACCAGCTTTCATCACAATGTTGCAGTGGCATGGAACCCACAAAACTGTAAACAGACAAACTGTAAAAGTTTGCCATTTAAATCATGTCCTTGAAGACAGAGCAGAGCTTGTTAAGCATTGCATTTCTGTTTTACAATCCTCTTTAATTTGCTTCTCTGTCTGCCCATTTGAAATGGGTCTTTAATTAAACTCCAGCTAATTACACAACTCTAGAATGATTCTTGAATTGGAGAGGCTGGCGTAGGAGGAACTGGCTTTGCTGGTGCAGAAACGGAAACACCAGCTGACACCTAGATATTTTATGCTTTCTCTGCTCAACACAGACTAAATCCTCCCAAATGATCCTGGTAGCACCCGTTGGTACTTCATTGATCCCAAAGGAAAAATGAAGGCATTGCAGCTGGCAAAAAAAAACAAGAATAGGAAATAAAAATAAACAGGTTGCAAAAACAAATTCGCAATATACAAATACAAAGAACAGGTTTGTGCACACGTCCGATACAACTTAGAAACAAGTTGAATGCAGGTGACCCACAGGGCAATGCACGGGTGACACAGGTAATCCTGCTTACAATTCCTCCAGGGTGCTGTGGTTAGTCCCCAGATCAAAGTCTGCTTTGCTGATCAGCTTGTCAACAAAGGCCATTGACCACTGGCTTGAGGTGCAAGAGAAGTAGCCTCTCCAGGGTCTTCGTAACATGGGATCAAAGCATTATCGGTCTGTTGTTGTTCAGGACAGTGGGGTGTTGCTTCTTGGTCACTGGGACCAAGCAGGAAGTTTTCCACATCACAGAGACCCGTTCAAGGCTCACGCTCAGACTGGCCAAATACTGGAGTAGTCCACAAGACTGGGCAGCGCAGCACTTCAGCACCTTTGGGCTAAAGCTATCAAGGCTAGAAGCCCTGCCCCTGTGAAGCTTCTCCAGCTTTCTGTCTTTGCCTGAGCAGTGGTGAATGACATGGGCACAGTGTGTGTGTGGAGGGGAGCGTGATGAAGGGTTATTGGACAGAAGGGAGGTCGTGGGGTGATGGTGAGGACCAGGTTAAAGAGAGGGCAGCCAGGTAGTGGAATGATGGCAAGGGATAAATTAGAGGGATGAGTGAGGAGTTTAGTTTTTGACTGAACCACTGTGGAAAGTTTGTTCATAGCAAACTGCAAACATCACAAAAACAACAACCAGTCATCATCAACTGACAGTTGGAAAAATGTTGCACAGAAGAGTTGGACAAACGTCAAACAACTTCTCTCATCCAGCATGAACTACATAAGAGGCATCAGCATCATAAGCACTCTGCTTTGATGAAACATCTTTGAGCGCAATGGCATCAGGTAAACACCTGGGTTTGACGCACCTTGAAGACTGATGAATATTCAAGTGGGATGTTCAAGAGGATAAGGAAAGCTTGATGTGTTTGACTGAATGTTCCACTGAGGAGTGAGAAGATCCTGTTCTGCATATTGTGGTAATCCACATCGTTCAGGAAGCCACAGCACCTCTCACAAAACATTTGACAAGTACTAAGCCAAGGAGCTCCACTCTTTTAAAAAGTGCGCCTGCCAAAAGTCAGTAGCCTGGAAACGTTTTCTTGTATCTACCTTATTAAAGGTATGTTATTCTCTGCACCGCAACACCAAATAAGTGTCTTCTTAACCATGTGAAAGTAAGGGATTGGCCTGAGGTACCTCACACGGTGTAATCCTCAAAACCTGAAACCATTAAGAGCTTTGACAGGCTTGCACAGTCCAGTAGCTTGTCAAAGGACCATAGGGAAATCTGCACAGTAGTCTACAATTGAGGGAGAGAATCTCCAGCTAGACAGCAGCTAACAAGTCCCCTGTTTCTGGCGCAGAGTGGGCAGCAGGGGTGGGGGCTGTAGACTATGACTGATCCAGCCTGGCTCCACTAAGCACCTCCATACATCCACAGGCTGGTAACCCCCAGGCTGGTTGGCTTCATTGCCTCCAGAGCCGACCCTTTCTACAGCCTCCATTCACACATCCCACCAAGAACGTGGAAAGTTATCATACAAAGAGAGTTCGTGAAAAAAGGTTCACGTTAATGTGACTGACATCTACCATGTACAGGCTGCATGATCTAGGCCTGGATAGCACAAAGCATCCATTTCAGTTAATATGATCGCTAACCGCATCAACTACATCTGGTCATTCCAAGAGATGTTCGCCTTCTGAACAGAAAAGAACCAGGCCAACAACCTTCAACATGGTCCTGTTATCTCTAAACACATGGTCCCTTGAAAGGAGGCACGTTTGTATAAGGCGTTTGATATTTGTGCTATCAGGCATCAATGTATCACAAAAAATACATAAACCTGTGGTGAACTGAGAAGCTACTTTAAAAGAAAAATTAATCAGCTCAAATGAATTGAAAGTTCTTTGTGAGGAAAGCTTGGCAGGTGGTAGATGAGTCCAGCATGGGTGTGACCAAGTTCTGTGTTCCTCTGATTAACACTGGGCTTGACAGCAGGCATCAGGCCTGACTGGGACATCAAAAAGACTACAAACTATATGGAACTGGTGGTGGCATTTCCTGCAAAACCGAAGCAATTTTATTTAGCCCCCTTCCTTCCTATCATGCAACGTTGACTCTACCCCGTCTCTGGCACACGGTCCATTTGGACTTGAACTGAACCTCAACTGGGAGCAAATGCTTTTAAGATAAGTCTTTGTGGGTGTTTCTGTTTTGGGGGTGACACAAAAGACCCTACTGGACCATTTATCTATAGATTCTTGAAAGAAAAGAAAGGGGGAAGAAAAAAGTGTATTTTGTACCTGATGTTCTCTTTTCTCTGGCAGCCTCTGCCAGCGTCTGCGATCCCTTTATCTGTCTTTCATTAGCGCTTCGCTCGCCCTCTTAGCAGGGCGGGCGTCTAGGAGACAGTCACTTTCTCCCAGCCTCTGATGTTCCTGCCGATTACAGAGCGGCTTTGAAGCTGCTGCTCTCTTCGTTGCTGGCCTCAGACAGCCCCATGCCATCTGCCGGATTGCCACCAAAGCAACGGAATGGGGCAGAGACGCCCTCTGTTGATCTATGTCTTTCATATGTCACATTTGGACGTGGAGCTGAAGTCACACCTATGCAATCTACAGCAGGAACCCATCCGAGTGAGCGGCCCCTGCCACAGCACGCAAACACACACACACACCGATGAGAGGGAAGTAATGGCTCTCTGTAATTACCTGTACCTGTGGGCATCTGTCTGAAAATGACACAATTACCGTCATCCTCTCCACAGCACTTTTCCCTGTTCCCTCCCCCTCCGTTAAAGCCGAGGAAATGACATTCATGAGGGGATTTCACTTTTCCACCAGCCTTCAGGAGTTGCTTGCACCATATAGGCATGAGAGAAGAAGAGCTTGGTTACTGTGTGTTGAGAAAAGCAATCTGCCGACAACATATCGTAAAATATAACCCAGCACTTACATTTACAATGACATAATAAACTATATCTGTTGCTGACTATATCCCCCTGGTTGATAGTATTGGTAGTTTGCCAGGTGTCACATTTCAGACTCACTTTTCAGGGTTTAATGACAGGTCACATATTAAATCCTGAGTGATGATGAGAGTATATACACACACTGTATCCTTCTCTTGGAATGCCACTCCCTGAACGACAAAGAAAAAGTCTTTGAGTTTGCAAAGACTATTTCCCAATGGCTGCTTCAGTTTGTATGAACTTTTCAAACAGCTTAGTATCTGACAGAAGACCGTCACCATGCTCACTAGCTTTGAACATGGCTCCCCTGGGAGTGCTCCCACCCAGGACCACTGTCTTCTGAGGCTTGTGGAGAAAAAAGGCCTTTAGCGACAGAAATCAGTGGCCCTTTTCCCTCCACACCATCCCCTTGTCTCTCTCACACACAAACACACACACACACACACATACACACGCTGTCAGACCCCCCCATAAACCTCTCCATAGAGTCACACATCAGAGTCCTTTTCACACACACACACGCAAACTTTCACATCCATTGTAATAGGGCGTTCAAAAACAGAATAATACATTAAAGTACCTTAAAGCAGAAGACACAGAGGGTGACGTGAAAGCATAAAAGCATTAAGTAAGCCCAATGAAATATACATTACAGTAATTGGATCAGAGAAGACCTGGGTTGACGACAGGAAAAGCAGCAGATGCTAATGACAACACATCAAATGACTTCACTTCACTTCAAACATGCCTGGGCCTTGGCAGCAGCAGCAGCAGCTATCAGGGTTGTTGAAACTAGCTTGGATTTTGCGTTAGACAATAACACAATATGTCACTACACGTTCCCACTGTTTCAATGTTCTAATTCCTCTGAGGGGAGCTTTATCAAGCACAGGTAAGGGACTTTTAAAAGGCAACAATCCAAGATGCAGCAGTAGGTCACATGGTGGGCCAGACAGGAATAGTGTGACCGAGACAAACAGTGGAAAATCAAAAGAGGAACACATGATGCAAGGCTCTAGATAGACACAGAGTCGGGCCTCTGCATCACGATCACTCTTTGAGTGGCTGAGTGAGTGAATGATGGAGTCTCAAAGACATCGTTGTGACAGATCATCTGGCAGGAGAAACACAGGGACAGAATGATTGGCTTCTCCTCTTTGATGTTTCTATCTGTCTTGCTTTTGATGGCTGGTTATACATCTTCAAAACCCTTTACATGCTGACAGGCGTGATGACCCTAAACATTCATCTGTCACATCAGAACCAACTGTCAGGTTGAACAAAAGACTCTCCTGACCAATCCGCTAAAACTGTGGTTATTTCTATTAACTAGAATTTGAGTGCCATAACACTAAATCCTTCGTCTCTTTGAAAATAATTTTACATTTTAATCTGTTTGATTTGTGTTGTACTGTTTTGTTATGCCCTATGTAGTATTGTAGTTTTAATTGACAATAGCAACTGTTCTGTGCAAGGTTAAACTGTTATAAATCATGATGAAGCATGACAAATGCCAGAACTGCTATTCATGACTCAGTATGCTATGCTAACACTGTAGAAACTGGATTGTTCCACTACTTTAAATGTCTAGAGATGAGTTTGGCCTTCAACGGCATCCTGTATATATCCAGTACCGGTTCAGTCAAACCATGTGCGCGACAGATAACCCACTCAAAGCCTCCTTTGTACTGCACGCATGTTTGTGTTTTTGTTATGTATGTGGAGACCGAAAATTCTAATTCCATACTGGCCACAAAGTGGGAAGCGGTTTCCCATGGTTCCGTTGGGATGGTGCTTTCATGTGGAAAGGAATCTCTGGGTCCCCTCAGCCCCCTCAGTGTTGTGACAGAGGATAATGAATTTCACAACATCTGCTATTTGTTAGCCCTGTTTGGTGAAACTGATCTCCTTTTAATCCCGAGACGTCCACGGACTTCCAAAGCGTGTGCAGTGCTGCAGCTGAAATGAAACAGATGGATCCCATGGCCTATCTGGGCCAGGAAGCAGGAGTATGCAGGCCGGCCAAGTAGAGGCTGGCACATACAAACTCCCATCACACCCCCCCCCACACACACACACCATCTCGCCCCTATCCCTCCCCCGTCCCTGCCAGTACCAGTATTACTTTACAACTTCACTCTGGGGTCTGGGTTGAGCTTCTCCAGAGATCTAAATGAGACGAGGCCTTATTCACTTGCCCTGCCTACTTATGGCCTTAAAAGGACAAACCTAAACATTGGCCCTTTTTAATCACGAAGAGAACAGAAACTCTAATCCTAAAGTGTTCGAATGTCATCAGCAAAAACCTCATCTTGATAAAAGTGCTGCCGTGTGGTTAGCACTCTCAAATCAGTAGAGTCCAGTACGAGGATTGGTTTGACTAGACGGCAAATCGCACGTCAAACAAAACCTCAGAATCACCTCCTCTCATCTGAAGGAAAGTATGGTCGGAATGGCAGTTCTGTCTCTTTCAGTTCCAAAATATGTGGAATATGAGTACTGTATTCCCTGCCTCCATCCCTGTCTTCATAAAACCTGGAATGTGCTTCAAAGTATGCACACTATCTTCCCTCTATGAATAAAACATCTGTCATTCATCGTCCCGCACAATATGTGCCGATTTAACGGAGCATATCAGCTTGGAAGGGCATGGAGGAACTTCTGAGTGAGGTGCACGGTCCTAATGGGCTAAGCCACATCCAAGGGTTAGCCTATCTACCCTGTTGGACAGTTCCCAGTTAGCTGGCCTGGGGCACAGTGACTGTGAAAAGCCTTTTTTGGAAGCCACAATAACAATGGGATGTATCACTAGGAGAGGAAAAAAGGGTTCTAAGAAAATGTCTGTTTTAAAACAGGTTTTCATGTTTGAAGGGTTTCGGTTGTTTGAACTTTGGATAAGTAATGGTCTGGATGGCCTGGGGCCTAGCCTTTAGGGCAGCTACTGTTACAGTGCAAATTAGCCTTAGTTGGCCTTGCATGCTGGTCTTCAGGTGAAGAGTCATAGTCATGGAAAATGTATGGGTGTGGTGAGCAGCATGTAGATCTTAAAGTATTGTGTCAAGCAAGAGGAAATGTCCCTGCAGAAAAATTATGAGCTCAAAGTGACAGTCTGTAAACTTTTTTGTGTGCTTTTCTTTCCAATTAGCTTCAATAACGTGAGTTTTGTCTAACACATCTTACATTCATTTTCAGAATCACATGTGAACTAAAGGAAATAAATAATTATCTTAATATTGTGACTTCTATATCTATGTATAAGGGGCCGTTTTGGAAATTATTTAGACTGCCATTACTGAAACAACACTGTCTTACAAAATATTTTTTCAACGTTTCTCAAAATATATAAAACAAAGGTTTATATACGAATGCGCTTCGTGTGTCTTTGCGAGCATTTCACATGGATGTGATTTAACGATGATAATTTACTTAGCGGAACCTCAAACATATCTCTTGCAATTTCAGTCTCAAAGTACGTGTCGTCATTGTGGCAATGTTAAGATGATAGTGCCCCCTACTGGAAGAATATGTACCCATGTAGTGTACGTATATTATACTTATTATGATGAAGTTACTCTCCAAAACCAATTCTCCATGCATATATTATAAGGTCAAGGGACATCCTCGCTCAAAAAAACTTTATCTTTATTTATCTTTGAAAATGTATTCTTAATCCAAAACTGAACGTTGGTTTCGCCAAGCTTCAAATATTAGGACACGGCTCAGACTATGCTTTTATTTTGAAAGTGAATGTACAAACCGGAAATGATTTTGACGACCAGTTTCACGGTCCCAAGAAGAAGAAATCTACCGGAAATGAGATTACTTACTGAGGCAAGCTTCACCGTACTCACAAAGAAGATCCCGCTGTGGTGCATCAGGATAACATAAACAATGGGGAAAAAACACAAGAAACACAAGTCAGAAAAACACGGATACGAAGGTACGAAGGAAGACTGTAGTGGCCTACACAATTGCTGGTTAAAGTTGTAGGGATCCTGGCTATGTATGATCTTTAGAGGGTGTCGTGCCCCAGGCTTGAAAGCTAGCTATTAGTTAGCCAGCTCATTATTAGCCTGTCATATTGAACTCACGAGCCTATTTCATTACAATTACTTTGCATCGTATTAATTTTACAGACGCTTTTATCCAATGCGACAAACAGTGTACAGCAAAAGATCGAGTATCAGAAGTGCAGTATATTTAACATTGTAGTTCCACTGTATAGTTTGGTGTTCAGACACGAGAATCTGACTATTTATCGCCATGTAACAACATATCTTAACCACGCACGGTGAACCAATACTGTTAATGCAACAATAACTTCGTCATTATAGTAGCGTGCTACTATAATAACTTCGTCATTATAGTAATAACGAATAATAACTTCGTCATTATAGTAGCGTGCTACTTAATATATGTTGAGTAATAATAACTCTACAACTTTGTTGCTCCATTGTCGATTCGGCAACATGCTGACTTTCTAGCAGCAATATGTAAACACACTACTCCTTAACTAGTTTTTAACGACGCCTAGTAAGCTATTTACTCGGGTACTATCGAGCTGACTAGTAGGGAAAATCTTAAAGCTGGTTATTATTTGTAGCCTCAATGAACTTTAGACATACTCACTTTTATCTGCTTGATGGATGCTGTCCCCAGACTATGGAGAGAGACCACTAAAATTGGTCCTGAAGGTTGCGGGTAATGAAGTTACAGCCGGAAGCTCGAGTCTTGAAAATACTTACGACGAACAGGCCGATTACGACAAACCCATCAAAGATAAGAAGAAGAAGAAAAAGAAGAGGGAAGACAAGGAGAGAAGCAACCCCGGTTCACCCCTGGACGACAAGAGAAAGAGAAAGGTACATTTTGAATGTCTGTAGGATTCCCCTGTTTCCCATGGGAACATGCTGCAAACTAGGAAAAGTATCATATTTTTGTCATTTGCTATTCAATAGTCAATACACAACTAAGCTTGCTGCCTACATCTGTCACTGTTGTGTGGAGGGAAGTCCTTGTTCATACCTATATCTGCACGGTCCATGTAGATGATCAAGAAGAGAAAAGGTCAAGACTCTTTAGACACAGACTGTGACGACAGGGAGCAGAGTCGAACTCCTGTCAGGTCAGAACTGTCATCCTCCCTGGCCAAAATGGAAGGTATGAAATACGATTCTATTTGCCTTGTTTGAAATTGTCACTAAAAACTCTAATTTCAACAAGTCCTCGTACCCAACATTATTCCTCATCTCTTCCACCAGAAAAGGAGCAGACCCCTCTTCAGGTAGCTTTGAACCAGCTCATCAGACAACTGCAGAGGTGAAGCATCCCGCCAAATACATAACAGACGTTTGCTTGAAACTGTTTACTCAATGCATTTGTGTATTACATTCTAGTCATTTCATATCCTTTTCTTGCAGGAAAGACCCCAGTGCGTTTTTCTCCTTCCCGGTGACGGATCTCATCGCCCCAGGCTACACCTCAGTCATCAAGAGGCCTATGGACTTCAGCACAATGAAGGAGAAAGTCAAGAAGGAGCATTATCCATCTCTGGAGGACCTGAAGGTGCACACACTGGCTTCCTTCTCTCCTTCACACACCAACAAAACGTAGAATACCTCATAAAAATCGCCTACGGGTTCTACGAAGGGAAAATGATTGAAGAGAGGATCTACCAGCATTGCCCATTCTTACCTATGCGTGTCATTGAAACAGGTGGACCTTAGAATCATGTGTGAGAACGCCATGATCTACAACAAGCCTGAGACGATCTACCATAAAGCTGCCAGGAAGCTGCTCCACTCTGGGATGAAGATCCTCAGCCCGGTAAGATTTTGCCTGAAGGGTCAAGTGGATTCTCTCACAAAGCCTTGTACTTTCAATGGAATGACACTAGAGGGAAGCAGACAGCAGGATGTGGCTCCACATTGCTACAGTGTCTTTACTGTCTGCCACTCCATTGCTGCAGTGTCCCTAATATATGTTCACATTCCTACAAACTAATTTATGCATACAGTAGGGGTGTAATGATGCACTCGGCTCAAGATACAACACGTATCACGATACTGGGTGTACAATACGATACGCATCACGATATTATATACTACGATACATCGTCTTTGTATAGGGATATCTTGTTCCTCTATATATTTTGTACACCCATAGCTTCTAGTAATAAATAAGCAACCAAAGTTGATGTTGTGTACCTTTTCAGGAGAGGCTGGAGAGCCTCAAGCAGAGTATAGAGTTCATGGCAGACCTGGACAACCCTGCTAACAAGCCAGGAAAGACTGAGGAGGAAGGCGGCTCAAGCCTGGAGCCGTCTCAAAATGGGGCTATTCCCACGGACACCAGTGAGAACTCCCAGTCCCCCTACACTCCCAGGTACTGCTCCTCACCCATGCTCACAAACCATACTAAAACACCATCTAAAACCTGATTTAGTAGAGAAAGGAATTCAGATTTAAACCTACGTTGCAAACATCTCAAGGGGCAGTTACTGGAACGATCTAGATCAGACTAGCCTTTGAAAGGAAAGTTCAACCGGTTATAAAGGAATCACATCTTCCAAGGGTCATGGAGACCTCTGCGGTTCGACGTAGCTCATTTTGTACATTTTGCGCAAGTGATGACCTGTCGGTTGTTGTTGCTGCTGATGTAGTACCAAGACATGCTTCTGCATTACTGCTTACATAGAGAATGTTGTGACTGAGCTCATCTGTCAGAGACACGAAAGCCAACCAGGAAGTGGCTCAGCTCTTCCCCCTGATATTCACATGTTTTGGGGGTTGGATTTCTTCCCTGTGTTGGACTGAGTCAGTTCTTTCCACAGAGACACTAGGAGCTCTGAATGAAAGGAATGCCTGTGAGCGTGTTGGGTCTTGCACGCTGTCAGCACTGCACACTGTGTTTTCCTCTGGGGAAAAACCATGTCTTTGAAGCGTACCAGTTCTTGGCCTCAAACTACCAGTGTTGGCTAGGTGGAGAAGCATACTTTTGACAGATAATATCATTGTGGATTCGTTTAGGGAAACGTATGCAAATTTACTTTTTTTTTTTTGTCCCTGTCCTCATTTTGGGTCGTCAGAGCGGTTTTAAATATCTTCCTTTTGGTTCCACAAGATAATCACACCATCACTGATGGCTGTCAACCGCATTTGGGCCATATTGTGAAGCTCTAATTCTCTGGGTCAAAGCCTCTTACTCATCCACTCTCCTCTTCGCTGCTGTGTCTGCCTGCATTCGGCTGTGTTCGCAGGTTGGATAAAGACTCGAAAGATGAGGCGTCCAAGGCTTTGAGCCAGGCAGAGAGGGAGCTGGAGGAGATCCGCAAGGTCATCGAGGAGTCTGGAGGCAAACTCTCCAACAGAGGCCTTCACACCCAGGTGGGAGATCCTCTAGTTCACGTTCTACATTTCAGATGTGTCATGGATGCCCGCCCGATCTGCAGTAGCTAGACACATAGCTGTAGGTCACTTGACCTATTGAGCCTCAACTGTCAGATATCACCATGTTTAATATCTTGTGCCCACAGCCATGTTTTATATGCAAGTACATGATGGTGTTACTGTTGTTTTTATAGCTGGAGTTTAAGAGACGGAAGACTGATGGCTCCACAACCCTGGCCATCCTCAACCCAGCTGATTTATCCGCCGGAGGTACGTACAACCAGGAAGTCCTCCAGCGCTCCTGCCCACTGTTTGCAAGAGGGAGCAGTTAAACAGCGAGATGTCCCCATGTCTTCTACAGATGTGGGCTACTGCCCTGTGAAGCTGGGCATGATGTCAGGCAGACTGCAGAGTGGAGTCAACACCCTGCAGGGCTTCAGGGAAGACAAGAGGAACCGGATAACTCCAGGTAGAACAGGGAGAGGGGGGTTCAAACACAGCAGCGGGAACATTTCACAGCACAACAGCTAGTGGGTCTACCCATGTTTTAAAAGCCTACGGGTTTTGCATCCATATCCGTTTCGTATCACGAAGTCTTTTCGTCGATGAAGGGCATCTGCTTGTCCGATATCCCAGCTAGCCCCTTCCCCTCCGTGCTGCCGTGTGTGGACAATGCGCTGACGTGCCTGCTCGATGCTCCGCAGTGTGCTACATGAACTACGGACCGTACACCTCCTACGCTCCCACCTACGACTCCAGCTTCGCCAACATCAGCAAGGACGACACCGATCTCATCTACTCGTTCTACGGAGAGGAGCCCAGCCTCCAGGGCTCTGAGAGGTAGGAGTCTCTCTCTCCTCGTTCCCCTGCCCTCTCTCACCACCACAGAAACGCTGATTTCTGTGACATTTACAGTAGAAAAGATGATATCTACAAAGCGGAATGGTTCACTCTTACTATTATGTACCGTTTCAAACATGCTATTAGGATTCTGGATGAGGCCAAATGTCGTCCTCTGAAGTTCTCTGTGAGGGCGTGTTGGCGTGGGCACAGCTCTCCACAGCATCGCCTCAAGCCATGTTAAACTGAATCCGAGCTACGTGTGCTCGTAGAGGGAGAACCTCTTTAGATTGTTGTTGAGTGTGTGTCACTGGGTCCACAGCATCAAAGAGTTCCTGGCCAAGTCGGAGGAGCACGTGTACAAGCTGGCAGACAGTCTTTTGGATGCCATGACCAACGGAGAGCACTCCAAAACCATAAAAGAAGTGGTGAGTCACTCAGTGACTTCCTGCCGACATGCTTGGTTGGCCGGACTGTACTTTGTTTTTGCGTTTTGCAGCCAGACATCCCATCTGAAAAAGACAATATTCCCTGCTTGAATGTATAATGGTTCAATCGAACTGTGAAATGTTCTGCAGTTTTGTGTACTCTGACACGTGCTTGCCTTTTAGACTGTTCAAGATGGAGAGGAGCGAGAGAAGACTTCAGAGGCCAGGGTTGAAATGGAGGTAAGATGTAGACAGACTCAAGCACTAATGCTGATCCCAACCTGAGCTGAACCAAGCCTAGACGGCTTCTGCACGCGGCTGTTGTGCGTCCCAGCTGTGTCAATAGCACAGCCATGATCGTCTGCTGCCAACATCCACATGTGGAAAAGTATTTCCCCATAAAAACGCACCTCCCTCCAGCACAGTCCCTCTCCCCTTCCTGGGATCGGGTGCATCCAGCAATCTCAGGGGCTCAGTGTCAGGGATGTGGAAATGCCTGTGTTTTCTTTCCAGCGCCCCCCTCCCCTCGTCTCCCGTCTCCTGGTCAGTTGAATGGGCTACACACAGGGGCAGTGGGCCTGGGAGGAGAGGGCAGGGGGGGAATTGAAGCCACCAAACCCTGCTGAGCAACACTGCAGCCTCTGTCCCCTGGCTGTTTGCTGTGCTTGGCTGCTCTCCAGCTTCTCCTTTTCCCTGCTCGGGTGGCGCTGCTCTTTTCCACCTCCCACAGCAGATCCTTTGGAAACTGGGAATGTGCTGCTCAAAAAACGAACCAGCCCCTCAGCCTCCATCCTGATCTACTTTTGAAGAATTAGTGATATTCTAAGAATTGTCGGTCGCCAGTTGAGGAGAATGCTGGACAGGAAGGCTGAGAAACCGTAGCTAAGTGACTCCTCTCTCCTCGCTCAGGTGATGAAGCCCAGCACGACCAAACAGAGGTCCTTGTCTCTGTCGTCTCTGAGCTCTGTGATTGGCCTGGACCCAGAGACAGTGGAGGACCTCCCTGAGGGTAAAGATCTTTGGTGTGACCTGAGGTGGAGTCCTCCACAGCAAGGCTGCCAATAGAACGCAGATTGTTAATGAACCATGAGTCATAGTGTTTCATTGTAAATTCCCGTAGGTCTGTCTAACAGGCAATTAGGTAGGTGATTTTGAAGGGCTGCATGTTTTCCACTGGCCACTTTGGCAGGGCTTAGTTAGAACGTATTCTTGTTAAAAGAGATGCGGTTAAGGTCCAATTATATAGGTGACAATTAACGTAGGAATAGGAAGGTGTGAAATCTCTGGTATTTGTCACAGAAGCCCAGCGTTTCCAGAAGAAGCTGGACGAGACTACAAAGCTCCTCAGTGACCTCCAGGAAGCCCAGAATGAGCGTCTGAGCGCCAAGCAGCCCCCCAACATGATCTGCCTGCTGGCCCCCACCACCAAGGAGCTGCAGCTGGGTACCTCACTCACACACACACTGAATAGGCTCCCTCACCACCCTGCCTGGATGACAGCTCTCATCTTACCTGTTCCTCCTTGCAGCTGAGAAGGTGACTGAGAACCTGGCCCAGCTGACCAGCCAGGTGGGTCCTGGAGATGTGAGCAGCCTGTATGGGATCAGGAGGGCCATGGGCATCACTGGGATTCAGGAGTCGCTCATAGACCTGACCACAGGTTAGTCACAAGATGGAAATCTGCTGTCTCTCCATCAGTGTTAAGGTTATTTCTCTTAATACTAACTTTATACAAAACTAATACGATGTTCCTCTTCTAATAATGACTGTGGGTCTGGTTTTCTTCATAGTGGAGACTGAGTCCATGGATATGTCGTCTGTGGGAAGCTGAGCTTAGGATGGCTTAGCATCGTAACATCGGATCTGTCTTGAACTGTACAAAAGGGGATTTTTGGCCGACATTTGTAATATCATCTAATAAAACTTTTTTATAGAAAGTTTGCTTTCGGTTGTCATTTACTCGGCAACTGCAAGGTTCTTGAACTATACTCTAGGAACATTGTCAATGACTTAAATTTGCAAAACCATTTATAACATTCAATCACAGTACAAAATGCGAACTTTGTTCCTTGGTGAGCCAGCATACAGTTCACATGAAAGCAACACGATTCATCTATTATAGACCACCTTAGTCGGAGACGTAAGGCCTCACAGCAACAGTTTTCCGAGGCACATAGGAATACAGCGGTAAGAACGAGAGCATACAGTGAGTAGACAGATATGCTTGCACACAAGATACCAAACAGTATCAGGGTTTGGGTTCAAAAAAACAAAAGTGATTTATACCTTGAGTTGATCCCAGCTCTGGTCAGTAAAGCCAGTTATTCCCTAGCAAATGCAGACAGGCAGTAGAAGACACTCATACAGGTCAGAAACAGGCCTAGAAAACACCAGCCTTGACATACTGGTCAGCAAGTTCAAATCAAGTGAATTTTAAATACTGTGTTTCTTACATTTACACTTATTTTCTCCTGTTCTGTCCATGTGTGATAACGCTGGTTGAACAACCATGCAGAACAAAGCAACATTCATAGAGCTTTTCCCTCATTCATTCAACAGAGAATGGGAAAAGTAAGTCAGTTGGCTGAAACAGTATTTGGCTTCAATATAGTACATCTACATTTATGAGACCTTTCACTAAACAAAAGTATTGAGTCATATTTTAGAAAACAGATCAGAATATTTACACGTGTCCCTTTTCATACATTACATTATCACTACCAGAATAAGCATTCCAACCGGTCTCAAACATGGGGCCTGACAAACTCACGTCAAGTTCAGTGCTTGAACAAGGCAGTTTTCATCCCTCATAAGGGACAAGAGTAGCAATGAGTTCACGTCCTCTTAATCGAGTTCTCTCCAGTCATGTGACAACGCAACACTGATGATGCTCTAGAAAAGTTGACTGCCAGGGCCGTGTTGCGAGGAAACAAGACGCTCTGTGTGGAGAGAAGGGTGGAGCCTGCGTGTTGTGTCCCGTCTCCAGTGCTGCCCCCCCCCCTCCCAACAGCAGCCCAGCCACAGCCTCCAGGGCCTGTGGTCAGTGAGGCCGCCCTCAGCTCAGGCCCATGCCCTGCTGCTTGCTCATGTCCGTGCACACAAAGAAGGTCGTCAGCTCGCCCTTCCCCTTGACGTTGATGAGGCCTCGGCACTCGCAGGAGTAACCCAGCTTCTTCAGCACCTCAGACGTCTCCTCTGTAACCTGAGGGCGGAAGGGGGAGGACATGGGGCATTTCAAATATGTATCAGTGCTTCATTGATCTTGCCTGGCATAGGGGAACTGATTGTCTAGTGAAACAAAATTTCAATTTAATTCGAATCCACGATCATAGTCTGACGCAAACACTTATGGTGAAAAAGGATCTGCTTTTTGCTTAGACGTGACAGCTCTGCTTTGTAGTAGTAGTCAGCTGGCCTGTATTGATTTGCAGTACCTGGATCTTGCCCAGTTCTCCAGTGCTCTCCATCCTGCTGGCCACGTTGACAGTGTTGCCCCAAATATCATACTGTGGTTTCCTGGCTCCGATCACCCCAGCTATAACAGGCCCATGGTTGATCCCTGTGAAGTAGCACACAACATAACAAAGAGCTTCAAGAAAAGATTTATCCATTTCATTATGTTTTCAGTTAGTAGGCAAAATGTACAGATTTATGACTTCACCTCCGACCTGGCAAGCTCTGAGATAGTTCTGGCAAGGGGGGCCAAAGTCAGAGCCATCTGTAAATTCAACTTGTCGGAACCTTGGAATTTTAATAAAAGTGTCTTTCCGCAAAGGAATTCAGTTCAATTATGGGCTGTACCAATTGTTTTGATTAGGGAACCATGTCTTTGAAAGCTGTTTATGTTGCATTTCATGCCAACCTTTTCCTCCCAGCTTTTTGTCATTCTTTTGATCATAATGTGTGCTTTTTATCTCCCAAGTATTCTAAATGTTTTCACAAAGCTTAGTGGATCTGGTCAGAGTAAGCTGTCTGAGAACTTGGCTGATCAGAAGACACTGGGAGTATATAGTGCCCAGACAATGCAATATGTTGAGGGAAGGGTGTTGTGGTGAATAGCGGATGCTTGAGGTAAAGCGTACCCCATGACACATGGAACAGGATATAGAGCAGACAGCACACAGCAGGCCTGAACACAGACACCCTGAGTCTCCCCCCCAGCTCACTCACCCACGCGGAGACGAAAGCTGTTGAAGGAGTGCCTGTTGATGCCATCCAGTTTGCCAATGAGGGCGATGGCAAACTCCACCATGTTCCCAATCTGGGCCTGCTGCCTTTCTCTGTCCTGAAATCCCACAGGGATGAAGTACACACTATTGTATCCGCAGCTCATGGCACTGAAGCATCTTGCCAATTGGGTATTCTCACAGATACAGTTACATAAAGAGCTTTTGTTTGGTTCAATTAGCTTTAAGTGTTGTCATTTGAGATCCGTCTCAGTACATTGTTTTAATAATGGTCAAGTGAAACTTAAACGCTTTAATCCTACCTGGTTGTTCTCCTGTCCTGGCGTGCCACTAAGGCCAGCAGCAGCCATGTACGTGCTGCCGATAGTCTTGATCTTCTCCACGCCGCTGAACTTGGGCTTAGAGAGGAGCTGGACATGGAGGAACAGGATGAGAAGAAGGGTTTGTTCTGGAAGATCCAAATACGAGCGCCAAACTGGAGGCTGAAAGTTCATCTGGCGCCCGGGGCCTCACCTCATCAAAGTCGGCGATGATCTCGTTGAGCAGTCTCAGGCACTCCAGGCCCTCCTTGTTGATGTCACACTCAGTGTAGAACTCTTTGAAGTCGGGCACTGAGGCGAACATCACACACACGCAGTCGTAGGATTTGTGGTACAGGTCCTGATGAACAAAACCGGGAGGTGATCAAGACTGATGCCAAGAAGCATTAAATCATGACAGGAAGAGTTTGGAACAGACAGAAGGGGATGTTTAGGGTACACAGGGAGATGGGTTTCTACGACGAGGGCGGTGGAGATCATGGGGGCGATGAGAGGGTGTTAGGTCACATCCCCAGGTTCAATGTAAGAAAAACATCTGTCAGCTCTGCTAGTCACCTTGTTGACCTCCAGTACTCCCAGGATTTCATACAGGGCAACACTATTTGTTTGGTTCAAACTTCTATTCTACAGCATGCCAAAATATGACATTGTTGCATGTTTTTACCAGGCTTTCCAGTATTTCATTTGACGTTGCTGCTCCAACACCAATCCAATCATTGATGGATCACAGTGCTACTCTCTGCAGTGAGACTGAGCGAGTGAGTTCAAACAATTGAACTTGACCCTCTTTTCCAACACAAAGTCGTGTGAACATGTGTGTACACACACATATACACAGATATATAAAAACGAAAATGTGAAAGAACTTGGCAGTGGCAAAATACTCTTATCAGGGATTTGTCAAATGAATTTATAGGATGTCTGTGTTGTGTCCATTTTCAGAGACTGAAGGGGTCATGGCAGAGTAGATGTCATAGCATGTCACAAATCACAATGATGTGAGATTGCATCTAAATCCTATCTACCCAGTGGACACAACATTCCTTTAACATAAAGTCCTGGAACTCATTTGTCAAACAGTGACCTTATGCGTCCTGTGACGTGAGGTGAGTTAGACCTTTAATCCCAGAGGCATTATAAGAACGGCACAGCTTTAACAGGGACCGCCCCCTGGGTAAATTGAATCTAGACACCACCTCCATGGTACGGTACTGTAGGCCAGTGGAGATGGGACCCTGGTGTGGGAGACAATGGAGAAGAGAAGAGAAAAGAGTATAGGAGAGAAAGGAAGAGAGTGTGGAGGAGAGAAGAGGAGCATGTGGAGGAGAGGAGGGGAGGGTAGGATGTGTTGGGCTCATCCATCCATCCTGGACCCCTACCTTGTACTTCTCAGTAAGTAAAGTGTTTGTGAGGAATCCCACCTCGTTTTTTTTACTCTCCCCGACAAACAGGGCGGCTACGTGGGCAGGCAGCACGTTCTCCAGGAGCAGGCGGTTCAGGTTCTCCCGGGTCTCGATCTCGTCCTGCTCCGTGCGGTTCTTGTTCTTCAGTAGGAAGTCTTGTCTGAAGCAGGACTCGTTCTGTTAAGCGGGAAGCCGGGGCGGCAAAAGAGAACATAGGGATGGAATAAACAAGGGATAGAGGAGCCAAAATATACAGAAGACAGGAGTCTTTCTTACCTGCTGTGAGATGAGGAACATGGTGACCAGGAACAGCGTAATATACATGCAGCTCATCACCCTGGGGTCCTTGACCAGGCCCAGCTTCTTCAGTATGAGATCTCCAGAGCTGCAATACAGAGGTCAGGGGTCACCAGGAGAACATCAGGGGTCCTCAGTTCCTTGCTCATGCGCCAGGCTTGAATCGGGTCTGCTCGGAGCGACAACGTTCGACAGACCGAGCTGAGCGGCGCCTAGCCCCACCTGCTGCAGGTCAAGTTGTCGTTGAGCTGAGCGTAGAGGATCTGCTCGTAGGAGATGAACAGGTTGCTCCTGGAGCTGAGGATGAGGACGTAGTAAGCGGTGGAGGCCACCGTGAGGAAGAACACCTTGAGCTCGAAGCTCACCCGGAGGAAGACCCCGCAAGCGATGAGCGCCAGGATGCAGCTGTACACAGAGTACTGCATTTGGGTCAGGGAGAGGGGGAGGAGAAAGGGAGGACAGGGGCGGGAGGGAGTTCCGAAGGAGGGAAAGAGAGGAGAGAGGTGCAGAGATGGAAGGGGTTAGACACACGACAGCCTCGGATGTTGGATCTCTCAGTCCTTCCACTGCTTTGCTCGTCGTTTCCCCAAACAAAAGCAGCAGCAGATCGAACTAGAGCTGCACCCCCACTCACCGGCAGGTAGAAGAGGTCAGCAAGGTCGTGCTGGTGCGAGCCGTTGGAGCGGGTCATGTCCAGAATGTCCCCGGCACACAGCACAGGTTCTGTCTGGATGAAGCACTGCAGGGGGGGAGAGGGGACACGACTGAAGGTGACTATAGCGTGGAGAATGTAAAGCACTTGGGTATGGCCTGGCTAAACATAGATCCACTGGTGACGCTGAGGTCTTCTGGGTTAGATGGAAACACCACAGAGAGCTGAGAGTACGAGCCAGCGTACGGAACCAGGGGATTCGGTGGAACGAGGACGCGTGTTACCAGGTTGAAGACAGCCAGGATGACGATGAGTGCGGTGGTGACGGTGGCCAGAGGGAGGCGCACAAAGGGTTTCTTCACCACCGCTTCTGACACGGCCGCCAGCCAATGGCAGGTAGACAGCTTCTCTGGAAACAAGCGCTGAAAAGGAGAAGAAGAGGAGGAAAATTGCAGTAAGGGTTAGGTTGAGCAAAGGGTAGAAGTGTGTGTGGGGGAGGTTGGAGGGGAGGGGGCGAGGGAGTGAAAGAGAGAGGGAGGGGAGGTACAATGGGAGAGATGAATGAATGGAGAGCTGGAAGCGAGAGAGAAAGGAAATCATTTGTGCTATCAAGATGAGTGTGTGGCAGATATGGTCATCCATCTATAGACTCATCATGTGCGATTGACGCAGCACTGAATGTTCCGGCTATTTCGAGAAGGGCAGAATGTGTGACAGGATGCACAGACAACCCGTCTGCCCCAGACTGGCTCTAAGATTCTATGCACCAGGTGTCAAGGGCCAATAGAGGTTGACTGTTTGTGTTTGCTAATAAAAGAACCAGTCAATGACATTGTCGAAGCAGTTATCACAAGAACCAACTAAGTACTATTAATAATCTATCAACTCTCTGAATCAACAATTACACTCTGAGTTCTCCCTCAATAAACTCAAATAAAACATTGATCACATCCAACAGACATCAAAAAGGCCACCCAGTGAGTTAGCTTAGTTCTGTCCATGAATAGATGTGTGGCTGTGTTGTGAGGTCAGCCTCGGCCTCGTACTGACCTGTAGGTGACCTGCAAAACAGATGCTCAGGATCAGCAGAAGGACACAGGCCAGCACTCCAAAAGACATGCCCAGCCTCCTGGGACTGGAAGACAATCAAACACTTGTGCTTACTCTCTGTATCTGTTCCTTGGCAAATGTGCACTATTCTAAACACCAAAGAAGAAAAAAAAAAACAATTCAAATGGCTGATGAAAATCAAATTGGGGAAAATGCCATTGGGACATTGTGTGTAGAAACATGCCACTCACTCTGTAGTCACGAACATCTGAACCATGAAGATGCAGAAGAAAATGAAGGCGGCACAGCTAATGTAGTGCTTGAACATGGGCAGGTCTATGGCACGGTACTGGGAAGAGGAGAGAAGACGTTTCTGACCTTGAGTCATCAGTTTCGTTTTTCAACCCAAAAAGGAATTTGTATGTGTGTGTGTGTGTGTGTGTGTGTGTGTGTGTGTGTGTGTGTGCCGAGATCTCAGAGTACAGCGTGTTCTGAACTGTTTAGTTGAGTTATACTGGGGAGTGGGGGGGGGGTGATGTTGCTTTCCATATAAAAGCTTGTCGACCAGCCTTGACAGACTTACCTGTTTCTCCAGCTCCTTCTTTGGGAACCACAAAGCTAGACTGCTGATCTCTTCTGACTTCACCCACTGCCTGGTGGAACAGGCAGACACATGCATAAGTCTTAACAAGTGGAGGAAACTTCTGGCATATTCTGGCTGTTAACATCTACTCTCAATGTTATTATCCATCGGAAATGAAAGACACCGTTCTGTTATGGTTTGTTCACAGAGACTCACTTATTGCTGAGCTCGTCGATGGTCGTGGTCATTTCGTTGTGTAGGTCCTCGTCAAACTTGCTCTTCTGAGATTTGTTCCTGGGTAGGGGCAGAACGTCGTAAGGAAGAGGAGGACGTTTGGACTGAAAGACCAAAACACAAATGTTCAACGGTGACAGGGAAGGAGACAGCATCATGCAGGTTATTCTAGCCCAGTTTGCGACGAGAGGAGGCAACTGGTTTGAGGCCATTCCAGTGAATTAGTGGAAAGACAGTTCGGGTGTGGGCCAGTGAGAGCAGTGTACCGCGTGTGTGGCAGGGGGCAGGATGTCATGTGTTAGCTGAAGTCGAGAGACAACACGGGAGGGTCCCAGCTCTGCCTGCTTTGTGCCCCATGGCCCATCAGGAAGGAAACGAGCGTGCCCCCCCCACAGACACACATACACACTTCTCCCAATGTTTACAACAGCACATACCTTTAGTGGGGAAAGAAAAGACAGTTTAAAAAGCACTTAGTGGGGAGTGGTATCAGCCAGGCTTATGGGAAACTTGTGAGACCTTGTGCCACCCTGTTCCACAGAAGAGGGGCAGGATGCAGCTCTTCACATTGCGGAGGTGGGAGAGAGAGGATGGGGGGGGGTAGAAGTGGGCTGGTGGTTAGTGGGGGAACGGCAAGGCTCTCCTCGTGTGGGAGGAGAGCTGGCGAGGCCGGCCGAGCGGCCCACACTCACTTATGGGTGCTGGGAGGAGCGGGCAAGGAGAAGGGCTCCTCGACAGACTCGTCAAAGCTGTCGGAGAACAGCAACAGTGAGAGACACATTGATCGTGGTGACATGAAGAGAGAGGGAGAGAGAGAGAAAGAGAGAGATAGAGAGAAAGAGAAAGAGGTGGGGTGACCAAATAAGAGAACACACTTCTCCAGACCACACAACAGGCAGATGCAGGGGCTGGAGCTCTTACACATCCACTTACAGGATCTGCATTCACTAACCACACGCCAGACTAAAGGTCTTGTAGGGCAATTTAGCTGCTGCACTCGCATAAAGCAGCTTTGCTTTTTGACAACCGTGAAAAAAGCAACTACTAAGCCCTTGCGCCAGAAGAACAAGGCCATATAAAAACATGTTTGTGCGTTTTGCCTGTTGGTGTAACATTATGTGGCTTGGCATAATAACAATGATTTAATATTGCCATGAGGTCATTTCTGTCCAGCTGTTCAAAATAAACAAATAATTGGATCCAGCTTCATACAAATACATACACAGACAGAGTAAGCGGCGTAAACATACAGTATGAGTAAGCAGAAAAGGTTTGTGACATGACGCCCTGGTTTATGGCGGCGCAAACCCTTCTCACCTCTCTGGGATCTTTGAACAAGGTGCTGATCGCAGGGGGATGTCCTGAACAGAGACAACACATAGGAAAGAAGGTGACCTACTTTTCTTTTCACATGGAGGTAGACATGCATGCCACAAACCAGTTGACATGAAGAGTCCCGCTTCGTTTCGGACCTTGCAGCGGGCCTTGCCGTTGACCATGGTGTCGGTGGCGTAACCCTCGCGGCTCTGCAGGTGGGCGAAGGGTTTCACAGCCCCCCAGGACTCCAGGTAGCGCGTCATGCGCACCGATGCGCGCATCTTTAGACCGTCATTTACCCGAGGCTTAGGGACGCTGCGGCTGTTGAGGGCCTGGTCTTTAGACTGACACGCACACATGTACACACACGAGGATAAGCAGCCTTACAGTCAAGAATCCTCAAAGGGTATAAAGGGAGCCCAGCTCAGGTAGGCCAAAACAGGTATCTCACTCGTGGGTCGATGACCAGGTATGTGTGGATGTTGAGCTCCTTCAGGTAGGTGTCTCTCAGGGGCCCATCTCCTTCCTCCACCTCGTAAGCTTTGTTCAGGTGCTTCAGGGTGGCTTCTGTGATGTGGACACGCCTGGACAATCAAGAGACTAGTTAATACAACATCATCCACTATCACAAAGGGTTAGTTAGTTAGTTATTACCTATGAACTCATGTTTAATACAAGCACCTGGAGCTAAAGCGTCACCATAACTCCATGAATGTGTATGTGAGTTTTTACAGTTTATATCCGCATACATATATGCGGATATCACACACAAGTATGAGCATACATGAATGTAAACTACATGGCAACTGAAACATGAACCTACCCAGGTAAGCCTCCAGATTCCATGTGATTGGCCAGGGTGACATCATGTGACCATACGTCAAACTGCCATTTGCGAAGACCAATCACGCCACAGAGCACGTTGCCGGAATGCACGCCCACTCTCATGTTGATGTCCACACCTGTGGCCTCGCGCACCTGTCTGGATGAGCAGGATCACAACCTGTCAGCGCTACGGGGCTCTTCCCTCTTGGTCCTGAGAGCCTCTCTTATTGCTTTGATTTGACATTACAGCCATCTGGCAGGAGCGGCTCCAGTATTACTGTTTTCTCCTCAGATGAAGCCTCTTTGTTTTGGCAGGGAGAGAGGAGCAGAAAGAAGCCTCGCTTCGCCCTTTCTTTTCTCTAGCTCTTCCACAAGCACTTCATAGCCCCCCATTGCATTCCTCTGGACTCCACGCGCACACAAACAGACTCACAAACACTATGTTGTCAGACAGCCTACTTCATCATCCTATCCTACTGGATTGTTCATGCCTAAGATTCCACCTCAGCAAAGTCAACACTGCACTACAGCCTTCTTGGAAGCACTGTATATCTACACTTAAGGGGATGATGAAAGCTAAATGTCATCCAGAACAGAAAGAGGTCAGCTACATTGAAGAGTTAAGTCTGTCGTCCTACTAAGACCCAGTTCAAACTCCCCCCTCCCCCCCCCTCCCCCTTCCCGGACGTACTTGATGGCTTCGCACATATCCAACCCCATCTTGACACAGTTCTTAGCGTGGTTGGGCAGAGAGACGGGGAGACCAGACACGCAGTAGTAGCAGTCTCCCAGAATCTTGATTCTCATGCACTCGTTCTCCTGTGAAGAAGAAAACAGGAGAACATTTTGTTAAGGCTTTTTTTTGTAGCCAGCAAAACTTTAAAAAGTGGCTTAATATTTAATCAAGATTGTCTTGAGAAAGTGCATAGCTCTGCTTCCAACATTTAAACCATAGCTGGGAGGTCAGTATTAACTTAACAGATGCACAAAAGATATAAATGATTGACTCACCTTGGCAATCTGGTCAAACTTCCCAAACAGTTCGTTGAGCATAACGACCAGTTCCTTGGGAGAGCAGTCGCTGGCCAATCGGGTGAAGCCCACGATGTCTGCGTACAGGATACTACAGAAGACAGGAAACGTCAGGACTTCCACACAAGCAGAGAGGGCACACAGAAAGAAGGACTCCACTGGCTGCGAGTCCGTAAAGGTCAGACCTCTCAGATGGCGCCATCATGAGACAGAGGTATCAGCAGTCTATCGTCAGTTAGAGTTCTGACATCCACTCAACTGGTAAATCTCTCTGATGTTGCCCCATGTAGGAGCCCCATTGTCAGATAAGAGTCTGACTCTGAGGGCGCTGAAATTAACTGTTAGTAATTGATTAAAGCTGGCTGGACAGTGCCAGGAGGGAGGGCATTTTAGGGTGTGTTCTCACCCTTACTAACATGAGAATATGTTGTGATATGAGCTTGGCCTGACTATCTACTAAGAGCACCTGACCTGTTTTATATCCAGTATGTCTAATCACTGACTCGCTGGCGGGACTTGGTTCTGGAAGACCTATCTGGTTGGCTGAGAGCATGGCAGGGAGGCTGGCTGTCTGGGGAGCTGGCTGTCTGGGAAGCTGGCTGTCTGGCTGTCTGGGAAGCTGGCTGCAGACCAGCACAGGGCACATTAAAACAGCTGGCTTGACAGCTAGCATCAGCCAGACAGGGACCCACCTAGATAGTCAACATGAGCTTCACTGGGCAAATGACTGAGTGTTAGTCCAGGAGAATTACAGGGGTCGTATGGGGACTGCTTTGGGAGTCTTCTTCGGCACTGCTTTGAGAAGGATTTAGGAGAGGATAAGACTTAGCCCATGAATCTGTCAGGACCATTGTCATCCATTCACTACAGGAAATTTAAGGGGAGAGTGTTCTGGTTGGAGGTGGGGGTTGAATAAAAAACAGCTACTAACATGAAGACATGACTTGAGTCTGGACATGTGTTCAATTGTTTTACAAATCACATGTAAGGTAAGCAGACTGTTCCAACTCACCATGTGATTACTATATAACATTTAACTGTACGTATTGAGCTAACTGCCAAAGTGTCTCTCGAAGCAGTGCCAACATCTGTCAGCACTTTCTAAATGAATGAAAAAGCCCATAATACAAAAAGAAGCTTTATCTGGGTCACTGCAGCAAACGCATCTCATTTCGAATCTCCAGTGGCAGTTCACGTAGGGGTGAGGGGGAAACATGGATGCGTGCAAGTGTTTCTGTCATAGGGGCATGGCCAACCATGAAGAGGGGTGGGTGTTTTGAATGAATGCCTTAATATAATATTTTCCATGAAGACCGGGCACTATGAGTGTAAATGTATAAATAGACATCCCTTTCGATGCAATTGAGGAAAATGAAACTAATTTGAGGAGTTCAATACTCTTAACTTGTCACACATTTCAAACACGCCCCAGCGGAAAAAGGAAAGTAAGAGAGGGAGGTTAGCAAAAACAAAAAAGAGGAATGAATGGAAAGAAAGGCAAACAAGAGGTTCAAATGATTGAGAAAAAATAAGGGTTGGAGGAGTTTTTCCGTGGTGGAAGCGTATTTTCTTGGTAGCTCACTGGGCCAGGTTTTCCCAGTGTATAGCCATGCTGCGAGGCCCATACTGGGGCAGGTTTTCCCAGTGTATAGCCATGCTGCGAGGCCCATACTGGGGCAGGTTTTCCCAGTGTATAGCCATGCTGCGAGGCCAGGTAGCTGATAGGGAAGAGGGGAGGGAGGAGGGGTGTAGAACTCTGCTGAGTCTCTGTCCTACCTCACGTTCTCGTGCCTCTTGACGTAGAGGCTGTGGAAGTTGTTATCTTTGACGAGGCGCTGCTGCGCCTCCTTGTCTTTACATTCTTGCAGACGCTCCATGATGGCCAGCTTCATCTTCATAGATATGTAGACCGGCAGCACCGACTGCAGCAGGTTCTCCTGTGTGTACACACACGCACACACGCACATCAACACCACACACTCGGGAACACCAAAGACCAGCTGTCATATTGTCCACCTGATCTGCTAACTGGACTAACAAGGACTCCTATTCACCCAGCTTACTGTTAAAAGCTTCACGATCAGTGAAAGGGAACATCCCATACGAGGCTTATGAACTCATCCTAGTCAGCAGGCTAGCAAGATCATATGGCACTAATGTGTCTAAGAAGCACCACACAGTCATCCTTGTTCTCCCCGTCATGGCGCACATCTAATGAGAAAGGCATTTGACAATCTCCTTAGTCTCTCTAGTCTGTGTTTTGGTTTTAGTTTTAGCATTACTTCAGCTATATAACTACACTCCAGTTATATAAAAGACCTCCTTTTGCCCATCAAACCAGCAGCGACTGGAGAGAATCTAGTTTGTTTGTTTTACCACCTTCAGGTTCAAAAGACTGCGCCGCTTAACACGAAGCTTCAAAACGTTCTTTTATCCCAAGTGGCCTTGGTGAAGTCAGAGCTGTAATTGATCAGGCAGATCTTATCAGGACCCCAACAACAGCGCCCTAGTTCTCATCCAAACTGGTAGGATGCGTGTGTGTGTGTGTGTGTGTGTGTGTGGCAGTACAAGCCATTTCCCACCCTACTGTCCCCTGTCTGTGATTGTGCTCTTTGGCTAACTGTGCACCGCTCCTTTTTGTCAGGTTCGATTCAAGTACTACAGAATGTCAAATGTTAACAATTATATCATTCCATTCTGTCGTGCTCGGCAACAAGGCAGCCTCCCTCTCACTGGGGTTTCCTTTCCTTAGCAACAGTCATAACAAATGAAAAAGTGATCGCGACGGTCATTTGAGTCAGAGGTCTCAGTAGACACTATTTTACAACTACTCGTTGTAGTTTATCCTCAAAATTATTCCAATCAAATTGAATTTGGTTTGGATATGTCTGTTGTAATGAAAAATAAAGTCCACTGGCAAGCTCCAAGGCAATTGGGCTTACATAAAGTTCAAATGGAACCAGACTGAAGGTATGCCTATTCAGTAACGTTTCAACAAAGTGTTCTCACCACATAATCACTTTATTAAGATGGTATTTTATCTCATGTAGTTGTTTTTGTATCGAAACAGCAGTCAACTGTGGAGATAAATATAATCCGAATTTGGCTTTAGCATCTATCCAAGTATTTAGAGTCTGGAAGACCTTCAGAGTTACTTATCATGTGAAAACATCTGAAAACAGGGAGCTATTGCTAGGGTTGAGAACTGAGACCCAGTCCGGCACGTACTGGACTCTATCAGAATGCAGATTTCGGTGACTCATTCCAGTGCCAGAGCTGTTGATTGAAATATTTGCCCTCTGGTGCTGATGTAAGAAGCATCATCACTGTGCACGGTCGCCAGGTACAGCCTACTGCCTTCATGTGGCGTCAGAAACGACTGGAAAAAGCCCCCAAATGATACCCAACCCCAGCAGTAGCCAGCGCTCCTACACTACAGCCCCCCTGTGGGTCAGTCTGAGGAGAAGCTGCTGGGATGGAAGCTGCCCCTGACCTGCTGTCGCTTCTCCACCTCCAGCTTCATGCGGATCCCCAGGCAGCGCAGGGTGTCCTGGAAGGTCTGCCGCAGAGTCCTCTCCATCAGGACCTTGTGGAACGCTCCCACCACGTTACCGCACAAGAACACCACCGCGTTGGACAGGAGCTGGATGCAAAAGGGGAAATAAGCCACCGCACAGTTAAAAGGACCTCCTCTCATGGCGTAGGTGAACCTTACCTCATTAAATGGCTCAGTTAATCCTCCTCTTGTAGATATGGTAAACACACACATGCTTGGTCCCACTCACACAGGCGTAGTGTGAGGTGCCATCCTACCTGGCAGGCTAGGTGAGGAGGGATTTTCTTGCTGAAGACAGTGAGCCGTAAGGTCAAGACCAGGATGTGGGCCAGCGAGGAGATGACACTGAGCAGCACAGCGTTGGACATGGGGAAAGGCAGCATGGTGTAGACAGTGAAGATGATGAAGAGGAAGAATGGAACCTGGGCAGGGACAGAGACAGAGAGAAAGACAGACTGTGAGATTGGGTATTAGACTCCACAGACTGTTTCCTTCACCGAGTTTACGCTTCTGAGTGAGTTTGTGTTGTTGACATATTTAAATATTAGTTAACTTTTTAAAAGCATCCAAGTAGTGACACAGCAGTGACATATTCTGGCTCCTTTCCAACATTGTCTGACAACCACAGACACACTTCCCCTCCGGGTGGGGGGGGGGGGGGGTGAGGAGGGAGGTACCTGGTCCCAGGGCAGGATGAGGGGTCCGCTGAAGATGAAGGTGAAGCCCATGGTGAGGTGGGTGACCCAGACCACCATGCCCAGCAAGCGCCTCCATCGCTGGGTCAGTGTCTCCGTGCACACCAGCACGAACACGGCTATGAACACGCACAGACCGCAGCTCACCACGCTCACAAACGCCAAGTGCTCCGCCGCGTGCTGGAAGGCACAGGTGGACGCACACGGATAAGCAGAAAGTAAACATGACTGAAACTTGCGACCTGTGTGAGCGTGTGTGTGTGTGTTTCTGTGTGGGAGGTGGATGGCAGACAGGAGACAGACAACACTCAGATCAATACAGAACACTGACAAGAGAATGATAGGTGCAGTGTCTGCAGAGAGACAGGGAGGGGTGGTTCTTTGCAGACTTGGTTCTTAGTGTGTTTGTGTATGAAACGGATTCGCATCTCCAGCAGTGTAACAGTCTATTCAGGCTTATTTCAGGCTCATTCCACATCTGGCTTTGCGTCACGTCCTGCTGCTGGAGGCCACAGTATCTTCCTGATTGAGTTAGGCGGCTGGATGGCCAAGTGATAGATGGGGGGGGGAGGGGGGAGGTATGTGTGTGGCTTTGTGTGCTGGTCTTGTGTGAACATGGAGTGAGAGAAAGAAAAATGAGATTGGAAAGAGAGAGAGAGAAATATCCAGTATGTAAAGGTCCCTACTCTAGGAAGGCCATCTCTGCATTGTATATTGAGCATGCTGGTTGCCATGGTAGCAAGTCTAAGGACCTGTACTCTGGCACAGAGCTAGCCTGCAGCCCCGCCCACTAATAACCAATGGGCTGTGTCCTTACCTAAGGCTCTGTGTATGGACAGAACGATGTAATTATTCTATATGTTTATGTAGTGAACTCAGTTGGAAACTGTAATATCCTATAGTGAGGACTAACCCTGCAGGGCTTGAACCTACACACACAAACACACAGAATGTTCCCAATCAAAGCCATGAGCCAACAAAGCCCTTCTGCCAAACCCACAATCTAAAATCATTCTCTTACATTCCTCTTTCACGATGCTCTATCCCTTGTTCTCCCTCTACTCAGTCTGAATTCCAAACACCTTCATTTGACTCCAAACAACAGCGTTTCTCTCTGTTGTGTCTGCCCCCATCCGTCAGCTGAAGTGCCACTCAGCAGTGAATGTTAGCGCTGTCTGTCAGTGCTGTCTCTCAGTGCTGTCTCTCAGTGCTGTCTCTCAGTGCTGTCTCTCAGTGCTGGTTCAGCTCTGGACCCATGCCCTTAAACAGGTGCCAGCCATGAAGAGGAGAGTTAGACACAAGTTCACACAGACTTGATGACACCACCCTCGACTCACACAAGGCCTTGTACTTAACAAAGACCCCCCCTCCCCGCTGTGAAAACATTCCATCCAAACCTCTCTCCAGCCCTAGCAACAGCCAGGCTTCTCAGACACTGTGTGTGAGGAGGGAAAATTTGACTTTAACACTGGTGGATGGAAGCCTTCCCATATATCACTGTGTGTGTGTGTGTGTTTGTGTGTGTGTGTCTGAACAGCACAAAGACTAGAAAGACAACTCTGTTTCTCATAGGAGGGGGCAGTATTGGGTCCTGCTGATGAACAGACCACAGGCTGACTCTGGCACCACTAGAAAGAGAAAAGCAGCTTTGCTCCTGCCAGCCTGGTGAACCTAACCCTACCCCAGGCCCTGACTACAACAGAAGGGCCCTGAAGACTGCACCATCAGTCATGCAACAGTGTGGAGGACCGCTGGGGGCAGAGGATCAGCTCAGTACATGTCTACCTGGAATAACTACCTGTTTCGTTCCACAAGCACCTGATTTATGCGTGTTACATTGCCTGGCTGGAAAATGAGTGACAAAAAAACAAAAACAAACACACATACCAATCCTCGCCCCCCCCCTCTACCCTCCCCTCGCCTTTGGACAAATGTTCCCTTCATATGACGGCTGCCTTCATAAGGTACAGTACAGCTAACAGTGGTGTCTTAAGCATGTTAATGCCCCCATCTCCTTGCATTAGCTGGCCCTTCACTGCCTCTGGAGACAGCAGATCCCTGGGGTGAGGGATATCAACAGCTTTATCTGATTACATGCTGCCCATTCATTAACAGGGCTCTGTGTGTGTGCATGTCTGTTGTGCATGTGTGTGTGTGTGTGTGTGTGTGTGTCTGCTATTGCACATATCTGCTTTTCTACATGCTTGTGTACATCTGTGCGTGTGTGTGAGTGTGCACACATCTGTGTTTGCGTGTACGCCCACTGGTGTGTATGTGGCTGCATTTGCATGTGTGTGTGTGCATGTGTGTATGTGTGTGCGTGCGTGCGTGCTCACCAGCTGCAGGGCGAAGAAGAGGATGAGGAGGAGCCCACAGGACAGCATGGACAGGCCCAGCAGCAGCACCAGTGGCTGGTACTGGCTGATGCAGGAGAACTTGCGGTACAGAGCCTCATGTTTCAGCTCCTGGTCATTCAGCAGGTACTTCCCCTTGGCTGGCATGGCGAACAATCCTCCTCAGACCGGCATAGCAGGTCCACAGTAGATGGTAAACCAACTCAACTCACCACAAGTGTGCGTGGAGAGCGTGTGCCGTAGAGTGTGTGTGTGTGTGTGGCCCCAGTCTGGTCCACAGTAACAGGCTGCTGTTATACAGGCTGTTTTAAGTCATGCTGAAGGAGGGCAGTTAGCGTTTGATTCCATCCAGGGCAGCTCACATGTCTTGGTCCATTTCCCCCTTACAGTTCCTTCTTTCCACCCCTCCTTCTTTACTCTCTCTCTCTCTCTCTCTCTTATCTCCTCTTGTGTTTGTCAGAAAGACCCAGTTCTTCCTTGCCGGTTCCTGGGCTCCTCTCCTTGGAGAGGCTGAATAATGAACCAGCGTCTGGGAGGCGAGGGGAGGAGAGACGGAGGGGGGAGGAGGGAGGACAGACGGGTCGTCCAGGGGTCCAGCAGGATTCAGGATGTCCCAGAGGCACTGAGCAGACAGAGAGGCCCGCGGCAACTCCACCCACTGGTGATGGCACAGTCACTGACCTGGGGAGGGGAAGGGAGAGGGGGGAGGGAGGGAGAGGAGAAAGAGACACAGACAGACACAGGGAGAGAGAGAGGTACTGAATTAACGGTGAGTGCAGTAAATATACACTGTGGCCTATAAAGAGTTAATGGCTTTGCTTTAAGCACTTTCTCTTGCGCTCTTACAGGGTCATAAAATTCAGTAAAATCTTGTTGCTTTCCACCCTAAAAGTCCCTCTCTCACACGAACAAACACACAATCAAAAACAGGCGAAAATAGGCACATAAGCTTTCCTTTAAACTTCAGCTTTGAAACTAGTATGACCTCTTATTAAACAATATTACTTTCAAATCTTTCTTTTCTATTGAAACATCAAAGATTAATTGAAACAATTACAGCAGAATCCATTTGACAGGAAATGACTAAACTGTCTGCAACTGGATAGAGTAGTTAGACATCCCTCCAATTATAAAGACAGCACTTAGAGAGCAAGGGCAGGGTCTGTAAATATATATGTACACATTGAGAAAGCCAATGAGTAGCCTCCAGAGTTCTTCCCAAGATTAATAAAGCCTTGTCTGTGTTCATCGCAGTCCTGGCCCCGGCCCCAGCCCCAGCCCCGGCCCCAGCCCCGGCCCCTGTTTGGCCCCGGCGTCTATGGACAGCTGCCATGATGACGACAAGCTCCTCTAATGAACAACGTTTCTATGGGGCTGCTTTGCTGGATAATATGCACCATCGAGGAATGAACTCCAGCTCTGTTGAAAATCACAGTGACGGCTTAATTTTCTCTGACAGATCACATGAGCATTGTGAAGGGAGATTAGCGCATGCTAAGAGCAATATATTCTCTTATGATGTCCACGACAGAGTAGTCAAATATTAACAGAAAAAGCACAATGGACTATATTGAAACTGAGTCATGCACACGTCCTGTCACAATAAACTACTGTTGGAAAACATCAATGAGGGCCTTATGAGTCAATATTGTATTACCTGTGAGACTACAGCACTCTACCAAGTTAGCATGAATGATTGGCTGTGTAACGTGGCTGTGTTGCGTTGGCTGTGCTCGGAGTGCCTGTCCTCCTCTCCCAATAGGAAGGCCTCGAACATGTCCAGATTAGCTGTACTGTTCCTCTCCATCTGCTGGTTGGCAAACAGGAAGTTTGCCCAGTGAATCACAGGGGCCATGTTGTATTTACAAATCAGATGCTGGAGTAAGGAGCAGGCCTGGCTCTTTTGAGAACACACAACGCCCTTATCTGTCCGTTTAATACGGGAGGGGAGGGAGATGGGGGGGAGGGAGGGAAAGGGGGAGGGAGCGGGGGGGGAGGTGGGTAACGGCTGGTCTTTGTCTCACCTAATGATAAAGAAAAAAAAGCAGAGAGCAGAGAACCAGAGCTCGATAAAACTTTTAAGAACCAGGAGGCCAATGTGACTTCTCGCTGTCTGGAACGGGGGTCCGAATAGAGGGATGATGTGACCAAACCTGGCATGTTAATCAATAGAAACCTCATTTTTGTCCATCTGACTGCCGCAGTGCGCAAGCCTTTGTTCCTAGTTTGTCTCTTTATGTGGTAACCATCACCAGATGCTGCATGCCGTAAAAGAGCTGTGAATTTGCAGAGGTGCTGGACCAAAAAGCAGGAAACAGAGTGAGAGGAAAGAGGGGGAGGAGGAGGCGGGGTTGGAGGAGGGGTGGTGGTGGAGGGGACACCTGTAGGGATGTGTGAACCGGGAAACAGCCAACCAGCCAACCAGCCAGGAAGCCAGGCTGGATCATCCAGAGGCAGGCAGCTTTGTCAGAGCAGGGGGGAGAGGGGGTCCCCATTTACAGACAGGTTTGAATTTTCCCTTTGACTGCATCTGACTAGCATCGCCTCCTTGTGGCTCTCTGATGTGTACATGTGCAGTCCTTCAGCATAGGGTAGTAACCCAGCGTTGCAAGTGGTCTCTCCCAGCCCCCTGGCCCCAGGACACCATGGCCCCCTACATTCAACGTTTATAGGGGGGAAGTTAAAGCAATAAGGAGGGGAGGGCACATACTGTAGTCAATATTCTCTCTGGGTAATAGGGACTTGAGCTGGAGAAAACCTTCTTAGACATCCACTGTTTACAAATGGGAAATGACTAATTAAGACAATGCACAATGTAAACGCACACAGGAACATCTAGATCAACATCTAAATGAGTTATTGCGTAACAATTGGTCAGTGTGAAATGAACCCTCTGAATCTCACCTCCTGCCAATGTTGATAGTTCTTGGCAATAATTGGGTAGAAACATAACAATGAACACCCATTGTGAATTTGTCAGTTACACATATTCAATGACATGGGAGTAACTTAAAAGAGGGAGTGCCTGTACTGTATGTGACTGTATCACACACACACAGGATCCTGGCTAAGCACGACACGGCTTGAGTACAGCCGTTAGAGCGGCTGCTACCTCTGCCTCTCTCTCCTCAGAGAACAAGAGGACGTTTCTTATCTCCAAGCCTCAAGGGAAACTTCTGCTTATCACCGTACCACAGGAACCATTTCTCCTCTCAATCTGCACCTGTTGTCCATTTAAACAGTGGGGGTTGGGAGGCCCCCCCCCCTTCCAAGGGGAGGGGAGTGACTAACTAACTAACTAACTAGCACACGGGTTGGTATCAACCGTCCATTGTTTGGTGTTGGATCCCCTGACTCTCCTCGTCAAGGTGCTTCTCCTTGTCACCCTCCCAGTCTGTTCAGCCCCATATACAGAATGACACTACAGGGCATTGTTGTTGTTGTTGTTTTGAAACGATGACGCACTGTACAATACGCAGTGGTGAACAGGTCAGGGCAGCTGGAGGCCAAGAACATCCAGAGGCCAGCCAGACAGCAACAGACTGCTAAGCTCCCAGTCTGTTTGGTTTCCAGACAGCCATTTGACACTCGCCAAGGCACTCGTTTGTGAGACGACGACCTGATATTACAGTCCCTGGCTTGGCAGTGCTTTATGCTGCATTTCTAAAGTTGCCATGGCGAGCAAGGAGCCAACGGATCTGAGTCCCCGCCGCCGAAGCGAGGCCGGGAGAGCGGACAGAAGCGTCCGCTTCAATAGACTGGAGTCTCTCCACCGCAGCATGAATAGCAGTCACTGCAGTGCATTGTCTGCAAGGCCTTTTTCCCCTCTTTGAAAGCCAGGCGATTGGCGGGAGGAGGTGGGGGTGGAGAATCTCAGAGCGGATTCCCAAAACTGTCGTTATTGACTCTCTTAGAAAAGCGCCAGCACAAAAACCCTGCTGACGTCAGCCACGGACAGAAACACGCAGGCCTTAACATGTCGTCTCAAGCTGTCTGGCCATTCTGAGGCTCAGGAAAGGGGGGGGGGAGAGAGTGGAGCTTAAAGACACTGGATGTTGCTTGGTTTTTTTAATCTGCATGTCAACAGTGATCATACTAGCAGACTGGAGAGAAGGTGTTGAAACTGTTGAGGTGAATCTGGCCTGGGCTACATGGGCGTGAACTTTGCACCTTTTCACGAGGAAGAGGACAAGGGTGAGTCATCCTCCAGCAAAACCAATCCCTTCACATCCCAAGCAATACAGTAGTGTAAGATGATAACCTCTGACCCACCATTATCTACTGCCTTAGTTACTAAGAATAAAATGCACAATGGCAATCTGGCAAAGCCTTGAACAAACCTACGCAGTCTTTGTGGGGTTTTTATTGCGAGCAAACAAGCAGGTCTGTATAAATCCTTTCTAGGCTCCTGCCTACATGGGTTCCTGTTGGGTTACTCTCTACATGGTTGGACAATGAGAGAAGAACAATGATAAGCCCCCATTCACGGCTCCATCTGTTTTTAGGAAGCCAGGTCAGGTCAGGGTTGAACATTCTAACCTCCAATTCAGGTTCCCACAGACCTGCCAGCTGGAACGTGAACGAGATACCTGGCATCATCCGAAATCTCAAACCCTCACAGCCATACCGAACTGTTTGTATTAATAACAAAAGACTAGGCTACTCTTTACTCGGCAAACAATATAGGGAAAATACTGATTAAATAAGAGAGTACACATGCTCTTTTGAGTAGGGTAAACATCAGAAGGCTATCTCCTAACCATTGGTAGTGTGTTTCATAAGCCAGAGAAGGCTTCCAGATTCTATACCCTGCCAGAGGTACCTGAGGATTCACACAACCCTGAGAAGCCTTGCCCATCTGTTGAGGATAAGCACACAGTAAAGCTCCCTTTTAAATGGGAGCAGAGAACTTTTGGCTGTTGTGGAAAATGCAATCTGAACACAATGGATGGAGGTCCAACACAACGGTCATCTCTACTTGCCATGAAAGGACAGAGATTTTGCATCACACAGATCTTCCAGCCTACCTCCACTGCAGCAAGTCCTCGCTGCACCGAACCCAAGGGCAGAACCGGGGTTTTAACAGACTAATGCTGATCAACTCTGCTTCCTGACATCAACGTACCTTCTGAGAAGAGCCCTGTACAAGTGCAAGGCTTTAAAACACGCCCAGGATTCATTCTCGTTATCTTGCTTCACTAAACCAAATCTTGCTTCACTAAACCTAACAACCACAATCACGCAGAGCAGTGCCCCGATAAGGGTGGCTAACAAATCCCCAACTCAACCCAGGTTTCCTCAAACGAGTGAGTCTGAGCGCCATACTTCGCACATGAAGAGCAAACATTAATACAAAAAGGTAAAGAACATATTTCAAGCAAAACGCAACACTGTTGCTGCTTCCCCCATAACAGGAATGTCCGGGGGAAATTGCCAACAGATAATGCGCAAATTTACGGCCTTCTCAAATGTCACTCTTGTAGATTTGACTTTACATTCAACGGTGTTTTCCATCCAACTAGATCCATGGGATCTCCCAAAACGGTGAAGCCATTTTGAAGACAATTTTGGTTGGTCAGTAGGCGGTGCTTTATAAGTCTTGATCTGTTATCGCCAACATAACCTGCTATGGAGCAGGTCAGGTGTGCCCATGAATTACCATTGTGATCCATGCTAGAAAGAGGTGAACTTACTGGACGTTTCCTCACTAACCCTAAATCCGACTTCATAGTATTCGGGCTCTGATCTAAATGATCTGTAAACCCCCGTAGAATAGCCATCACTTTGTCTCTCCTATCCACTACGGCTGTGTTGAAGAACTCAAAAATGTTTCTCTCTCCAAACAAAATGTTGCCAGGTTTCATAATGAGACTGTTACATCAATTTATGAGGTACTCTTTAAGGATGTCATCCGTGTAATCCAATGATGATGTCTGATCATGCCCCAGGGGCCAACACAACCCAGACAGTGGACGGAACACACGCTCACACACACGCTCACACACACACTCACTAAGACCATGCAGGGACACCAGAGCCCACCTCACCCTTGCCTCACAAATCAGCTAACTGACTGCACAGCTGACATGTGTACAGCAATGCACATGCAGGATTAGATTAGGCACCCCATACCACCCCACCCCACAGGATCATCCAGCAGTATTGAATTAGCACCGCGCAGCAGGGGGGAGCTGCTGAGTGCTAATCACGTTAACAGGATACTGTCTCAGAGCTGCTTTCACTTCGTACCGCTTCTTATTTGGGATCAACACAGGAAGCGCTGGTGCGAGCGCCACGTGGTCGGAAGCTGCCCCTTGTCCTTCAAGTGGTTCACATTCACTTCCACAAATGCGCTGTCACACGGTCACAAGTGGAGGCTATCCATTTTGTTGCAATAGCAAGTAAGCACGTGTGCGCACGAACGCGCTTTCCTTCCTGGAAAGGACCTTCATGTTATTGGTTAGCGATACAAAGCATATCATGCATGGTCGTTAACGCAATCTTACAGAGGAAAACCGATACCTACATTTGATCACTTCCATCAGACCGGGGTCATTTCCTGTTCTGGAGATGGTGGTAGGATTGTGATGAGAGCCACTGTGTACACCCGCAGCAGAGCAAGACAATATTCTAGTCAACAAACACGGTTTCCCTATAGTTCAGAGAACCTCAAGAATTTGAGAAACCCAAGTCTGACAAAGTCAACTTGAGAGGACAGCATGCACAGAGAGGAAGAAGAGAGCATTGTTTTCCAGTCAGAGCAGCCAACCACATCCTCATTTCTGGTTTCATAGCCCCTCAGTTAACTGGCTTCTGGGAGAGTCCTAGCCAGGGCCCACTGCCAGCCCCAGTCTGGGCCCTCTCACAAGCACAGCCCTGCTCCATGGCTCCTACACAGTCTCTGATCCACTCCCCCTCCTCCACCATGACCCACCAGCCACGACACAAACCAAGTTGCTTTGCTCCCCTTACTAACCAATGTTTCCGTAGCCTCAAAGTGAATCCTCGACACAGAGGCAACAGCATTTTTACTGCAGTGGAGTCTTGGAGAGACTTAACAACGGGATGCCAGTCTTCAAAAGGTGTTATTCGGCCCGGGAGGACAGGATACTCCGATCTTCCTAACGACGGTCCTTTTCCACACTGCCATAAAGTTTAGGGTGTTGACAAGGCCATCTGGAGCATGCTTGATGCACTGAGCTGTTAAGATGACGCACTCGCAACCTGGTAATGAACGGAACAGTTAAAAAGCTCACGTCCAGACACCAAACTGTATGTCTATAGGGTGGGTACAGTAGCATTGTTTACTTAAATGGCCTGGCAGACCTATATTGTCCCATCTATCAATAGATCGTATCCACCCACTCATTCATCAAGCTAGTGCTTTCCATGCTGGGATGTTACTTTGAAGGTAAAGAACTACAGAAGACGTATTCCACAGCGTATTCCCTGTAGGGCATGAACAGAAGTACGGAGGAAACATATTCCATGATGTTCCTCATTAAACACATGCCCTGTTTTCTTTTGGAAGCAAGACAATGGAGGTGGAGGAGACTGGAGGGAAATCCCTCCAGTGCTGTAATGTGCTGACCTGCAGCCACTTGGTTACTCCCCTCAACCATGCTGTCTCCACCCGTGTGTGTGTGTGTGTGTGTGTGTGTGTGTGTGTCTGAGTCGCTGAGACTTAGTGCGTCTGTACATTTGTCTGTCTTTGTGCATGTCTCTCCATCTCCATGCAAGCGTGTTCAAAATCTGTGTGTGAGTGTGTGTCAGAGAGAGACTGCGTCCAAGTCTCTACTCCAGTCTATCTCCTTGGACCTCCCTGGACCCCTTCAGAGGCTGGAACAGATGAACATTCAGCCCAACAAAACAACTAAGAGGACTAAACTAATACAGAAACAACTTGGAGATAACCTCTGCCCCACAGTGTTTGTGGAGCAAGGTGACGTTTTGTTCTTAATTAATAATAAATTGCGGAAACCACTTTTACACAGATAGTGTGACAAAGCAAAAGAATGACGCAATACTGGGTGACGCTCTTATTCCCAGTGACTAATCATCAGCTAATACAGGAATGAGGATACAAGGGTAGCACTTACATGGGCACAGTCAATTCATAAGGGCTCCTGTCTGATGGCAAGATAAATGCAAATGCTTATCATCATGCAGTAGGTATTAAACAAGAGCGCGCACACACACACACACACACAACTATCATATTGCCACAAAGAATCCATTCAGGCTCAAACCGCAATGTTCAGATGGACCAATCCAATGTTCAAACGCAGCAGTGCATTAGTGTAACACTAGAATGAAGCTTTTAGGGATGGGATTAAAATTCCCTGGGTGAGTCCGTGCGCAGACTCTGATTCCCCCCCACCACCACCTCCACCACCACCAAAACCACCATCAACCAAAGTTTTTTTTAAATCTTTGCTAGTGTATATCATATGATCTGGAACCATGTTGCCTTCATATTCTCATGGCCGGCAGCCTCTGACCCTCTCTTCAGGCGGTCTCCAAGCACAGGGCGGGTGGGGGGGGAGATTAGAGCAGTAACGAAAACAGTCGTTGAAGAGAGGGAAATATTGCTTGCGTAAGAACCCTTGCAGCGGGCAATGGTGATGACCCTGGTGCTGATGCTGCTGATTACAGTCCTGAGGCGTTCTGATCCAGAATCAGACTGCCTGTTCCCCCACATCTGGCCTCGCGCTCTGACACACAGTAATGCTGTACACAGTCAGATTGGTGTCAAAGACACTGCATCCATTCTCCTTACTTGACGCGTAGCCTTTGTTAGCCAAGAGAGTTACAGGCCTTTTTTAGAACGCTTCCAGTATGTGTACGTTGTTCACGTAAATATTCCAAAATGTCCATTTGTTTTTCTTTGAAAACTAGCACAGTGTGTCAACCTGTCTGTAAAGCAAAAAAAAAAAAAGTTCCCAACTGCAGCATGTTAGCCGTAAGGGTCATGATCTTGTACTCAGTTACTACCGTGTTAGAAGTAGAACAAACCTCTTTCAGCGAGTTGATCCAAGGGTGAATGTTGTTAACCTCAAGGGTGACACATGCGCCATGGTGAAGAAAGCAGTTCGACAGTAAGGTCAACCAGCAAAGGCCTTTCAATTGATCTTGTGCAGCTTGGAATTGCCTGCCTGTCTGATGCGACCACTTACAGCGGTCAAAGTAGCAGAGGAAAAGCAGCAGTCTATTACTATGAAGAAAAAGAACAGGAAATCACAACCCTGAGGTGCAGCCTTGTACACGTTGCCTGAGCAAAACACAAAAGAAACTGTTAGTCTAGGAAAAACCGTGTGGTTTGAGATTAAAAAGAAATGTGTATACATCAGAATTGAGTTCTGGAACAAGCATCAGTGTATACATGATGTATTTTTTACTTTTCATTTCAACTTTTTGGTAACGAGGGTGTGTGTGTGTCTGTGTGTGTCTCTGCCTGGCAAGTCAGTGCACTTAAAAAGCAACAGCTGTCTGGCCTGAGGCCAAGCCACGGAGGACCAGAATGTCTACTGACACACACACACCCTCAAACACACCCTGACACACACCCTCAAACACACCCTGACACACACCCTGACACACATCCTGACACACATCCTGACACACACACTCTGACAGGGCCAAAGAGCATAGCTGTGGAGTGGCTCATTGGTGGACACTGCACAGGCTGGGAGGACACCAATCACTCCTCATGCAGCACTCTCCCCTTGGTCAACTCGCGTCAACAGCTGGCTTTTTCAGCAACTGAGGAAAACATCTTCTATCCAATATGGTGGACTGCTGGGAAATGAAGCCAAATCTCCCACATAACCGCTAAGCAGAGTTCTCTGTTAGCTTCCGTTGGCCATAACAGCTTAACAAAAAAAAAAAAACATACGGAAAATCTAAATGAGCGGTTGTCATGTACCCTAAGTGTAGCACGACACGCACAGTCAAGGTCTCGATTACAGCTGTGCTGCACTAAAAAGACATCCAGACAGAGGGAGTGACGCATCAGAGGCAAGGGGGAGCTCAGGGGAGATCTCATTACCGCAAAACGTCCCCTCACAGGAGAACTGGAGTGGATAGAGCCGGAGGATTTGGCTAATGGCATCCCTTCCCCTCGGCTGCTGTCTTGTCATTAATGTTGATTATGGTGCTGTGTCCAACTCTGGCTTGGACCGTGTGTGTGTGTGTGTGTGCGTGTACCCTGTCTGTAGCCAGAGTAAGATGTCAGGCTCATAGATATTATAAACCACAATCCTGTATGACATGTTACCCTGTGTCTACTACTGTACCACCCCACCCCCTCCTCATGTGCTGCCTTTACCTCTGCCTTGCTGTCTCTGATGGCGCACAGCACCTAGTCTCAATGCACCCCTTGTTTATAGCCGGCCGGGCCCATGTGCGCAGGGCTAGGGTTACAGGCTCAATTTAAAAGCTCCCCCTGTATTCCCCACCAGGAGCCAAGGAATGTGTCCAAAAAATGTTATTGTCCAACAACCCACACAGGCCGGGGAATGTCTGGAAGGATGAGCCCTCGTTCTGTGGGGTTTCTAAGTTAGGGATAGATGGTGAGGAGGAGAGAGGGAGAGGGGGGGAGGGAGGGACGTGTCCTGGATGTGTCTGCTCTGCCCTGGCTCAATCACTTTGGGAAAGAGACGACCCTTATGTGGACTCCTGAGTATCCCTCCAGACACTCACTCCAGACACTCACTCCTGTGTCATGGTTTATTCACCTCTGCTATCCCAAAGTCAGCGTAAACACACACTGGAGAGGCTTCAGCACTAACCTCTTCGGGTATGTCCAGCGCTCACTTGAGTGTCATTGCCTTGATTCAGAGCTGTCGAAAACTTTAGGGACCCATGACATCTATCTACATGCTCAGTTCAACTTTTAGAGCAATCTGACATGGCTTCAAAGCATAGCCCTCAGAGGTAGCTAATGCGCCATCTGCCCAGAAGCCACAGGAATTTCCCTACTTTTGCTAGATTTCACAGGGCTCATTGTTCAGAACCTTCCAAATTTCCACTTACCACCTGGTGTTAGATAACTACATACATATACTCACTCACTCACTCCACTCCACTTCACACACACACACACACACACATATATGAAAAACAGGGTGTGGGTTTCAAAAGGACTCCTAAAGCATAGTTGAATGGTTTTTATGAGGTGTCCTTCAACTCCACGTGTTATGCATTTGCACTGGCAGTGTCACATCTGTCAAGGCAGTCCTGTCAAAACTATTAATTTCAGTTTCATTTATTATCCTATTGCTTTTCATTGGCTACACCATCATAGACCATTAAGTTTTGTTAGAAGACAATCACGCTCCTCTACTCCTTTTGTTGCTTTCAAGTAAATGCTTGTTTGGAACTTAGCCATCGCTGCAGATGTCATGGAAAAATTCTGCTGAGGAAGACATGAATTATCAAGGTCATCCGTCAGAACAGAAAACAGTTCTCACTCCATCTCTCCCAATACAAGCCAATGTGGATGACTCGTGGGTAGATCTTAATCAATATCTGAAGTGTCACAGCAAGACAATGACTGAGCAGGGCAAGTGTTCTGTGCAAACTCTCTCCCCATGGTTCAAAATGGTCCCTCAGAAATGTCTCAAACACTCGTCTGCTACAAGCAGGCATAACGTCACTCTACCTGAGCCCTTCTTGTCTCAAGGCCAACCTTAAAGTGTGACATGAAGAAGTTGTCAACCACATCGTCTCATTTCCTTGGCAACCGTGACTCATTTCCCTGACAACACTCTTGCAGGGCAGATTCATAAAGAGAAGCGCCAGCAGCTGCAACAGTTTCAGTTATCAGATGTGGATAAACTTGTTCATTTACCATTATCCAAAAGCAATGCAGGCAGTCAAGTTTTCAGACTGAGTAACTGGTATCTGAGTGGCCTTCAGACCTACCAATACCAAATACATTTACCAAACTGCTTTACCAAACCTGCACAATGTCAGCCCTTCCTTCGCTCTCAAGAATGTATATCATGTATATCATTTGCACCTACACCAAAAACCTCTTAATGTTGGGGGGGGGGCATCACTCAAAACCCTGCATATGATATATACACATATGCAAGCTGGGTAGAATCCAGAAGATTTTAGGTGTAAATCTAGCTCTTTCTGACCTCACCTGAAAGCTAAAGCTCTAGTATCTTCCACAGGGGAGGTCACATGACAGCCCAACAAAGACACTAGTGTGTGGGAAGTTATCCAGTTACCCACAAAGATCAGCCAAATTCGCCATCATCAGAATCCATCATCAATCATCCAGCCGCTTCGGAGGGTGCTCCCAGCGCACAGCGTCTCCTCTCACAGGAAACCATTCACTCATTCTCAAACTCAACACAATTAGACGTCTGTCGAACCAGCCTGGAAGACATGGCGTAGCATGCAAATAAACCTGTTAGAAAGAGCATCCACCCGGATGACACACACACACACACTACAACAGCAAGCCAGGACATGCCACCTAGGTTACAATGAGCTACCTGCCTAAAACCCTAAACACACAGTATTATATAATGCAATCATATACTTGGTTGTTTAGCTGTAATGATTGTCTGGTGAGCCCATGTCAGACCAGTCTAATTTCAGAGAACAGGACTCACCAGGAACCACACCCTTCCAAACCATGTGGGGTCGCCCCATGTGCTCCAGGTTCCCCTTCACAGCGCAGCTTCCTTCAGACTTCCCAGTGGTGTAGATCTACGCCAGAAAGAAAGGACAACCCTGCTAAAATAGGTGAGCTCTGCAACTCGCTGTCCTCAAAGGCACTTCTCCGGTTGGGGCGCTGTCATAGGCGTTACATAACACCCTTGAGCCACAAGCACAAAGAAGGCTAAAAAGCGCCATGGAAAAGAGAGAGAAACACCCACATAAGCACCCGGCCGAAGTGCCCACAATACATACTGTTAGCTACAATCACATGGATTCCCAGGTACGCTCATCACAGAATTCTCACTGACGCAAGCATCCACTTGACCAAGGAACGCACGGTCATCGGGGAGGGTCTACATCTGTCACTACAACTACTACATAATTCTCTCAACGTCATCACCACCGTCGACAGTGTCAGTATCTCTGTGCGTTGGGTTTTTATGTCTGAACGAGTCTTGAGTTTTGGTATGTCCGTTCCTGCTCCAGCCACCGGGCGCCGTCGCTAACAAGCGGTTTCACAAAGAGTGTGAGTGGAGCAGCCACCCTGTTAATGGAACAATTAAGCGGACAATATAGTGAAGAGCCCTTTCTCCGATAGTGGGCTAGAGTACCCTAAGCCTAGCGTCTCTGAAGCCACAGCCTACTTCCAACCGCAAAGAAACTAATGGATACAAAGTCCTTTGGACCCTAAAGTAGGCTGATGGAGAGGAAGTCTTCTTTCCAGCTCTTGAGAAGACGTAGGTGGCGCTTAAAGCCATAGGCATTGGTCAGGCTCACCATCAAAGTGTCTCCCCTGTATAGCCATGCAGTATGCGTGTGATTCGTTTCTTTTTTCAAATAAATGATGAGGTGTTCTTGTGGGAAAGAGTGCACTGCACACAAAAGCAACGCTTTAGAGGATTTACTTGGAGGGGAAGCAAAAAATATGTTAAACACAGATGGACAAGCTATCAACCATCTAGTTCTGTTAAACTTATCCCATACCGAATTAGCTTGCTTTCTCATAGCTTAGACGGAGGAGTTGAATGTGATTTGATTCAACGTGAGCCAGGGACATGCATGTCCATAAGAGATTCGGGAATGGTGGTGAACGATGCTGATCAGCACGATCCAAACCCTGCTCACCATCTCCACCAACACCATCACCACCATACCCAGTCAGCGCCAAGACCTGAACACAGGCTCCCCCAGACACAGTCCCCCTCAGCTCCTGGCACAGTACTCTCCTTCCTTGCCAACGAGAGGAGAAAAACAAGCCTCTCTCTCTCCTTGCTGAATGGCAGGAATGGGTCGTGTGATTTGAATGTGATGCTGAGATGCTTTGCTCGGCTGATAGCAAGAGAAGCCATGTTGACAACTGGACTCATTGGACCAAGTGATGTTCCAAGGAAGAGAGGTCTGTCTCACTGCAGCTTAAAGAGTAATGCATCATCCCAAACTGTGGAATTTCAACTTGAAACTGTTTCATATCAGTACTCCATTAAGATATGCTTTATGTATGCAGACACTGAATAGAGAAGTCCAGGTCCATCTTACGAAACATCGTCCACATGCCCAGAATAGACCCACACAGACCCAGCACTTGATAACACAGCCGGATTGGAACAAGCCACTGAGTAAAGAGAGAGGAAGGGGGAGGGGTCCCTGAGAGAGACTGACCTGATGTAACATCTTGGATTGAGGTACAGGTACTACGCAACAACATGCAACATCTTGGATTGAGGTACAGGTACTATGCAACAACATGCAACATCTTGGATTGAGGTACAGGTACTACGCAACAACATGTGTCTGGATCCTTCATTGGCTTCTGAGGATGCTTCCTACAAATGATCTTCTCTGCCTTTTTTTGTTTTGAAGTGGAAGAATTCCTTGGCTTACATGGAACAATAAAGAGGATATCCTGGGAGTGACAACAGAGGACGTTACCCCAAAGGTTATCTTTTATCAGTGTGCTGACCTCATTAGGTTTGGAGATAAATACCTGGCAAGTTTAACTCTTCACATAGATCAAACATATTGGTCTTGAATGTGTTCCTTTCAAAGCTATGAAAGCATGTACGTCCTGGTGGGACCCCTCCCATTCCAACACCCCTACCTCGTAAGCCAAGCTAAATTCATCCTCACAAAAAGTATTGGTTGTCTTTCATTTACAAAATGTATAAATTTTAGAAAACAAATATGTAATCTTTACAAATGTGTCATTCAAGCACTTACCGTCAAACATGAAACTAAATACAGGTTTGACATGGCTGTAAAATCACTTAGTCCAGTTCTATATTTAGTTTCAACTGCATGACTAGAATGCAGGAATAGTGCAGGGATTTGAATGTTGTCTGCATCATTTTAACATGCTGGGTGGGATTGAGTTAAAGCAGGATTAGATAGGGCCTTGGCAGCAATCCATGCAGTCATAGTTAATGAGTCAGATTACTGCTCAGTGTTGTTCTCAGGGATTAGTACACTGGCCACACCGAGTCTTCCCCATGTCAACCTCGACACGGGGGAGAGAGAGGAGAGGAGGAGGGACGGGGGGCGAGAGAGACAATTGGAAAATACGACGTCTTCAACTCAAATCTAATGACATCATAGCTGGTGAGAGGATGAAAGGGTGCACTTGGAAACATCTTGCATATATGTATGTATGTATGTATGTATGTATGTATGTATGTATGTATGTATGTATGTATGTATGTATGTATGTATGTATGTATGGAGAGAGAGAGAGAGAGAGAGAGAGAGAGAGAGAGAGAGAGAGTTGCTCCTGAAAGTGAGATCTATACGGAAGTTCACCCAGGAGAGAGGGTGAAAGGAAGGAAGACTTTCTCCCTCGTGATCAGCCTGAGCAGACAGCCTGAGCAGACAGCCTGAGCAGACAGCCTGAGCAGACAGCCTGAGCAGACAGCCTGAGCAGACAGCCTGAGCAGACAGCCTGAGCAGACAGCCTGAGCAGACAGCCTGAGCAGACAGCCTGAGCAGACAGCCTGAGCAGACAGCCTGAGCAGACCCTCCCTGTGCAGTGATAAGAGGAGACAGAACAGAACAGGACAGGACAGTACTCATCCCATATAGCTACCTGAATGGAATTCACACTGTCTCCTCAAGACACTGTTACACTTGACTTTCTACATGTCAATCTACAGTCCTGGAACCGTTTGGAACAAAAAGCAGCAGAACAAACGTCAAGATAAGGTGTTAGGGTCTTAGGGTGGAGAGCAATCCTTGCCACACTCCTCACTGGACAGATAAGAACACCAGTACTGGAGCAGAGAGTTGGGGTGTGTGTGTGTGTGTGTGTGGACGAGGAGAGTGTACATGTCAGATTTGGGCAGTTCTAACCGATTGTGACACCCCAAGGTCCTGAGAGAATGTACACAACATCACATCTTCTTCCTATGATTGCTGCCAGTTTCACTGGGTATGATTTCCATGAGATTTTAAAGTCCCTTGATTTTACAAGTGTGTTGGGAGGTGATTAGACCCCAGGATTACATTTCTCCAGGGTGGAAAGAATAGAGATTAGTGACGTAGTCACCCAAATGAACACACACACTTTCTATCTATACTACAGTACATTCTAAGCAGAAAGTTGCAACGAACAAGAAAAATGTGGGCACATGACTTATGAATATCTGAAACAAAATGGTAATGCATTTAATATTGAGACATTCATGACAAAAGATCAAATCCTATCTTGCTGTTACTTAATGGTAGCCACAGTAGGTATTATGTTTGCAAGTGACCTGAGACATACACCTTTGCTGTGTTTAATAAAGTCCCTTGCATTCAAATTCCAGACCTGTGCTTTCCACGTCAGTACTTTTCATTCTGTCTACGGTCAATTAAAGCACCCATTTTGCTGATTATTTCTACGGAAGTATCTTGTAATCTCAGTTGATAATCACCGCGAAGGGTTTTTTCCCCAATAAACTTTCAAATCAAATTACGAGTCTGGTAACTACTCTATGCCTCCGCTTTCAGACAACATTCGTCTGCTATATTTTTCTGTATAAGGTAGAGACAACAGTACAACATTAGGGGATTAAATATGCAATGGGACTGCAATAAAGCCTCATGTTTATCCTGAGGGAAAGCAGACAAATTAATCCAGTTGATGTCTGTGGTCAGGGCACAGAGAAACGTGGAAAACCTGGCGATCTAAAAAGAACTGAGCCTAAATATTAAAAGGATCAATTTTCTGAGATCAAATTCTTGAAAGAGTATATTCTGCTGCATAGTTGTTTAAACGTACATTTCCTGCCCTTAAGGTTGAAGCTTAGACTGTTTCAACAAACATCTTCCCTTGTCAAATCATAAAACAAGGAACTGAGACTACAAAATATGCCATCCGCCAATATTTCAAATCAACGGACTTCGTTTACCATGGAATGGCTTTGTCCGTATCGTAACAACGCCACAGTAGACCTTTAATGTTAATGTCCACAACGTCCACATTCAACTGCTAAAAAGTCGGTGCAATTTATCAACGCACTACTCAACGTAAAGTTAAGGTGAACCAAAAAAACAACCCTTAAACCGACAAAGTAGAAGCAACTGGCGACATTAGACGGCAATGATAAAAAAAGACCACCATCATCGCCAACAAATGAAATAACTTACAAGATTTTAGACAGGCTTATCTAAACCATCATAGCCAATGTATCACTGACCATAAAGACTTAATAAACATTTTCGATTTCTTGAGCTTCTCTTAATAATTTATCTCACCTGTGGATGTTAAGTCTGTCGATTCACACGGGTGAAAGAATTACGCTTTATTTTCAAGGTGGAGTTTGACCGACGAACACTTCACACGCTCCGATTTAATTTCGCCGCGAGCATGAATGTTCGCGTGCGCTCACCGGTGCGCGCCCCTTGAACTTGCTCTTAAATGCGGAAAAGATGTTCATCGCGCAATCATTGAACTCACCATTGTAAAGTGAACCATGACAGAGGATTGAAACGGTGCCTTATTTCGTCTCCATAAATGTTGTGGATTTTTTACATATGTAATGTAATCAAATCAGGTTGTTAGCCGATTCTTAAGGAAAATACAGTAGCCTAAAAGGGCTGTAGTGCGAAACGCACGCAAGCGTCCACATGTGCAGATAACCTACTAATGCCACGAGGACACACATTTCTAATCCTTAGAAAAACGACTCTATTCAATTGTACTCTTGTATTTTATTGCATGGATTTGAATAGCTGTAGAGAAACTACAATTCAGATGAGTTCAGTCTTCTCAGTGAGCAGAGATGATAGAAGATTCTGATGGCACCGATGACTTATTGAGTGTCCCCTGTGGTTTAATCCCAGACCAGCACAAATATACTGCATTCAGGCCAAAACTATTTGGGAACAATCTCTTGTCATCCACCCAAACATCAATATTAGAAGCATATTCATTCAAGAACACAAAGAACATACTTATATTAAACTAGAGAGGTACATTTTAGAGGAAGAAAATTATGCTCGATTTACCAGTAGAAGTGCGGCGATTTAAAAAATATATAAGAGGTGACTAACTGTAGTGAGTAACTGACTGAGCAACCTTTACAAATTGTAGTAGAGTGGTATTCTAGAAATAGTTCTAAAGCGAGTGATATTAGATTCGATCCAAAAGGAACTGGCTATTGACAAGACTCCAGTTGAAGGTTTTCAAAGTGTACATTTCGCAGTATGGCTAGTGAATTATCTTTCCACCCCCTATGCATAGGTCAAATATCCAAATGCAGTATGCAGGTGCCATTACAGTGACATCTCTGAGGCTAGAGTGATGCCACCATCTACAGGTGAGGTGAAGAACTGCAGTCAGGGGTTGACATGGCAGACACCGAGGGATCGATATATGAACGTGTTTCCATTCAATTCAAATAAGGTCAAGAAAGGACATACACAGCCAACCAAAAACTCAGCTCCCTTTTGAACTAGGTAGACCAGCCACGTAATAAAACTAAAATGTCCCCTTTTGACTCATAAAATTGTCTCACCTTAAGTAACTTGGTCACTCAACTATTAATGAAATAAAAGGCAATGACAACAGACCAGCGACATTGTACTGTACCTGACAAATAGTATCCCCATCCTCCCAGAATACCCCTCTCATCTCATCCAAAACACTGGACACAAGGATATGGGTTCTAATGTTATACATATGGTATTTATACTATATTCATATATAATTATAAAAAAATAAATACATTTAAACAAATGCAAATGATTTTGTAATAGGTAAATTACCAAGGGAAAAAAATATTACCACCCACATATATGGATCCATTAAGCTATTCAAGTGTAGGATTAGCTAAAAACCATTATCTCCTCTGTCAATTTGAACCTGGTCTCTGAAAGCCACTGAATTGTTGCTGTAGTACAGCGCTGTGTAAATACTTCATCTACAGCCCTTGATGTGATAGGCTGAGCGAACATAACCGCTAACACTGTCACTGTGTCACAGTCAGAGAGCAGCAAAGTACAAATAGATGCTGATGATTTATGTTGGCAATGGAACCCAACCCCATCCCCAGCCACACTTGGCTACCAAATTTGAGAGAAATGTGCACAACTATGTCAGTATATCTTGTAAAAAGTTATATGAAACCTTATCTTTTGTAATCATTTGTTTTTTAGGCTTTTTGCATGTTTGTTCTTTTTTTTTTTTTTTTTACAAATCTTTGTATAATCCGCTTACATAACAAAAAATAACCACCCATCAACAAAATAAAAATCTCATGCATAAGTTATGTCCCCCACTTACATTTTTGGGTTATCCTCTTTAAAAATCTGTATACACATTTTTTTCATTTTCTTCAACAGAACATTTTTGTACATTTTTTGTCGTCATTTGTCTCTTTTATTCTTTTTTTATAATTATTTTCTTCCTTGAAATTTGTTCCCAGCAGGTTCAGGTATTGCTCCTCAGGACCACTGGTTTCAGGCACCTTCACCAATGCTCTTCCCAACCACTAGAGGGCAGCACAACAAGTTGTGTAGGTGCTGGATGTGGCTCTGTTGCTGGGCAATGTGTTTATGTTCAGGAAGCAAATGAACACATCCTTCATGATTTTTTTTTTCCTCTTTCAGTTCAGGTCCAAGAACTAGGCCCCCATTTTATCTCATTTGTTTTGTTTTTTTTGTTCTTTTTCAGCTATAAAAAGACGTCCCCTTAAGAGCTTGAAACAAGAAATATCCTTATTACTACTAACAACCTCCCAAGATTGGAGATCTGGCAGCAGATCTAAGGACAGTCAGGCAGTTAGTGAGAAGGGGACAGGGGCGGGGCCTATCTGCAGAGGTCTTCCTGCGTCGCATCACACTGCGGTTTCCTCTTCTTGCCGTTGCCCTGGTGATGTGGCTTGTTGCTCTGGTGGCTTTTGCTGTTGGATGAAGAACCCTGCTGGCCACGGTTGTTCTTACTGGTGGAGCGTGATGAGCGGCCCTGGAGAAGCACACACCCAAGACACCTTGTTAGATCCCTAACAGGCAACCAGCAACAACCCAAATTCTAGTGAAAACGATGAAGAGTTCACATTAATTCATAAGCTGTTTCTATTGGAAGATGTATTTGACATTAGACTATGAAGGTTCTTTGTGAGTTCTTCATAGTCCAACATCAAACAGGAAGGATGCCGTTTTAGAGAGAGGCTGTCCCTTCGCTTACCTTGCCGCCCTTGTTGTTGCCAGTAGGAGTGCTGGAAGAGTGGCTCTGTGCTCTGTGATTGGCTACACTCGCTGAGCTGTCTCTGTGGCCACCGTTGCCCCGGCCAGGCAGCTGCTTGGCTGTCTTACAGGGGGTCCCATCGGAGTCCTGCAGGCAAGACAACCAGTTAGGTCACAAGTTTAGCATGCTGTTAGCATACACAACTCCTGTTTGTGTAGTGCTTTAACGTTCAGCAGAGATGAACATTTCAGGTATAGACAAACAGTCGTTTCATGGGTTTCTATGAGTGAATGTGTGTGTGTTACCGAGTCGATTTATGATACTCACAGCGTCACTGGAGCTGGAGGCGGTGGAGGAGGAGGGGCAGAGAGGGGAGGAGGAGGGGGAGGAACGTGACGAGGGGGCCGGGGAGGAGGAGACGGAGGAGGCCTTGCTGCGCGGTGTGGGCGGCAACACAACCACTTCCTCTGAGAGGTTGTTGTTGCATTCATCAAGCTGCTGAGGCTCCACCAGCAGGGTGACATCATTTCCTGCAGCCAAAAGTACGTGAAAACACAGTGGTGTGAGGAGATGCAAAACTCCGGTACTGAATATAATGAAGATCTACCTCAGAAAGGCAGACAGGATGAATATGACTGCTACTATGATGACAAAGACAGCTACTGTTTGTATCTTGGGCCCCAAGACACCTACCATTAAGGGTGGGGTCGTTCAGAGATTGGGGCCCCCACTCCTTGCTGATCCATTCCCTGTACTCGTTCACTTCCTGCGTCACTCGGATTATTCGTCCCAGTATACTGAGGGTTGAAAGATCGGGGAGAGCTCAGTGAAATGTACACAGTGGGATTACAGGCTAGTCCCATAGCCATGCTTGCAGTGAAGGGTCTATGGGCACCCTCACCTCTCGGCCTCGTTGTTGGGGTAGTGTTTGGCGATGGGCGACACAGCGTGGCTCAACACCACGTAGGCGTAGTCAAATGCTTGCTTCACCTGCATGGCGCCGTACGAGCTGCGGCCCACGTCGTTCTCTGAGGAGGAAGTAGGGGAACACCGCTTTACTGCACTGTTGCGTAACACGCTGCCACCCATGACTGTAAATGACGTGGCTATATTTGAATCCCTCAAAACGTTCCCATTTATCATTCGTTTTTTTTCTGTAGTACAAATAAATTGGAAAGACCAAGATTCCTTATCTGATCCAGCTATGGCAAATTCACTACAATACATCATGCTAGACTAGCTACACATTAGTGTGCCCACATACCCCTCTACTCCCCTGACCACTCCCTCAGAGGCCCTGGTTGAAGGGCCCTGGTTTACCTGGTTGGAGAGGGTCTTCAATGTAGAGCATGGAGGGCCTGTATCCGTCCATCATGCTCTTCTGCACCTCGTCTTTGGCCACGTAGCAGCCTCCGTCCTTGATGCGGATGCCCGTCTTCAGGTAGTTGAAGTGGCGTCCATACAGCTCGAAGAACTCGATGAGGAGGACGCCCATGTTGGTGTTGGGGCTGCACACGTCTTCCCTGTAGTGGAGCTGACAAACACAGGACGTGATGTCACACCGGACACTGGGGTGAACAACTAGCTTTTACTGATGTGTATCAGAGAGATGGGATAAGTTCTCTACGAGGGTGAGATTTAGACCCAGATTTACCGTAATACAGACTCAGATTATAGGGGGGTGTTTATTTTTCTGTGATGGTAAGACACCTATAACATGGGTCTGGGAGGGGACGGCTCACCTGCAGGAAGCTGACAGCCATGAGGAAGAGGCTATAGGAGCCAATCCCTCCAGTAAACACCTCGTTCAGGTCCCTCTGCAGCAGGAATTGCTTCAGCACGAGCACTAAGTATGGCAGGACCGGGTACTTCTACAGGGACGACAGGAGATAAGAACTGGTGTGAGCAGAAACACAGTATCTGAAGGAGTTATAGTGCCCCCTAGGGGCAGATTACGGTTTGAGAATGAAGATAACTGATACCAGCCGTTCAGAAACCTCCTATTAAGCCCTTTTTGCTTTGCTACTCACGCGGAACAGTTGAACTCACCTCTTTGAACTCTTTAATGAGTCTGGCAGCTCTAACTCCACTCTTTACATTGAAGCTGATGTCCACTTTCACCTCAGTGTAGGAGTCAGTCAGTTTGATGATAGGCACCTGGTAGTAGCAGGGATTAGCACTGTCATGTAGGCACACAAACCTCTTCAAGGCAAACACACATTCCCATCCACCCACACATCCACCCACCCACGGTGCCTACCGTGGCCTTGTCCAACACTTTGACAGAGTTCTCGTCGGCGATGTTCCTCTTCCGCAGAGCCTCCTCCAGGGTCCAGAGGGGCAAGGTCTCCCACCTGCCGAACACAACCAGGTCGATGTCGCTGGGGGTGGGGGGTGGGGGGGTCACAGGTCAGGAAATAGTACTACATGTCACAACCTTAATCCAGAGCTCACTTTCACATGCACGCAAGCACACACAAAGATCTTAACGCTGCTAATCCAGCATCCGGAGTTTCACGTTAAGAGACCAGTAATCCGTGTGACGCGTCAGTACCAGTGTGTGTATGACATTGGATAAAGTTCTCTCAGAAACAAGGTTCAAAACATGCCAATGCAGTGCTAAAAATACTTGTCTTAAACCCCCCCCCCCAATCGTAAAAGTAATATAATTCCACAATGGTCCAGCCAACACAATGGTCTCTGTGACCACGAAGAACCTGAGCCAAACTCAGTAAACTCCAAGGCCAGTTTACACTAACATGTTGTTTACACCAGTACACTAGTTTACACTAATGGTACTGGAGAATTCAGATAACTGGTCACTCAATGAATTTATCAGGAGCAAGCCAGAAAATCAATTGAGGTTACCTTGTTGGCAAATAAAGTCCTGTGCTGAAGCTCCCAAATACTTGGACCTGTGAGGAAAAACACACACACACACCCACCCACACACACACACACGTCCAAAAGAGTCAATTAATAATTCATCGCATTGGCATCAAGCATCAAATGAATTTGCAGTGGACTACAACCTGCTGTAACATGTCAAAGTTCAGAGGAAAAACAACTCTTAATTTCAGGTATTTAAGGAAACGACTTTTCTGACATTTAGTTAATGTCAAGAGTTGCCATTTCCATAACTAAAGCAAGGCTGATTTCCAAAGAAAACTAAGCTTTCAACCCGTTTGTCAAGTTACACAGTTATAATTACTTGATAACCACTAATTGCTTCTTTAAAGAGGGAGGAGTTGGGATCCAAGCAACAATAAATTAGCCAGAAACTAATAAATGACAGGACTGGAAGGACCTTTAAAAACCTCAACCACCAGTTGTACTCTCACCTCAAATTAGGGGAAAAGCTATTTTGTATTTCTTATTCGGCTCCCAACCAATTTGAAACGGGAATCCTCATTACACCGTTCAGATGAGGGGCAAGGCTCAGTCTGAGAGGGGCAAAAATAGCTCTAAGCCCTAAACCTGCCCGTTATGCTCCATGAAGCACCAACACCCGCCTTTCCGCGACTGACAGGATCAATCCTCCAATCAGCTTAGTCGAGGCATGTGACAAGGACGTAAACAAAAGGCGAGCAGACCAGCATTGCTGAGCGCTAGTTCCATGAGGTGGGGATGGGGACTGCACAGTCTCGGGTTGGCCTGTGAGGACTCTGGCTAGTGCTTGATGCACGCACAGGAGAAAGTCTGGTCCCCAGATGGTCCTACAGTTGAACTGAACTCAACTGGCCCGAGGCGAGCTCACCCTTGGGTGACAGGTCCAGTGTTTACGAGCTAGCGGCTGGTGAGTTTGCTCCCTGTGTCTGGCAGCCCAGGATTAGTACTGTCCTGTCTGAGTGGGTATCACAGAGTATCAGACAGCTGCTGGCTCAGGCCTGCTCACTGGCCTTGGTTTAGAGAGCCAAAGCAGAAAGCTCGATCCTGCCTCTCTAACACTTTAAGTTAGTTTACACCACATATCCACCTATCGGCAGGCTCAAAGTCACAGGGAATAAGGACAGTTGTTAAGAAACATGTTTAAACACACACACACACACACCTATCAGCAGGCTCAAAGTCACAGGGAATAGGACACCTGGGCAATGTTGATTAGAGGGCCTAAATATAATGGTGAAAGGTAGATAAGGGGATGGGACAGGATCCATGTCGGTACCTGCCCAGCCCGTCTACGAGCTTCGTTCAGGATGGGTTTTACCTCAGCGCTGGGCCATAGGTCGTGGATGACCCCCTTGATCCTGTCCACCACCTCCAGCCTCATCCGCTCCTCCTCCGGCCGCGGGGAGATGTACGCGTAGAAGTCCGTGATTTCCTCGTGCAGCCTGGCGGGGCACATGGGAGGGGAGAACGAAACGACATCAACGTTTGGTCAGGGGAGAGGAGTATGGGGCAAACAAACACGGCCATTGTGTGCAAGATTTCTTTCTTGGACAATGGAAACGGTGTTTTGTGTTTTCTTGCATGAGCGCGCATTACACTTCATCTTGCTGCACAAGCTCACGAGAGATAATTATCTTAATGCCCTACATTGCACTTGTGATTGGAATGCTCTCAATAGAATGTTAATCTAACAGCTCTGTTATAGGTTTCTTAATGCACAGTTTGAACATGAACACCAGTTTCTTTCCCTCAGGACAGCTGGGATAAAGACTCAGTAGCTTCTTGACAGTCAGCTGTGTTTTGGTTATTAATTTTGGTTATCTGTGACCTTCAATCCGATAAACTGTTCGAAAACATTGTTGATGTGTTTGACATGAAACATTAGCTGACATGTTCAAACAAGTAAGCTACAGTTTCCTATAACACACCTGTTCCTACTGGCAGTCCTCCAGACAAACCAGAACCAGAATCAGTTCTGCTGAAATCCCCAAAATCTTAAACCAACGCCATACCGGTTGGACAAGTCTAGGCCATGGCCAAATACCTGCGCTTCTAAAACACATTTTAAATTGCCACTGACAAGCTTTAAATGACTGTTAGCGAGGCATTGCCATCGATTTTGCTTGCCTAGATAGTCTGGTTGGTCGGGCCAACTTGGCTGTGACTGGGCAGGGCAGTGTGGCCTGGCTTGGCTGCTAGGCTGAGGTTGGCACAACCCAGAGGCCGCGTCTCAGCACCTGTGGCATGCGTTACACAAGGCCACAGGAGCAAACTCTGGGTGACACTTGTCAGTGGAGCTGGGACTTATCAGCAACCAGCCTGTTGTTCAACCAGGCAGCGTGTTTAATACAGGTGCTGTACGTGCACACATACCGACTGCTGTGTTCACACAGCTGATCCACAAGATTAAGGCCTACATGTGCAACACACACACACAATCAGTTAGAGCTTACCGAATCTGACATGTACACTGTTCACGCACGCACGCACACGCACGTCACCTGCCTGATGCCATCCACACCTTTGACCAGGGCAATACGCAACTTTGTTCCGCATTTTGCCGGCTGCCTCCTGTACGTTCTAGACAGCACGTGGTAGAGGGGACATGTGTGTGGGGGCACTGAAGGAGGAGGAGGGGCCCAGCCCAGCAGAGGCCACAGGGTCCTGCCACATGCTGAGCCAACAGCCAGAAGCCTCTCAGGATCCAGGGAACAGGCACAATCACCAAGAAAGAAAGTAGAATCCACTCATCTACGGGCTTTCACCTTACCACTTTAAAATCTAGAGAACGTCCATGAATAAGAGGTCTTTAATCTCTCAGCCAGGTAGCTGTGCGTCAAAATGGGAGAACAGAGATCAGGCGTGTTGTCAGGTGATGCTGGTGAACACAGTGGTTAGCTGGAACCTAGCAGAGCAGACAGCTCCTCGCTGCCAACTGACTAACGAGCCGCACATACATGGCACACCTAGAGAGAGACCAACACACCCACAGAGAGACCAATACACCCACACCCACAGAAAGACTATCACACCCACAGAGAGACTAACACACCCACAGAGAGACACCCACATACACACCCACAAAGAGACTAACACACCCACACCCACAGAGAGACTAACACACCCACAGAGAGACACCCACATACACACCCACAAAGAGACAAACACACCCACACCCACAGAGACCCCAAAACACCCACACCCACAGAGAGACCGACCCCCCGCACCCACAAAGAGACCAACACACCATAACTACATCCACAGACAGACCAACACACCACACCTACACCCACAGAGAAAGTAACTCCCCACATCCACAGAGAGACTGACAACCCACACCTACAGAAAGACTAACACACCCACAGAGAGACTAACCCACCCGCAGAAAGACTAACATAAAAACAAACACGCATGAAAACCAACAAGGCAGACAGACAAAACTAAAACAGATGTACAAAACGCACTCATGTGTCTCACATGACCATGTACACAAGGAGCAAAGACAGTTTTGCAACACCATTTCCTATGGCCTTTCTCTCAAGGGGGAAAAAAAGGTTGGGAAAGGGCAAAAAAAAATAGTCTATCGCCACATTACGAACAGTAGTGACAAACTGCCAGCCAAGCCTGAGGGAAACCTGTGAGGAAGAGCAACGACTGTCTGACGGCTGTCCTTTCTGTCACACTGACAGTCCGAGTGTGTGTGTGTGTGTGTGTGTGAGAGTTATGTAACACACGGTCTTTGCTTAACAACACCCCAGACAGGGCTTCGCCTCTCAGCACACCTGGGGGTTCTGGTTGAGTGTTAACATGAGTTCCCTTGGTTAAGGGGACATTACCAGTGTAGGAAGAAACAGCATTTGTCTCTGCGTTTCTAAATCAATCCAGTCCCTCCAAGGTTACATCCATCGCCACCTTGAGCTCGCTCAGCAGTCTCCCACTCGCCAAGCAATCAGGGGCAGAAAGAAGACTGTTGTCTTCATATTCAAGGCAACATGTCTTTCAAGGAGTGAAACCTGCTATTCAATGCTGGTCATGCAACAGCATGACACTGCAGGTGTGTGAGGCATGGCTGCGTGAAACAACAGGCTCTCTCTCTTCTCTCTCTCCTCATCTCTCCTCCGGCATCACACGCCTTTTCTGCCATAAGGTGGGCTACTCCGCAGCAGTAAGGCTGGGCAGGGGGGCAGCATAAGGTGGGCTACTCCGCAGCAGTAAGGCTGGGCAGGGGGGCAGCATAAGGTGGGCTACTCCACAGCAGTAAGGCTGGGCAGGGGGGCAGCATAAGGTGGGCTACTCCGCAGCAGTAAGGCTGGGCAGGGGGGAAGCATAAGGTGGGCTACTCCGCAGTAGTAAGGTAGGGCAGGGGGGCAGCATAAGGTGGGCTACTCCGCAGCAGTAAGGCTGGGCAGGGGGGCAGCATAAGGTGGGCTACTCCGCAGCAGTAAGGCTGGGCAGGGGGGCAGCATAAGGTGGGCTACTCCGCAGCAGTAAGGCTGGGCAGGGGGGAAGCATAAGGTGGGCTACTCCGCAGCAGTAAGGCTGGGCAGGGGGGAAGCATAAGGTGGGCTACTCCGCAGCAGTAAGGCTGGGCAGGGGGGAAGCATAAGGTGGGCTACTCCGCAGCAGTAAGGCTGGGCAGGGGGGAAGCATAAGGTGGGCTACTCCGCAGCAGTAAGGCTGGGCAGGGGGGAAGCATAAGGTGGGCTACTCCGCAGCAGTAAGGCTGGGCAGGGGGGCAGCATAAGGTGGGCTACTCCGCAGCAGTAAGGCTGGGCAGGGGGGCAGCATAAGGTGGGCTACTCCACAGCAGTAAGGCTGGGCAGAGGGGCAGCATAAGGAGGGCTACTTCACAGCAGTAAGGCTGGGCAGAGGGGCAGCATAAGGTGGCTTGACTTCCGCAGCGAGTAAGGACTGCCACGGGGGCGAGCATAAGGGGCTACTCCGCAGCGAGTAAGGTGGCAGGGGCATCATAAGTGGGACTGATCCGCAGCATTAAGGCTTAGGCAGAGGGCAGAGTGGGGCGATGCTGGGGGAGAGGGGGAGGCTGGCAGGGCACTCATGTGTGAGATGAGGTCGTCACGACATATACCAGGCGCTGTCTCTTCTCCCTTCCTGTCTCTCTTTTTCTCTTCCTGGCGGTCAGTCAGTCATGAGAGCGGGAGTACACACCCACAGGCAATGCAGCATGCATCCATAGACACACACACACACACACTGCAGAGGCAACCTGACAGCATTCATCACACCCAGCCCACTGCAACAAAGACTGCAACGTGAACACACCCCAGAGTCAACACAGATAGGGCTGCAGCGGGCACACGCCTAAGTCACTCCAGCTGGGTCTGCAACAATAGAGGACAGGGAGGGGGGCTGGGGGCAGGTTAGACTCTGGCTGTCTGCCACAGGGCCCACAGACAAGCGCTGGAAGTCTTCGTCAGTCAGATACTGTAAAGCACTCGCTGAGTGAAGGATATCACCACCTACGCCCCATCTTGCTCGCTTTCATTTCATTTTTGGTTCTCACATGCACACGCACACACTAGTCCAATCAAACTTCAGTTGCACATCCTGGCACAATGCCTGATGTGTTGCTAATATCAGGGGAAATCACCAAGCACAAAGCCCTCCTCAGATTGAGAAGTGATGGCGATGGAATTTAATTTCCAGTCGCTCAGTCTCCAACTGCGATAACTAGTTGAGCTTCCTGTCAGCAGCCACTAAAGAAACACTGCTCCATGCTGTTTCCACCCACTGTCTGTCTGTCTGTCTGTCTGTCTGTCAGACCCGTCTGTCTGTCTGTCTGTCAGACCCGTCTGTCTGTCTGTCTGTCAGACCCGTCTATCTGTCTGTCTGCCAGACCCGTCTGTCTGTCTGTCTGCCAGACCCGTCTGTCTGTCTGTCTGTCTGCCAGACCCGTCTGTCTGTCTGTCTGTCTGCCAGACACGTCTGTCTGTCTGTCTGTCTGTCTGCCAGACACGTCTGTCTGTCTGTCTGTCTGCCAGACACGTCTGTGTCTGTCTGTCTGTCTGTGTCTGTCTGTCTGTGTCTGTGTGTCTGTGTCTGTCTGTCTGTGTGTCTGTCTGTCTGTGTGTCTGTGTGTCTGTGTGTCTGTGTGTCTGTGTGTCTGTCTGTCAGTCAGACCTGTCCTGCTAGGTTTCGTTTCCCAGCGCAGGCAGCAGTGCAGCTCAGCCCAGTCAAGTCTGGGTGTGTGTTCGTGTGTGAGAGACACAGAGCAAGAGTTTCATTTCAGAGGAAAAGGCTGAGCCAGGTTCTCATCACTCAGGGAACAGCTTTAAACTGTGTGTGTGTGTGTGTGTGTGTGTGTGTGTGCGTGTGTAATTAGGAAGATGGGGAGTGGCCTCCACAAGGGACATGTGACCAAATTCCACCCCGGTAAGCCCCGCCTTTAAGGTCATATTACAGGCATGCCTGCACCTGCCAGAGAAAACAAAGACCCTTGGCACCTTCTATCAGATAATCTGCCTGCATTTATCATATGAAAATGAGGTCATCCAACCCCAAGCACGCCAGCCTTTCCCAGGGCTCAGCTGGATCATGTCTGTGTAAAGGCAAGAGGGGAGGAGGCAGACTTGGGCAAAACCGTTTAGGGAGCCCAAGATGGTTTCTGCTGGATAAAACAACTGGCAGCCTTTCTACCAGAGCAAGCAGCAAATAAGTGCAAGTGAGCTGAGAAGCAGGCGTGTGGGCGTGGCGCTAAAGCGGTTTGGTGTGGTGAAGAGAGGAGGCGTCTGCTAGGTGAGAGAGAGAGAGAAAGCGAGAGAGAGAGAAGGTCGCTGTTGCAGCGAGACTGAATGAATGAACCCTCTTTATTTCCCTGCTCATCAGATGTGCCGCCTCTGTCCAAAGGTGTGTGAGCCAGTCTGCATGTGACCAGATTTATGACCACACTGTAATAAAGAAGTTGTTTTTTGTTATGGTTTTTTTTTTAGGACACAGCAAATGCCGACTTTCTCTAGCTGGTTTCCCCCCTAGGATCCCCTCCTAGCTAATGAAGCGTGCCACAGGTCCCCAGCTATAAATACAGCAGGACAGGACCAGAGGCTCAAACGCCAGGGCGCTGTCCCACCACGCACATGTTCCAGCGCACCAGCGGCACCTTCACATACGTGTCATGACACAGGTCCCCTTCACGTGCCTCCTCCACCGGCGTGCTGTAAAACCCTCCCAGCTTGTTGCTTATTAGGGCCACGGTGCTGTCGGCAGTACAGTAGGCAGCATTTCCCAAAGTAAATATAGGAGCCTGCTCCTCTTTCCCCCCCTCTCACCGCTGTTACAGCGTGACAAAGCAGGGAGCCGTACATCGCACATCGACGCCATCGCGCCGTGGAAACGAGGTCAACCGCAGAGCGGGCAAGCCATGAAGGTGTCTATGTCTCAGGGATGGCCGATTCATTCATGTTTCATCAAAGTACTTCAGCAGGTCCCAGACTGGTTAGGCTACCTTGCCAAGAGAAAAGGGCTCAGGTATCATTAAGAAGTAACTGCAACAGAAGCCCACAGAGCAGGGAAGGATCTTAGCTCCTTGTACCAGCTGACTCTTTGGCCTAACCCAAACTATCTGGCCTCGACACGGCTGGGTCCAAAAAGCTCGCTGTTTATTGCTGTCGTAAAAAAAAGTTCTGAGAGCTCTACAGAGTTGAAAACCATCTGAAGTAGATGAAGAACTCAGACATGAGAGTGCCGGTCGCTCGGAGACGAGAGGTGTCCTCGTCTGATGAGGAGAGAAGATCTAGGACTGCAGGATCAAGACATCCCCACGTTGAAACGCACCACTGACAGATGGACCAATGTAGGTCTGGTCCACGGAGAGCACAAAGAGGAAACTGACAAGTGAATCAATGAGTTTCACCCCCACTATAATTAGCCTACAAACGATGTAGGCTATAAACTGCAGTGCAGAGACACAGGGAGAAGTTTGCCATCTGCAATTTAGCATAGCTCAGTCTCATAGCTTTTATAATAGAGCGAGACACTCAAAATAGAAGATGTAGGATATGTGAGAGGCATGACACGGGCCTGTTGGAAGCGCCGTGTTGACTACATGGTTGCAGCAAACCAGTTTCTCAATAACTTGAGAAAAAAGTAAATGGAATCCAACCATCCAATCACAAACCACGTGTCTCTGACAGACCTTACAGGTGACACCAACCACATCACCAGAACACAACCACCACCATACAGAACTTATCCAAACGCATTTACTTTTTGATTCAACCAAGCCTTAAAGCTGAACTTAAACCATAGAGCGGCCCTCTTTTCCCAGAACTCCCCCTTTCACATCGAATGGTCACGAAGTTATGGGTGTGTAAAGTTACACAAAATTTAAAAAACGGCCTAACTTGTTCGTTGATTGTCTGCATGAAGTCTTCGACAATTGCGATTGGATGCAAGAGGGGGAGGAGGGGGAGGGGCATTTCTCCTTGGTGCACGTGGGGGGCTGGGTTACAGAGGGTTCCCCACACGTGATCCAGGGAGGAGTCTGCTTTACCATCCATGCAAATGACTCCTCAGGTCTACAAGAATTGGCTTGTCGCCAGAGAGTGAGCAAAAGGGAGCCTGTGTGTGTGTGTGTGTGCGCACGCGCACACATGTGAGTGAGTGAGTGAGTGAGTGAGTGAGTGAGGAGAAAGAGAGAGAGAAAGAGGGAGCGTGTGAGAGAGAGAGAGCGAGAGAGGGGGGGGGAGTGAAAGTGAGAGAAAGACATCTCTCTCACACTCAGACACAAGCCACCAAGCTGACAGGGGAGCTCAGCCACAGAGGTGATGTGTGGGAGCTGGGAGCTATAGAGCCATCCTCATAAATCTCTCAAGGGAATGCGCTATATAACCATGAACCAATGCGGCTCACCAGTATGGCATTAGCAATGTGCTTCTATGGTCTGTGCACCACTGATCCAACACACAGACCCCTGCTCTCAATGACAGAGATGACAATACACAACTAACAACAGCTGGTGGTCACAAGGAGAAAAACTTGCCAGGCAACAAAAAAAAAATCAATAAATATATATAAATAAAGTACAACAAAAGTGTGTTTCAGAGTAGAAGACGGGACTTGAAACAAGTTCTGTTAGGTCACAAGTGGAGGGGAAATTCTCCAGTCTTGAAGAGAGAAGTTTTATTCCAGGGGGAAAAGATGGCCTGTGTAATTTCAGGTAATATCCTCACACAGGTCACAAACCTTTCAAGTTTCAAAGGAACACAAAAAAATTAAACACTGCTTCAAAACAATGCAGCCTCCAGTAAAAAGCCTATTTTTATTCTGGCTGTTGTACAAGAGAATAAGAGGTGGAAGAACTCCCCAGTTGCTCCTGCATCTGATTGGCCATCAGCTTCATGTGACATCACAGCAAAGGAGCTCAGGTTTCCTTTAAGTGGAGGGGCTGGGTTTGTTTTGGGCCAGCGAGGCCAGGACATGCTCAGCATGCGCTGCATGTAAACACAGATCCCCTTGCAGTGAGAGGCAGGCCAGAAGCTGGACCTTCTGGAGCTTTTAAACAAGCTGTCCAGAAAGCCTGCATGCAGACTGCATACACACGTACATACGCCCAGGCCCTTCATTCTCGCCCCAGCAGCTAAGAACGGTGACTCACTCACAGGAAAAAAGAAAAAAAAACAAGAACATATTTCCCACCCGCTGACATTTTCTACACCCATTCTCATTGTAACTATCATGGAGATTTTACTTTCGTACAATGGAAATAGTTAACGCCTCAAAGTGTCACATGCAAAAGTGAAATGTATTTGGATGACACGTTCGTATCGCTTACTTCCCAACTTTTCCCAACTTTTGGGAGAACCGCAACAAATTGTTTTCACGGCTCACAGCAAAAGGCTTAAACACCCTTTTTTGCATGTTGAAAATCGACAGATGGATAAAGATGGTGTTTTGTTTGGCAATTTTGGTTAAAAAAAAGTTGGTCTGTGGTAGCAGATTAGCCAGCTAAAACAGCTTGGCACTGTGAACTGAAAATAAATAGTGAGACAGAGGGCCTGGTTGCAACTGTGATCCAGACTGTATGGCTGAGGATGGGGGGGGGGGTTGTATTAGTGTAGCTAATCACTTAGGAATGTCCTTCTACAAACAGTGTGCTTCAATATTACTATAAATGAGGATCAGCCAAAGACTTTGCTCCAGGGCTCCATACATGCTGCTAGTCTACGCATGTCAGGCGCAGGAGAGAAACCACATCCACACACTTGCACATTCACTTCAACACCTTTAAAAATACCTTATAAACAAAATAACACCGCCCCCCCCTTTAAGCTGGTGTCACAGAGGAGCAGGCTTTCTGTTTGTTTTTCAAAGTGAGCAGTTGCAGAAACTAAGACGGTGTGTTATTTTGGGGGAAAGAACTCATTTCAACAACAAAAATGACTATCAACATTAACAGTCCTGATTTAAAGTAGAATGTCTTCAACCAAGGTCCTAAAGGCTGGAAACAATTCAGTCAGGTGTCGAACACAGGTGGACAGTTTAAACTATAGCTTTATCATACTGACCACATATTTGGTAACAACTGTGAGAAAACAGTCTCTTAAGTGTTGCCTGGGATTGTTTGAACATGTCCATGGCAAAGTTTTAATTACAATTGATGAGTCCTTTGGACAGGTTACTTTATGGCTACCACATTTCTGGTTTGAGGACTTTTCACACAGTCATAGGTGGGAGGAGTGAAAAGTTATTGGCATTCAGCAATCTTGTTATTGCCATTCTAAAGAGTAGACAGGTGCCTGTGTTATCTGACACGCGGGTATATCGTCTATCCAACGTATAGTTTCATAAAGACGGCTATTACAACATGAACTAAGACCGATAAGCTGGAGCACATTGTAAGGGCGTCACAAATTGTGACGGCTCATGACGGTCAAATGGCAAGCCAAATATGGATACATGCTGGACTAACTGTGTAGGAATCTGTATGAGCCAACTACACTAATCTGATGTGTGACTCTCTCGCTCCGTAGCTTCAGCAAGCTACACAAGAATGACTTTGTAAGCAGCTAAAGGCGCTTAAAACGGATGATACGTTGGCAATAGTTACAGGTGACGAGGGAACTGAATGAAGTCTTACCCGACTATTCCGTCCGAGTAGTTCCTGACTTTCCATGGCGTACCCGTGAAACTAGCACAGCCCCCTGTCTGGTCAGAACCGATGCTGCCACTGTGCAAGAGGCTGCTATTGAATCCAAAAGTGCTAGCCTTGTTGTCTCTTTTCCTTTTGTTGGGGTGTCCTGCGTTGTCCGGAACCCCTCTCCAGACCACAGCGACCCCACTACCCACTTGGCCCCCTCCTCCACCGCCCCTCCCCGCAGCTCGGTTGTTGTGGTTGTTGTTGCTTTCCAAAGGTATAAAGTCTCGTTGTTCCACTACATCACTGTCTCCCGTCGAGTTCGACATTCCCTGACTCCTGGGTTCACTGTTGGTGACGCCTGAGTTGACAGCACCGTTTTTGTTGGAGATTATGTTACCCGATGCCCCGTTGATGTTCAATTTCGGACTCGTCGAACTTGTCGTGCTAGGAGTACCCGTGCTATAGTTGTTATTTACGTGGAAATTACCCAATCCTTGTGTCGTTTCCCAAATCTGCACCCACAGGCTGTTAGCTGGTCCGCGTTGTTCAGGCTGAAACCAAGCGATTCTTGGATCCATCAAACGGCACTGCAGGCACACTGCCCCGAGCAAGGCTCTGCTCGTGTGAAGCTAGACAGGTAGCCTAGCTTCAAAACGCTAGCTAGCTAAGATTTAGCAGCTAACTCGTTTGCTTCGTTATTACAGGTTGCTATACAATATATCTTACGTGTGGTGGATCTCCATATATTTAAATGAAAACCATCTGCTACGAAGGTGACGAGACGCTGTCCGATGTGTTCAAGGTAGAGCTGTTTGCAAAGTTCGGATTCTAGAATGGAGGAAACGTGCGGCCGTTGCCTATCGAAACGATTCTGACCCTTTCCTCCTGATCGTGGGTCCCTCAATGGCGGACCACACATTGACACTGCGCAGGCTCACACTGACAGAAAGGAGGATTTAAACAGGGCGGAGAAATAGTTGTTACGCAAGAGGAGAACATCTTGTTACTTGTTACGTAACAATAGACAATTGATAAAAATTTTCAGACGTAAATATCTATACATTGAAATAACTTATTTACATTGTAAACAAAAAAAACAAAACATGGCATGAATGCGCCTTTATCAGTAGCCTACAGGTCTTTTCTTATTTCATCGATGGTCATTGAATCTCTCATCTTAGTCAGTGTCTTATTGTGGACCAATACATTTTATAGTAAAAAAAAAAAAAGTTAATTCAAACACACGTATATATATATATGTATATATATAAATATAAACGATGTGTTCTTAAAATTGTCACTTTTACTGGTGGAAACAACTCACGCTGTTAATACTATACAGAGAAACCCTGTTTACTAACTGAAGTGTGCAGTTGGCAGTTGATCTGGAAGCACTTTTCAAGTCCATCAAATTTCCCATGAAGCCATAAAAGACAACAGAAATAAATGTGTTTTAAGTTACACTTTTCTAATTGTAAATGTACTTGTTTGCTATATATCAATCGTACATCACACATAAAACAGGCAAACAACCAGAAAATAGTTAAAATACAGTACAACAAAGTGTACTTTAATTGTTTACGTTGCATTGTCAAGCACGCAAATGTGTCCTTTCTAGCAAACATATCATATTCAACAACTTTGAGATATTTTCTTGTATGTATTTTTGGTACTCAAAAGCCTTTTGAATACTCGCTGACGAAAGTACAATTTTACATTATTTTGAGCCGACTCTTGAGTGGAGTGAAACAAAACAAGCAAATAAAAAGTCAGCCGCGGCTGTTGATAAAGAACTGATAGTGGAGTTTGCAAATCCCTGGCCATGTCATGTCCCTGGGCTCAGAGGGCAACTCAGAGGACAAGCCCTATCATGGCAGTCAGGCGGACGCTACTACTTTTTCACCACCGTCTCCAAGTAGCCAATGAATCTCCTCAAGTTGACTTTGATGTTGTCCAGAACACACAGCTGTTCAGGGGAGTGTTTTCCCTTCCCCTCTTTGCGGATCTGTGAGGGAGGAGCCGAGGTAGAAATCAAACACACGGTTCAATTTAGTTTGTGGATTCTAAAGAATGATGTCCTAGAATGTTCCGCCACTCTGTACCTTAGCCTTGAAGACAGGTTGAAGTGCTTTTAAGGCAGGCAGTAAGAGGATGTTTTTAGCTGCCGTCTCTGCCTCCTCTCCGTCCGCAAAAACATCAAACAAAGCATCCAGGGCCTCACCACACACTACCAAGTTGGGGTCCTTAGATGCTACTTGGAGTAAGGCATTGCCAATCATCTTGATTGAGAAGAGATATGAAACCTTTCTGTGAAATTTATTCTTCACAGTACACTTGCGAGACTGGAACAGTTTGAAGGGAGGGTACCTGGAGGTTGTCTGCAGAGCCCTTTTCTTTGGCCAGAGTGCTGCCTGTGATGCCCAGGATTGCCAGAGCGTTGACCCTCACACTGACGACATCGCAGCGGGTCGCAGCCTCACTCAGGCTCATCAACTGCTGGGGGCTCATACACTGGGATACACACGCACACCATTAATCAGTCATCGAAAAACACTTACTGACATGAGGCTGTGCTGAGGTACAGGCTAAGCTGCTATCTGGATGGTCTAGACATCTTAATCTGGCTTGAGAGAGAAAGCTGCCAGCTGCCTTCCACATCTCACCTGAGGGATGTTTTTAGAGGCTATCATCTGTAACAGCGACCGCACAGCACTGGTGACTGCCTCCAGAAACTCCTCCTCCTTTGGGATCGCTTAAAAAACCCAATCATCAAAACACACTTTAATATCAAAAGATGATCGTTTTTCATTAACGTGTGTAACGAGGATCTGACCTGCGGAGCTGAAGACGAGTGAGGAGAGGTGTTGGGCGACAGCCTGGAGTGCAGCTGGCCCCCCTAGAGACTCAGCATCCATAGTGGACAGGATGTTGTGGAGGCAGGTCAGGGCTCGGTACTGCACCCTCTGCATTCTGGGAACAGATAAACACCTGGGTCAAATGCAGCAGTAAATGCACCATTCGGTTCTCCTAATCTTGTGGCAAACCTGTCAGACTGAAAACAGTTGTTTGTTTTTACGGGACAAATCGTTTTTTACGTAAGTGAGCAAGTTACTTTTTAATCAGGCATTTCCACATGGGGTCCTGTGAACACACGTCCATTGCTTCGCTGCTGGGGAACTGGGTCTTCTTCAGAATCTTGCGTTATGAATGGAGATGATAAATGTCAAACACTCTCTTTAGTATAGTAGTTTATGTGACGTCTGTATGTGTAAACATGTCATCACTGTGTGTGTATGTTTGTTTATCAAGTCAGCCATGCCTTCTCTGGGATGCTGTAGTTGACGAGCGCCCCGTAAACCTCCGCTGACAGACATAGAGGGGACAGCAAACTGGAGATTCCTTCTGCAGAGCCGTCAGGACATATCTCACTCTCATCGCTGCTTGACATCTCCTCCCACTCGTCATCTGACGGCTCTTTAAAAACACACACACACACATACACACTGCTGAGGGGGTACTGCTGATGGTGAGTCAACACAACAGCAAGCTTCCATAAAAATCAATGGAAAGCTATTCTTTAATCTTTCACATAAATCATGTTTTTCCCCACTCAAGGTAATAGAGTCAAACCCTGGGACAAGAGAGCCGATGATCTGTGAGGAGATGGCTAACAGCTGTGTCACAGCCAGTAATGGGGAGGAAAGGTGCCTCAGGGGGAGGTCAGCCCTGCTGCCGTGCCTGGAGCATGCACTCCTCACCATCAGAGCAGCACATGTTGACGATGATCTCCAAGGACGTCTGCTGGGCTGTCAGCAAGGCCGTCGCCTCCCTCAGCTCCTCCATCCCCCTCTGGACAGAGACACAGTCATGAGATTTAGCAACAGTTCTGCACACCCTCGCTGGTACCGATTACCAGTTAGACACCAGATGCCTCCTGTGTCTGTTACTGTACGCTGAAAGTATGTAATTATACAAATGTGTGTTTAGATGTACAATTTACAGGTCTGTTACCAGTAGCATAATGAAGGGTGAGATAAAGAGACGACATTATGGCATACTTGCAATAGAAAAAGGTATAGTCAGCTTGATGATTAGTATGCAGAGTTGCCACTTCACAACCCTTAGGCAGATCTCACAGAGAGCAGGGAGCCACGCCTATCTTGCCACTCATGACACAAATTCATATTCTGAAGGATATCTACTACTGTCATCCACAATTAGAGGGCCTCTCCCAGTGTGTGGGCTGGGAGGGACGGCGGTGTCTCGCCAGGGTCACAGCAAGGGAGCTGCACAGTACTGACGGGGACACAGCCTCGTCCCAGGATGAACCCTGCTGTGTGACAGTCCCCGCCGAGCCAGCCGGCAGAGAGCCTCTGCCCTGGGGATTAGGACACGGCCGCCTGCACAGACACAGTCTGACCCTAGCTCTCCACCGCTTCCACATGACTCACTGTCTCTCTCCGAACTTAGACACAGACACAGGGAAAGGACGGGGGAGTACATATAGTCCGACTCAGCGTCCTACGACGTACATGACAAAGAGCAACTTATCTAGAGCGTGTAAACATCAGCTGGGTATTTCAGGTTCATCAACACAAAGTGTGCAAACGTACAGGCAAGAGGTCAGAGAAGTCAGCATCTATCTTCGTCGCCTTGCCGTTTCGTCGCAGTCCATCTTCCTCCTCCTCGGCATCCTCCATTTCCTCCACCACCATGTCCTTGGCTCCCTGCTCCTCCGCGTCGGCTGTTGGGGAGGCGGTGGCGCGGCGGGTGGTCTCGGCCTGGTGGAGCTCGGGGATTAGCATGCCGGCGTCCACCTCTAGGCTCTGGGAGAGGGTGGCCACCAGGGCGCTGAGTGTCTGGGACTGGCGGGCCAGGGGAAGGCAGCTCTTCATGTTCCACACTGACCCTGGAGTTGGAAAGCGAAAAATCTCTCAAAGGAAGGAGCAGGGCATCCCGACAGCTCTCCCGCTGTCAAACCGCATGTCATCATCGAGAACCTTTCTAGTTTTGCTACTGATCTTTCACTACTCCAAGAGTGCCCTAATCTTTGAGGACAGCGTGTAATTATTCAAGGATGAAGCCCAGCGCAAAGCAAAGAGAGGAACGGAGGCAAACCTGCAGCAAGGGTCCTTAGCAGTGTGTGGGCCATGTCTGGCTGTGTGGACAGCAGCACGCTATCCAGAGCCAAAAACACTGCCGTGTTCATGCTGCACAACAGCTCCTGGTTGTCTTCCGTCACAGTGTGTAAACAGTGGGCTGCCAACACAAAAACGCAACACAAACAGTCAGAGCGAATCCCAGTCCAGTATGAATAATGACTAATGTTGATGTTGAGCTTCCTGATGAGTCTCACCAGCTGACAGAGCCAGTTCCACATTGTGAGGGTGTTGCTCTAGACACTGGAGGACCACATCTAGTAGTCCTGCTTTGTTGAACAAAGACAGAGCCTGGCTACTGCTCTCACTAACGGGGGGATACAACAAAAAGATCAAACGTGAAACATACACCAACAGGGGCCATCCATTTGTAGTTCTCAAACGTGCTTGTTTACAGTCTTATAGAGTTAACAAACATTTGTTCTCATCTCTAAATCACTGGTGATGTGGCTACAGTAGTGCAGATAAAATAAGAGCATTAAGAAATCTCTGCCCACCATAGATTCCATAGCAAGTTAACCGCTTCGTTGGCTACATCTTCTGCTTTGTTTTTCTTCTCTTTCAACGAGAGGGCGGCGTTGGTCTCGAAACCAGTGCAACACTGGAGAAAACAAAACCATCAAAACACAGCATGCCCATAGTTTTAATCACAACATGCTTCAAATGTGTTACCATAGCGAGTAAACATGGAGGCATTGCGAAACGTCCCTTTTATGTCATTCAAAAAATCCTTGGCATTTTAAAACCTTGGGAGTATATTCGCGGCTTTGCAAACACACCTTGATATTACATAAGTTGAACCTGTTATAGTAATGACTAGTGTTAAAGAGGTCCACTCACATCTCGGAGCAGTACTGTCAGAGGAGTCATGATGTCCTGTTTTACCATGTCTTCACACACCTCGTGACCCCCACATGCACTCAGGTTCCTGTTTATATACAAACACGTATACTATTCAGTAAGAGGATTATCAGTGTCACAATTGTATGAACAACGGTGAAGGTTGTGCGATGAGGGAAAAATGGGATTAAACCCGTAGGAATCCACCTTCAACGTCAGTCATCTTTGCAACAATGTTAATGTTGAACTAGTCAAACAATATGCCACTGATATATATGCAGTATCTACCGATCCTACACCTATGGGGTTTCATTAAGTCACTCAAGATCATCCACCTTGCATGTTAGGGACAATCAATACTCCAAATACACTGTAGGTTTACCTGAGTGCCCCTGTGGCTGTCTCCCTGACAGCCAGGCTGGGGTCCAAGACAAGGGGCCCCAGGCGCCGTACAGCATCCCTCTGCAGGAACCCAGGGATTGTCTGGCTCTGCTGGACTACGCGTGAAATGCTGGCACAGGCGAATTCTCTCATATCTGCACAGGGACTATGTAACTGATCACATGGGGAATCGGTGTGACTACACAGCATACTTAAGATCTCCAGTCAACAGGCTTAAATGGAAGCACCAAGAAAAGTTGTTTTGCCACATGTCAGAACCGCATGCGTGTCTCAGTAAATCATTTCTTGGAAATCAATCAGGCCGGAATCTGACTAATGGTTACCACTTACACACATTGTAAGATACGTGATATATAATAACATTGTTGACAATAACATTGAGAATGTGTATAAGGAGTGGTATTAGTCTCCTACTTTCTCGAGCAACTCCCCGGCTGGAGAATCACTTTCATCGTGGTCGTCTTCCACCTCCTTTACAGCGTTGGTTGGAAGACCGACAGAATTGAACTGGGGACGCTTGAATTTATTATTTTTACTCTTACCCATTGCTGGATGTTAATAAACGACAAACTGTTTAAATAGATTTTGTAGTGGATGCTGACAAACTAATCCACATCACGACTCAGTCTTAGCCATGTGGAACATCGACATCCATTCGCTCACTGCCGTAAAATGGTGCTCCAAAAGTCGCAAAGACCACATCTGCCGTGTTAACAAACTACGTCGTAAAAAAGGTCAGGCTCAAAACCACGCATATTAATACTGTAGATTGGGCCTAAGTAAGATTAAGTATTTTCCATTTTGCTTGTGATACACAATGTCATAAAACTACGATATTTGATAGTTCGTTGACGTATACCAGGAAAAAGTCCCCAAATGGGCTTTCGGAGCTAATCCGGATAACGACCATAAACAGTCATAAAGTATTGGGTAACATACACAAAGTATCTGGTGCAAAGTTTGAAAACTATGCTCTGATGAAATTCCCCTTAGTACATGTTACTGGACTTAATAGTTCAACATTTATAAACTCTCTTTAAAGCAAAAACCTTAAGATCACATAAATATGGTTACCTGTAACAATAACTTGACATTTATGTATTTATTATGTATATAACAAGATAGTTTGAAAATAGAAACATTTATCTAAAACAAATGCACATTGTTATAAATCACACGGGAGCAGAAGCAGCTGTACAAATGGACAGTAAAACTGAAATGTTGATCAAAGACATTTCCCCGAAAAAATTCTTCATGACTTCAGGTGAGCTTCCATTACCGCATCAGTGCTTCCTCACTTCGCCGTCTTCTATGTCAGGTTGTTTTAGGATTCTGGAAACTGTGTCGTCCAGAGACAATCGACATAGTGATTAAAAGAACACATAACTCCCCACCCTCCCTCCCAAGAGTTTTTCGTTATTGAATGTTCGGTCGAGGTTTGAGAATAAGTTTCCCCGTCTGTAAAATATAAAAAAGACAAGAGACAAAAACATGACTAATCGGTACAGAAGGCTTCTCATTACTACATTTCCATACACTGAATAGCTGGGTCAATTTAGCTTACATCGTCGCAGGACATGTTGTATTCTGCTAAAACTGTCCGACAACGAGCAGCGATACTGATGCAGGGCCAGTGAAGGATGTGACTGCTCAAAGGGTGAGTGACGAGCCTATAATGTGGGATGATTCCGAATCAAAACGTTTAACTCAGTACAAGAAAAGGATACATTGATGGGGCAACAACCCGTTTGTGTATTCCAGCGAAGAACAGGGCAATTAGAGTGATGCAGCTGATTGTAAAGAATGGATGATTCCACAGCGACGAAAAAAAGGAGACCTGCAAACAGCAAGGTGAGAAGGACCATTCATTTCGATAACTGTGATGTTGTTCTCTTTCAATTATCAATACTTTTTCTTCCACTGACCTTCTGTGTGTCAGGGTCTATCAGCCAGTTCCACGCTCCGGTAGCCGTACAGACAGAAACCACTATCAGAATCACTAAAAACAAATAGAGACTCAATGAAATCCAAGCCTTGTGGATAGCTTGGCAGACGGGTCTATTAGCATCACAGAGGTAGCCAAAGATACTTACTTCGCCACCGACCGGTTGCAGGCTGCAAACAAGACACGTACTCTGTCAGTCTTCTCTCAAAAGCTTTTAGATCTGCAAGAACAACGGCATGTTAGAGGCATCGGAATGTCATCTTCATTTGTGCATAACGGTATACGTTGATATTATGTTGAGCACAGAAAATGTTCTGTTGGTTAAACATCTCAAAAACACTGTCACATCACGAGTATCCATCAACACACCAATTTATAGGATGGAAATCATGATATTGTAAAGGAAGATGCGTTTGACAAAAAGTGTAAAAGCTTGTTGTATGCATCGGCAGGTAAATGCATGGTCAGTCCAGGTACTTGACACCAAATAGGTTTCACGGACTGGTGTAACTAGAATCAAAATGGTCAGTCTGACAAACTTGTTAGAAAGCAAATGGAAGATGCGACCTAAATTAAACACATTGATATACAGCTATCTATCTAATTGGGATAGGATTTATGTTCGCGCTTTAGCAGTACTGCTAACTAACTAGCATGTTAGCAGCACGGAATCATCTGGCTGACTAACCAGGTCGCCTAGCTCAAATTAATACTCCAAGCAGGACACTTCAAAGTATTATGATTTAATCAAATCAAGAATGATTCAACTATCAATCATATGAAACAATCCAACTGATTTATGTTCCTGTCCAGGAAATAGTCTGAGCCTAGCCTCGCACGCTAGCGAATGAATAATGTTAGTCTAATTCACTTCACTATTTACTGTCCAGCACACACAGCAAATTGTAATAATGATACGCAATCAAAGTAAAGTGTAATTTCTGGTAAGTAAAGTAGTTTGCTTGCCATGTTGACTACCTTCGGCCTGTTCCAAGGAATTCATTGCTCACTACCCGGCTCCTGGTGTTTGTGCTCGGATCTCCTCAGGCCATGGGACTTGATACGCAAACCAACGTGCTTTGCACGTTTCATATAACTGCAAAGTCATTGGTTGAAATCAGACAGACGTTATGAAAGTCTTTACATTTTAATCTGACTGCAGATATATTACCTTTTCATCATCATTTATTGAACATACAGTTTAAAAAAAAATGTTTTCAATGGTATGTTGATGTATGCAATCGTAAGAAGAAATTGATGATAATAAAATGTGCCTCCATATACTCCCACCTGCTTTGAGCTCTCATTGCATCCGAACAGGTCATTGAATGAAAAAAACATTGATAAGTTTAATAATGGTTTTAAAACAGAATACTGGGTGAAAATATGTATTCATTTTATTAGTAAATCATGGATCATTTGAACCGTCAGCAAGGCTTAAATCAGCAGACACATCATAAATTTGCCAGAAAATAGCCAATTTGACCTAAAGATACGGAACACTATTGCCCGGTTCACAGATAAGGATATATGAACATTTTTTTATGTGCTTAGAAAGTGTATGCAGCTTTGTTGTTTTTTGGCAATAGCTTGTTCATCAAAACCACGTTAAACTTTTCTTTCAAAACATCTTCCACTTGATCTTCAGGTATATCTTTCATATCCAGAAGATCAACACCTTCCTGGTCATTAAAGGTGACTTCAGTGAGGGTGCAGCCAACCAGCACTCTGAATCCTGTGGCAGTTTGCAGTGAGCAGATGGACTTGTTTGTGAACAGAGAATTTGGATCAGTCTGCAAGCAGTGAGTTGTTTTCAAGAAATGATCGACCCCTCTGGGATCTGAAGTAAAGCAATAGAACCTCTTGGTTTTGCTCTTGTTCACCAGACTTGAGTTGGCAAAGTTTTCATCAAGAACCAAAGGCTGTCGACCTGTCTTCTCCAAAATCCAGACGTCTCCGTCTTCTATGAGGCGGAAGACCCCAGGGGGCTGTGTTTGGTCCTTTCCAGAGACTAGTTCAAGGGGGTGCCATATTTGGCCAGATACCCCATAGCTGACATCTGCAATGTATGGAGTTCCATCAATGTAAATTTTGTTGATGAGATGGGAGTCTGTCGGGTTGAATTCATTTTTAATGGTGTTAAAGACTCTTGAGCCAAGAATGATGGGATTGTAGCCTAATTCCTTTAGCACCCAGGAAAACAGGAGATTATTCTCACAACACCAACCTCCACGTTGGCTTTTGACAATCTTATTGTATATGAACTCAAGATCCATTGTGATTTTCTCACCACAGTGAATGCTTAGGTTTTCAAATGGTATTGACATAACGTGCTGCTGGTGGATCTTTCGAAGCGTGTCAAGATCTGGTTTGTCAAATGGACCATGAAACCCAATCTTCTTAAAGTACTCCTCCAAATTCATTTTGTCCTAAGGTAAAAGACAAGGAATTAAACATATGCATGTGCAATTGTAAATTACAATGTAGCACATTAGAAGAACATTTTGCAATTATAAACATTGATTTCCTTCAGAATGCAGACAGGCTCTACACTGTAAACTACACTTCTGTGAAGTATAAGTGAAACTTGCTGTCTGTATCACTTATGCATGTTTAAGTGACTCAGCAAAACTGACCGTACTGTGCAGAATATCAATTTCACTTACTTTTGAGCAATAAACGGTGTTCCAAAGAAATAGTTAGGATAGTCTACTGAGTTCTCTAAAGCAGTGGAAGCGTTGTTTTAAGACTAAAGGACACGTTTGCTTGGAAAAAAAGACAAATTCTAGTCCACAGCTAAATGTTTTACTCTTTTCCCAGAAGTTGACTCTTGTGCAGTGTATAGATTTGAAAGCAAGAGATCGGTGTATGAATCACTTGTTACACTCATCACGTGCTTTTACATCAGTGTAGGAGGAGCAAATGTGCATTCAATTTGTGTGGCAATGGTGCAGCACTATCTCTGAACCTTGTTCTATTCTGGGCACTATACAATAAAGTCTTTGTCAGCCAAAAATAATACTATTATTTAACAAGAGTAAATCAGTATCTCAGCATGAGAACGCAAAATCGTCCATCTGCATGCCCTCCAGCAAACACTAGAGGGAAATACCAGTATAACATCTGTAGATATGGGGTTTTATGAGAATTAATGATTGATTTTAGCTTTAAATGTAATACTCATGCAGAGGCAAACATGTCTCCATGTTGCCAGTTTACCTATATAGTTTACCAGAAGTAGGTTTGCAAGGTCCTCATTTAAAACCTTATTGCAGGTATTAGACACAGTGTGTGAGATTATATACAACAACGTTACGTTATTGTAACGATAGTCTAACCTACATTAATTTATAACAATAACTTTAAACTCGATTTTCACCTCACGCTTCATACACTATACTATAGTATATACTATGGACTATAGATCCTATAGTCTCAAAACTAAATGCGACGTACACAGAAACGACAGTAGGCCTATAGATCTACGAACCAATAGCAGTTCTAAAGGGCGGTCCCTTACTAACCGCGCCACTGAGGGAGGGAACGTTTTAAGTAGTGATTTTACGTTGGCATGTCCTTAAAGCATTCACAGGCGCAAGAAATTGCACGTAACTTGAACCACGAATTCCTTTAGTTTACAATCAGCTCCTCCCATGGATGTCGCGTTTTGTAACTGAAATGCATACAGTGTCCACGTAATTATTAGGCTGTTGATAGAAACTGGACAAGTTAAAGGTTGGTAATATCATCGGATTAAGCAGACATTTCAACATGACAGATCAATTCAGATTTTCCTTGCGTAATGGTAAAAAAATGGTAGTCAATTGTAGTCATAGTCAATGTAGGGTGCCGTGAATGCTGCCAGTCGTGATAGATCACCTCTTGGCTGTCTTGTTATCATGCACACGTTGTATGAGTCATTCCATTCGGCCTACTGAAATGCATCTTATAGTTTGACACACAAGTGTATCCTACTGTCCCATTTGGTTTCTTCTAAAATGGTATAGGCCTACTACTCTCTGTAGTGTGTAGGCCTACTGCAGTAAGCACACATCTACTTTAGGTTCCTTTATTGAGTAATGCTTGTTCATTCTAGCTCAGACAGCCAGCTCCGAGTTATGGGAACTTCACGTGCGGAGACGTATTTGATAACCGGTGGAAGTGGATACTTTGGTTACCGGTGAGCCAAACTGATCAACACAATTACTATTAATAGTTTTTTTGTTTGTTTTAAAATCCTTATTTATTTTCATTTGTCAACAACCTCTAAATGTGGTCATATCAATTGAGTACCACTAGGGGGAGTTATTGCACCAAATGGAAGTGCACTCACCAATGCCTAATCGTCTATAATCTTACTGCCAGAATGATTTCTTTCATATTAAAACTGCACTTCTTACTCTCCACAGACTGGCCTGTTCACTACTAAAAACAAGAGTTAAAATCATTCTGTTTGACATGAGTCCACCAAGCCAAGAGTTGCCTGAAGGGATCGCCTTCCTAAAGGGGGATGTCTGTGACTATGTGCAGGTAGTGAAGGCTGTCACCGGCATTGACTGTGTTTTCCATGTTGCCTCCTACGGCATGTCAGGAAGGGAGCAACTGAACCGCCGTTTAATTGAGGACGTAAACATCCAGGGAACAGAGCACATCCTCAAGGCGTGTGTGGAGAAAGGAGTGCCAAGGCTGGTCTACACCAGCACCTTCAATGTGGTCTTTGGAGGCCAAGTCATTGAGGGTGGGGATGAGACCCTCCCCTACCTTCCTCTCCACCTCCACCCTGACCACTACTCCAGAACCAAGTCCATAGCTGAGATGGCTGTGATGGCCGCTAACGGGACAGCTCTGGAGGATGGAACCGGGCTGTTGCGAACCTGTGCCCTGCGCCCTGCAGGTATATATGGGCCAGGAGAGCAGAGGCATCTGCCCAGGATAGTTGGCTACATAGAGGCTGGGATATTCCGATTTGTTTACGGCAAACCCAGCAGTCGCGTGGAGTTCGTCCATGTAGACAATCTTGTGTCGGCACATATGCTGGCAGCAGAAGCTCTTTCTTCAGACCATCAGCACCGCTCTGCCGGCCAAGCATACTTTATCTCAGATGGCAGACCTGTCAACAACTTTGAGTTCTTTAGGCCTCTAGTGGAGGGCTTGGGTTACTCTTTCCCAACACTGCGTTTGCCTGTCTCTCTCATCTACTTCTTCGCATTCCTCACAGAGATGATTCACCATCTAATCGGCCCCGTTTACAACTTCCAGCCCCTGCTCACACGCACAGAGGTGTACAAGACTGGGGTGACACACTACTTCAGTATGGCCAAAGCCAAGGCAGAACTAGGGTACGAGCCCCAGGAGTATAACCTGGATGAGGTTGTGCAGTGGTTCAGAAGCAGAGGTCACGGCAAAAAACCCATCTCGCCTCTCAAAAGACTGCTGGTCGATATATTCCTGGTGGCTGCCTTTGTAGCTATAGTTCTCTCGTACCTCCCAGTGGTTGGTAGCTTGTCTGTCGTGTCCACATCTCAGTAATATTCCAGTTAGCAGTTATCCTTAATGGCAGTATGTTACCACCTGCACATTTAAGTGGTATCAGATTTTCTTCTTTTTTTTAAAATCTGTTATTGTCTAATTTGTAGTAAGAACATACATATGACAGCAAACACATTTCTTATTGAGTTTGAATGCTTCAGACACCCAATGACCTTTTGGCAAGTGTTTTTTAAAGCCAGAATGGAATGTTTGCCCTCATTTTGTACCTACTTGTCCCACTAACCCACAAGCAAGCAAACAAATACAAGCATTTACAAAAGGTTTCCTGAACCATGGTTATATGTTATAAAGGAGGCTTTTTGAGTATTTGTTTTTGCCTTAATTTCTAACCGCTGTATTTGAAATTTCACAACAACCAATGTATGTGGCTGGCAGGTGATTACAGAGAATACATCCTGCATGTCTCTTTGTCTGGTCCCTGACAGTAGTGCTATGTGCTCTGACTAATTTTCAGTCATTATTGTTCTCTGAATGGTGTTTAACAATAGAAGGTTTTTCTAATCAAATTTAGTAGAATTTCGTGTAATTATACACATTATAATTCTCTGAAGTGTGTTGAATAAATATTTCTCACATGGGTATTGTCCTCTATTGAAATGCTCAAATGTGGGCAGTTTGTGCAAAACACACAACCTGATATGTGTTTTTATTGACTGTTGCCACACCAAGAAAGAAAAATCAACCAGCTGTGTGAGTTATCGAATGTCTAACAACACCACTGTTGATAAATTGCAGGAGGACCTTTCAGAACAAGGGAATAATAGAGGACACTTTTTTACTGTGTCTCAGAAATATTTTGGCCATTCCACACTGTTGTCTCAAATTCCCTTTACAATCCATTCCAGTTTCAATGAACCTTTTCCTGACAGAGCCAAAGAAAGTTGGGCCAGGTGAGACTCGTTCTTTGTGAGGTTTTAGACTGGGATGAATACAGACGTACTCTCTCGGGACTATTCTTTTTCAAACCCCGGCACCCCCTTGCTGAGTTGGTCGCAATCATTGTTTCGCTCCAGCATTAACCACATTCCAGAGAGCCGCAGCGCACCCTGTCTGCTTCCTCGCATTCCATCTCTACGAACAAGTCCTTTGCCTGAAATTGGATGTAATAAGAATGTTGACCACATCTACAAGCTATTGCGTTCGTATTGGAAATTGTTACAATGCTGTAGAATAATTGACTGACTTGAAATTCTCACCTGACGATTTAAAAGAAATTTTGAGAAAACTAACAAGGCGAAATTCCTCCGCGTAGCGCGCCATTGACTGTAAAGACCTTTCAACTTAACAAAAACTGAAGTTGACAAACGTATCCTGTCGTTGAAACTTTGAGAAAGAGGTTTATATTTTAGAGAAAGAAAACCATGCACTACGCAAAGATTTCCAAGCACATTGGTCGTTTGGGAAATGAGCGACGCTTGTAAGCCAGCGTTTTGTTATGATTTCCATGTGAAATGCAATTACTGCTATCTCGTACTCGGTAGTTGGCTGGCTGAGTAGCCTAGTGCACACTCTCTGAACTTGTTTCTCGCCCCTGGAGCAAAACATGGATCACTATGAGGAAGATTTGGGACTCCGGGCAAGTCAATTGATGGAGGATCTTTCTTTATATGGAGCATACAAAGATGGGATGTACAATGTAAGGAGGGACTTGGTTATAAACCCAGATTTAAATTTTTCGGTTCCAGCGATACCAGAGCAGAAAAGTAAGACAATGAATGGTAACTCGGCGCCGCACCAGCAGCTCCACACCGTTGAAAATTACATGTCTGGGAATAAAGTGTACAACGCGGCTCCCGTGCGCCCGGTGAATGGCAACCGAGCGATTCCGGATTTTTGTACCCCTCAAAGAGACAGCGTTTATAACGAGGACAGCTATTGCACCAAATCCGAAGTTGCTTTGCCGTGTTATAGCGGCGCGTCTGAGCGGCATAAGAGGTATTCCTTGGAAGTGCAGGGGCACAGGTATAGCACCGGTAGCGCATTCGACGGCGTTATTCTAAACAAACCTGTACCCATACCTGGAAACAGATGCAACAGTATCTGCGTAACGCCTAACCATGACGGTAGATACAGCGCAACCAGCCCTCGTTCGAGTTTAGCATCTTCCCTGTCCTCTCAGGAGCAAAGCAAACATGCAAGCCCGAGGTCGAGCATCAGTAGTCCCCGCACGAGTTTGGTCGTGCCTGGACAAGACAAGTACACAAGTCCTAGATCCAGTCTGGTACACTGCGAAGGAAGCAGTGTCCTGAGTCCCCGGTCCAGCTATGCAAGCACAGCCAGCGACACAAGTAAACATTCCAGCCCAAGGGCCAGCCTGAACAGCTATGACTGCTGTAGTAAGCCCAGCAGTAACCGCACAAGCGGCATTAGTATGGGATATGACCAAAGGCACATCAGTCCCAGGTCCAGTACGGCAAGCCAGTACTCCTGTACCACCAGTCCAAGATCTAGCTATTCTGATTCACGATACATGCCTATGGGGAACCATGATCTTGATGGTACAGTATTGCATGGCATGCCAATGGCCAGTCCCCGGTCAAGCATCTGCAGCCAGGATGGCAGCGCAAGGCCGGGCATGACAGCAAACTGTGTTGTTAGTCCCCGGTCCAGCATCTCAAGTCACAGTTCTAGAAGTTCTCGCAGCTCAAGAGGATCCATGAGCACCTACCCAGATCTCCAACTGCCCTCGCCTCGCTCCTCAATGCTCGGGAATAGTTTGCATGAGGACACGCTACTTCAAGATTTTGGTGAGGCAAATGGTGTCCATAATCGAATCCATCTCCAAGCGATCTCTGCCATGCCCGATTCCCAGCCCCAGCAGTCAGCCCAGCCAGGCGTGAGTCCAGAGGTGACTGCTGGTTCCCCATCATCTTTCAGCTATGGGGTAGCCTCAAAAAACTCTGCTTCAGGCCAGAGGTTTAAGCTACCTTACCAGGTGACCCCATGCAGGGAGAGTGGACCAAGTCAGGCAGAGAGGAGGCTGGAGGCCCTCACACTGGAGCTGGAGAAGGAGTTAGAGATGCACATGAAAAAAGAATACTTTGGTAAGTAACTCCCCTAGAATGCCAAAGTCAGCTTTGATCAAAAAATGGGTTTCGAGAGACGGGCCCACCCAATCCCATAGCCAATCATGTGTTGAACACGTTTGACAAATATTCTTGTGAATAGGTGTGATTATTAGTAGTTCTACAAATGTGCGATTTAATAACATAAATGACAATCAGATTTTTAGGCTTCAGTGTTGAAGGCTAGCAGATGCACATGAAAAATGGACAGAAAACTTGATGACATGAGTAAGAGTAGGCTAGGCCTTTTGTGCTCATGTTGTTGATCATTACAAACATGGCATTCTGGTGTGAGGGGTTATGAACTTGAACTTCAGTGAAGGCCATTGGTCCTCGAATGGGTTAGCAACCTCAACCCAAACAAACGTTCGAAGTAAATTAGCAACTGAAACCACACAGGTAAATTCTACATTACTTCTTGATTAGGAAACAGAGCTCCATGAACCCATCATGCTCTTTTAGACTTAACTGGTGTGTTTGCTAATGAGTGTTGGGCTAACTGGAGCATCAACTGAGTGCTATCTGGACTGCATTGTCCATACTGCCACTAGTACCCAGACCACTGATTGGTGGAAAGAGCTGGTCTGGTCACAGCGATCCAAATTTTGTCCAATCAAATGGGGCCTGTGTTGTCCAGAGTAGCCCATTTACAGTTTTTTCTGATGTTTATGAGAGCTTTAACTTCCTGGTAGAAAGGTGGATGACTGCTTTTTTCTTCAGATTGGACCACAGTCCCATTCAATAGACCACATGATCTCTTGATTTGTAATCAGTGTTTGTTTTTGGAAACCATAGTACAATTGGATTGTGGTTACTTTGTTAAAACACTTACTAAAGAGATGTTATTATCACGTTCCACAATTGGATTGTGGTTACTTTGTTAAAACACTTACTAAAGAGATGTTATTATCACGTTTCACGGCATGTTGTCACGGGCAACTCTATTGGTCGCCCTGTAACCTATACGTTTGTAACCTAAGTTTTCAAATTTAGTGTTTGTAATGCTTAAGTGTCACTATCAATTATGTACTTCACATTTTGTTATCTGTGACTGCTGATAAAAGTACTGAAAATACTCCTAATAGAGCTTTGCTACCTCATAGAGGTCTACTTGCAACTTCAACAAACCACATGTGTATTCTATAATGGCAACAACAAGTCCCTCTGTGGCCTTTGCAGGGAAATACTAATTTCGGACTTGGCAGAGCTAACGTTTACACAGCACTGAGCGCTGTTGAATGGAATCTTCTGTTCTGAGACAGCAGATCCCCTTCAGTGATTCAGTGGTCCTGCTGAAAATGGGCTCTGCAGTCAACTTCTGGAAGTGGCTTCTACTGGACACTCCTGGCTGTCTCGGGTTTAGTTTCTGCTTGACGCGTTGTGTTTGTCCTGTAATGTCTGAGGTGTGGGTGTTCCCCCAAGATCAGAGGCTTCTACTCAAGTCAGCCACTTTCTCCCAGGAAATGCCATTAGAGCTTGCCCGCCTGTGAATGTGCAGCCAGACACAGGACTGTAGTCAGAGAACAGTGGTGCGATTCTGCCAGCTAGTAAGTTGGCTTAGATTGGGCTGGGTTTATTACAGAGGAGCAGGTGAGAGCAGAGAATGCAGACACAACCCCCCCCCAGGGCCGACACAGGACTAGTAGTCAGTGAGAACAGTGGTGGTTGCGATTCTTGCCAGCTGAGTTTAGGTTGCTAGATTGGGCTGGGTTTATTACAGAGGAGCAGGTGTGAGAGCAGGAGAGATGCAGACAACAACCCCCTCCGGGGCCCCCCCCCTCCCTGCTCTCTAAACCAGAGCCAAGAAAGACGGCTCAGTTTCCGTGGCGACGGCGGAGAAATTGATGGCTGGGGCTTTGAGGCCTGTGCTGTCGCGCTGCGTGGTTCAGCCTGCAAGGCCCCTGTGTGGCCTCTGTTTGTTGTGGTGGCGAAGTAGCTGTGAATCAACAGCTGGCAGCAACACCCGCCCCGCCCCCACCCCAGCTCCTCACGACCCCCCACCCTTGCACACACCCACACCCCGCCCCACCCCTATGCGCCCGGCCCTGCGCGCCCCACCAAACCATAACACCCCGGGCCCCCGCCCCACTAGCACACACACCCTCCCTGCCCTCCGAACCCCTTGCGTAGCCCTTCATTAACCAGCCAGTGGGGAGTCGGGCAGCACCAGACACTTGGCACACGATGTTGGCTGGCGGGCCAGACATGGCTGGTGGGGGTCAAGTCTGATCACCTGCTCAGAATAATAATGACAGTAGTCATACACACACATGCTGACATAGAGAGTAGAGTTTGAACCAGTCACCCTATTTAGCAGTCCATCAAGTAGTGGCAACCTGGAATAAATAAAGTACAACAGTGGTTTACAGTCTAAACATGTTTAACTGTTTTCAGACATCCATAGTGCCTTTACCATTCAAGGGACTGAACATGTATTTCTGTCCTCATGAGTGATGTCTGCACTGTTTTTATGGCCTTCTGAGTTTTGAGTGATGTTGCTACAAGTGACCCTGGAGTAGTGAACAAACTGTCCTTGTGTGAAAATGTGTTGCTCCCAGCGTGACGGAGGATGAATGAGAATGATTTACAGCCTTGTCTCCAAAACATGCCATGTCTACAACAATGTGAGTTAAGTTTAACAAGAGCATAGACCTGAAGTATTTACATGTTGCTTCTCGAATGTTGGCTTAACGGTCTACAACATTCTTGTATTGCTGTAGGTGTGAGTGTCACTCATACCAAATACCAACTTCTTAACTCTTAAAAGCATTCTTTTTTGGATGAAGCACCATCATAGTCACAAATTGACATGAGGAAAACAAGTGGAATACCACAGTTTCTCCCTCCCACCATTTTCCGTTAAGTTTGTCCTGTTGTTGCCCAAATCCTAATTTTGGGTTTGAACAGTGATAAAGTCATAAAGTAATAAAAACACCAACCTTCTTCATGGCTGGTTTTAATTAAGATTCAGATGAAGCTCCTCTGCTCAGTCTTGTGTCCAACACTAAACGTTTAATTGTACCATGCACTTACAGACTGAATTTGAACATTTAGGAAATAATCTAGAACAAACTCTTACTATACGGATTCCCCTTCTAAAAGTACTTTCTCTCCATCATAAAAATGTACCCATCTTACAGAACAATTCTCCATTTTTAGCAGTGTTAGTGATACATAAGGTGGTTACATTATGAAGTGCATGTGGTTCGTTGTTTTGTTTTACATTTTGTTTGGAAGCACTAACTTCATTATAGTGGAAAAAACTTTTTTTAAAGCACAGAACCTTTTATGTTGAGAGAAAAAATGGCACACCAAAACCTTTTTATAACGTTAGAGATGTGCCCATAACTGAATGAAATACGGTCGCTTTACTCAAGTTTGTCAACATACTCTTCTGCAATCACCTCAGTGTAGCCTTGCTATCTTGTAGGGAGATACTGGGGGGGTTTCAGGCAAGTGCATGCTGTTGGAATGCAGCAGAAGTGGATGGAGATCCAACTGAAGGAGACCTTGGTCTGGAGAATGCACAATAAACTGTGTGTGGGGGGCAGAGGTCAGGATAGTGACCTGCTTTAGATACCGGCAAGTGGTGGGAGTCCACAGAACCGCACACCCACTTACACGCTCCAAAATGGTCAGCACATTCTGTTGGGCACTTGACTTACTTCTGAGGGCATATAGAGCCTTAACCTGTCTGCAAGCATAAGTAGCATACATGTCATGTAGCAGTGTGGATGGAAGCAGGAAACCCCATAGCTTAGAAATGTTCCAGACGCTACTGTAGCAAGGACCTACAGGAACCTACCGGGCCTGGGCAGTGGTCTGGGTTAGTAGGCTAAGCAGATTGGGAACCTGCAGCAGTGTAATCACAGTCTAACTGCAGTCAGCTGAGAAATGATTAGAATCAATCCGTTTGCCAAATACTATTTGGTCCAAGACCATCAGCCAGAACTGTCTAAACTAGATTGGACCTATGTCTTGTTTTTCACTCACATTACTAATCGTAATGTTTCCCAGTATTTCAGGGTTGCTCGTTAGAGGATGTGGGGTTAACAGCTGAGATATGGGATCAAGCTAGCTGGCAGTTGTTTCTCGTTTCCTTGCCAAAGGCTATCACAGGTATTTATTTTGGCTAAACCCTCGTAGAGATTAAGATGATTCATCATTTAGTTGTTATCGTAGGGATGATAGCGCTTATATTCCCGGTCAGTTATCGTTTTTAAACACAGGAACAGTCAGGAGTTGTAGATTACAATAGGAAAGGCCAATATTTGACTCTGATCTTACTGAACTTTATAGAAGCCATGTTTAAAGGAAACCCCATTTCCTAATACAGTTTCTGTGCTTCACTTCTAGTGCCTTTTTGGTGTTTTCACACTGCTAAGAGAGGTCTCATATTACAGCCATAACAATGAAACAGCTAACGCTATATATAGAATGTGTGTCTTTTTAATGAGTGCTGCTTGTTTCATGTCCCTGAAATGAATTCTGAAACTCACTGATTTGTCTGAGATGAGACTTTCTTCATCAGAGACATAGTGGGGTTGGGGGTGGGGGGGACATTTGAGTCAGCCCCCTGTTGGGATGTTGTGTCCTGTAGGCGTGGTGACCCTGGACTCACCCCACCCAGGCTTTGACCCTGCACTCGCTATGGAATGTGACCCCATCGGAGGCCATCTTGTGCGTGAGAGCTTGGGATCATTAGTCTATGTCCACATACTCTCCAGTCAAGGCCTTCCTTGCTTCTGTTCTTATGGACACAGAGGGACGTTCCTACAGAGGGACGTTCCTACAGAGGGACGTTCCTACAGAGGGACGTTCCACAGAGGGAAGTTCCATAGAGGGAAGTTCCACAGAGGGAAGTTCCACAGAGGAACCAGACAGACTAACCAGTGGTCTCCACAATCCTGTGACCCTCAGGAATCCACTCTTAGTTTCTTCTCTCACTTTCAGTCTGTTACAGTCTAGTGATCCTTCCCAGGATCGAGTTCCCCACCTGGCCAGACCCACTGGTCTGCTCTGGTCACTGGTCTGCTCTGGTCACCAGGTACCAACAGGTCAGGTGTGGGAGGGTATTGTTTGACCCATTAGAAGAGAACACTAAGAAACTGGTTCATCAACAAGTTCAGTCTATTACATCGGTAGTAAAAAAAAACACAAAAAAAACAGGCTCACCTGTGTCTAACTCAATCATAAGATGGTTGACTTGTATTTTGTTACCTTTGCCAGGTATCTGTATCAAATGTGGGAAAGGTGTGTATGGAGCCAGCCAAGCCTGTCAGGCCATGGGGAACCTGTATCACACCAACTGTTTCACCTGCTGCTCCTGTGGTAAGTAGCTTTGCTCTGTTACCGTCCCACTTCCCCTCTAACTGCTGTGTCCTCTGAACACTTCAGTACCACTTGATTTCATGGGATAGACGTTGTAGGGGAGTTGTCAAATGAAGTATAGAAGGTGTTGTCAGGGCACAGTTTGGAAATGAGGAAAGCTTTAAAAACTGGAGTGAAATCAACCGTGGACCTAAAAGATGTGGAGATGGGGTGTGTGCTCTGCCTCTTGTCACCTGACTCCAACGCTCCTCTCGTGTTTCGAAGGGAAGCCAGGGAGATGACTGAGAGTGTTTGGAGCAACGTGGCCTTCATTCATGTTCCATGTAGGCTACATAGATACAGATCACTTATCATTTACATGTCACCCAATCCACATAAACACACCGATTGCATGGATGAAGAATAAAGAAGTGTCTTTAGGACGTCTTTCAATACTGTTGTCTGACCTCATAAACGTTTTCCTCCTCAAGTTTGAAATCATGCAGAAAGGCTGTCATGTGTATCATTTCATAAAATAACAGTGGATTTCATCTCAGTTTGAAACATGAATCCGAAGTAAGTGAATAAGCTTTCCTCTACTAGATCTTTTGTTGCCATCCCAGTTTAGTTCTCGTTAAACGAAGGCTCAACTGGCCATCTCGACTATTAAAATGTCTCGATAGTTTATCTTCAACATAAACTCTGTGATGTATCATCTAGTCGTCTTGTGAATGTGAATATTTGCCTTTAAGCAGAGTGTTTTGAAGGCCAATGAGAGGTTTAGTTTGAAAGTGCCTGCAGATGTCATAACACTATCCAGTGATTTATAAGGACCATACGTTTTTCAGAGCTCGTTTGTCTGTTTGTTTGTTTCAAATAGCAGCCTAGATTGTGCCAAACTTACGGTTGTGTGAGAGTCAGGCCTGACCAGTGAGAGACAGAGGCAGAGACTTTGCTGAGACGTCGCTCGCTGGGAGCCTTGGGCTTTGTTTAACCATGCAGAATTGAGCTCTCCTCTTGGCTCACTCCCATGGTTGCACCCTTTTTCATGAAATGGCCAGGAATGCAAACTACCCCCCTCCACTTCAGCCAGCCTGCCTTCCCTCGAGGACCTCAATCAGACAGTCACAAAGTGTACCAGGACCAGGCCTGAATATCTGGTGATGGTGGGGGGGGGGGGGAGAGGCAGGTCTGGCATGGGCTCTAAGCAAACACATAGACCCATGCACATGCACCCACACACTCAGTCATGCCTGTTTCCCTTAAAGTCACAACCTCATAGTTGTAGGTCGCAACTGGCCAGCCAACCGGGCCAGTCAGCCTGTTGGTTATATTGGGTATTTAAACCAAGGATCTCACCCACGCCTTTCCTGTGCCAGCTCGTGCCTGTAATATTCGTCATAGCGGATGAATAAGGTTGTTTCTGTAATACAACCTGCCTCTTCAAGCTCACCAGACACTTTACAGTACAGCTGTAGGCCTGGCGTTTGCGGAACCTGTTTATGATGCATGGGCTCGTCTGGCTTCGCCACCTACACCTGCCACACAGGGTGTGCCCAAAGTGGGGAGAACTATCCCACTTCAAAGTGTGATGTGTGGAACTGATCTCATGTCTGGTGACGTAGCTTTGTGGTTCATCTGAACTTCCCCAATGACAGACAAAAATCATTGTGAGGTTGTTTTCATAGAAGAACAAGTCATTACTCCTTCTCAGCCCTTATTTAAATCAAATGTTATTGGTGTAGCTTGTGGTGTAGCAAATGCCCATAGGAACTGAACCTAAAACAACTTAAATCATATTGGTTGTTTGTCTTGAGTAACATGGATTCTTGGGTATGAGACTCTGGGGGCTTTCCTATGGATGAGGTGTCTGACTGAGCTGCTGAATAACGGCTTCGTAGCTCTACCACCTGGAGACACCGCCACAGCCACGCTTCAAGCTGCAGGCCTGCACATGCTCTTTCTGCCGGCCCAGGACACAACGAAACCCAGTCAAAAGTCCCCCTCATCTGGGTGACTCACCCCTTTCAGCATCCATCTTTCCCTGCCTACCCCCAGCACTGAGCTGAGCAGACCCCTCTCTCCCTCCCCCCTCTTCTCCTCAGCACACAGCCTGCAGGTGATAAAGGCCTGCTTGTTCTGAGACGAGAGAGTGGGAGGAGAGGGAGCCACTGGGGGAGGAGGGAGGAGAAGGTGTGTGGGTGTGGAACCTGAGAAATGTTTTCGTTCGGCATCCTGAAATCTGTTGACAATGAACATATGGACGCTGCACGGACATTTGAACTTGGAATCCGTTAAATTCTACTCTGTCTGGGTCTAATTAATTGTGGATTCAGCATATGTTGTTGTTGAATCGCTCCTCATCTGACTTAGTGTTGTCAGAGTAGGCTAGTAATGACTTCTTTAGCAGATGCTGCTATCCAAAGCAACGTACAGGGGTGGATCTGAGCTTGTGACCTCTTGATGTGCTGTTGAATGCTCTTCCACTGAGCTTATTGTGCCCAAGGCCAACGATCATATTGTTAACAAACGAGAGTAGTTGCTAAAGGACTTTTATTGTCTGCTAACAGCAGTGGTTAGGATTTTCGCTGTCAAGTCATCTTACTGAGAACAATGAGTCTCTAACCGGTAAGACCTATCTGTCTGCACCTTAGAGTATGACCACATCACTGGAACCAGGCTACACATCGCCTGAATCAGGCTACTCATCACTGGAACAAGGCTCCAAATCTACAGTGCTCTTGTTGGATTAGAGACCACTAAATGACCGAAGGGTGAGATCACTGGATCCCTTTAAGGTGAGGTCACACTACTGCTGGCTCCTATGTGGGCTGGAGAGATGACCCAGTTGGAGTGATATTTTCAGATTGCAGGGCAGGATCCCTGCACTGATGGTGTGCTGTGACAGAGCCTCAAGCCCTCCAGGTTACAAGGTGGGACAGTCCTCTTAGCACTTTGAGCAGGTTATTGGATGGTTGTTGGCATTGTACAATAACACACAGCATGTTCATTAATAACCGTTGAAGGGTCAATCATTTCACAGTATTTCCAGATCTGTGCCTCTATGGGCATATCCGTGGAACGGAACCTCCATGAAACAGTTGAGTCATGGGAAACAGAGTCCACAGCAGCAAAGTATACAGGAGGGGGAAGGGTCTGGGGGAGGGAGGGGGGGGGATCTCAAGTGTAAAATCCCAATCAGAGAGATTTGGTTCCTGGACTCCATGGAAAATGCCTCATGTCCCACAGTGCTCAGGGGCTGTGAGCTGAGGAGGGGGTGGAGACCTGTGCACCCCTCTCTTGTGACAAAGGATAGAGGGAGCGGGGGGAGTCCTCCCCCTCCCCCTCTCCGTGAGGAAGGGAGGGTGGGAGGGTGGTTGAATGGGACCAGCCAGTGACCTCAGGCAGAAGGAATGTCCCCGTTTGCTCATGCGGCCCGCTCCCCTCGGCAGCAGCATCACAGCCAGCGGACAGAGGCTTTGTACTCACCTCCCTCTTCAGAGCACAGGCCGCAGCCCCACACACCGACGGCCCCCCCCCTCCCCGCTGCACCTCCCCACAGCCACGACCGCAGGGGCCAGCCCTATCCCAGATGGTTTGAAGGGGAAAAAACTCAAAACTGATCTTGAAGAGGATGGAGGATTTGTCGTTCTTCGTCCCTCCTCCATCCTCCAAATGCCACTGTGTCTGTTTCAAAGTCTGACCTATTGTTCTGATGCATTCTTTCCCTACAAGCAATAGTTCAATGGTAGTTAATGTATTGCTATCTCCCAGCCTTGTGACACTGCGCGTGTGAAATACAGCAATTGCATAAATTTGGGTTCAGAATAGGGGGAAATGTCTTTTCCCATGCAGGGCTACCCCATAAAATCAATGGCAGCTCAGGACGGCAATTAAACAGGACTAATCCCACAGATTTATGAGCTGCATGTGCTTCGTCTGCCAGGCTGGAGGGTGAAGTCATCGCTCCGCCAGAAACAAACGGCTGCCATTTACTCCGTCTGAATGGGCGTGCTTTTAAGGCAGGCAGGCATCGCAGGGGGTGCAAAAGGCCAGCTCCCACAGAAGAAAGAAGGGCAGATCTCTGAGGGGTCTGGATCAGACCTGGTTTAAACCTGGAGCCACCCCTCTGAATGACGCCCCATCTCCATGTGGCAAAGCGGGGAACCTCAAAGCTCTGACTTCTGGGGGAAGACCTATTAGCTGTGGAGCTCCCTGTATCGAACACACAGAGAACCTCCCTTCTGATATTTATTGTGTGTGTGTGTGTATGTGTGTGCGTGCGTGCACGCGCATGCACAATGAAAGCGGATCCCTCTGGGGTTTTGAGTAGAGAGTGAGTGGTTGTAGGTTTGTACAGCAGATTGTGGTTGTATTGATTGTTGTGACTGGCTGGCTGATTGGCTGGGATCCTGTGGAGATCGATGCCCAGAGGACAGGCCCAGCGGTGCCAGCTGAGTGGATGGTGTCACCAGTGCTAAAGCAGCCATCTGCTGCTTCCTGTGGAGCTGCTTCTGTCCTGGTCCCAATGGAACAGCTTGATGGAGCCTGTACCAATAGAATGTTCTCTTATGGATTATTCTGAAGTACCAATAAACACTTTCAACTTCATTTAGAACTGTTTCTTGATGTTGTTTATTTTGGCTTTCAAAGTTGTTCCACCAAACGTCTTCAGTCTGAACTGCTGTTGTGTTGCATTTGTATGTGTATAACGGGTGTAGGTCCATGTTTGTGTATCCATAATGATGTATGCTGTTTTTTTCCTCAGGGAGGAGACTGCGAGGGAAAGCTTTCTACAACGTCAATGGAAAGGTCTACTGTGAAGAGGACTTCTTGGTGGGTGTAGTGGGCTTGCTGGTGTGTGTGTGTGCGCGTGCGTGCGTGCGTGTGTGTGTGGGAAGAGCTCCTAAGAGGCAGCAGAGGAGTGCTCCATGTCCCTGTCTCCTTCAGCCTTCACCGGAGGGGAGGGAGGGGGGGCATTTTAGAGCTCTCCAGGGAAAGCAGACCTTGTAGCGCCGCAATTAAAGGGATGCACCATCCCACCATTTCCCCACAAATTTCCCCCTAATTTCCCAAAGGAGCACCCAGCCAGTCCACTGCTCTCAGTGGAAAGGAGGAGGAGGGTGTTTGGGCAGCTGCAGGTCTCAGACTCAGGGTCCATCTGCTTCAGGTCAGCCCCAAGGAGAAACATTCACTGCCCCTCTCAATCAGTCAGCTTTTAATTCTGGACCGTCTCTGGCCTGCATTCTTGAGTCATCCTATTGTTTTCTGAGATACGAATAACTGTCTCCACCTACTTTTACGGGCAGGATGCCTCGTGAACCAATAGGAAGCAGGTAGATCCAGAGATGGTCTAGAGAGGCCAGGTGGTGGATGTGACAAGGCATTTCCTCCTCCTCCTCCCTGTCCAGCGTGTCGAAGTGGTCACCATCTCTACCATGTAACTAAGGGGGAGGAGTTGAGGCTGGCAGATGGTATCTCTGAGGGGGGGAGGCAGGGGGGAGCCTTCTGGACTCACACCACCCACCTCCACCTGCTGCTCCGTGTCCCCTTCTACACGCTGTCATCAGGTCACGACCCCGAGGGCATAAGCTCTGCAGATGGTCATCCTGCCCTGAGGCTGTGGCTTAGAGGGGACGCAGACAGAGATTGAAACAAAAGGAGACGCCAAGAAATATAAAGAGAAAGGCAGACATGCAGTTGAGAGGACAGAGACCATGAGACTCGCCGTGGGACAGACAGGAGAGCATTTGGGTTCCGTCACCCCACAGCAACACTCACGGAAGCTTGGTTGGGCTCTGTTATGTCTGTGGAGGACACGCTTTTCAACTTCAAAAGACACAAAGAACAACCACAAATTCCTGTCCACGTCATAAGGAGCGCAGCAGCTCCCCCTATAGACAGGTAGTGTTAAGAGAGATGGAGGAAGGATACAAGTATAAGCATGAACATTGAATGCGTCTACATCATTGTGCATCGAAACATTGAATTCGCTGTCTTTGGTCCTATGGTTTGGAGTTTCCAAACTCTGTCCTGAATGTGATACTACCCCTATCTCCTTGGTGGTGTTCTAATGTAACTAGTATGTGTAAAGCCATCTGTGTTTGACACATCCCTGTCTGTTTCTCCTGCAGTACTCTGGTTTTCAGCAGACAGCAGAGAAGTGCTTTGTGTGTGGTCATCTCATCATGGAGATGGTAAGCCTTGTTTCCCTGCTGTCAAGCCTCCTTCACAAGTGCTCTCCTCGCTCCACACACGCCATGGAGTCACTTTCATCATGTACTGAACTGTGTGTGTGTGTGTGTGTGTGTAGATCCTCCAGGCACTGGGCAAGTCCTACCACCCAGGCTGTTTCCGCTGCGTGGTGTGTAAGGAGGGTCTGGATGGCGTTCCCTTCACCGTGGACGTGGAGAATAACATCTACTGTGTGAAGGACTATCACACGTAAGGACAACATACACACACACGCCATCTTTTTCTTTTTTCTTTTTTTACTTCTGTGTTCTTGAAAGAAGTAGAGCATCATGGTAGGTGTAGTTCTGCCATGGACTATGTAAGTATTATCCAATAGAGTGTCAGAATACATGAAAGTAGTTTCCTAAAGGTTGTTACTGTTTCCCCTCACAGGGTGTTTGCTCCCAAGTGTGCCTCCTGCAACCAGCCTATCCTCCCAGCCCAGGTATCGTGCCATGGAATCCCTTCTGTCTATCTGACTGTCCCGTCTGGCTGTCTGCCTGACTATGTCTGCCTGCCTGCCTGTCTGTCTGACTGTGTTTCTGTGTGTGTCCTAACAGGGCTCTGAGGAGACCATTCGGGTCGTGTCCATGGACAAGGACTACCATGTGGAGTGCTACCACTGCGAGGTGAGGCTCCACTTCACCCAGGGAGGGTGTGCATCTGAATGTGTGTGTGTCCTCTACCTGAATGTGTGTGTGTGTTGGGTCTATGTGCAAGTGTGGGCAGACCTGTGTGGTGACTCATTGACCAGGTCCACTCCCATCTCGATCTGGAGCTCAGCTGGGGGGCTGCTGTTGTTCTTTAACCTGGCGCCTCACATACAACTGTTTCCCTTCAAAGCACAAATGCCATTGCCACACCGTCACCCGGAATAGCATTAACAAGGCATTTAACCGAGACCTTGATACCCGGGTATGCAGTATTATTCCTGTAAATGAGGAAAGCAGAGCGCCAGAAACCGGTTAACTGGTTCACCTATTTAATCGAAGCACATTCCATTCCATGCCTGCTTCATATTGTCCTCTAGCTAATTGATAAAGGAATTATGAAAGCTGACAGTAATGATTCTGAGAAGCCTCATGACTGAATGGTTAGCAGAAACAAGGGACAGCACAGTCAGGTGCAGGATAGAGAGGACACACCTGACAGGTACCTGAACTTGTGTCTTAAGGGGTCACGTTCAGAAATGTTGGGGGAAAAACGCCACAAAACTCAGATCAACATTTTACTTTTTTGTGTGTCGCATAATCAAAGTTTGCTCAGGTTTGACTCATTGTATGGTTAAACCCAGCCTCAATATTACACATTAGTACAATCCATACGTATTAGAGATTGTCATTACGTTGAATGTGCCTCTGTGAGCCCATGTTAAACAGTGGATGTTTGTATGTGCTGTGTCAGGACTGTGGTCTGCAGCTGAACGATGAGGAGGGCCACCGCTGTTACCCCCTGGAAGGCCACCTGCTCTGCCACTGCTGCCACATCCAGAGGCTGAAGGCCCAGGGCTCCTCCTCTCACCCGCCCCCCAGCTACCCCCTGCACGTCACAGAGCTGTGAGGGGCCCTAGGAAGCCAGGGCCAACCAAACCTGAGCAGAAGGAAGGGAGACCCGCCCCTATGGAATCTTCACCGCTTGCACATCCCCAATCCCCAGGGCTGTGTGTGGCCTGTGGCCCTTGCCCCCCCCTCCCCAGCGGAGGGGAGGTGGGAGAACATGGACCTGATGCATGACATCTCCCACTGCAACCCCAACAGCACAGGCCTGGGATGGGAATGAGTCCGTTTCTCTTCTAGCATCTGTTTTCTTTTTTTTCCCCACCTCCCTTTTTCGCCTACGTACCCTGAGGCCCCCGGCTCACCCAGAGGCCCCAGGTGACGTCACAGCCCTGACCCTTGCACATTCGTCAAAGAGAGGGGGCTGAGTCGGTGGGAGGGGGCTACTCTCTTCTCTTTCCTTCTCTATCTCTCTCTCTCTCTCTCTCTCTCTTTCTCTTTCTGTCTCTCTCCTTGTTCTTCTCCACCATTTAGATTCATTCCATTGTGCTGAGGAAAGCAGCTTGCTGCATTGGGTTGACCACTCCTCTGTCACAGAGAACATTGCACACTGCTTTACCAGGAGGCCGGGGAAGCAGGCCGACACATTCCAGCGCTGGCTGGCAGTGCCTAGGGTGGGCATGCTGTGCCTTCAGAGTGGAGCCTCAAAGAGGATCTGGCCCCCAAACGCCGCCCCCCTCCTCACCCTCAGCACAGTTCCTTTCGGCTATGCAAGGGTATCCAGCGCCATTCCCTGACTGTGGAACTGTCACTCCCCCCCCCTCTCTCTCTTTCTCTTCATGCGCCATCCCAGACCCCCTGCTGTTCCAGAGCGTTCCTCTCCTGGGAGTACCAAATGGCGGGGACATTGGAACCACACACTTGTCTTTACCGGGCAGAGCGCCGACACTCATTCCACTTAACAGTCTTAGACGTGACCTTCGGAGATTCACAAGCAGTGTCTAAATGACTTATTATATTACAAGAGAGTTAGAAGCACATAGATCCTCATGTATGAATATATATTTTGCAGACATTTTCCACATAAAAATCTAGACGTAGTCTCTTTTTGTCATTACTGTGTTCATATCGATCGGAATTTGAGGCAAAGCGAGCTGTAACAGTCTTAGATATCTGAAGTGTATTGTCTGGTCGGTTGTACCATTTGGTCTTAAGGTTGCAGGCCTCAGAGGCCTCTGGGTGGTTAGAGGGTCTCAAGGTCGCAGGCCTCAGAGGTCTCTGGGTGGTCAGAGGGTCTCAAGGTCGCAGGCCTCAGAGGTCTCTGGGTGGTCAGAGGGTCTCAAGGTCGCAGGCCTCAGAGGCCTCTGGGTGGTCAGAGGCTCATGGAGACTCGCAGTGTTGTCACACTGGCTCTTTTCTTTTTTCCAGACACTGGGTTTGTCTAATGTGTCTTCACTGTTAATACAGTGTGTGAAGAGCCTCTAACATTTCCTCTTGCCTTAAGACAGAACATGTGTGTGAGTGTATGTGTGTGTGTGCCCTGTACTGGTCCTTTAGGTTGTCTGAACTGTGTGGGAGGAGGTCCCTGAAAACCCGGAGTTGCTGGTCCCACCCAGGTCTCCAGGGAGTCCCCTGTTCTGTCTTTTTTCTGGATATGCTGATGTCTGCTTGTGTGTGTATATATGTTTGTGTTTGAGTGTGAAAGAGCGTTGATTTGTGTGTGTTTGTGTGCAGGACGCCAGTGGCAGGGCCATGGTACAAGCACCTCTAAGTAGGCAGGGCAGCTCACAGTCACACCTACCATCCCACTCCACAAACTGACCTATACTATCTTTCTCATTCTCTAACTCTGTATCTCTTGTTCTCCTTTCTCTCTCTCCTCTCTCTCTTCTCTCTTACCTCTCTCTCCTCTCTCTCTTTTTCTCTCCAACAGTGTGCGTGGGCTCATTTAGTCTACTCCCAGTCCACCTCAGTCACCTCCACTACTACTGAATCTGTCAGACGGGGGCTGAACCAGAGATTAAAGAGAATGAGGGGCCCATACAGGCATAACAGGCTTTTCTGATGTAACCCTCAATGAGATTCTTTTGAATGTAATTATTAGTGTACGGTGTGTTTGCAGGCTGTTTTTTTGTTTCGTTTCTCTGCTCCCATTTGTACATTTGCAAAGACAAACAAAACGTTTTTGCTGGGATGTTCCATTCGATGGTAGATGAACTGAATCTCAGCTTAGTATGAGATTCCTAGTCAAGGAATGTGTATTTTACTTGAAGACTGAGGCAATGGCATTTTCTGGACTGTAGTTTGTAATAGCACAAGAAGACCCACAGTATGAATCTCAAATCATGTTCATTAAGGCAGAATTATTTTCTTTCTTGACAAGAGTTTGTCCCTTTAAGGATGTCTTAATACACCTCTTTTTAAAAATACTACTTCAGTTCCATTTCTGTTGCATAGCACAAAGCTAGTTTCCCTGTACATAAAGAGGCTAGTTTCTGTTTCATTCTCTGAGATCACTACGAGGAGAGCCTCTCTCTCTCTCTTGACACTTGTCACACCACTTGTGTATCGCTAAGCGTTTGATTACCTAGATGGTTCATAAAAGGAAACTAGATTTATTTATCTAAACATGAAAAGTCTAAAGTTATTTAATGTATTAAAAAATCGGGACGTATCATTTAACTGTAGATGATATAATCTGCTTTTTCAATAAAGTGGTTTTGTAGCTAACTTACACCAAGTGATGTTGTCTTTTTTGTTGTATGTGGATGTGATTAACACATAGGGAGTTATTCATAATTAAGTGGAAAATTGAGAAAGGCTTCTTCTAAATTAATCACACTTAACTTCAAGGCATTATGTACAGAATTTGGGAATCTATTGACACGATGTAAGGTATAGGACGTGTTTCCAGTAGACTTTGGGATAGTTGCGTTTCAGCCTTGGGTGAAAGTATCCCAGAATGCAGTGCTGAAATCCTGTTAACTGCCATCTCTTCCTGCTACTTCAGATGTTTGGACTAAAGTAAGATGCCATCTCAAGATTAAAGATGTGTATAATTATGTCCAGGCACGCAAGTCTCCAGTGAGTCATCTGAGGCCAAATAGGCCTGCCCTTGTTGCCCACATGCCTGATGTTGTCCCAGTGGGGTTGCCCTGACAGAACTTCCAAACAAACAACGTCAAACTTGACTGTTCAGCTCTTTTTACAAGCCAAATGTCACCGCTTCACAGTTGCCCTCAGATCAGCACTGATAACCAACCTACAAGCTCAGAGAAGACGCAACATTAAGAAATAATTACCACGAAAAATACCGAAAAAAACATGAAATGTATCTTCGGTCAATGATCAGCTTTCAATAACACTGCAGGGTTTATAAACTAAATCAAATAAACAGGCTGTCTCAACAAATGAAAAGATGGAACCCTTGGGGTTCTCTTGTGCAACATTGGAGCTAAATGGAGCATCAATCTGGATGATTACACTAATGCTCCTCAAATCTCTGAAGTGGCAATCTCGTCTCAATACACACAATGTTATGTTTGCAATCCCAAACAACTCATATACCGTGCCCTCTATTCACATGTAGTTGGGGAGGCAGAATATTGTGTTGACCAGTTCCTTTTCTCATGTCTTGGTCACAAATAAGATGGAACATACTCACGATCAACCCCTTTGCTATGTACAGGCAAGAAATAATGAGATCATCGTCAGTTAGTTCTCAATCTAATATTCACTGCTAAACAAAGCATTGACACGTATTCGTCACACTTAGTTGCCTAGTTTGTTGGAAACCAGCAGGAATGTTGAGAGAAACGATCAGAGGCAAAAGTTCTGTGTTTAATTAGTGATTGCAGACACTCCCTTCTAAAATGGAAAACAAAAGACTGGATGTCTGGAGAATGGTCAGCAGGCTCCGAATCCAGAGTCAGCTGCCACACAGTCCTGCAGTGACTGCAGACTGCAGACAAATTGACTACATTGTTGTCAGGGTAGAAAATGACATAATTACTGTAATTGTTCTGAGCTGTCCTGTTTCCAGAAATAGGTTGAATGACAGATACGTTTTTCAGATGCCTTTTACCAGGCTAAACTGTGGTTGAGTAGAAAAAGGAATGTGTTTGCCTGTTGTCTCATTTCTTCAGTAGTCATCGGCCGAAACAGGAAATGGCACTGCAGGTATTGTTATTCTGTTACAGAGTATACAGTCACCCTCTTCTGCAAAGTTGGAGGTAAGTGAGTGAGTGGGTGTCACTGGTAAATATATAATTACAGTGGAACTGGTCACAAGCTTTTATCCAGTCTTCCAAAAGCCTGCCTCATCATACAATACAGCAATCAACAACCTTGTTGTATCATAATTAACTACCAGTGACATGCTGAGGTCAGAATGAAACATTGATTAAAAATAGTGGGCATGCGTGGGAGTTAGCACTCCGTGTCTTTAACTGAGCATTCCTTACTGTCATGTTCGGTGTGAGGTGAACACCGGTGTTGGTTGACAGTTCCAGGAGTTTGGGGCACAAAGCGCTCTTTATGTGTGCGAGGGTCCCACCCTGTGACTCAGGAAGCTGGGTGTACGTGAGTGCAGGCCGCCATGCCCCAGGGACCCACTAGGAGGTGAGCTCTGTTTGATCACACAAAGGAAACTGCTTCCATCCAGAACATTGAGAGCCCTGCAGCACAAGGAACTAGAAGCTCAAACAATGCGCTCATTCCAGGATGACCTCATGGCCGACGGGAACTTTAGTGAAATGTAAACCTAAACTAGCGCCCCTATAAGAGTAGAAATTGAACTGTAAATGAATTACTAATCAAACAGCCCCAGGATGAGATCTCTCCATATGGAACCAGTTACATATTGACGATCTTCTCAGGCTGCACCCTTGTGTCTCTTCTTTGATATGAACAGTGTCAGAGGCCTCACGCTGACATCAAGCACTCTAGAGATGTCATAAAGGACGACAAAAATATGAAGATGTTTCAGCTGGGAGATCTGACAGAAGGGGAGCTCCCTCAGGAGCACAGCTGCTCACGTCTGGCTGAAATGTGGATTCATGGCGGAAGGGTCGGGATGCCTTGCTGTCTCACCGCGTGGATGACATGTATGAGATCAGCTCCAGCCCTGGCAAACAGGGAGCCAGAGACCACCCTGAGCTCAGAGCAAGGTCCTGGGTCTGCTTCTATCACCAGCTGCATGACAAAGTCAGCACTGCCCACGCACTTCGACCAGCCTTTATATAACTCCAGTAGTCGTGGGAACAAGATGCAGGGCCTCGCTCGCCTCTGTTTTACGGCCTGGCCAGACATTAATATAGTCAGAGCCTGAGGAAGACTAGAGGATTATCCTATGGGTAGGAGCCAGTGGGGGAGTGTGTAGAAGTGTGTGTAAGTATTACATGTATGAGTAATGTCTGGAGTCCTTAGAGCTTATTTTCAGAGCCGGTTTTGCAGACTAGAGGAACATCACAGAAAGATCAAGGGAATCCTTGTACAGTTCAAGTGGGGATGGAATCCGGCTGTCAACCGACAGAGAAAATGTCTCTCACCAGAGAATAAATGGTGCGTATTTCAGATGCAATTTTGAGTTCTTGCCCTTGATAAACTACGTGAGCGCCAAGCCGGCCTTTATGCTGAATGTAAGTTAATAGGTGAGGATGAAAGCAGAGCGAAAGAGCAGGAATTTGAGTAATGTGTGTATTGATGTGCTGCAGACCTACCACACAGCTGTCTGACAGGTTGCTAACAAAGATATCCTCCTGCTCCCTGAGCTGTCTGGCACCTCGCTGAACTTGGGATTGCGAATGGAAGTTGGCGGGGGTGATGTTGCTATGGCAACCGGGGTTGTCGAGGGAAAGTCTGGGAAACTGTCCTAAATAGTCCGCAAGGAGAATGACTGACAGGTCCGCCAATAAAGCATGGAGAGGAATGTGAGGGTATGCGATGGCATTGTTCTAGAAACATCTCTGGAACGTGTCCTCAACCAAACACCTTCTTCATGTTCCGAATACTCTCAAGCTGAAAACTCTTTCTCTTTCTTTCACATCAAAGGGGTCATTTGTGTTTAAGAACCGAAACTAGAGGCTTGTTTCTTGGATGTCCTTTAACAACCTTGGACAGTTTTTTTCTGTAACATGTTATTTTATCCCGTAATACAGAAGGTAGCATGAGCTTTCATTAGATCACGGAGAAGATAATTTACCTATAATTAACTAAACTGTACTGTACTGGAAGATAATGGGTTCTGTTTGTCTGTTATTTTTGAGCTTTGAATAAATACCAATAAAGCTCTCCCATCAACTTTGCGGCAAAGCATCAATTACAGGCCGACTCTGTGTTCAGAATGAAACTAAAAACCTCCTGTCGCTGAGCCAAAAAATAAAACAAAAAGTCCCAAGTTAAAGTATGTTTGAAGAAAAGTATTGTTGCCAGGCAACTGGATTGCATAGTTCATCATAGTGGCTGAGGTCTCTGAGTTTCTCTCAGTTTGTGCTTGCAGGAGATAGTAATCAACAGCTATTTGGTGCAAAAGAAATAATGTGCTGGGTGTTCAGTACAAAATTCCAAAATGAAGTGAAATACGACACAAGTTAGGTCTCATTGAAACCCATAGATTTCACTAGCTACTTTGCAACATACTGGCAAGACATTTCCATGATTCTCTTTCACATGATGTAAAACAGAATTCAGATATCAATTAAAGACAAATATTGTGATCGCTCTCATATCACCATGTATATTTGGATCCCATTTCATCGTTGACAGTCATATGAATCTAATGGAGCTTAAACATTCAGCAAGAAGTTTAACGAGCGAGAAACTGTTTTATACTGAATCAGATGATGTTTGCCAGATGTTTTTTTGCCTGATGTTTGTTTTTCCTCTTTAAATGAATGCTACTTAACCGCTTGTGATGTCTAGGGATTTGTGGTAGATGGAAAACCCAGAAGATCTTTGGCCCTGTGTTCCAGAAATAAATATAGCATCGGTTGCTGGGAGGCTGGCTGTCATGTTAAAACTAGGACTTTAGCGCCATCTAGTGGTTTAAGGAGGAAACTAACTCCAAACAGAAAAGAGAAGGACGGAAAGGCAAGGTAAAAGACCCCCTAGTGAACCACTAAGGAGCATTAACATTTATTTCATGTAATGATGTCTGTTTCCAAAGCCTCAGCCTCTTCATCGGACAAGGATAGTACTGTAAGATGTCATCCCATCCCATCCATTTAGGTCCGTCTTCCCAATATAATAGTAAACTCTCAACATGTAGGTAGACTACCGTCTGACGGCAGCAGACGGTAGTCTACGTAGACAGACAATAACAACACAAACATAGATAGTGCTTCCAATCTTCAAGGCTCAACAACGGTGTGTTTACAGTGACCTCAGCACAAACATCCCCTTTCTGCAGGGTTCGGTTGGAGAGCATGGTGGAGGCGTGGGATGTTATGGACTGGGAGGTTTTGATTCTCTTTTCTTTCAGAAGTTTTTCTTGAGGAAGTTAATGAGCCCGTTGGTTGAGGAGTCGTGTGACTTCACCTCAGACTTGTCTTGCAGTTGGGGCTCAATCTGCTTTGCCAGCTGTTTGCCCAACTCCACTCTGAGGTGAGATCAAAGAGAGACAGAGAGGGAGTGAGAGAGAGAAAGAGCAAGAAAGAGAGAGAGAAGAGAGAGCGAGAGAAAGAGCAAGAGAGAAAGTGAGAGAGGGAGCGAGAGAAAAAGCAAGAGAGAGAGCGAGAGAGCGAAAGAAAGAGCAAAAGAGCAAGAGAGCGAGAGAGCAAGAGAGCGAGAGAATGAGCAAGAGAGAGAGAGAGAGAGAGAGAGAGAGAGAGAGAGCAAGAGCGAGAAAGAGAACTCAGAAGGAGGACCGGAGATGTGGAGGAATGTCAGCGCTGAATATTTGATCAATTGGATACACTACAGTATTACATTCTGTAATACTCACCCCCACTGGTCAAAACTGTTGATCTCCCACATGGTGCCCTGGACGAAGATCTTGTGTTCATACATGGCTGAGGTAAATACAAAGGATGTGAAAAGTCATTAGAAAGGTTTCCACATCAAGGCATATTGAAAATCCATACCAACAAACCATCCATAATAATTATAACCTTACCAATAAGGGCCCCCAGTGTGTATGGATTCAGTTTCTTGAAGATAATTGAATTGGTTGGCTTGTTTCCTTGGAATACCTTAAGATCAAATCCATTATGTAAAATCCATACATTCCTCAATTCAAATTAAAGTTTTCACATGGCCAACACTAAAATGAAAATTTAATTAAATTAAATTATAAAAGGAATAGGTCATGAAAATGGTTTGATTCCTTCCTTAGAACCATGCATTGTTCTATTCTAAGTGCACAAAATGCTGGTGTCACACTGACTTTGTGTGGCAGCAGCTTGTCCAGAGCCTCTCCTGTCAGGCCAGCAGCCTCCAGCTCCTTCTTAGCCTCCTCTGTTGTCTTCCCCTTCATCAGAGCCTCAGTCTGGGCCAGGAAGTTAGCCAGCAAAATCTGCACACCCACAACACACAGGGTCAGTGTTAAACATGTGTCTTGGTGAAAAGCACTGCATTCAGTGACACTTGCTTTTTAAATGCTGGTACAAGCCTAATAGAGAATGAAACTACATATTCTAATCTGTGATGTCCTGTTCTTTCAAAGGTACCTTGTGGTGAAGATTGTCTCTGATGGGGTGCTGTGATTGGGCAGGGATGAGGAAGTCAGCTGGGACCATGCGAGTACCTGTCAAGGACCCAATTACATTGTTTTCAGTTTCAGTTGCTTACGAATGAACTGAAGTGACGTATGTTGACTAGCCAGTGATTTAGACAGCACCTTGGTGGATAAGTTGGTAGAAAGCGTGTTGCCCGTTGGTTCCTGGCTCTCCCCACACTATGGGCCCTGTGTGGTAGTTGACGCGTGCACCATCTTTTGTGATGTACTTTCCATTGGACTCCATGTCCCCCTGCAGAACCACAGCTTTATTTAACGCTCCTTGGTACTTGCCATTCTACATGGTATGTCTTTGCAGTTTCTTGTCAGCTTTATTCATCTGATTATATCTGTCCTGGTCAATATGTAGGTTCGGAGCAAGTCATGGACGTGCAGTTGTAATTTCAATTGCACTTGAACTGTCAAAGAGAGGGGTGACTTTGAGCAGACGGTGACGTGCCTGCTGGAAGTAGGCGGTGAAGCGATGCATGTACTGGTCGTACGGCAGCATGGCGTGAGTCTCCGCGTGGAAGAAGTTGATGTACCAGATGCCCAGTAGAGCCAGGAGAACGGGGGCGTTCTTGTCCAGAGGGGCTGTGCGGAAATGGTTGTCCTATGGGAAGGGAGACAGGGGTCAAGGCGTATTTAGTGAACCCAGATGTTGAAATATATACGAAGGCTAATGGCTAGGTTCAGAGGTCATTCATACAAAGTGAGCGTCGTTTTTTTGATTACGTACCATCCAGTGAGCTCCAGAGAGAAGCTTCTCAAAGTTGTCAAATCCTAAAGGTATGAAAGAGGAGGGAGGTTGTGAGTAATGTTTAAAAAAACGATCTATGTCTATTAAAATCAAAAGAACTATGTAGAGCGTCATGGAATGGTGAAGCCGTTCAATGTTGTTGAAATGTGTCACGTACCAATGTGTAAGGCAATGGCCATCCCAATGGCTGACCACAAGGAGAAACGTCCTCCGACCCACTAGAACATGAAACAACATGAATCCCTGTATACCATCATTCTCTCCCCTCCTACAAAAGTACATATCTATTAACAAATATATAGGGGGGTGAAAATGTTACTAACAATCATACCTTAACTCAATTATTGCCGTTGAGAAACATCTAGCTTTCCCTTTTCTATGACATCATGTGAATGACCTTATGCGCTGCAGCCCATACTGTAAGTTGTGTGCAGTTGTGTAGTCCCCCATCATAAAGGGCACGTTGGAACTGTCTAGCTTCTAAATACCAACAATGTAACTAAATGTGGCACTCTGACCTTTGATGCCACCCAGCCTTTAGCTTCACCTCTGGGAGAGAAGGTCACCACCAATAATAATCATCCTCTTCAGGCCTGAACTGCATGAAGGGTGGCTTCTGATTACTCAACAGCTGCCAGTTCAGTCCAGGCACCTACTTCACAGGTCAAAAGTCTAGTCTATTTTTAACCCTTTCCTAAGTCCCTATCAAAGGCCATGATGGGCTGTGGGGAGAAGAAGTGGGGAGCAGGATATTTGTATGGTTGAATAACAGATACTCACGTCCCAGAACTCAAACATGTTCTCTGTGTCGATGCCAAAGTCCTTCACTTTAGGCTGAAAAAGCAACAAAGAATATGATAATGGGGCTAGCTACAAATGCATTCATACAAGTGAAACTGTTGCATACAACAGATGAGGACTTACAGCATTTGTGGAGAGAGCCACAAAGTGTTTGGCAACTGCAGATTTCTGTTGAGGAAGGAGAAGGAGACAGTGTTTTGAATGTCAAATAAACATGCACACTTGTGCACATTTCAATTCCCTTCTGTTACCTACATCTTTTGCTGCACTGAGGAACCATTCCTTAGCAGACTCAGCGTTGGTGATTGTCTCTTGGGTAGTGAATGTCTGAAGAGGGTTGTACAGTTATAATTCTGGAAACAGATGCTGCAATGGCTAAATATAATTTTGCTTTGTCATCATCCTGAGGTCAGCAGGTTATTTCCTTAATGATTGCAGATAATCTTTTATATTTTTTCCTCTGGTAAAATCATGAAATGGAAAGTCAACCAAAGCAGACACCTTAGAGGCCACAATGAAGAGGGTGGTCTCAGCATTGAGCTGAGCAAGGGTCTTGGCAATGTGTGTGCCGTCGATGTTGGAAACAAACCACACGCGGGGCCCATCCTTAGAATAAGGCTTGAGAGCCTCTGTGACCATCAGAGGACCCTAAACAGTGAGCAGAAAATACACAATCACGTTTGGGCTGAGACTACTCTCAAGGTAGACTACTCTCAAAGTAGACTACTCTCAAAGTAGGCTACACTCAAAGTAGGCTACTCTCAAAGTAGACTACTCTCAAAGTAGACTACTCTCAAAGTAGTCTACTCTCAAAGTAGGCTACTCTCAAGGTAGGCTACCCTTAAAGTAGGCTACTCTCAAAGTAGACTACTTTCAAAGTAGGCTCTCGTGTTAAAAGCCATGCTCACCAGATCTGATCCACCAATCCCAACATTGACCACATCTGTGATAGCCTTCCCAGTGTAGCCCTTCCAGTCACCACTACGGACTTTCTGTGAAATATATAAAAGACCAGGGCCAGTTAGGTCAACCAGTCATTTGTCCACCAGCAGGAGTTCAGACGAAGAGAAAGATAAGACTCACATGACAGAACCCCTTCATCTTCTCAAGAACCTTGTTGACTTCCGGCATGACATCCTTCCCTTCAACATTGATGGGAGTGTTGGAACGATTCCTCAGAGCCACGTGAAGCACGGCACGGCCCTAAACAGGCCGAAGGACAGAGGCCATCAGGGAAAAGGTGGGAAGATCAGCTTGTGGCTTTGCTTTAAAGTCTTGATTTCCCTTGTTTTGTTTTTTTTTGTTTTTGGGGGGGGGGGTGAAGTTGCATCATTTCCCCCTAAATGACACATTACAAAGCAGGTGAACCTGTACCTCGGTGAAGTTGATCTTCTCTCCAGAGAACATCTTCTCCCTGGCTGCATCCACTCCTCTTGACTTCGCCTGAAAAAGGAGAGACATCCAGCTGTGGGCACACGTCATTCTACAAACTGATAAGGGAAAAATGGTCTGAAGCTGACAAAATGAATGTGATCCAATGACATGGTTTATACACCAACATTAAAATGCTTTTTGATAAATGTTTTCTCAAGTGAAAAAAAAACAATTAATTAATTAATCAAATGAATCTACCAGTTCAACCAGCATCTTTACGACATCCTCAGTGAGGAGATTCTTGGAGTAATCTAGAAGAATCTCTCCATCATCGGTTTTTAGTGTTGTGCTGTTACAAAATTTAAAAAGTGATAAGAGATTCGGTATTTCAAAATTCAGAAGTAATGTATATTACCATGACAACAGCAAGCAACAGGGCACTTTTCCACTTCATTTCAAATAAATATTGAAGACTAGCAGACTGTTCATTATGATTTTGATAGCGCATACCAAATCATGATCACACAATTAAAAGAATAATACTACTAATATTCTGAGTAAGATAAAGAGTTTCTACCTGAGTTTGTTGAATCTTTCCTTGTCATCTTCAAACATTTGCCTCAGGTTGAGGCTCAAGGCATGGGCTTTGTACCATTCCTTCAGTTTCTGGAAGTTGGGGTCACTTGTGAGTCCCATGGTGTTGAGAAGGGCTTAATGTGGTCCTTGCTGCTCACTACCCTGGCTGAGTGGGACTGACTGGGTAGAGGGGAAGGCTTTTGAAGGGCAACAGACTGGCAGCTTGCCCCTCCTCCAGTGAAACTATTCAGGGATCATGTGTACACCACGTACTGCAGGCTAGCAGCAACTATACAGAACATTTTGATACAGTGACATTGCACTGTTGTATTAGCTGAATGCAAGTATGCTTAGTTCAATTGTGTTTATATTTCTCAAATGACTATATTGCAAATGCATTTGTTTAGTTTAATTTGATCAAGCGAATAAAAATAAGAACATGCAAGACAAACAGCTGCATGATGCTGCAAAGCTGTCTACTGTAGAAGAGTATAACTGTTCATCATTGTTTTCCCATGGAAACTGTATTGAAGTATAAATAAAACATTTGTACCAGTAAGTGTTTCTAACCAGTGTTTTAAGTAGGTCTGCATTTAGTTTATGGAAACCACTAGAGGGCGAATTACTCCACAAATTGACTGTCAAGCGTATTATTTCGGATTAAGCAAACGGATCTAAATATCTTTAGGAAACACTGCCAGCAACTGCAGGGATATTTCATAAATCACGCACAGCAAAATTTCTTTCTCGGGTTTGTGTGTGTTTGTTTGTAGCTTGGTTTTTAGTTTAGCTAAACTTGGCACTTTTAACATGAAATGTATCTCACGCGCGCTCAGAGGGCCCCCTTGATTACATGGAAAACGTCATATCCGATGTACACAGACAGGGATTCGCTGTCAAAGAGGGTGGATGCCTAGTAGCTGGTAAGCGATGCGGCGATCCACTGAAACTATCAAAATTTGTATCTGTTTTTAGTTTAGATAACGTTACAAACACTGTATATAAAGACAGAGGTTGTTTATACTAAAGTATAGAATATACCCATGACTGTAAAATGTACAAAATGTATCTCTGCAAGGGTTGAACATCGTGTCGCAGAGCTTTGCTAGTACTAGTGACTGCTATCAAGTGCTCGCTAGCTAATGCTAATTGTAGTCGATTAGTACGCTAGTTGGCTAGCTATCGATAGGTTGGCTCAATTTTGTATGATTAGACGGGCTAGCTAGATATTTTAACCCCACCGCTTCGGTTGGGTGCGTGTTCGTGTTAACCAGAGTATGTGTAGGCTATTCACACGTCTGTGTTGTAACTAACATGATTAAATTTGAACCCAGTTAGTTTGACTATTTCTAAGGTACCCAGCTAGCTAAATTATCCGGGAGCATTTGTCACCGGCGTTAAAATGCCATAATCGTAGCTATCAGTTGTATGCGAAATAGTGTGCCAGTACCATAGTGAGGAGTTCTGGATTGCAGTGATGGTCGTTTGTTTCGGCATGGTAGCTATCAGACGTTACTCTGTTGTCCTTGGAAGTGTGAAACACAACGTACATTCTGTGTGTCTCGTTTCTAAAGTCTTGGCTTGTGTAAAGTGTGTTCTAGACAGTTAAACTGCAATTTGCTTGTCTGTGTGGAAAGGAACTACATGTCAAGTGCTGTAACATCGGTTTATGGGTGTGGGCACTCTGGAACTTCTAGTGGAGTGCTCGTGAACCTTCATTTCCATCATCGTCGAGCATTGATAGTTAAACATATGTGCAGAAACGCAAAAATGTTCAGAATTAGAGTGCAAAATATATCTCAACAATACACCCAAAACTTCGGTAGATCAACTCAAATGATCTTTTCAGCTGCATGGAGTTTCGATGAAACTGGCAGACTGCGCTTGCGGGGATTCCTTTGCACCTTCCTGCTAAATAGTGATCGGATTCATAAATATCACCTAGCCAACTAAAGAGCCGCTATATCGCAAGCTGATATCCAAATGTTTCTTGTTCGTCTGTGCATTCGCAATTCTCAACCTACTGGATATAGAATCCAGGTAGGTGGTTAGCCGGCTCCCCTTGAGTTTATGGATTCATTGCACTTATGCAGTTGGTGTCTTGCATGTTGCCTAACGTAAATTCAACCTGGGGGAATCTGTACGCCCAGTTTCTGCTTGCAAAAATAATGAACGCCTCCGGGTCATCAGATAGTAATCTATCCAGCTCGCTAATTTTACCCGTTGCATCGTTACTTGGCTGTGTTCTTGCCAGTAAATAGCAATTGGGACTGCACTAAATTGTGTTTTTGTGCAGTAGGCTTGTATAAAGAATAATTTTGCCATCGCTAAATGCGTTTGCGTATCATTGCAACCTGTGTGCTTCTCTCAAACCTCAAAGCCCATCTTCAAGTAGCTGCTGCAGTAAAAAAAGAAGAGGGCCTGTTTTGGAATGTATATCCTGTTTAGGCCTCTGCAGTCTGAAATTAAAGGGGTACGAAACTTGGCCTTACTGTTAAACGGATTTCTGTTTCACAAAAGACTTGCGACGAAGAAGCGGGACGGTGCCCTCACGAGTGATTTAATCTTGATCAGAACGTTTACAATGTCCTTTATTTGTGCTACATGTGAGGAAAGCGTCTGGTTGAGATAAATACAGATTTCTCTCTGCTATTTATGATCTTTGTGTAGCCTACTATTGGAAAATGCATACATGTATCTAGGGAAATTGACTTGTATTGCAGAAGTTGTATCTTATTTTAGAATTTCTGTCTCTTACTGGCATGGTGAGAAGTAACTAAGCAGTTACTGTGTTAAAGTTGGATCACAAGCAGATAGTCACAAAGCATATTTTCCCTGAAGGATTATATACAGCTGTCGTATTATCAACTTTTTGCCACAATGATTTGGGGTATTCCTGGTTGTATGTTGCTCCAAGGTGCTACTTTTTAACTTACCTGTTGATTACAGTCACATTTGCATTGCAATGGCTATTCATTCATCACTTCACCACCGCCCTTCTTCAAGGACCAGTTTTTATTGTGTCAGGCATATTTACTGAGTCACCCTTTAATCAGCAGATGCAAAGTAACATAGGCTGTCTTTGTTTATACTTATCATTAAGCTTGTGTTTATTTCTAGACTTTGCTTGGCTGCACTGCTTTGAAAAGGCTATTCCTTCTTCAGTTAAAATATCACAATGGAATCATTGATGGGAGTGTAACCCCCCCCCCAGATGAACACATTGAGTTTAGTGTTTCAAAGGTTTGTTTTCATCCAACTCTTAAAAAAATCCTCATGGAAAAAGCAGTGCTCTTTGATTACCTATACGTTGTAGAGGAATGTTGCAGATGCCTTGTTTTTCTTTGTCATTGTCTGGTGTCCCTCGAGGGCTAGTGCCTCTCACTCTAGGTCCTGAGAAAGTAAGAGCAATCATCCCTGCCAATGATGTCATAGGAAAACAGGTGGAGCAACAGGAAGGAAGCATAATGTTACCTGTTGAGAGCTACCCCCGAATCTAGCTTGCAGGATTGGCCACTGTGAAGTCAGATTAGTCTTGGCTCCCCTATTCATAGCACTTTTTTTCTCACAAATTCTCTAGATGTAATAGAATAACTGTTGAGTCATGATGAACCATAAATCTTAAGTTGGCTGCTGATGGTTCCCTTGTGAAGCTGAAGTGGACTTTTTTAAACCCTTTTGTCGCTTTTGGGTCACAGTGACCTGAAGGCAGCACCAGGGTTAAGACTATTGACTACCCTGTTGTTATTTTGTCTTTACAGATGGGATCTAAAATGACTGGCTCACCTCTCAGAGTAGTGGCTTTGCTCATGCATCCAAAGTAGTTCATGTGTGATAGGATTTTCAGATGGATGCACAAGTTTGCCAAGTGTGTCTTTGTATTGTTAGTTGTTGGTTAGTCAGATGGCGTCTACATTGGAAAGTTGACAGCGTACAGAGAGACTTGTAGGTTATTGGGTCATGGGTTGCAAGTGTAGGGGACAAGGAATATGTTCACCTTTTACTTCCTTGAAAACCCCTTAGTGTAGCTGAGCTATTGTCAAATACAAACTCTGGGAGTCGTGCAAGAAATAGTCAGTCAGTGGGTTTTAGTTGCTATTTACAGACTGATTTGATTCTCTCAAGCTGCCATTGTGCTTAATGCCTATCAGATTTGTTGCTGAAATTAACTATGACGTAGGGCTATCTCTACACTTTGGACTCTTTCTATTAGAGTCCCATATCCTTTCCAAGCCTGTTGTCGAAAAGAAAATTCAGACCTTTGTCCTTGCTAAAAATAAAGAAGCCCATTGGCAAGCAACTCTCCAAAGCTGTGACCTCAGCACTTTGACTAGCCCAGCATTTGAATTGTCACTTTCAGCCACAAAGGCTTACCAACAGTCCTGAACAAAACTGATGGATGCCTGGAAGTCCCATTCGGGGATAAAAGGTGGTAAAAGAAGAAAACGTAAATACTCTCACAGTCCAAGTCCATTTTTGATGCTGTACATTGTCTAAAAGACTTAGGCCAAGACTGTGACTTTCACTTCATAATACTGTAGAAATCATCTACCTAAGCTAGCAACCAGCCTGACTAGCACTGCTCTCAGTGATTCTGGAGTGTTGAAATGGGAGCTGTGCTAATTTTTGGTGTGTAGTTGAATGGTGCTGTAGTGAAGAGATGCCAGGCTCTGAATAGGAGGTGGCCTGAGTCAGGAGGTCACTAGTCTTCCGGGCCATGCAGTGAGTTACAGACACTCACAATTCATGTGCCCCACTCATGACGGAAACAATCCCATGTGCCACAGCCTGACTTCCTTCCGTTTTTTTCCCCCCTCGAGGTATTGGTCTTGAGACATGTATTTTTAGGAGGGGGGAGGGGGTAATTCTACCTGTTGATCATGCATCAAACGCGTCCTTAGTCTTTGTGTATGGTCAATAGATTTCCAAGGACTTTATCAGCACGTCAACATTTTGTTAAGCCTTAGATAATTGGCAGTATTTTCTTTTCTGTCTCTCGGTGAGCCTTAGTGCCTGTTAAACAATACCAGGGCCAGTGGGATCTGAGGTGTGACCAACCAACCCCTCGCTTTCTGAACAAGTGCATTGTTGGTGTTGGAATTTCGGCTTACCAAGGCGCCACCAACCTGTTCGCTCCAAGCATACTCTTTGTTTCAGCAGTCTGCTATTTATATATTCCTGCTCTATAAGCTACTTATGTCGTCTCCTGTGATACTACAGGTTAGGCCTTACATAGCACTTTTATCTGCCCTACAGTGTTTCAGACTCAGAAAAGACTCTGGCCATGGTAATATTGTACAATAAATAACAGCTCATATTCTGCCATTTCTGTCTGAGAACCATGCAGCTGCATGAGGGTTGTTTTTCCCCCCAGTGTGTTGGTATGGAGGGGCTGGAGCCAGCCACAATGCCCTCCTTGTGCTCTGTGGGCAGGCAGAGGCTGGCTCAGCTCCTGTCAAACAGTTGCTGGCGGCACTTGTCCTGCCACTTGGCCTGACCCTCGACCTGTCTGCTGACTCCAGATCCCTCCATAACTTATCCTCTGATGGATTCGGAACTGCACCCGGATGGCTGTGTGACCGCAGACTGTAAATGAACCTTTGAATTAATCATTGGGTTGTTGCGAGGAGTTTCATGAGGGACTTTTGGGCAGTTTTGAATGTGAAGCTGTATCTGGACGTTTTTTGGTCCACAGATTTAGGCTAGGACTAGGCATACACACAAGCCAAGTCTACAAAGGAGCAACACATTTGAGTTTTTAAAGGTTGGGCTTAGTTTACCTTCCCAGCTTGTTTTTGAAGTGTGCTCATTTTGAATCTACAGACGTGCGATCTGGGGGAAAGCATTCCTTTGCTTCATTGGCAACAGATGTAGAGAGAGGACATTTTTTTTAACCGAACCTTTTGAGTGCTAAAAACAGTGCTGCGGAGCTTGGGGCAGCTGTTTGGCTGTGGAGGCTGAAATAGACTTCATGAGAAGGGTAATGCAGGGCCTGTGGCCGGGCCGGTCTTTGCTTCACAGTGGCTGACGGATAAGGAGCTGTCAGCATAACCAGCAGCTGTCCCATCCCTGCTAGCTTTAATTCTTTTGACGTTCAAGAGTGGCACGCTCGATGCTAGATAATCAGGGAACCTCCTCCAGTACCGCCAGTATTTTCTACAATACAGTTGTCTTTTTAAGTACTGTCATGTTAACGCCCAGAGCTTTACGCAGGTAAATCATCCGCGGTTCAGTCGTTTTGTCACTGGCGACAGAGAGCTCGCTCCAGGAAACCTAAACCTCTTTCCTGCCCAAGTGCAGCAGCTGAGATGCACAGTGAGCGGGGAGGCTGAGCTAACATTAGCCCTGAGTGCTCCCTGGTCTGCCCTGCTGAAGGAAGGACGTTAAAGCAGGCTGGCGCTCGCCCAGGCACACGGACCGGGGTGCTATCCCATCACATGGGTTTGTTTGGGTGCACGCTCGAACACGCTGTGCACTGGAACAAGAAGCTGGCAGGCCATCCACAGGGTAGTGCGAAGCGTGTCACATCAATATTGATACTGTACCCAGGTTGGCCACAGGCGACAGTGGTTTTGGAGCATTGACGTTGTCATGGACTCCAGCTATAAGGTATGGATGGATGGCTTTCTGGGGTGGTTGGACTGGATGAAAGTCAAGTCACCATGGAGAAGAACAGTGTGGACCAGTCTCCTTTTTATGCAGTTCTTGGCTACAGTTAAAATGATAAAGTACCACCTAGGCAGTTCTGCCTTTTAGGTAGTCGTTTATCAAGAGTTTGGCTCTCCATTATGTGGTATGTAATCAGATCAGATTCTTGTACTTTTTTGGATGGCTTCTTTAGGTTTTTTTGTGTGATTTTTTTTGTTGTTGTTATGTGATTTCGGTCTCAGGACTGCTGGGTCAGCCTGTGTTATCGGACCCAGGTTCCCTGTTTACCATTCAACCTCTAATATCCCTATTTACTGGGTTAAGCAGCAGCCATTGTGGGGCGTCTGGCAGCTCCCACAGGCTCTGTAATCCAGGGGATTTACAGACCGAAGCATTGCTCAGCTAGTCCCTCGCTAGCCTCCACTGTCCCAAGTACCAGGTTCGAGGTGGACCGCTCTGACATCCTCTCACAGAGGAACAATAAAGTCCCCCCCCCCTGCTAGACAAAGGGTTAGGAAGTACGCAGACAGTTTAACAGTAAGTTGGAAGCTTATGTCTTAGAACTGCTTATTCTCTTTGGGTAATGGTTGACGGCATGTTGGGCACTCCCTCTTAGAGGAGGTAGACCTCTGGGCTTGCTGGCATGTGAGAACCCCTTCACTAGAAGGGGGGAGGGGAAGGGGGAGGGCCGGCTGGTGTTCTGAGAGGCGGTGAGGGCGCACCCCTCTGTTTTCGAAAGGAAGTGGAGTTGGAAGGTCAGTGGAACATTGGCGATAAACAGGGTTGCAGTGCTGGAATGTTTGTGGTTGATAAAGCGCTGGCGTACAATGGCTGTCCTGTGGAAGCGCCCAGTGACAATGACAGGGGTGTATCTGGTGTTATCCTGAGGAAAAGATGAGCTTTGTCTTTATTTCCAGCGGCCATGGGTCCTCTTTCCAAAACACTGGCGTTTAACATGGATCTGGTCAATAACAGTGTTTCACACAGTGGGGAATGTGTCTACTTTCAGTACTTTGATCACTTTTGGGGGGGTTGACTTTGTCTATCTTATTTAATGTGTGATATTGTCAGGGGGCTTTGGAATATAGCCTTAACTCTAGAAGCCAGGACAGCACTTAGCTCTGTTTGGTTTCCAAGCAGCTGTTAGCCTAGGTATATGCACCATATTTTCTTGGGGAAGTGAAAATCCCTGGATTTCAAGCCATTCATCTTTGCCGTCATTGCTCCTATGCAAGGTGGTGCTTGCTGCCACTTTTCCTTAAACCATGAAAATAGGATTAAGATCATTTGCGTTAGTGACAGGGCAGGCTAACTACATGGGATGGGCATCTCCTATTCAGGTCTTGAATGGGAATTGTGTTCCTCCTACTGCTTGTATTTCATCAGGACAGATAACCATTGTTTACCAACCAAGACTACTAGTTTGTAGATAGATTTTTTTTGCGGCAGTGTTCCCCTTATCATAAGAATGTGTGTTGGTGTGTATTCTCCTTCAAATAGGGCTTTTTTTAAGGTTTCGTTTTATCGGTTACAAACTTCACTATGTTTGAGTCTGTGTCCTTGTTGGATTCAACTTGATTAAAAACATGAAATTCAACAGTATTTCTCCTGTTCCTCATAATCCCCAAGTTCAGATAGATTTGACCTGTTTTGTCATTGTTAGGGGTAGATTTCTTTGCAAACTCAGGCTTCTTGTATGATTTCAAAAGAGCGCCAACATCTCCATGTTGGACATGTGAAACAAAGCCCATCCTTGTGATGTCATGGTAACGTTCCCTTCTGTCTCTCCTCTTCCTCTCTTAGGAAATGACCTAGAGGCCTTACAGATACATTTGTGCTTTGTCGCTCTGATCTGCGTCTGTGGAGAAAGCGAGACCTGGAAGCACATTCGTTTCCGCGGTGACAAATAACTACCTCAGCCAGCAGAAGGAAACGAGGACGAGGCCGCCACTGTTTCCCAGCTCAGAACTATCAGCTGGCCTCTACAACGTGCACCCCCCCTCCCCCACCCCTCCCCACACAAACACACCGTCTCGCTGAAGAGGACCTTTTGACGGACCGGTTCTGTCGGCCCTCGACCTCACACACGCACTCTCACGCGGGGGGAAGTGCAAAGCTCCTGTCCCTGGAGCCTATTAGTTGTTTATTTGATTTTACTTGCTGTTGAACAGTGTCACATTTTTCCAAAACTTTATTTTGTTTTGCTTACATCTTAAAAAAAAAAAGAAGAAAAAAAAAGTTTTTCTATTTTTATTAGTAGATTGTGTGTGTGCTAGTAAACTTATTTATATATATATATGCGTGCGTGTGTGTGTGGGAATAAAAACTATATGTATATACTTTATCTCTTATAGAAAGGAGGATTATGTTTGGTTGCTTCCATTTGAAGGACAAGCACTTTAAAACTTGTGTTCTGCCACTCTACATTGAATGAGAGTCAGCTGAAGTGTCTATTCTCCCCACGCTTGGTAGCTCATCGACTCTTGACTCCTTTGTGAAGCTGAAAAACCGGAACTTAAAGTTGTCATATTTGCCAGTCTGGTTTGCTAAGACTGGGCCACCGTGAGCTGCAGCAGGGCTGCACGTCAACATTGACTGTTGGACGAGCGAGTGTTGAAGCTGCCGCCCCTCTCTCTCTCCCAGTTGTCTCTCAGCAGCTCCTGTGCAAGGCACAATGAGATGATCCTCTGGCAGATGGAACCCTTAAGCTGTTTTTTTACATAACTTGAAAAGTTCCTGGACTGTAGGGTTGGGTTGTTTTTGTGTGTGTTATTTTGAGAGAGCGTGAGTGCGAGCTTGTGGCTGGCGAACACAGGAGTTTCCTGAGGCGGCCCGCCACTTATGTATTGTTGCAGCGCACAGGAAAGTAAAATGGACTACAAGCGGCGCTTTTTGCTCGGCGGGTCCAAGCAGAAAGTGCAGCAGCACCAGCAGTACCAGATGCCTGAGCTGAGCCGGACCCTCAGCGCCCCTCTGGCCTCCACCTGCTCAGCCCCCTCTCCCATGCCCCCTGGGGTGGTCATGCCTGGCAGCTGCCACCCCGCTCCCAACTCCACCACGGCCGTGGCCGATATCCAGCAGGGCATCTCCAAGTATCTGGATGCACTCAATGTGTTCTGTCGGGCCAGCGCCTTTCTCACGGACCTGTTCAGCAGCGTGTTCAGAAACTCTCACTATTCCAAAGCAGCTATGCAACTGAAGGACGTGCAGGAACACGTCATGGAGGCGGCCAGCCGGCTGACTGCAGCAATAAAGCCTGAGATAGCCAAGATGCTGATGGAGCTGAGCGCTGGGGCCGCTAACTTCAAAGACCAGAACGACTTCAGCCTGCAGGATGTGGAGGTAAGGCTGGCCCCTGGATTGGCTGCAAGTACACATGAACCATGCATCATACATATACACACACACACACACCTGGACATCTTCAAACAAGCTCACGCTATTGACTTACCTGAAGAATACCATGTTCTATCTCTTTGTCTTTCTTAAGACATTGCTCTAAAGATCTATAAGCCGGCAGTATATAGTTGGCCTGAGAACCTGTGTTTAAATAGAACCCATCTTAGTGAATTAAACATTACAATTCAAGGTCTACCTTTATCCTCCAAGTTTCTTAGACCTCATGTTGTGGATTTCTGATGAATGAACGTGCCCCTACTCTCTTACGAGTCCATGTCTCCTGAATAAAGGATCTCTTGGCTCAAACAAAGCCTTCACTCCCAATGTGGGGCTGGTGCTGAGATCTGAGGGGAAGGTATGAGAAGAGGTGAGGAGCCCACAGGAACGGAGGAGCCCCGTTTAATCACCCTGTGTGCTCCTCTAGCATTTCAGGCCAGCAGAGTTGCTGAGCTGTTAAACATGGAGGGATGTTCTCTGGAGCCATGTTTCTGCTCCTACCATGTGGGCTTTAACGCTAACTGAATATTAACTGGCTAGCATCTCCTGATACTGGTGCCAGCTTTGTACATCTGCCACAGCTGTGCCAAACCGAGTCAGGGAGATGAAAAGAAATTTTCCGAGACATGCCACTCCCAAATGGTGCTCCCAAAGAAATGCCATCCTTCCCTATGATTAGGATAACCATTAGGCATGAGGGAATAATATCCTTTTGCATGGTGCATTTCATGGTTTCTTCTCCCTCTTCCCAGTGATGAAGACCGTGGTTGTAAGCAGTGAATGGGCAGGATAGTTGGAGTGATGGCGTTACCTCTGTGGATGTGGCCGTGCCCAACACAGGAAAGGCTTCTGCACCACAGCCTGTAATTCTGCCTGTCTGTGGTCTCGGGCACACATATGAATATTAAAGGAAGCCCAACTCTGCGAAAGTTCAGATTTCAGGGCTGGCCTGGCACTTGTTGTTTTCTCTGTCTCTCTCTCTCTCGCTCTCTCTCTCTCTTTCCACCTCTCTCGCTCTCGCTCTCTCTCGCTCTCTCTCCCGCTCTCTCTCTTTCCACCTCTCTCTCTCTCTCTCTCTCTCTCTCTTTCCACCTCTCTCACTCTCTCTCTCAGCCCCCTCCTCTCACTCTGTCTCCCTTTCTCTTCCTCCCTCCCCCTGACTTCAGCTGTCTGGGTCGGGCATGAATAGTGGGTTTGTTGAAGGGGGGAAAGGTAGACTTGCTTTACCTGTGGTTCATGCCAAGGTGTATGAGCAGATGAAACTGGATACTAAAGACACTTAGGATGGGATTGTCTTGGTTGAAAGGTCCCTTTGTTATCAAAGGGCTTGACTTGTTTGAAACTTTAAAAGCATCATTGTTTGCTTGATGTAAATAGATATAGGTGAATTTGAATACATATGCTAAATGGTCACATACATGCTAAAAGAGACAGTAGACCTACAATAATTGTTTTCTTAAAGCTGTAACCTGGACATGAAGTTACCTTTTCAGTGACTGGAAATCTGGTACAGCATGTAATACCCTTGTCTCAAGTACAAAAGTAGTTTAAGCAATGTGTATGTCTTGGCTGATGCCATCGTGATCTTAGTATTTCCCAGTCAGCCAACATGCTGTTGAGCCTGAACTGATACTGATGATGTCACCAGCAGCATTCGCGTACGTGACAGATAACGTTTTTTTTGTGCCTGTGTCAGTCTAAGAATGTGCTCTGGCAACTGTTCCCTGAAATACATAAATACATAGAAAACAGTTGGTCTGTTTGACCCCCCCCCCAAAAAAAAACTTTGGGAGTTTAGGGAAATCTGGAATGTGGGGCTGGATCATTTTTTTTCTTTTTCCTTTCCCCCCTCCACCAAGACATCCAGAAGGTCCAGGCAGTGTGGAAAACAAAGTGTTTTTTTCTTCTTCTTTTATCTGAGCTGTGCTCCGGCTGCTCCACGGCTCTCAGCTGCCAAATATGCATGAAAATGTCATGGTTTATTAAGAGGATCTCTACCGAGCTCATGAGTGAAACCACAGAAGAAGAAACCATAGCCAGTCGAGGAGCCTGAAACTGGAGGCCATCGATGCCGATCAGGCAAACTGTCCAAGCAGCATGGCTAGAAAACCACTGGACACAGCGCCAAGCCCTGGTTCAGCTGTTGTACTCCTCTCTGTTGGATCATCTGCTGGTTACTAGATCAGATGTGGTCCTATCATGTCGGGCCTACCTGCCCTGCTAAGCACTTGGGTTCCTGCCACTGTCTTGTAGCATTCCCCATGTCTGCTGTTAGATTATCTTCAACTCTCAAGGCAATGACTCTCATGACAAGCTGCGGTCAGTTTGATGAATGAGAACATTTCAACTGTTGTCCAAACATGAAGCCGTTTGAGGTGAAGGCAGGCAGAGTCCTCAGCTTGACCTCTGGTGGTGTCGTCTTTGGAAACGGCCTCGTTACACCATCACAGCTAGGATATCCAGAGCATTTAAGAGATGGACACTCATTAGAACACAGGGCATTGTGGCATGTGATTTTCTTTTTTTTCCCCTTCTCATGTTCTTCCAGAAAATTACTTCACAGTTTCAAAGTTGCTTAAACTTTGGCTGTTTTTTTTTTGTCCTTCAATCTTTCTGATCAGTTTTATCCTCAGCAGTCTGAGTTTTGGGTTGAAATGAGACTAAAGGTCTTGGCTGTTCTGCAATTGTATTTCTCATATTTTCCATGGGAATGTTGGACAGTGGAGCCCTCCCCATGTGGGATTCATTATCTGTTGTTGTAGCCTCGTCTTCACATCAGTCTCTTTTATCCCAGAAGCTCCTAGCAGCACAAGCCGACGCCTGCCTTGTGCTGACATTGTGTACGAGAGCGGAAAAAAGGGGGACTTTTATATTGTTGTTGGTCCTGATTGTTGAGTTGGTATCTGGTATGTATCAGTCGTCTTTTGAGAGTGACGTGTTACCACAGTTCCTCTGGAGATTAGCGAAGCAGCATTAGCTTCCCACATATCACACATCCTGCTAAGTCCTAGACGCCAACCATTACTGCATGTTTTGACCCATTCCCTTCCATTCTGTTTTGTGCTGATGTCAATGAAGCAACTGTTCTCTACCAGGCTTCAGCCCTGCGTACTGTCAGCCACTCCCCCCACCCATGATGTGTCGTTGAAGAATGAGGATGGCCTGGCCTTGTTGTTCCTGTCTACTTTTGAACCAGAGCGACATATTTCTGTCTTTACAACTCAGCCCAGAGATATTTTCAGCATGTACCTGAAAAAGAAGCGCTGGTGACGACCAAGCTGGCTGCTTGGGTGTCCTGTTGCTCTGGTTTATGCTAACTGGACAACAACAGACACTCCTCTCCTCAGTCCGGACCAGTCAGTCCGGACCGTTCTAGCACCCTCTGGGCGGGTTACAGAGGGGGCCTGTTCCCCACAAGTCTGGCCTGCCGCCCTGTGGAAAAATGAGCTCAACAATTACTAGTAATGTCTAGAATTGAAGGCGCATGGCCAGCTGTTTTGATTCTCATTTTATCACAAGCATTGATTTTTAGCACTTTAAACTAAGTGCCTGGCTCTGATTTATAGCAGGAGTGACATTCCCTAATAAGGAAGTAGCTGTTATTTAAGCTTGGGGATGCTGATGTTTATAGTGTGGTCTGTTGTTGTAGTAGGTGCTATGGAGAACAGCATGAAATGGCCTTAACACTGACTAGGTCACAGTGTCACTAATATTTTCTGTGTTCCTAGAGAAGCAGCTATGTTGAAATGGGGGTCTGGAAGCAGTTTGAAATAATACTGTGTGCTTGTTCTATTTCTTGGACTCATTTGCGGTTGTTAAGGTTGCTGTCTCAAAAGGTTTTGATGTCTTTTTAAAATCTTCATGACTAATTTGTCAACTGCGTCTTGCTGTCGTCTTCTTCAGAGCAGTGGATTTATGTGAAGCATGTGATTCTGGGTTGAAAATCTTATTATGATCAATAGAAGAAATCAGAGGTACAGAGTGGGTCTATTTTGGGACAAACAACAGTGACCAAAGCAGACCTTAATGGCGACATCACCTCATTTCTAAACATGTGGAATGCCTGGGCTGAGTTAGCATCTCTTGGCTCACTGTCACGTGTTTTCTGATGAGTCGAGAGAGCTCAAGCCACATTGTCATGTAGAGGGACATTGTGGCTACATACCGTCCGGTTTGGTGCAGAAAATATCATTTCATATCACTTGAAAGTTCAGCATGTGCCCATTTCGGATTTATTCGTTAATATGTATTGAATACATTTTTGCTAAAGTATGTTCCTCTCCTTTTCTCAACTTTCGTTGGAAATAGGATTTGACAAAGTAATTGAACATCGCCTACTTTTTTCATTTCCTGTGATGATGTCTTACTGATGGGTGGCGTTCTATGGTTTATGTGTTCCAGGTGCTGGGCCGCTGCTTCCTGACTGTGATGCAGGTTCATTTCCAGTTCCTGTCCCAGGCCCTGCAGAAGGTCCAGCCTGTGGCCCAGTCCTGCCTGGCAGAGGCCCTGGCCCAGGCCCAAGAGCGCCGCACCAATGCCCGCTCCCAGAGCACGGGCCCTGGGCCCCTCACTGAACTGGAGGAGGCCTCTCGCTCATGGAAGGGTGCAGCAGAGGTATGCAGAGAGGCAACCCCCCTACCCCAGGAGCCCCCAGAGTTTCCTGGTCTGGCTGCTGGGAAATGGGGTTTGGTGTCTTGGAGGTGAAAAGCCCTGTCTGTTCTACATTCCAGAGAAATGCAGTCGGCTGCAAATCTCACCTAGCCACAATTTCCTATTTCCTCTTAATAAAGCTTGTGTATATGGACCTGTAGTGCCATGCTGCACGACCATCCGAAAATCCCAGCTCCTGGAATGGAGGCCATTTTGTGAGGGGAGCCAGCTAATCCCACGGCTAATCAGTCCCTCTGGCCCATTTGGAGCTTTGTTATGTACAGTGAGGCAGAATGGAGACTAGGGACCTGATTGATCTTCTAAGCTGTGGCATGTGGAGTGGTTGGGCCCTGGAGGGACAGAGGCTGGAGATCCTGATGGAATGTGCTGTGGTGTGGTTATGGGCCTCAGCCTCTCTGCTGTGTTTGGCTGGAGCTCAGACAGAGGCAGGCAAGCCCCCCTGCATACACTCACCCACTTACAGGCCACGTTCTTTGGCCTCTTATTTGCCTTATTGGAATCATGGTGTCTCTCTTCATGCAGCTAAATGGACACAAACAGAACTTGTAGAAGATTCTGTACTTATGACCTGAAGGAACTGTGTTTCCTCACACTGCGTGTGTGTGTGTGTGTGTGTGCTCCAGGCGACAGGCCGTCTGAGGGAGAGGGGTCGGGATGGCTGCCTGGCAGGCTTGCAGGTCCAGCAGCTGTTCTGCTCCAACAACATCACCATCCCTGAACACCAACTGAAGGAGCTCAACATGAAGATAGACAGCGCTTTACAGGTGAGGCTTCTTAAGCTCTGCTGCAAGCCAACGTGTCTGTGAGTGTTAAAGTGACTTGGTGACCTAGTTACATAGCCCTGATGCCTTCCTTTCTGTCCCTACTGCTGTTTCTCCAGGCGTATAAAGCAGCACTGGAAAGCCTTGGCCACAGTGAGTATGCACTGAAGGCTGGCTTTCACCTCAGTCCAAAATCTGTGGAGTCAGCTTTGCAGGTAGGTTGACTCTCCCAGCTCGACTTGACACCCATGCAGAGCAGAGGGACATGATTATATCGACAGACCATGATGGGGAGCTGCTTTAAACCATTTATGTGTCTATTATCTGTGCATTGCATGTGTTAATTGTGTGTGTGTATGTGCGTGCGTGTCCGTGCATGTGTGCAGGGCTGCTGCAGCGAGGCTGAGGCCCAGCAGGCAGGCAGGATGCAGACCACCTCCCAGCCCATTCAGTGTGAACTGCCCACCATCCCAGTTCAGATCGGTTCCCACTTCCTGAAAGGAGTGTCCTTCAACGAGTCAGCAGCTGAAAACCTCAAACTGAAAACAGTAAGCCACCCCTCCGCTTCCTAAACGCACCCCTCCCACCACACACACACACACACATACTCATACACACACATACTTCAAAGCATCTTGACACAGACCTACTGCAATGATGGGCGGTTTCCTCATGTTGTATTGTGTGACCTTCGTTCGGGCCAGAGTACTTTGTTTTACCCTGTCAGTTGTGCAAGGGGGCGTTTGTAAGGTCATGTTTGTTTGGGCCCTTGGTGAGTTATGTCTGTCTTGGCCTTGGCAAGACTGCTGTTTGTAATAAAAAATAAAAAAGCTTCCTAGTATGCCTCAACAACTAATTGTTTCAACTGAATGTTGTATAGCTCCAGCAATCGTCCTCAGCAGTCTGTCCAGTCTGCAGATGACACCCAAGCCAAGTGTTCATCCCAACAGGGACTTGGGTCTCTGGAGCCCTGGGGACAAAGCATCACTGTGTCCCCAGTGTGACTGCGTGTGCGTTGGCTGGGCGGCAGCCTGCGAGCCTGTCTCACTGACAGCCTCTGTCTGTGTCTCCTCAGCACACCATGCTACAGCTCATTAAGGAGGCGGTGGGCCAGAACGGCGTGACCTCCAGAGACGACTCCCCCGTCACCGAGGTCCTCAACCAGGTGTGCCCTTCCAGCTGGAGAGGGGCCTGCAAGACCGCCGTGCAGCTGCTGTTCGCTCAGGCAGGGCTGGTGAGTACAGGGCCAGTCCCACAAAGTACAGTCTGTGGACTGCAACACCATGATTGTTGATGTTACTGTTATTGGTGGGGGTGTTTATAGTCCAACTTACCAGGAAGAGAAAGGGGAGGACGGGGGAAAATTATCGTTTTTTTTTTCTTCCCTTCATTGGCTGGATAATACACAGGCACCAGACTTCACTTTAATCCAGTTAGACAATACTCATTGTGTGATTGGTCCTAAACTTGGAATATGATGTGAGGCACAGAGACTTGGCATGAAACTCATAGGGCCATGAGAATGTTAACAGTTCAGTCAACTGTCAGCATGCTGAACTGAGGGTAGGTTCTTTATTAACATTGGTGTTATTTTACCCACACGCAGCATTGTAAAACCACCTTATTTACAGCACATCCTCTGGTCTGTGGCTGTGCGAGTCTCTTTTGTAACATGCAGTCCTATTGTCTGTGAGGTGGGAAGCTATGTAGGACTCCTTTTGTCTGGCTGAGGGGCGCAAACAGACCCTGGTGCAGACACACAAAGGAGGCTCACATTCCTGCTCCGTCTGGGTGAGGCACAGGGTCGCCCGGGTGGATCTCGCCAGCGGTCCCCTGGCTCTTCCCAGCAGCGCTGCAGCTTGGGTGTTTATTCCCCCCGTGTGGTCTGCTTGGCTGGGGCTGTCTGTGGAAGACCAGGCCAAGGAGGGTTCTCCTTCATCCACACTGGCCAGCGCGGCCCAATGTAAAACAAAAACCTCGCTGATGGATGGTCGGGCTTCACATGAACTCCTTATCAGAGCATAGAAGCGCAGTGGGAGTCAGCAGAACAGCTCAGCTACACAACAGTCCTGCTTCGAAGCGATTACTCCGAGTTGACGCTTTCCAGGAAAAACACATTATTTATTTGGGTGTTTTGGTCATTGTGCATTGCCTTCCTTGTTAGGTTCTTTTTCCCCTTACTGTGTGTGTGTGTGTGTGTGTGTGTGCGTGCGTGCGTGCGTGCGTGCGTGCGTGCGTGCGTGCGTGCGTGCGTGTGTGTGCGTGATGGGCCTTAGCTGTGCGATAGCCCCAGGTCCCAAGGATACACCTGCTCTATAAATAACAATAGGCTGGCCGACTTCCTGTAATACAGGAAGAGAGGCCTCCCTGACGTTGACCCACTTGTGCGTGTGTGTGTGTGTGTGTGTGAGGGGCTCTAGGTAAAGCCTCTTTCAAAGGATCCGTAAAAGGCAGGCTAGCTTGAGACGGGACAGTTTGTTTTCAGTCTATTTTCTCACCCAAGACCCTTTTCTTTTTCAGTCTCTTCAAGCTGCTTCCACTGATAGCCCCCCTCCCCCCACATGCACCGCCTGGTCAAAAAGCAATGCACTTGATTTCCTAGGTCATTTAGTGTTACTGTTCTAGATAAGGAGGCATTCTGGGTGTTCCACTGGGAGGGAGATATCAGTGCTGTAGTTGCTTTGACTTACCTTCTTAAGATAAAAAAGAGCAATGTACTCTCAAAGACTGCTTGCACCAGCGCAACACACGGGGTGGAAAATGCATTCTATTAGTAGCTATGCTGATACAGCTCTCCCTCTGTGTGTGTTTGTGTGTGTGTGTGTCTGGTTTTGTGTGTGTGTGTGTGTGTGTGTGTGTGTCTGGTTGTGTGTGTGTGTGTGTGTGTGTGTTCACATGCACAGGTGGTTGTTGACACGGCCCAGATTGACAACAAGGAAGCCTATGCTCCCCAGATCAGTGTGGAGGGAGCCAGGGTGGTGGTCCAAGTGCCCTCCACTTGGTAAGTCATTTACTTAAGTGTGTCAGCGCCAAACTCCACACAAACGCATAACACAGGCCTGCTTGCATAGACCATGACATGGCTTGCTGTCCACCCTGTCCATCACTGTGGTTGAACCATAACACACAAGAGCAAAACGTAGCTAGATGACAAGGCAAGGCTACCTGTGGCCTAATTACGTTCCAAGAACACTCCAGAGAGATTATGGTTATTCTCTGAACGCAGCGGCGTGTCTTAATCCCACATGAATTCCCCTGTGCAGGTGTCTGAAGGAGGACCCAGCCACCATGTCTCTGCTGCAGCGCAGCCTGGACCCAGAGAAGACTCTGGGACTGGTGGATGTCCTCTATACCGCCGTGTTCGACATCAACAGGTGGAAGGAGAGAAAGTGAGTGTGCTGCCCATCACACAGCTACGCCTTCTGTAACAAACAGGACTCTGCTGAAGCAGTAGTTTGTATATCCTGACAGAAGGGTCAAGAAGTTGGGGTCTGACTTATTATAGGACTATGAAATGACATTGTGCTAATTCATGATTTAGATTTTGATTACTTAAGGAAGGTTAGGCTCCAGAGATGATCCTGTGAGGTTCTTCCTGTTTGCTGTGTTATTGAAGGCTGGTGTTGCTGTTGTCCCCCTGCAGGGAGCAGACCCTGCCCACCATCCAGATGCAGCTCCAGAGGGAGCTCCCAGACTACGGAGCGCAGGCTGACCTGCCGGCCGGCAACGGCTCCAAAGCCTCCAGCGGCCTGCCCAAGACCATCTCCAAACTCACTTCCAAGTTCACCAAGAAAGCCTCTTCCAGCTCCGCGGGGAGCGGGGGCAGCTACTCCATCCCCAGCACCCCGTCACGCAGCTCGCTGGTGGCCGGCAGCGCCGAGGACAAGCATAAGAGCCTGGGCCAGGCTGATGGGAGACTGCAGAGCATCCTGCAGATGGGGAGCCTGTCCGGGCCCCCCGACCCAGCCCAGCCCCAGCTGGCCAACGGCTTGGTGTCGGACGACCAGGGCATGAACCTGCCCACAGACCAGGAGATGCAGGACGTCATCGACTTTCTCTCAGGATTCAATATGGGCAAGTCCCAGCAGGCCTCCCCGCTGGTCAAGAGGAGGAACTCTGTGGCGTCTGCCAATGCTGCCGAGCTGAAGCCCCCCTCTGGAGCCGCGCCCACCGCCCAGCCCGTCTCCCACGGCGCCCTGCAGCCCCCCTCCCAGAGCCAGCCCCTGCCCCAGCAGCCTGTACAGAAGCAGCAGCAACAACAGCAGCAGCAGCAGCAGCAGAGCAACAACAGCAGCAGCAGCCCCCTCCGCAGCAGCAGCAACAACAACAACAACAACAACAACAGCAGCAGCAGCAGCCCCCACCGCAGCAGCAACAACAACAACAAACAGCAGCCAGCAACAACAACAACAGCAGCAGCAACAACAACAGCAGCAGACCCTGCAGTACTATCAGCATCTCCTCCAGCCTATGGTTCAGCAGCAGCAGCCACAGCTGTCCAATCAGCAGCCCCCACCGCAGGCCCTGCCCCAGCAGAGAGTGCCAAACAAGTGGCTGGGTGGCTCCAGCCAGCAGCCCCCTCCTCCTGCTCCTCAGGGCCCCCCAGGAGGGTTGTCCCCTCTGGGGCCCATCGGCCAGTGGGGCTCCCCTGGCCTGCCTGACCTAAGCTCTGACCTCTACAGCCTGGGCTTGGTCAGCACCTACATGGACAGTGTCATGTCTGAGATGCTGGGCCAGAAGCCTCAGGGGCCCCGCAATAACACCTGGCCTAACAGGGACCAGAACGAGGGCGTGTTTGGAGTGTTGGGAGACACCCTGCCCTTTGACCCTGCAGGTGAGCCCTGACTCAATTAACGCCACTGAGAGACTCTTCATGTGAGTCGGTGATTCCTGATAACATGAAAGTGAACCATTAACCAGAGTGTGATTTGAGAGTGTTGTGCGAGTGAGAGCCTGAGTGTGTGTGTGTGTGTTTGTGTGTGAGTGAGATGACACAAAGCTTTTGGAAACTCTTGGGATTCAGTGTAACAACTGTCAGCAGTGAAGACCTAGAGCCATGCTGACTCTGCGGTTCCCTTCAAAAGACAGCAAAGGAGAGACACTCCCATTTCCTGTTGTACCACTGCAGTCATTAGTCAGGTAGTCATTAGCCTGGGGAACAGAGTCGACCTTTTTCTTTTTCTCGCTCCCTTTTCCCCCCCAACACTGTCTCGCGGGTGAGGAGAGATACCCAATAAGTGCTTGCGTATTCCCAGCAGCCACTGGGGCGTTGGGAGTGCTGAGGCTGAGCTGACAGGAACTAGATGCTGTAGATGAATTGGGGATCTATGATGGGGTCAAGTAGTTATTGGGTGTTTTTAAATAGGATCTCATAAATGATATGTTGCATTGTTATTGTTCCCTCAGGAGGTAATTGTAGTTCAGTCATATCTGTTAAATTCTACTTGTTGATGTAGACGGATGACAGTAACTCTGGTTTCTGGCCTCTCTAGAGAACTAATGTAGGTCGGTATAGCAGCTGGTTTCCCCTCCCAGCGGTTGTGATGAATTTGACAATTTGTGCTGAATTTAGAATGTGTCACTGGCTATTTTTACTGTAGCAGCAGACTCTATTGACTCGGGCCAGTCTATTTTGTGGAGTTGACTTATGGCTATTGTGCCGTTTCTGCCATGGTAGACAGTCTGGATAAACGGATTGAGCTTTGGGGCACAAAACCAGCGAGGAGAAAAAAGCTGATGGCGTCAGAATCCTCACCGTGGGTTTTCTTCTTTCACATGCAGTCGGGTCAGACCCTGAGTTTGCGCGCTACGTCGCCGGCGTCAACCAGGCCATGCAGCAGAAACGACAGGTGCAGCACATCCGTCGGCCCAGCAACGCCCGCGGAAACTGGCCCCTCCCCGACGAGCAGCACAGGACCTGGTCACACCCAGAATACTACAGTGAAGGGTATGTCTGGCTGTCTAACAGCCCGTCTGTCTGCCTGTCTGATACTATTGTCAGATTGCCCGTTTGTCTTGGTCCCTGTCAGTCTGTCTCTGTCTTCCTGCCCACTGTGTTCTGTCCTGACACTGTTTATGTCCGTTAGCATCTCATTCACACCACTAAATCACCTATGGATGCTGTGGTTGGTGTCCATATGCCTCTGAATCACACATGCCTTTGAGCAGTGACTGACTCGTGAAAGGGTGAGAACAAGATGGCAGAGTTGACTGTAAATATGTTCTGACAAACAGCATCTCTGTGAACAGGGAGGCGGTCAACAGCAGCTGGTCAGCCAATCAGGGGGATTCTGCCAGCTCCAGTGATGAGACCTCCTCAGCCAATGGGGACAGCCTGTTCTCCATGTTCTCTGGACCCGACCTCGTAGCAGCAGTTAAACAAAGAAGGTGCAGCTCACACTTTCTGTGTTTCATATCAAAGCTTGATAAAAGATTTTTAAAACCATCAGTACAAAATGTACAATACGTGTAATAGTTTTCAGTGTTTTAGATACTTCATTATATTACATTATTATATTACAGCGTTAAAACAGGTCATTGTGTTCCTTAATATTTCCAAGTCACACATTTGAATGTTCTGGTTCATCAAATCTCAGAGTGTGTTGTTTGTTGAACTCACAGCATGTGCTCCACCTACAGAAAGCACAGCTGTGGGGAGCAGGAAGTATGCACCCTCCCTTCTCCTCCCCTCCATCACCTGGGAGATGAAAACAACCAGGTCAGCAGTCTTTGTGTGTCAGTCAGACTTAAGATGTTAACAGCTTGAAGGTTGCTTTTCGAATCCACATTCTACTTATACAAATGCTTGTATTTTGGGGTGTCTGAACGTTGATCCTTTAAGCGTCCCTGTTTGATTCTACAGGACAGCAAGACGAAGACCTGGCCACCAAAGGCTCCCTGGCAACACTCGGCCCACACTAACACCATGCCCAATCCAAGCTCTTCCTTGTACCAGATGAACATCCCCTCATCCCAGTGGGGCGACTCCATGCAGATGTTACAGTCTCCAGTGTGGTCCACTGCCAGCGACTGCTCCCCCTCTGCAGGCATCTCCTCTGGCTTCCCCTACACCCAGCAGCAGCAGCAGCAGCAGCAACCACAGCAACAGCACAAACCAATCAGCAAGGGCTTCAAATCCTTCCCCATCAAACACGAGCACAGGCCCTCCTACCTGCACCAGTACTGACCTGACCCAGCGGCCCTCCTCCTAGATGACGGTGCGGCAGGGATGGGCACAATACCCGCGGCTACATTTGTTAAGCAGGCATCTTCTCAAAGCTGCGACCGTTGGTAACGAAAGAGCCTGTAAATCAGAGATGGTAATATTTGTTCTACTATGGCTAAAATCAAATTGTACAACTCAACGGCTTGACATTTCCCCCCCCCCCCGCCCAAAAAATATTTTTCAAGTTAAGAAGTTTCCATATGAAAGTAGCCATGTTGTAAACTGCCATGTAAGCTGTGAGCAATGCATGTTTCATGCTGACAGTGTTTTAGTCCAGAAGTCGTGTCGATGGCTGATCAGTCCTCTTCTATGTTCTCCTCTCGTGAGAGCTTGACAGTCGTCACCCACTTTGCTTCTGCAGCTGATAACATGGAAGGGGGGGAGAGTGGCTGGGGTCACGAGGGGTGCTTTAGTTTAGCCCAGAATTATATACTGTGTCTACTTAGTTGTAACTGCCACATCTCATGTAAGATGACTCAGACTACAGCTACTATCTACTGTTCCATAGCTTGTAAATTACTGAAGTTGAATTATAAATAATATTCTTCTTTTTATTAAGAGGCTTTGAGCAGGCTCAGCATAACTATAATAATCATTGCAGAGGTGTGTAATTTGAGAGTACTACCCTACTTTTTCACAACTAACAGAGTAAAAGTTATAACTAACTATGTGCCATGTTGGTATGAATAGCACTTGCAGAAAATTATTTTCCAACCAAAGCGTTGTTCAGAAGATGAATGGTGCTTGAGAGACAACAAATGATCTGAGATTATTGATCCCAAGGAAAGTGATGTGCCCTAGAGTAAAGTCTTTCTGATCAGAAGCGCATTCATTTCCTTCTTTTTCCATCGATTGGCAGTTTGCTTCAGAATGACACTAACTCCAAAACATTGCTAACTCTTGTTTCTTTGAAATACAATATTTTTCTTGTACAAATATTGACAGTATTAATCTTATTTTTGTATTTTCTTACACGTTATTACATACCATTACTGTATCTTAGTATAATATAGGCATATTACATAAAACATTATTTTTTTCCCAAGATGTGAAAAGCACATTTTCTTTACTACAGAGTTAATCTACACCATATATCTATAAAGGTTACCAAATATGCCATAATAAACACTAAAACATTGTGTGATTAGGGTATTTTGTGCCCATGTTTATTCAGTTTCTATGGCTATGGGCTGTATTTAAATGCCCAGAATGTTAACTTTTTGTGATGTTTGCGGATGCCAATGTTGCCTGTATTTATGAAATGACACCATGTTTTCTGAAAACTAACATACTTACCATGTTTACAGAGAATCGTTTGCTGTATATACATATAAATATATATCTTTTTATAGTTCTGTGCTTTGCACAATCAAAATATAGGGTTTGTTGCTTTTTGTCTGTGTTATCTCCCAAACTGTTGCAGCCTTTTTTTTAAAGATATCTTTAAAGACCTTGGACTGTAATTGTTAGCATTTCTCAGCTGTGTCAAATGGTTTACTAGTGGCTTCTACAAAAAAAGCACCCTGATAGACGATATGAAGGGGGATTGCCTGGCTTATGTTGCTTACTGTTCTCTTGAGCTGGCAACTGAATCTTTCCAAGTGTACCAGCAATGCAAAAACAAACAAAAAAAAAGAATAAAAATGACTAGCAATTTCATTTGTGTTGTGTTTTCTTTACTATTCATAATTTGCCATGTAACTCTTCCCACTAGGTGATGGGTCACAACAAGCTGTTTAAATTATTTCAAAAGGAGATGTTCTGCTGGATAAGTTGTTATTGCTTTAGTTTGGTCTTGTGAAAGCCATAATTGCCTGCAGTAGTTGATAACAAGGCCAGTCTTACATTAGTATCAGCATCACACTATTTTACTCAATGTAGCGTGTTGCGGTCAAACAAATATACGTTTGAATAGAAGTCACGTTTATTATACCAGCTCCTAACAACGGGATTCACAGTGGTGAAAAACGTTTTTGGTGCAGGGGGACCTGAAAATACTTGTACATGAACAATGAAATGGCACAGGTAGAAAATGACCACGTGAAAGGGTGTGGGGGATTGTTGAAGGTGTCAATCATGCGTCATCAAGGAATTAAGGCTTTGACGTCGACTGTCCCGTGCTGTCCATTCAAGGAGTTACATCCTGATGGTTGTACGTTCTTGCCGGATGTCTGGAAATACAATTTTGAATACGTTCGGGAGTGAGTGACTGGCTAGATGCAACAGTATTCAGGGGTGAGGATGGTAAAGGCAACGTACGTTTGAGTTTGAATCTGAATCTAAATTCGGACTGGCATCTGCAATTGTTCCCAAATAAACGATGTTACGATGCAATATTTGTTGATACCTGGATGAGAAGAAAAATCATGTCATCAATAAAGGTCGATCATTCTGTGCCAAAATATGTAATACGTGAGCAGCTTCCTAAGAGTGGGTGCGTTTTAGCTAGTAGCCTAGTTGTGACTTACTGTACACATTCCATAGCTCGTCCTTTTTGCATGTATTCTGTGATACACCGCACCAGTTGGTCATTTTCGTCCAATAACTGTGCAACGTAAACAAATTAATGACAAATATTACCAAAGGTCAGTAAACTGCATTTTATTCTTACTACCCCCACTGGCAGGAAAGGTTCAGCTAACGTTAGAGCTGGCTAGTATCGAGTTCAGCGTCCGAGTTGTACTTACTCTTTGGATTGTTTCCTGGTTGATTTTCGCTTTCCCTCTTAGTCTTTTTGGTACGAAGACTACAGACATTTTGATTAAATAGATTCGTGTGCTTACAGACCAAGCATATCGTAATTAATCTTCGCTACCGTTAGCTATGGGCTACTAGCTAGCTCAGTCATGCTCAGTTCGAGACATATGGCACAGTGCAGTAGTACTACTGCCGGTGCGGTCTGAATACGCCTGGTTAAACACAAACTAACGACGGCAAAATAACTGGTGTTCTATATAGTTCTTAAGACACGCGTTCTCATTCGAAAGAACAAGAAACACAGAAATTAACAGACCGACTGTATGTAACTCCTACTTTACATAGCTTCTATTTTTCAGGTGCAACACCACCTAGAGCATGTAGAATACAAGCCGAAACATGCCGTGTTAATGTCGTTCAAAATGAATGCAGGTCATCTAACAGGCAGGGATTACGAGCCCTAAAAACAGATGTTGTGGGCACAGTCAATCACTGTATTAAATCCAACACTTTGTAACTAGGTAAACTACTTAAGATAATACCCTCGAGCCAAACCTATAGGCGTTGTCTTTGACTTTAGGAGGGACAGATGCTGGCAAACCCCAATATCGTCTTTGTCAGGTTTTCAAAACAAAAGTTCCAAATGCACAATTTTTGTCCCTGCGATAGGCTAGTTTTTGTTGGGACACATGCAGCATTTTCTAATATTGAGCGGGACACGTCCCCCCCGCCCCCCGGTTCCTACGCCAATAACAGCAGTGACCCAAATCCTTACAGTAACCGTGCTGTCACACCTCACTCTATCCCTGTTGTGAGCCAGAGTCAGGGATAGCCATAACAACCTAAACTCTAACCCTTCACATTTCAGGTTAGGATGAGGGATAGGGTTTTAGTTGGCAGCAAGGGCAGAGGATTGACTTTGACACTGGGGGGACAGATTTCCTGGCAAAACCCAATATTGTCTTTGTCACACTTTCAAAATAAAGGTTCCAAATGCACTTCCTCTGCTTGTAACTAACTGTACAAGAGCTTTGAAATTATTGGACCCACTGCAGATTGTTTCCTAGTAGTCAGATTAAAATCTGCTATGGTTCTGAATCTTAATGTACACATTTATAAATCCAGACCAAATTAGGTCACAAAAAACACAGGAATCGTTTATATTGAACAACTGTTTATTTTAATAGTCTGTAAAAACTCAGTTTGCTGATGGCAGCCCACTGAAAGTACACCATGCTGAGTTGTTAGGAAACAATATTTTGCTTACAAGTTCAGAGGTTGAGAGGGGTAACAAACATATGAAAACGTTTCATCACTGCGTTATTGCAACAGCCCAACTTAATACCTACTTTTCATGGATAAAACATGGTAATGATTAAGTGGCTGTCATGCAGTGTTTGGAGCTTTGAGAATCTGTACAATTTCCAGTCAAACAGCAAATTTCTAACAGCATGATACATTTCATATCTGCTTCCACATTAAGATCAATGAGATTCATCTCGCAGTGCTATCAAATAGGACATCTTACACGTGTCAACTGAAAAAGTTTATCATAGGAGGAGACATAACTCCATCATTTTAGTAAACCCCAAATATCCTATTTTTCTTGGGGGAGGGGGGGGGACAAAATTCAGATCAAATTCATTTTACGCAATTCTGATCTCCTAAGTCACTAAACTACTGCTAAGTTTGATTAACACCAGAGGGGCAATTAAATACACAACGTGTCAAAATGCTGATGCTGAACAAATGACTGCAATAGAAACACAAGGACAAGGCTGGGAATACATCTACCTCATGACACAAACACCAACACTATCAATTCGAAATGCTGGCATTTATAAGTATAGTTGAAAAAGTTCAGATGTTTCCCAAATTATTCCTAAGATAAACTCTTGTCATGTTATCTATATATTTAGCCATGAATCCAAAGCGACATTCAGAAGGGGAATTGAACCCCTGGCCTCTAAAGCTGCAGTCAGTTACCATTGACCAACACCCACCCCCTGCACCCTTTGTGCTTTCCTATATGAAAAAGGCACTGGCCAAGTCTTAGAAACCAAAACCATTATCCCATGGAAGTCTAGGCCAAAGCCAGACAAAGGCTGTTTCGAACACATGTTCCTCAAACTCTTAGTTTGCACTGGTATAACGAATCATAATAATCAAACCAATTATCCAATTTGACCAGTCAACAATCCTTAAGGTGGTTTTCTTTTCTAATGCATTGGTATGTCAAATGGCCTTGAATTATACCTCAAATCCATAGCTGTGGATAAGATGAGCTGAACAGGAAATCATGGTGACCCAGGGTACTCCAGTCATAATTGGTGTAGAGTACTAACCACTGCCTAGTTCTATGACACCTACATGACAATGTCTACATTTAACAAAACATGAGTGAATTGTTAGCCCCATAACTGGATAAAAGTACTCATTGCTTATCCTGCATTAGCAATGCCAGAAATGTAATCGATGCCATCGGAGATAGAAAAGCAGTCTTCTCGATGACCACTATTACCAAATGCCCTGTCTAAAAAAACGAGTTCAAACCACTTCTGTTTGGGGTACAAAGCAAATTTAGCTAGCGATACATTCGATAATCAGTCCATTAAGGAAATATTGGCAAACTCTCCATATGAGTGAAAACCCATCTTAATCTAAAGTTTTATTAAGGATGTCTTTGTTTCTTTCCATGTATAATATGTCATATTACAAGTATATCTGAATGAATGACTTCTTTCTGCGACCGAATCTCTAAAACAAAAGCTTAGTAAGCCCATGCAAGCCACAATCAACTTGATGCACCCCAAAAACACTGAAACAAGACTTTTCCTCCGACTAAAAAAAAAATAAGTGGCGAAAATACAGCTGAATGTTTGAAACACTGGCTAACTGACTACCAACATGTGTAGTAAGAGTATATTCAAAAACTGTAACCAAACAGGAAATGCAAATGAGTTTAGTGCTCCTAAAGATACCTTACAGAATAAATCCCCAAAATAAAGCTATTCTTAAGTGATCGAAGTACTCATCACAGTATCAGCGGGCTTCTGCATACATCTTTACACAACAGAACATTTTCAAATACAATTTCAGTAAGAAAGGAACTCGAATAGATGCAAAAATACTGAATAATTCCACGGAAGTAAGGTATTTACATGTGTTTTTGTCCCTCTGATTACTGTATGTCAAACAAAGCTTAACATTTTCTCCAAAAAAAACAAAAAACATTCCTTTGATTGAAAAAAGGAACTGGGTAAAGAAGCTGCATTCACAGCTGTTGAAGTCGGTCAACCCCAGTGCTGGTGACAAATTTACAGAGTACATCTTCATTCTTGTTGTCAGAAGTTGAGACAAAAACAAATAGCTGGACCTTGAAGGGCTACAATTCTTTTTGGATCCGATCTTGCCAATGAAGAACTACGCAGCAACTTTGTTATCCTTCTGGAAGAAACCAAAACAGGTTTAGACTAACAGCACCCCAAACATAACACGTAACATTCATATGACACCGTGCACTGTGTGAGGGTGTAAAACAGATGAACCTGAATGATTTACCCTGTATTCAAAGTCAGAGAACTGCTGGCCACCTCTGCCCCCTCTGAAGCCCCCTCTGAAGCCAGGAGGGGCCCCACGGGGGGGGCCAAAGGAGCCCCGGCTCGCCGAGCGCCCACGCCCACCACGGAAGCCCATGCCCCCCCGGCCACGGAACCCTCCCCTGCCTCTGTTGTGTCTCAGTGGGATTCCAAATGTCTCCGAGTTCATCCTCCTCTCTTCTGCCCAAGTCTGCCGTCGCTCCCTATTACAAACAAGGACATTAAACACAGCATTGCATACAGCCAACAGATGTTTAGGGACACAATTATATCAACAGTCCATGTTCAAGCTTACCTATTGAAGCCACCTGATCTTTCAGCTGCTTTCCTATGAGCGCAAATTAAAAACAATTACTACTAAACAAACCGCCAAAAAAACGTGTTACATTAAGGCAACAGGCTGCTATGTCTGGAAAATCAAGTTGAGAACAAGAATTATTGTTAAGAATTTTTTTAAAAGCATCTGACCTCCAGACCATCTCTGCACCTTGTGGTACCTCTGTGGTAACAGGTGGTACACCAATGACCACTAACTACATACAAACAGGGTGAAATCAAACCTTGTGTCGTCACAAGAGATGTTGTCAAAAAAGGACTTGGACTTGTCATAGTAACAGTTGGATGCGGGTGCCTCTTCCTCCTCCACATTGCCTTCACTGTTCTGGGTCTCCACTCCAGAGTCCAGCTTCTCCTCTCCATTCAGGGCCTTATCAGCCTTCTCTGGCTTGTCATCTGTGTATGCCGACATACAGGATGTGGCTTAGTCTCTTACAAACTAGGTTAATAAAAGCGCTGACAAAAAACATAATGGCAATGCTCTGGCAATGGCTAAAATCATATTGTCCTGGTACCATTTCTCAGAAAGGCATGAAAGCCCTGTAACATGAAGACTTGGACGTTTAATAGTAACAGCTGGATGCAGTCAGAGGAAACACCAGCTGGCGTACCTTTCAGTTTCAGCTTGCTCTGGAACTCCTTGTCAATCTCTTCCTTGTTAAACTGAGCATTGGCACTTTCAAAATCAAAGTCTTCCTCAAACTTCATGGGACCGTCCCTGCGTACAGTGAAGCGTCCCCTCCCACGGTGGCCTCCTCCACGTCCACGGCGGGCAGGCTGAGGGCCAGCTGGAGGCGAGCACAGGGAGAAGAGGACACTTGGCGTCACAGCTATGTAATGTTTGTGTCTGGCAAAATAGTCAGCTAGCATTCAAATGTGGACAGTAGACAGTAATGCAAGGCACCTATGTGATATATGACAATGAAATAGTCAACAAAAAAGACATTTACCCTGGAACCCACCGCCTTGACGTCTGTTGACTTCACGGTTATCACCAGCTCCTTGCTCCACATCTGGTCTGGACAGTTTTTGGACCTCAGGGCCTGTAAAACAGAGCAACAAAAGGCAGAAAGTTAAATTCTATCTTTCCACATATCAACCATAGTTTACGTAATGAAGCAACATGTCGAATATGTAGGACCAGGCTGGCCGTCCGCATTCCTCACCCCTCCTCTGCTCCAGCAAGTCGGGGGGTCTCTGGCTTCCTGCAGTGGTAGGGGGCCTGGGTCCTGGTCCTGGTGCTGGGATCCTTTGTCCCACTGGAACAGGTGGTGCTGAGACAACTGAAGGGGCAGTCTGCACTGCCTGCTCCAGAGTAGGGCTCTTCCTCAGAGGCTCACGCTGAGGGCTGGAGCGTCCTGAGGGACCGCAAAAGAAAAAAAAAGGTTGTAGTGATAGTGAAAGCACCAACAGTAGGGATAAGGAAGGTTTTAGGAGGGGAATGGTTCATCTACCTCCAACAACTCCTCCAAAAGGCTGAGGAACCAAAGGGGTGGAGCTGAACTGGCTGTAGGGAGGAACAGGTGCCCTGCTAAACGGAGCATATGACCCAGCCGGCTGGAACGATGCAGGAGGAGGATTGGTTGATCCGAGAGAGGACTGTGAAGGAAAATAAGGAGACAGCATGCAGTGATCATTTAACTGACCGCTGCGTTAATAATGCATTCAATGTAATTTGATGACAAACCTGATGTCTACATTCATTTCAATCATTCACAGAAAGAATAGTATTGTTTAAAACATGTCTTACTTGAACAATGGCTGGATCCTGTGGCAATGAATTGGTGGCTTTGGGGGGCTCACATACAGTGAGGTCCTTGATATCACTCCCCCTGAAGATGATGTACTCGAATACTTCATCTCTTGGAGGAATGGGCCTGTCAGTGGGGCGGTCTTCAGTGCCAAAAGAACGGACTGTACAAGAAAATAATAATTTGAAAAAGCATTAATTACACTTAGCGAGTTTTAGACGTGGCAGTAACGTCAGGTACTAAAATGAAAGGCCGCTACCATGCAGGACGTAAACAAAGCACAATACTACGAAGTGCGTGCGCATCCCGCTAAAGCGCTACTTAGCTGACTAGCCAGTAAGAGTTCTGAGTGTAACCAATGCCACGTAATTTAAAGTGGTTACGTCTGTTATGTTGCAGGTCACATCGTACACCCAGTTACAGCCAAAATGGTTAAACAATTATTTTCATGCTAGCACGCTAGTCGGTAGGCTAATACTCGAAGTGCACGCGCGTCCAATTGTCGTGACAGCTAGGCTAGTTAGCAAGATAGCTGACATTAGCAAGTTAAGCTACAACATTGATACCAAGACAAATTGCGACCAACGAATGTATTCGTACATCGGATTAAACTGGAATCGCTAGTTATAGCTAAATACTGACTTAGACTACACCGTTGTTGGCCATGCACCTACCTTTAGCGAGCGCTACAGTCGAATTTTCAGTATCAATAGTATACAAAATTCCTTCATAGCGAATCTCGGCCTTCGAGACGAGGCTAATTTTACTGCCTATATAGGGAGTCCCTCCACTCATGTTGCCCGCTGTTTAGATTGTATGTTGACTATAAGGGATACAGTTTCTTGGCGTAAAATATCAGAAAGATATTTTCTTTGTCTCCGTCAATCTATGTTTACCAGTTCTTTCTTTCTACCAAGCTGAGCTACCACGACATGGCCGTTTTCATGTTTCTTGCACACGCACGCTGCAAAGAATGGTGGGAAATAGGTCTGTGTATGTTTAAGAGACCTTCGTTTCCTTTACCCCGGCGCCCGTTGTTGCACCCGTGACTAACTGTTATTCTATGACAAAAGCTACGCCCCGTTCAGGCATGTGATGTGTATTCTTTTCCTGTAATATAAAACGAGTGACACTATAAGGTATCGCGATCTTGCATGGGATGTTGTTTTAACGGAATCGCCACTGACCACTGGGATAGGACCAAATAATTATATTTTGGAACGTTATTGCGTATTTCGTAACTGGTGCACGTATACTTCTCAATATGCCTTATGATAAAAAAAGCAACATTTCTAAGAGTACATCTTTTCAAACTATGCACAAAATATTGGGTTATTCGTTTTTCTCTTCCCTCTTGTCTATGAACTATGTGATGATTAGAAATGTGATATTTATTCCCACAATGCCTAGTAACACGCATGCGTTTTGACCCCCACAAAAAAATAATAGATGGCGATTGTGATGGGAACTTTGAATCAACAAACGAATTTGAATCTTTCAGGTTAAATCTTCTGATCAGATCTGCTATGGATTTTTGGATATACAGACAACTAAGTGAATCTGGTGCTAAATGTATGCAACGTAATTGTGTGGCAAGTTTTAAATGTAAATAGTAATTACGCCCTTCATATTGTATCTCTGTATTTTATCAGACAGTGGTGATTCAAACACTTGGATCTTTAAGAAAAATAATTCAGTAGTCGGTTCTTTGAGAAGATTCGAATCGCTCAAACTGTACATCACTAGATAGAGCTGTGTGATGAAACATGGCGGGCGCCTCCGACCCCCTGGAAGATATGCTCTTTTCAGAGGTGGACGAAAAAGCTGTGAGCGATCTGGTGGGTTCTCTAGAGTCGCAGCTTGTTGGCCAAAGCAACCCAGCAGGTTCCCATTCGGAGAAAAGAGGCGGTGGGTCTACAGGCACTGCAAACCACCACTTAGGAAAAACGCCACCTGCCCAAGTGGGCACTACACTAGAACAGCAACAACAACAAGGACAACATAAATCTGAGATGCACCAGGAGACCAACTCTAAAGACATCGGCGCTGAAAAAACTGTTACATCCCCATCACTAAGTACCGCTCCGTCCTTTGATGAGGCTTCCAGCACCCCAGGCACCGGTATAGACGCTAGCTCGAGCGATTTGCAATCACATGGAACATCCATCACAACACAGCCAGCATCTGGTGAGGCAACTTTGCCATCACCGCTAGTCAGCATCAGCACCGCCAGTTCTAAGGGATCTACTTTGGACTCCGATGAGACGCCAACAGACACCGATTCACCAAGAAAACGCATAACTGCCTCACTAAGGAGTGCTTCTGCTCGAATACAGAGTTTGAACGGTAACGCCGTAACGTCTAAGAGGAATAGCAATACAGCTAGAACGGAAAGTGTTAGCGCAGTGGCTAGCGAGGCTACTGGCGTCAACTCAAGTCGGACCGTTACAGCGTGTGTAAATACAACGACTTTCACTGTATCTCACTCCAGCATCACAGCAGGTCAAACTGCGATTGCTCTAGATAGAGGGACTCCTACTATTGCATTGCATAGACTCCCTAGTCACATTGTAGCTAGCATAGCACAGAATGGAAATGGCACAACCGTATCGGCCTTGGTCGAGCAAGGCGCACGGATAGGACCGATCGGCTCTGCAGCAACTTTCCAAGCGAATTTCACTAAAGAGGGAACCGACACAGGTGCTTCGAAACAGGATTCTCTTGCGCAGTCCAAAACTGTTGTGTCCAGTCAGTCTGGTGCTGTTAATTCTGTAATAAATGCTGTATCCACTCCGTCTCCTGTCTTCAACCCACCCACAAGCCAGACTACTGTTGCTACTTCTGTAACACTTACGGGGATGTCAAAAACTGCTACAAGTGTGGCAGGGCAAACTATCACGACATCCGCAGGAATGGTTAGGCCCACAGCCCCCACATCGGCACCTGCAGTGGCTACCCCGACACAGCCCCAGCTTCGACCTGGACTATCTGCGCCTCAAAGGATTGTAGCTCCCCAGCTGATTGTCAGGCCTCCTCAACAGCAGACGACCATTCAGCTGCCCCCTGGGTTTACCATCCCACAGGGTAAGGTTGCAGGGAGACTTGATGACTCACTCCTCAAACGAGCGACGAGAAATTTGTTCCAACTAGTTTACTATAATTATGTTTGAGAAATGTTTCTGAAGGGTGCCAATAACATTGTGATTGAAGTTAGAAAACATGAGCATGCACTATTTTTATTCTAAGACAATCCAGGGCAAAGTCACCAGCTCCCACTTGTCAACTATCTACTTGTTTTCTGATCAAACAAAACCTGAGACCATTATCACAAACCGTAAATGACTAATTCAAGCACAAGGGAGAGGTAATGTGAGTGATAACACGCAAATACCCGCTTGACAAAACAGTCTTCTCTCTTTCTGTATTCTTGTCTCGAACCTGTTGCCAAGAGCTGCAGAAGGCACATGAAAGAGCCGCCACAGTTCCTTACTCAACTCTGCTGGCTCTGGGCAAGGAGAATACCCCTGCACCAATCCCCTTTATACAGAACTCTGTCATGTTGCCTCATTAGCTATCACTTTGTTGGAGCTCCTCTTCAATAAAATAACATCAATTGACCAGAGTCTAGGAGTTGACTCGAGCTTACACAAAGCTGACAGTAATGGTCACTGCAGTCAAACAATGTTTTGCATCACTTTGCATGCTAGTCTCTTGAATATGAAACTCACCCCAGTGTTGTAAAATGCTTGGGGAGCTATATCCTGATACATAGATATTTATCATTGAATGTTGTCTGGTCAGTCTTACAAATGATCCAGGCTATTTATGGCATTTAGATAACTGTCCTTGAGTCTAAGGAAAATGAATTTCTGCGCTTATTCGCTTACTAATTGGTCAGTTACCCCAGCGGTGTAGTTGTGGTATGTTGATACAGTGCAATATAATACCAACATGACCTGGCCATGTGTAATGTGTTTTGACACACATAGGCCTACTCTTACAAAGTGCGATATTTTCGAATGAATAAATTGCTCGGCAGTGTTCAGAAGATAACGACGTGGTTTTATGTGTCTCCTGGGTTTGTGCAGGAATGGTGTTGGTGCGCACTGAGATGGGCCAGCTGGTCATGGTGCCCCAGCAGGCTCTGGCCCAGGCCCAGGCCCAGGCCCAAAACAACATCTCCCCACGACCTGCCACCCCCACAGCGGGAACTACCTTCAGAGTGACCACCCCACAGGTGAGATCCACCTCCACCATTAATACATGCTCAACCACCTGTAACACTATTCGCTCCACAGGAAGAGGATGATGCAAACACAATAAAGATGAAGCCATTTGTTTTATTAAGGAGATTAATCGATCAATATTTTCAGGTCATTTATTGATTATTATATTTCAGCAATTTGAGCACTCAACAATCCAACATAATTAAATAGCAAGGTGGATGGATTGTGGTATATGTTGATAAGAGGTGTTTGATGGTTTGGAGTTGTTTTATGAGTTGCTTTTATAGTAGGTGAATAGGGATATAAAGACGTTAGTGTTAATAGATAAGTGGGTATTGGGATGGCAACTTGAGCTAAAATGGGTGCTGTCTGCCCCCTAGCTGTCTGTTCTCATAACTTCACATATCCTGAGAGGAGAAAGAAGAGCACATACTTAAATCTATTATGCAGATGTCAGTGTAGTTCATAGGGTTAAAGTACAGTATATCAATTACAACAAAACACCATGTTTTTGCGGCTTTTAAAGATCTCGACTGGACTGTGGGTACAGTGTGGACTGATTTGGCCAACTGCACCGGTCTTTCTGAGTAATCTCATGATGCTAGTACAATACACAGTTGAGTATTATTTAGTATTAATTACCCTTTTTAAGAAATAAGGAGGACTAATCACACAGCAATTGATCTATGCTGTAACTCAATTGCGTTGAATACATATTTCTAAATATTTAATCGATATATCATAAAATATTTGATATCCTGCTCTTCTAAATGACTCTACAGGGTCTTTGTTTAAATTTGAATGAGGTGTTGAATTTTTGATGATTTTTGTGTGTGTATAATCTCCTGAATAAGTAAATAATTAGCAGTTGTTGTCCAATAAACTAGGGAAACACAGAACTCTTCTGTTTGTTATCATGATGTGGTTTGGCAGCTGCATTGAAGGAATCATCATGTTTATTACAGGTTAAGATCCTCCAAAACCAATGAAATGAAATGGAATACAGTCAACTCTGTTGTGTGATGAGCTTTTTAATGTATTTCCAGGACACTGGCTCAGTTGCCTTGTAGCTTATCATTTCATTTTAGCTAAATGTTTATCATCTGGAAGTCGTTTACCATTTTGAAAGGGTCAGGGTTAGTCACTGTCAAATACTCGGATGGACTTAACCAATGCAAGTGATTAAGTTCTGATGCTTTGACAACTCAGATGCACTTACTTAACCTTAATTTCTTACTTACGTAACCTAAGTCTGTACCACTATCTGGAACAACTGCTATTCACTAGCATGGAAAAGGGAATTCGATAAAGGCTGTTAGTACCTGTGTAGTCAATTACAAGAGTATATCAGTAGGTGGCACCATTCCCTTCACAATGTTCATAATTCAACACACAACTGATCTGCCAAAGGTTATCCATTCAAACAGGGCAATTCGGAACCGCGTATTTGCCACCTACAGTATATGCTGTTATTTGAATCTTCCATGGTAGACAAGGTTGAGTCTCCATCTGATATCTCGCTGCCCCAATATACATTAAATGGGTTTTCCTTTAATCAGAATCAAATCGACCTCTGTGATCACTGTGTCTTTGTGCTACCCTTCAGCCAGAGAGAAAACGTGTTACAGGAAGAGCTGCGATTAGGGTTTCGAGAGAATCCGACACTAATACTCCTATCAGATCACTGAAAGGCTCCATTGGCATCAACACAGGAAAAGCGGAGCCGGGATATGAAAGCAAACTGGGGTGTATTCCCAGCGCTCCTCAGTGGAGGGCTGTCACTCTCTCCTGTGACTGCTGAGTTAAGAGCGGAAGGCTCCCAAGCTTCCTTTGCACGAGCGTAATCATTCATTCATCAACTGCCTGATTGTGTGTTAAAAAGCTAACAGTGCTTTAGCTTTCCTTGCCTTGAGAGACAGGGAAGGTCTGGTGTGGTGTGCTGCTGGGGAGAGCACCTCAGGCCTCCCCCCAATCTCTCTTTCCCCCCCCATCCTCCTGCCCCTCATCTTGCACATTTATATAGTGCCCACAAAACTGTTTGCAAAAGCGAGATGTGACGTGTCTGAGGGGGCCCCTTTTTTATTCTCTCTCGTCCTGTCCTGTTGATGGCTTCTGAGTGATGTGTGTCTGTGATGTCTGTGTGGTCTCTGTGTGGTGTGGAAAGAAGATGTGTATGTCCCAGCGCTCCTCAGTGGAGGGCTGTCACTCTCTCCTGTGACTGCGAGGGAGAGCGGAAGGCTTCCCAAGCTTCCTTCCACGAGCGTTCAATCATTCATCATCCAACTGCCTGATTGTTTTAAAAAGCTAACAGTGCTTTAGCTTTCCTGCTTGAGAGACAGGGAAGGCTGGTGAGGGTGTTGCTAGCGGTGAGAGCACCCTCAGGCTCCCCCCCCCCCATCGTCTCTTCCCCCCCCCCCCCATCCCTCCTGGGCCCCTCACTGCACATTCTTTGTGCCCACAAAACTTTTGGCAAAGGAGAGACATCAAGAGGGGGCCCTTTTCATCCCTCCTCCTCTCCTGTTTATGGCTCTGAGTGTGTGTGTCTGTGTGTCTGTGTGTCTGTGTGCGTGTGAATGTGAGCTGAGAGCCAGCACCCTGGACCAGTGTCCAGGCTGGCTGATTGGGCAACATGCCCTCTCAGCTGATGGGCCCCAGCATGATGCCTTGGTGGTTACCACGCCCAGCCGTCTCCCTCACACCAAACCCCTTCCTTTATCAGGGATAATTGCTGGAAGGAGAGACTTTAGATGGTAGTACATGATAATATTAGGTTAACACATACTGATCACCTTCATTCTACATGCTAACTCCAGTAATCTACCATCCTTTGATCTCGATTGACACAACCTTGTCAGCAAACACTCTAGGTCCCTCTATAAGCGCAGCTTTCAGTTAGCTTACCTGACCTGAAAAAAGTATTTGACATTTGTTGTCTTTTAGTGTCATAGTGGGAGGCCTGTTTAACATAGAGTTTGGGGGAAAGTCAGGGGTCAATCCAAGGTGGGAATCCTACCATGTGTATGTATTGGATATCATTTCAAACTTTTCCCAGTCAGGTGAGGCTACTTTTGGGAAGAGCTGCTCTGGCCCATTCCCCCCCCCACACTTCATCTCTGTTAAGCGATGTCCACTGAAGTCAGGACACCCGATGTGACAGGAGCACCATGCCGCCTCCCTCCTGTTCTCTGTGGCCTTGCTGGAAGGGAGACGTCACGTCCTGTTTATCTCTCTGTCTGCTCCTTGCTTCTCCAGAAGGGCCCTGTGGCGCCAGCCGTGGCGGTGACGGCTCCTCAACAGGCCCCTGCAGTCCTGCCCCCCCAGCCCCAGGTCCCCTCGCAGCCAGCCTTGCCCCCGCAGACCACCAATGCTCCAACGGGCCCCGGAGCCGCTGCCGTCTCCCAGGTCTGTGCTCCGTGGTTGAGGTGGGGCTTGGGCATCGCCGTGTCCCCCTCCTCCCCCTCCTCCCTGTGGCTTCCCCCGGCCCCAGCGCTGTCACAGCTGCCAGCAGGCTGGCTGTGTCACCACCACCCTGCCCGGCCTCACACAGCTGGGCGCGGGCAAGGATTCAGACACACACTTGAGCAGACACAGAACACCACCATCCACAGCCTCACACAGCTGGGTACATGCAAACCTCTCCCACACATTACCACGCTAGCAGGCAAACAAATACAGGCACGTGCACACACAAGCGTGCACGTGCTCACACATACACAATTCCCAGCTTTCTTTTTCACCTCTCACCTTCTCCCTCTTTCACGTTCTGTCCCTCTCTCTCTCTTCCACTCTATCAATCTCTCCTTCCTAAGAACTACTTCTCATCTCCAGGCTAGAGTACTCTGACTGATACCATTGGCTCGCGCTGAGGACAGGTGCCATATCTTATTTGGCAGCCAAGATGATTTCACAGCGCATGAAGTATGCAAGTGCAGGCCTCAGAGTTGTATTTCATTCTGTTTCCACAAGGGCTTTGATGATGTTATATGTGATATAAAGTTGTTATGATATAAAAATAAGAAACTAGCGCTTACAACTGAAATGTTTGAAAGATGAAAACCATCATCTTAAACTGAAAATATGCAGCAAATATGTGGTACCTAAAATGGAATCGGATCCAGTGGATTTATAGTACCGTATTGTGAGGTAAAAAGTTGTTCTACTTTTCTAGGAGATGCAGGAAAACGTGAAGAAATGTAAGAACTTCCTGGCCACGCTAATCAAACTGGCGTCTCACAACTCGCCTTCTCCTGACACCTCACGCAACGTGAAGACCCTCGTGCAGGACCTACTGGTAAGCTGAAGTCTCCCATCATATCACAGATTCACAAACAGCTCAAACGAGAGTAGCACGAGAGTCAAGTGCATACTTTTCTGATGTCATGTATTCGATTCCCCTCTAGATGTCAGCACAAAACTCTAAGCAGGTCCTCTTGACAGGGTACGGAATCTTAATCCTGAGTCAAATCTAATGGGATATTTCTTTATATGTTTTATATCAGTGTCTCAAATCCCTGTAAGGAGGTGATCTCCTCTCCCTGTGCTTACAGTTCCCACAGCCTCTCCAGTTAACCTCAGTGAGCTTGACTAGCCTGGGTTCATTCCTTCGCTCTCATCCCCTCCTCCTTCCTTAGGATGCTAAGATCGAACCAGAGGAGTTCACCAACCGGCTTCAGCTGGAGCTCAAGTCGTCACCCCAGCCTTACCTGGTGCCCTTCCTTAAGGTGGGTACTGCATGGAAACTGACTCCCCTGACAGACATGCAGGAAGACAGAGAGAGACAGACATAGCAGGATAGACAAGGTAGAGACGACTAGACTGACATAGGGAGACAGGCAGAGAAGACAGACAGGACGATAACGGGAGAGACAAACAGAGAGACGGACACATATACAGCTAGACAGAGGCAGGTCCTTGTGCTATACAGGACTCGCCTGACCGCAGCCTGAGTGTGACAGTGCTCCTACCCCCTCGACCCTACCCCCCCAGCACCCGTGCCTGTACCGAGCAGGCACACCCCCCCCCCCCCAACGCAGTTTGGGGTGAGCGTCACATCATGCCACCCAGCTTGCCATTCAGCTACAAACACAGTGATGTTGTCATGCAATGTTAGGTCACTCCTGTCATAACAATCCCCTGCCTGGAATAGTTTGGACGCAGACAGACCTGCACGAGTATGTCTGCCACTAGGCTGTACACATTACTAAGACTATCAGATGATTGAATTATTCATGATGTCATTCACATATGTCAGTTACAACTTATAGTTTAAGCTTTCATCATATTTTGTCGCTATGGGCGTTATCTGAGTGATCATCAACATTTAGGTAGTTGGCATGCAAACGCGACAGTTTGAAAAGAAAATGTTGATCATCCCCATGAATGCCGTATTCCCTCTCCCCCCGCCCCCTTCCTGTGTTCCTCTGCTGTGTGGTCAACAGAAAAGTCTCCCGGCCCTGCGGTTGTCTCTG